>OX463823.1:12674824-13874824 GCA_949825045.1 Argyresthia goedartella
TTCAACCTTTGAGATACCACCGACATGATATAGTGTCGGAAATTTGTCTTTGGTTTTGGACTCATTATCATTTTCAACCCTAAGGCAGTGCCCGATTTGCAAGGTCCTCGAAAGGTCAAAAGACATAGATGTTAATCTCAATTTGTAATATTGGTATTTAGAGTATTATCAGTACAACCCTAGCCGTGTAGCTCTGGCTAGAATACAATCATATCTGTAAATCTTATAAATATGTCATAGGCGACCAGATCTGAAAACACGCATCTAGGTTTAAAATATTTTTGTTGCAGATTTATAGAAGGAACCTCGTCGGCTAGACATAAATACCCTTTTGTATCTAACCATGCATTCCTCATACGATCCATACATACATTACATCACATTATTCTCACCGACACGTCTACAAAGCAAGCCTTCGTTCGGGACACCCGTGGTACTTGTTAGCCCAAGTCTTCGCACTACTACACAATATCGTACAACCTTCTCAACTAACATCGTAACCATCACTGGGTTGGGTCAACTAGTTACATAACTATGTGTGCTCAGCAATCGATGGAGCATGTGTATAGTGATAGGGTGGTTTAGATGTAGGTGAGTAATCGTGCTGTGACGTGCGACTGTCAATCACAATCAAGCACGACCACCCGCACGATTAAACATGGGTATGGAAAATGGAAAGGCATGGAGTGGAGCGATGCAAGGTAAGGCTTGTCTAGTGCTCAGTATAAGACTGGAGTATACGAAAAATCTATCATAATTTTATAAATTTATGAAAGCAGAATATTGTTAAATAATTTTCTTTATTCCATTATGTTTTCAAGGTTTCTCGGAACTTGGACAAGAGTTGGTAAATTTATCTAATCGGCTATCAACCGGCTGCACCGATTTCACGTCAAATATCATTCAAAAAAAGCTCGCAATTAAACTCACTGCAAAAAACGTGAAATGGGCGCTTTGAGAGTTCACCGACCGACACATACAATTCGTGATGTGAAGGCTTCAGCTAACAAGTACCAAGGGAGTCCTGTCCCGAACGAAGGATCTGGAAAGAATGGATGACACCAGAACTGTCAAAATAATCTCTATGTGGCAGAAGCAGAAAAGACCCAAGAACGAAACTCTTGTGGTGGAAAGATTATTTAGAGGAAGATCTGTGAAGTATATGTAAGAAAACATCTTGGAGAACGGAGGCAAGAGACAGACCGAAATCCAAGAAGATCGTGGAGGAGGCTAATACTCACAAAGGATTGTAGCGCCACCGGAAGTAAGTATGTAAGTTAATTTGCGTTTACTTGTGTATATTTGGCCGTAGATCGGGGGGCACGGCAGTGCCCCCGCCAAGTCGAGCGCGAAGCAAACACTGCCGTATCATCCTTTACTGGAACCATTTCGCCGCATTTTCAGGCCCCTATTTGAGAACCTCTGGATAAGACCAGAACGCAGAAATTTTTGTCATCCAGTAAGCTATAATCTCATACTTAAAATCCAAAATTTCAAGTCTATATGTCATTTAGTTCCGAAGTTGAGCGAAAGCAAAGTTTCGCATTCATGACACTCACTCACTCACTCACTCACTCAGGATCATCAGAATAGAACTAGTACTTCCCATAAACTCAGAGAGCTGAAATTTGGTACAGAGTTAGAGTTTAAGGGCCACATAAAGGGAAAACTATAAAAACTAGGATAATCGAAGATCTGGAGTACCTGGTGACCCTGATTAGAAAACAGAAGAGCTTGGTTTTCTCTTGGTATAGATTCGGTGAATACCGTTTTCATATCTCCCGGATATCTCCCGAAAATCTAAAATAAAAATCAATATGCCCACGTTTTTAGTAGAAAAAGAAGTGAAATCCCACCAAAAACATTCTGTAAAAAACTAGCCAAGTCTCGATGGAGCTGCTTGTTTATCTCTAAAAAGTAATGAAATCTAGACAAAGTCGTGCCAAGTCTAAGGTTCCTTACTTACGTCAATTTTGAACTGCGTCGTATTTAATTACATTAAATTACAAGCTGCAAGTTTCCTGATAGGGACACGTTATGAAATATTAGAAAATGACTGCAGGCGCATTCCGTGATCGTTTTATGCTGCTTGTTAAGGGTATACAAAGGAATTCTATTTTAAGCAAATTTGTATGTAAAATAAAAATAACTTTGCCATGACTTATTTTTTATTGACATTGAGAGTAACAGATATAACATAGGTAGTTACAACAGATATAACATTACGTGTTAACAAAATTGACTTGTACCCACTAACGTATAAAGAATGTTCAACGGCCAAGTCATACAACATTAACTATAATAATAAAGAAACCGCAGTAAGGAACCTTAGACTTGGCACGACTTTGTCTAGATTTTATTACTTTTTAGAGATAAACAAGCAGCTCCATCGAGACTTGGCTAGTTTTTACAGAATGTTTTTGGTGGGATGTGTAATTACAGTTTCAAATGATATAACCTCCTATAGGCATTTGCAGGTAATTCATATACTAGCCATTTTAGCATTTTATCTAGCTACTCCACATCGCCCCTGTCCCGTACCGCCTTCGTCTAGGTGTCCGAGTATCGCGTCGTTTACCCGACATCTTGTCTGACTGTATGGCTTATCAGCCTCATCTGAGAACTCTTGACAATGCCTAACTTTGACTTTTTGTGTTGTTTTTAAACTGCGCCACATATCGGGCCCATTATTAAGGTTTCATCCGGTACCTATGCAATGCGATTGTACAGTTCGCGCCAAGTTTCATTGGCTCTGAGCGAGCTGTCACCGACCTGTCTCAACCCACCTTACCCTATGCGTGAAAGAGAGGTCACAGCTCTCTCAAAGCCAATGAACGCGGCCTGTAACCCCTGTGTTATAGTGAGAAAAATAGGTTCTAAGTTACAATACGGGAGTACGGTCTTGAGGACCAGTGGTTAAAAGCGATCTGTTCAAACCCTGGCCTGCGATGAAGTAATTAAGCACTGTCCTTTAGTATAGGGCCATAAATAATATCTACTATTGTCAAATTGTCATCAATATTATTGTCATTTTTACAAACATGTCGTCTATTTGGGAAAAAGTCATACCTCCGATTTCTGAATTGAAAATTTAACTAATCAAATAACTAAGTGTCCTTCTGTCTCTGCAGAGGTCACACAAAATAACCTGACAGAGCGATACTTAATTATTAACTTAGTGAGCTTCTCAATTCAGAAACCGGCGCATAGTGTATAAGATAAAGGGAAGGCAAGGGAAGGAAGGTGACAAGTCGGGAAAACTAATACTGCAATGTTGTATTTTAATTCTAGTAAATTACTTTTAAAAATGGAATAGAATTAGCTTATTCATGATGTAACCCAAGTTCCTAACATAGCTTTACAACAATTCACATTTCACATGCGCGCACACAAAACAAACAAACCTATAGCTGGAATATTCTCCATAGATTTGAATGACAAATAGGCAACGGAAGACGTGAAATGCAAGTGACATTTGACCCCTGTTCTTGTAAGTAGCTGGGTACAAAATTGCGTTAGGATGTACTGGTTCGTTGTATTTGGTTTGTTTTTGTCAGTAAATATCTAGCCCGTATCACGCGCAATGTATTGATGCAGTATTGATTAGCTGAATTAACGTGGACACAGCTGTGCATCATGCCACCCCAAATGCGAAAATGCGTGAAGCTATGTAATGTGTGTCACAAACTCTTCAGAAGTGAAATAAATATTGAAATGAAAATTTAAAATGAAATTTATTCACCAAAATTAATTATAATTGAAAGATAAATTGGAAACTTAGACTTAGTTTCAAAAACCAGTGTTTTATGGCCCAGTTGCCTCTCCTCAAACACTATTTAATGTGTGAGTAAATTAGGTAACGGCTAGCCTAAACTAGCTTCAGAAGTTTCGTCTTTCGTAATTATTTTTAGGGTTCTGTACCCGAAGGGTGCCAAACAGGACCCTATTACTAAACTTCCGCTGTCGGTCCGTCCGTCTGTCTGTCTGTCACCGGGCTCTACCGGATCAACTGAAATATGTAGAGAGCTGAAATTTTCGCATAGGGTGTATTTCTATTGCCACTATAACAATAAATAATGTAACATACCGGTTTTTGAGAACTAAAAGAAGTACCCATACAAGAAATTATTGGTATGGCCATTTTCTTAGCCATTTTGTTTTATTTGTATACCGGTGAAAACTGGACTCTCCCGATGTAATCGGAAAATATATTTTAACTTCAGATATTGAGATTTGTGCTCACTTATTGGTCATTATGCGATTAATAATTGCTCATTCAAATTATAATATACACAGTCAGGTCATAAGTTCTGTCACATGTGCAATATGAAATAATTTAGACATGTTTATTATTTATGTAAACATTTATATAGCAAAATGAACTTAATAAAACATAGATTCTTATGGTAATAAAGTTTATTCAAAATGACCCCCGCGATTTTGAATACAGGCCTTTATTCTGCGCGGCCAGTCGTCTATCGCAGCACGAACGAGGTCCATGTCAATATCGGCGGCTGCCTTAGTCAAGGATGCCTTGAGTGACTCCAAATCAGGTTGAGGCTATGAGCAGGCCTTTTCCTCCAAGTGTTGCCATATCTTGTAATCTAACGGACTCAAATCTGGACTGGAGGAGGGCCAGTCTTCGTGCCGGATGAAGTCGATTTCACGCGCCGCCAGCCAGTCTTGTGTGCTTTTCGCTCTATGAGCTGGCGCAGAATCTTGTTGGAATACCCAGTGCCTGTTATTAAACATAGTATGAGAAACAGGTTCCACAAGGTTCTTGAGGACTGTATTTTGATACACAACTGCATTCTTTTTTACGCCTTTCTCACAAAAATTTACCTCAGTTAAGCCCCAATAAGAGACTCCCAACCAAACCATGAGCGAGGATGGAAAATGACCTCGTTGGACACGCGGAATACGGTTGCTCGCTTCTTCACTGCTGTGTGCGTACACCTTATCATTTTGTTTGTTGTAGCTCTCTTCCACGGTGAAAATTTTTTCATCCGAAAAAAGAATTTCCCGATGCTTTTTTCCCGCGTACCGCTTCAACAAAGCGCGGCATCTCTTCAGTCTCAGGTCCATTAAACGAGCGTCCAAACGATGTCCTGTTTTTCTTCGATATGCCCTAAGCCCTAAGTCTTCATTTAACACCCTTTTCACCGTGGTCCTGCTTAACCCCATCTGAAGGGCCAACAGTTTCTGCTTACGTATGGGATTTCTTTGAATTCGCTCCTTCACAGCTTTTATCACTGCTGGAGTCCTAACAGAGCGAGGGCGACCACTTCTTGACCTGTCATCTACACTAGAGTCTTCATTGTATCGTTTTATGGTACGATAAACGAATCTTTTGGTTATATTCAAATTTTTCAGTAAGTCGAAAATCTGAATTGGCGCGTAACCGCAACGATGCAACGCAATTACTGCGACACGCAATTATTGCAAAATTCTAAAAAGTACACATTTTTATTTTCATGAAAAATTCGAAATTCGAATTCTATAAACATTTTTGTGGCCAGCGTTCTAAATTCAAAAGTTTTTATTGTATGACAGAACTTATGACCTTACTGTGGATATATTTTTTCATATATGATTTAATTTCTGTAAATAAGTTACTCAATTTATATCCACTTCCGGTTTCAATGAGCAAAGAGTTTCGTTATGTAGCCTGAGCACATAGTTCAAATCAAACTTACTTACTACATACACAAAAGTCTTCAATGTTTCGATGTACGGCCTTGAATGTAATATTTAATATTATATTGTAAAAAAACATAGGTGTACTCGTACAAAAGACTGTCGTTTTACGTTTTTCCGTATTAGGTGGTATGGAACCCTTCGTATGCGGGCCCTACTCGCATTTGGCTGATTTTATTTTCATATTTTTTCAATTGAGCTATTGTCAGAAGCATCTTGATAGAGGGCAAAAAGATATGGTTTTTGAACAGGGCCGTGGTCAAATTATAGGGATTAATTAGCATATTCCAAATATACACTCGCGATCAATATACACTGGAATCATTTCGTCGCGCGTTGATCTAAGCAATTTTTTGCAGTTTCTATGCATTGCACTGAGAATTGTGGTGCATCATTGGAAAGAAAATTTTGTTAGCTTTCAACCTCTTTCAATATCACATTCAAAGATTATTCACGTTATGTCATGCAACGTAGAATACAGAAGGTGTGCATTTTTAAAACAAAACACCATATTGTTTGGGAGTCCAGAAACCCTATAAAAAGTGGGTGTTTATGAAAATTGGTCATCAGTCCAATGTTTCACGTCACTGGGAACACTTAAGCTAAAAGAAACTGGGAACTACCCCTATAGAAGCCACTCAAATCATTATCCTAATCCAGCAAGGGTTGTCTGAGCGTATTATCGCTCGACAGCTTCATCTGAGCCAGTCTTGTGTCTCGAAGTTAAGGGCGTCAAGAAGTTTAGGGAGACAGGAAACTTAGTCCGGATACCAGGATCTGGACGACAGCGATGCACTTCGGTGAGAGATGAGCGATTTATTGGCACCACTTCAAGTGGACAGCCAAGCAAAGACTCAAAGAAGCGAACTTGACCTGAAAAAGGCCAGCCACAAAGCCAAAGCCAGAAAATTAATAATAATTATACCTTGGACACTATTTACACATAATGATCTATCCCCAAACTAGGATTCCCTATATATTGGGTACTAGACAACGGTACACATACTTATATAGATAAATATTATACTTAGATAGATAAACAACCATGACTAGGGTACAACATCCGTTCTCATCAATGAAATATTTGCCCCCACCGGGGCTCGAACCCGGGACCCTTGGCTTCGTAGGCAGGGTGACTGCCGACTCGGCCAAAATTTTCTCCAGTTCACCGACAAGCCCGGCTTCAGTTTGCTCGCGATCACTTAGCTTGGGATTTGGAGCAATGGAGCTGAGTCCTATTCTCTGACGAAACCAGGACGAGCCTGCAATTCACACAATGCTTTTTTCGCGAAAACCGTGGCACACGGGGGTGGGTCTTGTATTATGTGGGCGGGGATTTCTATTGAATTAAAAACGGAGCTCATATTCGTACCTGGTGGAGGTCGGGGAGGGGAGCTAACCGCAGAAACATACTTCAACGATATTCTGCTAGGTCATGTGCTCCCCTACGCCGGATTTGTTGGCGAATATTTCCTGCTAATGCACGGTAATGCCCGCTGCCACAATGTTGGAGAGACTAGACAGTACCTGGAAGAAGTCGGGATTCATAAAATAAGTAAAAACCCTATTTAAATAAAACGGTTTCATTGAAAATAAATATAATAATAATGTACTGAAAGCTAAATAATAATTAGGTAAGTCCTAGACACAACTCATCACATCCCTCTCCTCAGAAATCTAGGGCATTGATAAAACAAGAAATAAATTCGTGGGTCGCATAACATTTAAATCAACAGTCAACCGCAACAGTCCAAGTTAGTTCATATGAGTTAACAGATTATTTAAAAAAAAATACGGTCAAGTGCAAGTCGAACTCGCGCAAAAAGGGTTCCGTACCACCGTACAATGGTAGGGATGGTGTGGAGTGAATAGTTTGGATTTAATATAGCAAAATGTTGTTTTCAAAGTTATTGGCGGCTACTTTCACACTCCATGCACGTAACAAGGTGCTAATTCATAAGTTTGTATGTGGTATTGAAAGAATTTTTGTATGGGAGCCCCCTTATATATTTATTTTATTCTGTTTTTAGGGTTCCGTACCCGAAGGGTTCCAACGGGACCCTATTACTAAGACTCCGCTGTCCGTCCGTCCGTCCGTCCGTCCGTCTGTCACCAGGCTCAATCTCAAGAACCTAGCTAGCTAGAGAGTTGAAATTTTCACAGATTATGTATTTATGTTGCCGCTATAACAACAAATACTAAAAAACAGGATAAAAGAAATATTTAAGGGGGCTCCCATACAACAATTCTTTCAATACCACATACAAACTTATGGATGCACCTGGTTACGTACATGGAGTGTGAAAGTAACCGCACCAATAACTTTGTAAACAATATTTTGCTGCGTAAAATCCAAACTATTCACTCCACACCATCGCTTCCATTGAACGGTGGTACGGAACCCTTTGTGCGCGATTTAGGCTCGCACTTGGCCGTTTTTTTTAGTATTTATTGTTATAGCGGCAACAGAAATACATCATCTTTTCAACTGTCTAACGGTGACAGAGGGACGGACGGACAGCGGAGGCTTATTAATACGGTCCCGTTTGGCACCCATTGGGTAGGGAACCCTAAAAAACTATGGACATAAAAGACGACCTAACATTAATACTAACTCGTTTACTATCTTTCATACATTATTCTCAATCAACTCAGACTGGAGGTGACAGAGCTGATGTATTATATTAATATCCCGCATAAACACAGGTCTTTCGGCACTAATATCTCCACTTACCAAGACGGCCATAAAAAGTGACTTCCCAAATTGCATTTCCTGCCTCCCCCGTGTAGTGACAATTTGTGTAAGAGTGTCCCCCCTCCGTCCCTGTTCCCCTCTGCGCAACCCCTCACCCCCTCAGACTCGACGAAAGTGAGTGCGTTGGTCACTTGGTAATGAAAGATGTCGTAGCCGCGTACTGATCGCGCCAAATATCTTTGGCTCTGAATAAGACGTTGCCTTTCTCATTCTTTCACCCCAACTCAAACTATTTTTGACATCTCACTCTCTCATTCGCACCTTTCCATCAGAGACATACTACAGGAGCAAGCCTCCGGATTGCTCATGTATTGAAAACTGGAAATCCGAGAGCACTTGTGCGGAGTCCATAGGTTCTATTTTCAAATTCGTTGTTTTAACTCGAGTAGCCGACAAGTTAGTCAGAATATTAAAATTTATAATAAAGTTTTTATGACTTGCGAAAACGCTCGTTTTGTTCAATTGTATATTATCATTGTGATGTAACGACACTTTGGAGTCAAATTAGGTATTTTTTCGTGTTATGTTATTTATTTATAAAATATATCTGCTAGAAATAATCAATTCTGACATCGACGAGCCTTTTTGTATTTATAAGACTTCAACGTCTGACATGTATTTTATATTCATAATTCATAATTTCTTTATTGTACTGCAATTTACATATTAAAAAAAGGGTAGTATTTAATCGCACATCAAAAATACTGAATAGAACAGCAAAAAAAGGATCAACAAAACACTTTTTATGTTTTATGTGTACTTAAGTTTTTGTTTTAAGTATTTTTTGTTGTTCTTACATGTTCAACCTAACACGAAGGATAAAGGGAGCTTCGCTTCGCTTACCCCCTTCACCTAAGCTACCGCAGCATTTTGCCCTGATATTTGCTGTGCAAATCAGTATTTTTGATGTGCAGTTTAATATTTACCTTAAGAAAATTACTAAGATAAAAGTATACTAAGGCGAGCTAACAAGAGAGTTATTCCAGAAAACCATGGTTGGGTAAGGGAAGTCGATCAAGCAAGGGAGGAACTTTGACAACCTCTGTGGTCCTGCGTTTGCGGCTCTGCCTATCATACGAGAGGTCCCGGGTTCGATCCCGGATAAAGAAAAAAAACACCAGTTCTTGGATGTTTATATGTGTGTGATGTCGCTGTTTCTCGTTCCCACGACACAAGGTATCCTAGTGTGGGGCCAGAAGCAATGTATGTGCCTGTGTGTGAATGTTTATGTTTAAGTATATATTTTTAAACTCCCTTGTCAAGTTACCAATATTTTTCATTGTGACGCTTCTGAAATCAGTCTCAGTGATCTACTTCTAGTCATGGTAACTGGGAATCAACTCATAGCAAAATAATGGATACAGAGTGCATTATTTGTTCCTAATAGTTATCTAAAATTTTACTGTAAGCACAGTTTTGCCTGAAAAGACGATACAACAACCCTAATTTTAGGAAACTTTTCAACATCTGACAGCATCCCAATAAGGCACAAGCAAAACCTTTCAGAACGACGCAAAAAAGTGACAAAACCAAATTGTGTCAATTTACATAGTCATAAATACATTTCATTCAACGTCCGTGGCGTCTTGGGGACTCGTATACAGTGCGTCAGCGGTCTTGAAGAGAATTTCTAACGGTGGGTACGAGTTGTGTCCTCAAATAGCCGAAATAGAATAATCCATTCTAGCAAGTCAGCTGTGTCGCCTATCGGCAAAAAGACTGTAGGCTCACTATAGCCCGGGGTGACTCCTCACCGCAGCTTTTTTTTTCGGGCAACTTTCCACCCCACAACAGATAAGGCTCGTCACACCATGACAGATGCTGTGACATTTACAACGTCCTTAGAACAAGTGATGCTACGGGAGCCCGACTTTTGTTTTAAGTTTTTTTTTATGTTGTTGGAGGCAACGCTTTGTAAGATTGAATTCTCTCTATTTCGGGGGTGGAAAAGACTTTCAAAGTTCAAATGCACTTGTAATGCTAGATTTTTATTACCGATTTTTAGTGTTTTGTATCTGGTTATTAGTATTCGGAGATTGACAAGAGAAAGAATACATACCTATATTCTGGGTTTATGTACGATATGATTCGTGAAAATAATATGAACTTTTAATAAATATTCCAAAATAATGACGTCGCGCCGAATTGAAATTCCTTACTGGATTTAAATTCCTGGACGTCCTTTTCAACAGACAACGCGTTCCCATATTTGCTCACCGTTAATCAAAAACTTTTGTCAAAAGATTCCTCCAGAACCGTGTCTTCCCCTTTTTGATTAATGGTCAACCCGTCAGCCGTACCGGGTCTCTCGGACCCGACTAAGAAAACAAAACGACAAATAAAACGTAGCGCTAATGATTCTTCAAATGGTGCAGAATAATTGTCGTAGAAACCATTAAGGCTTGTAAATCGGCAAATACCGTTAAACTAGGGACAGTTGGGAAGAATGACCTGTTTGCACAGCACCCAAAATCATTAGCAGTGTGGACAAATACAGGAGTTCACATGGGTCATCATTAATAACTCCGGACAAAAGTCTCCACATTTCCTATGTTTAGCTCAGCAACTGATTTTTACATAACAACGTTACAAGATGTCGGATCTGCGCTGTGCCAATTAGCTTTCCCTGCGGTTTCCTCACAAAGTGTACCCTTCAGCTTGTTTTAAACTGCATCACACATGTCTGCAAGCCATTTGTGTCTAAGAGCAAAAATTGCCGCGCTATCGCCGCATTCACACTCCATTTCTCCTCCGCGACACGGCCAAATAAACCTTTATACCACAAGGATGGAAATGAAAATGCATTTTTGCAAAGGAAGTTTCGAACAGCCTGCATGGAACGAGGCGTTGTCATCAAATACGCATCCTTGGAGGGCGGGAATCAGTTTTAAAAGCCATTAGAGTAGGGGGCAGGGGGGGGTAATTAGGCTGCGTTAATATTTAACAAGTGCGGTGCCCACCAGATTAGGCTAATGCGGCCGCAGCTGCGCTCAGGCACCTCCTGTGACTTTGGGGCTCTTTAAAAAAGCCGCTCTGTCAACGGCGTCGTCAAAAATTAATTATGTGATGTCCTGCGCTGCTGAAAGGAAAATCTAAATGGTTTATGTGATGTGCTAATCTGTTCGCTGCTGTGTGGTGCCTGGATAGTTAGCGATGTCCAGTAGCAATTGCAAGTGACTACAATGTGGTGTGACGTCCCTACTTGGAGAGGAATAAAAAGATTCCAAATAGGTAGCCAACAAGAAATTTTATTTAACGTGGGTTCTCCAAATGTAGTCTGACCCTGGTTACGCAGCAACGAATCTTCCCTGCGGGTTTTGCCGTAGTCGGAGTGCCGCTGACGTCGGAGAAGTAACGGTCCGAATGCAGCCGGAGCAGGGAAGCAGGTTAGCCCGAAGCGGTGTCAGGAACCGGGAAACCGTAGGGTAGCGAGGAAAAGCGGTGATCCCGAAGAGGTGCCAGGAACCCCGAACTGGAATTCGAAACCGTTCCTCCTTTAACATCTGTTACTGCACTCCGTCCGAATGCTCCACCCGCCAAGAAAAGAATAGTGTTGTCGTGGTGGTAACAATCAGAACGGAGTTACATATACAAAGGAAAATACAGTGCTAGGAATAAAAACAAGCAAGCATTCATATTTGTTATCGGCAGACCCCACTTGGGACATTTTACAAATAATCGGACATTCTACAAAATGTCCAAATGTGCAATCTGCCGGTAACATTAATTATTTCTATATATGAAAAAAGGATATTTATTTGTTTATCGGCAGACCTCACTTGGGACATTATGCAAACAATCCGGACATTTTATGAAATGCCCAAATATGAAATCTGCCGGTAACAATCAACAATTTCCACACAAAAAGGTAGCTAGTATAATTTAGTAAGCTGAACATATTTTCCAGACATTCTATAAGAAGCCAAGACACACTAACGCGTGTCTAAAAGCGGGTAGCAATTTGCGTTACAATGCGATGTGAATATCGCGAAATAATAATTAGCGAGTCTAAAAGGAATAAAACGCAACAAGCAATAAATGAAATGAGATGATTCTGGACACAAATGAGTAAGCCCGAAAGTACCTAACGGTAAGATGATTTTAAAACAGTATCTTTCACCACTCACCTCAATCGGGGTTAATATGAAGCACAGACAAAACTAAAACGTAACTACTAGTAGTACGTAATGATTAAACGTAAGTAATTACTGTTTAGAGTCGTTCGTCGGCGTACGGTAAAAAGGGACCGTTACAGAGCGCCAGTAGGACGGACGTGCGTATAGTGCTGAGTGAGTTTTCGGAATCACGCCGGCGCCGCAAAGTCAAGTTGCGGTCACGGCTAGTTAGTTTAAAACGGGCCAATCATAGCAGAGCGAGTGAGTTGTCAACAGTGGAATGTTGCTAGTACAGCGCGTGAAAATTAATACTGTGATTACTAGCCTCATTTGGTAGTTTTATTAAGAGAATTACTACTTAAATTTAAAATAAGACCAGTTAATGATAGAGTGAAGACAACGGTAACTTACAACGTTACAATACCCCCTCGCCCAGTAAAGGGTTTTCATACGTAATGAAAATCCAAAACCTAATTCTAAATATTCTTAACTAGTTTTAGATCCTTAACATGCCAGGTGCCTAAGTCCTTTCCCGTCATATCCTCTAAAATGTATACCAAGGGTGATTTCTTAGCGGAGACGCGACATTTGGTATATTTGGGCGCTAACTTTTTACTAAAGTACTTGTCTTTATCACTCAAGACATAAGCACGTTTTAGGACAATGTCGCCTACGCTGAATTCTGCCTCTTTCCGCCTAAGATTATAGTGCGCCGTATTTTTTTTATGTGCGTGCCAAAGAGATGCCTGTACCTTATCAAAATATTTTGACAGGTGACCCAGATTTTCAGCGTAAATGTCGCGTGGCAGAAATAGTAGTTCCTCACCCAGATCGTTATCTGTATAATGAGAACCACAAGTAACCGTTTCTCGTCCGTACACGAGGAACGATGGAGTGTAGCCAGTTGCTTCATTGACGGAGTTGTTAATGGCATACTGTATTTTGGGAATATTAGTGTCCCAGGTTCTGTGGTCATTGTCCACGTAGGTGGAAATACATGTAACTATTGTTTTGTTATAGCGCTCGACAGTGTTTACTTGCGGAGTATATCTCGGAGAGAAGAATACGTTAGGTATCTTGTATTTCTTAAAGAGGGTATTTGTTACCGAGCTAATAAACTGGGTACCATTGTCAAGGAATATTGTCTGTGGGATTCCGTGGACCAGAAACACAGAGTCCTCCAGAGTCTTGACGACAGCTTCCGAAGTAGCGCGTCGCATGGGAAAAATAAGGCAATATTTTGAGAAGCAACATGTTACGACCAAAATATAACTATTCTGCTTTCGACTGACCGGAAGTGGACCTATGAAATCAATGGATATCATTTGAAACGGCCGTGAGCATTGTTTAGGTCGACCCATCGTACCCAGCGTCGGATGGTTTTGTGGTTTGTAAGTGAGACATTTTGAACAAGAACCAACAAAACGTACGACGTCTTGGTGCATGCCCGGCCAGTAGTATCGAAGAAGTAAGCGTCGATAGGTCTTGAAAATACCCAAGTGAGCAGCAGTAGGGTCAGCATGATTCTCCTCTATGACGCTGTCACGCAATTCTTTCGGCACCACTTCCTTCCAGGAAAACTCCGAAATCATTTCGCACTTATTTTTGGAGTGGCGATAGAGAGCACCACCTTCGATCAAGTAGTTAGGAAAGAGGTTCGGCTTTTCTAAACAACCGTTATAAATGTTTTTGTACCATGTGTCAGTAGTAGTCAAATTAGAGTTGACCGTACTGATAGAAGCACATGGGAAAGCACGAGATAGTGCATCTGGAATGACATTATCGACCCCACGACGATGTTTAAGTTCGAAATTAAAGGCAGACAACCTCACACACCAGCGTGCTAGTCTTCCGGTAGGGTTGTCCAGTGACAAGAACCATTTGAGCGCGGAGTGGTCGGTGTAAACGGTAAAGGTTTTTCCGTTTTCCAAGTAACACCGCCAGTGTTCTAGAGCGGTTAAAACTGCTAGCGTCTCCCTCTCGGTTATACTGTAGTTCTTCTCAGATCCCGACAACGCCCTACTCATGTATGCAATCGGATGTTCTTTACCATCAATCGTTTGTGTGAGCATGGCACCAATCCCAAAATTGCTCGCATCAGTGTGTACTTCGAACGGTAAATCGTAATTGGGACAAGAGAGAACCGGGGCTGATACAAGACACTCTTTTAGCTTATTAAAAGCATCATCAGCTTCAGTTGTCCACTGAAACTTGGGTGCGTTCTTCTTACTTGAAGTCAGCTGGTTGAGTGGTCCGGCAATAGTGCTAAAGTTGGGGACGAAACGGCGGTACCACGTGGCTGTTCCAAGGAAGCGTTTAAGATCTTTTTTTTTTGTGGGTGTTGGGAAATTAAGGATAGCCTCGACTTTTTCAGGATCAGTGCGAAGGCCATGCGCATCCACAACATAACCCAAGTACTTCAACTCATTTCTGAAGAACTTGCATTTTTCAAGGTTGATGGATAAGTTCGCTTGTTTTAATTTATGCAGCACGCCTAGTAGTAAGGACACGTGTTCCTCAAAGCTGCTGCTGATGATAATAATATCATCTAAATATGCGAACGCCTTTAGATCAAAATTCCCGAACAGAAGATCGACAAGCCTTTGTTGAGTGGCAGGGGCATTGGTGAGACCGAAAGCAGTGGTCTTAAAACGGAGAGTTCCTCTGCCTGGAACATAGAATGCAGTTTTGTCTTGATCTTCTGGAGCTATTGGAATTTGCCAGAACGCTTTCGACAAATCTACGCTAGATAAGAATTTTGCATCGCGTAGGTTGTCTAATATTTCAGTTATATAGGGTAGGTTATATGCGTCCTTTTTTGTGACCGAATTCAGTTTACGGCTGTCGAGGCAAAAGCGAGGTTGTCCATTCTTTTTATAGACAATGAGGACAGGGGACGACCAAGCGCTCTCGCAAGGTTCAACTACATCTAACGCTAGCATTTCGTCGACTTGCTCTACCAAAATTCGCTGCTTCTCAGGTGACATTCGATAGTAACGTTGTCTTATAGGTTGAGAGTCACCAGTATCGATATGGTGAGTTATAAGACTAGTTCTACCAAGGCCCATACTGTCAGTGGAGATTTCCTGGAATTGACTGACAATTGAATCGGCTGTGGACTTTTGTGAATCAGAGAGATTATCGTAAGACTGTATAAAAGTCTCATTTTTGTCGATACTTATTTCTGCCAAAGAAGAGTTGGACAAGGTGATGCTACCTAAGTATTTGGGACAAATATTGAAAATCCGCCAAAAGTCAATGCCTAGGATAAGTGGGCTGTCCACATTTGGTAACACGTAACCCTTAATAATGTGGAATTGTTCTTCAAAGTGAATGGGAAGATTGATGTAGCCAATACTTTGAAGGGACTGGCCTCCAGCAGCAGTCACGGAGATACAATCATCGGTAAATTTGGGCGTTGGGCGCCACTGTGACGTCCCTACTTGGAGAGGAATAAAAAGATTCCAAATAGGTAGCCAACAAGAAATTTTATTTAACGTGGGTTCTCCAAATGTAGTCTGACCCTGGTTACGCAGCAACGAATCTTCCCTGCGGGTTTTGCCGTAGTCGGAGTGCCGCTGACGTCGGAGAAGTAACGGTCCGAATGCAGCCGGAGCAGGGAAGCAGGTTAGCCCGAAGCGGTGTCAGGAACCGGGAAACCGTAGGGTAGCGAGGAAAAGCGGTGATCCCGAAGAGGTGCCAGGAACCCCGAACTGGAATTCGAAACCGTTCCTCCTTTAACATCTGTTACTGCACTCCGTCCGAATGCTCCACCCGCCAAGAAAAGAATAGTGTTGTCGTGGTGGTAACAATCAGAACGGAGTTACATATACAAAGGAAAATACAGTGCTAGGAATAAAAACAAGCAAGCATTCATATTTGTTATCGGCAGACCCCACTTGGGACATTTTACAAATAATCGGACATTCTACAAAATGTCCAAATGTGCAATCTGCCGGTAACATTAATTATTTCTATATATGAAAAAAGGATATTTATTTGTTTATCGGCAGACCTCACTTGGGACATTATGCAAACAATCCGGACATTTTATGAAATGCCCAAATATGAAATCTGCCGGTAACAATCAACAATTTCCACACAAAAAGGTAGCTAGTATAATTTAGTAAGCTGAACATATTTTCCAGACATTCTATAAGAAGCCAAGACACACTAACGCGTGTCTAAAAGCGGGTAGCAATTTGCGTTACAATGCGATGTGAATATCGCGAAATAATAATTAGCGAGTCTAAAAGGAATAAAACGCAACAAGCAATAAATGAAATGAGATGATTCTGGACACAAATGAGTAAGCCCGAAAGTACCTAACGGTAAGATGATTTTAAAACAGTATCTTTCACCACTCACCTCAATCGGGGTTAATATGAAGCACAGACAAAACTAAAACGTAACTACTAGTAGTACGTAATGATTAAACGTAAGTAATTACTGTTTAGAGTCGTTCGTCGGCGTACGGTAAAAAGGGACCGTTACAGAGCGCCAGTAGGACGGACGTGCGTATAGTGCTGAGTGAGTTTTCGGAATCACGCCGGCGCCGCAAAGTCAAGTTGCGGTCACGGCTAGTTAGTTTAAAACGGGCCAATCATAGCAGAGCGAGTGAGTTGTCAACAGTGGAATGTTGCTAGTACAGCGCGTGAAAATTAATACTGTGATTACTAGCCTCATTTGGTAGTTTTATTAAGAGAATTACTACTTAAATTTAAAATAAGACCAGTTAATGATAGAGTGAAGACAACGGTAACTTACAACGTTACAGTGGGGTGGCAGACAAAAAAGTATTAAATAACAGAGCTATCAGTAGAAGGATTAAGTATGTGGCACAGATAGTATCTTATGCATATAATATTAATAATAGTAGTTTATGTGACTGCTGCATAATGGAGGGCATTAAAACTCGAGAGTGTTCGGCTCGTTTCATAATAATATCACTCGAGAGTTTTAATGCATAATTATGTACAGTTACATACACTAGTTTATCTACACACATATCATAAGCTCTCTTTGATGTGTTCAGGAACCGCATGTTTGACCGGCATTGTGGTTCTGCAATTGTTTAGCTTGTTCTTTAGTACCAACTTCACGCAGACGGGCGTCGGCGTTCGAAATTTGAATGTCAGTACCAACTTCACAGACAAACTAGGGACGGCACGCGGGTGGGCGTCGGTGCGTCGTTCGAAATTTGAATGTCATTATATGTAGAAAAACAGTTTCATAGTAGTTTATGTGAGTGATACTTATGAAGGTCACTAAAACTCGAGAGGCGAGTTTCATAATAACATCACGCGATAGTTTTTAATGCCTAATTATGTACAGTTTTATACACTAGTTTATCTACACATATATCATAAGCTCTCTTCGATGTGTTCAGGAACAGCATGTTTGACCGGTATTCTGGCATTGATCATTGCTCTGCACTTGTTTAACTTGTTCAGTAGTACCAACTTCACAATATTTTAACATAACAGAAAAGAGCTATTCGAGCAATTTATAATTTAAAACGCATAGACTCCCTACGAGAACTTTTTTAAGGAGTTGACATCCTTACTGTATACTAGTAGCCAATTTATTTTCTAAAATATAATATATTCATTATAAAAAATGTTGAACACTTTCTAAAATTACCGACAGCTGTAATGTTAAACTAAAAATAATCACGCTGATTAGTTGCGCCCCGTTTTGGACTCGCGAAAGTTAGTTCTTCGCGAAAGAAAAGCTTTCGGGGGTCAGTGCATTCTCTACTACAACAAGATACCTCTGGATATTTTGAAATTGCTATTTGACCAATTCAAAAATCACGTAAAACGACTTTGTCTTAAACGGGATATCACAATATTCAAGATTACATAAATAACAAGAGTGCATGGGGTTAATCTAATTCAATACGGAACTCGCTGTTGATAATTTTGTCATTATTTATTCCTGCATAATAATTATAAAAATGTATTCTATAATATTTGTTTAAGACACACACAATGTTTAAAAGAGATCTAATAATCAATTCGCTGGGTAGTTTTGCGCCCTGCTTCTTCCAGCACTTCAGTGGTCCAATGTAGAGATGAAACAAAAAAATGGTATATGTAAATATCTACAGTATAAAGAAATTTTGACATCGACTTTGTTCATGTTTTCGTACCCTCACAAAAGCCCAGTTTCTATCGCCGCATAATCCGGAAATGTTAGAACAACACGAAAATTTCCTTCCCGCCAATTTTCCTTACCCGGGCTTACCTCCAAAAATTTGCATGGGACACCGGCATTAATTCCTAAAAGGCACAGGAAGTGAAAACCTGACGGCTTTCTCGTGAGTGTAATCCTTTCAGCCCCCTCTTTCTGTACAATTAGAAATGGCCAAGATGGCCGTCGCATCTGCGGGTTAACTAATGGCAAATGCATTATTAAACCCCTCCAGCACTGGTGAAGGGTTGGGTTGGACCGATTATGTTATTATGGATTTTGATTTCGACACGTTACTTTGAAGTTCTGATGGTACTTTCTCACTTTAGTTGACAATTTGGTACTGCAGAACTCCCAGCAGTTATACAGCTCCAAATAAAAATCTGACTCAATATATCAGACCCTATAGTTCAGTTGTTGATTATATAGTAACAAATACTTTTTTACACTTTCCTCTTTTAAATTATAATAATAATAATACCTTGGACACTATTTACACACATTGATCTAGATCATGGCTAGCCCCAAACTAGGATTCCCTGTATCTTGAGTACTAGACAACGATACACATACTTATATAGATATAGATTGGTACTAAACAAATTACTACCTACCTCTTTAAAAACGTGTCTTTCTGTCTCTGTACAGTATGTTTCTTATAAGTTTTTACAAATGGGTAATTCGAATGGTTAAAAATACTTAACTTACAACTACTCGTCGACAGGAAATTTTTATCAAACGATGACTTGCAAACCAGTACTTCCCACATTAATTCCTGCCATGTCATTTAAGTGTCCATTTCAACCCTTACCTGTGATGAGAAAGTCTGTAAGCCAATCAGTCACATAACGGTACCAAAAACTCTGGGTCTCGCTTGCAAATATTACAATAGCTGAAGGACTTAATGGTCTCTCCGTGAATAATTATAAGGATTAGCCAACAAAGGGTTAAACAAAGAGGTTGGGCATAAAAAGGTTTATTAATGCCATAGGTGAATTAAAGTCAGTGGCCGTTGTAATGGCCGCTGCGAAACTAGTTTCATTTCAGTTTTTTTGCTGAGTCGATTAATATTTGTTTTCTAGGCTTCACGCTGCGGTAGCTGCAAAATTTATATTGTCACACTCTAATCACGAGTTAAATAACTAATAAAGTTAAAAAGTTAAAGTTAAATCTACATATTGCCGTGTTTTTAATTCCCTTTCTCAGATTAGTTTTTAAAATAATCCGTTGTAAACAAACTGTTTAAAAATAGTAAACAGGGACGTAAGTTTTAATTTTATTTACTTTACTAACCTGTTGAATTTTATGCTGTTTTATTTAATTAGTTAAATAACTGCAAAATATTTTGCTGTCAGGGGGCTTGCCTAACGCCGATGGAAGGAAGGTAGGTAGGCGGAAGAGGTGTATCAGAGAAACACACTAATAAGCAAAACTCATAACCCACAGTCACATCACCTCGCAGTGTTGCTGATCAGCCCCATTTCATGAAACCCACTACTAGGCTACACATGATTGATTCCGAATATCATATAATGGGTATTTAAAACGACTTACAATTGCCTCTTTAAAAGTTTCGCTAAAAATGGGACCCCGAAATCCGCTGCAACTTCATGAGACGTTTGCAAAATATATCCAACATGGAAATTTGCTTCGCTAAAATATGCGACTCTAAAATTCGCTTCAACTGAATCTATACATAATGCATTCGCGAATTTAATTGTGGCTGAATGATTAACAAATCATTCAGCCACCTTACTAGGGAAAATATGGGCTTGATTTCAAGCTTGGATGACTATAGATAGGATTTGAGCTGGTCATAGATTAGTGTTATGTATGATAATAAGTATTTTAGAAATCATAGATACATATATAATGGTATAAGTAAATCTCTCCTTATATTTTGTACATGGATTAAACATAAATAGATAGGTACCTAGATCAATATTTCGGTCTATTTTTAATTGTCGACAATTTCTCAAAAGGTTTATTATCAGATATACACACACACGTCTGTCCATCTGGCTTCTAAACCTCCTTGCAGCATAACCTCTTTTCGAGACAGGCCACAATGATCGCTGACCTTTGCCTTCTAGTTGTGTTGTGTGGCTGTTTGATTGACGTTTGTTTGACGCTCTCGCTGTGAGGGAAATTAAAAAAACATCGAAAAATGCGGGGGAAACGGGTAGATTAGATAGATAAAATATTTTTGAGTAAAAATATTTGTTAACGCATCAACTATTTACGAGTACGTAATATTTGGCGTCCGTGGCCTAGCGGTATTCGCACATCGGAAACTATCGTGCGGGTAGCAACATCTTACCAAGACGGACACTGGATGGGCGACCATTTTTATGTGATGTTTGTTTCGGGCGCTTTCATGTTTCAGATAACATGTGAAGCAATAGGTAACCTCCATTTTGTCTTGTGCTTTTTTGGAAACGATCGACATCGACTAACTCACAAAAAAAATAGCCATTACACTAACATGGACACTCAAATGAACAAGTGGCGAATTTCACACTAACGGACTCACTTCACTCTCACTAGGCTCACTACCATCTCTAATGACGAAGATCGATCATAAATGTACACAATAGAAGACAGAAGCGGTTATAACTACCAACTGGACATTTCGGTTAGCTAATACTATCACAAAGGAAGCCAAGAAATAGACGAGACAATAGTATTCAAGTTTTCAACACAAAAGGCCAGAAAGGTGACAATAGGTCACAAAGGAACGGACAAAGTCGCCTTTATGCGATTATTGTTTGTTTAGCTTAAAAAATTGCTTGAAAACAAATAGCGTTTTTTTGCATAACCCTATTTTGAAGGGTGAGAGAGAACCAGCCATCTTCCAAAATCTTTTGCGTCGACAAAGTAATATGAAATGAAAGATCCTGAATTACTGGTTCAGTTATAGAATTTCGCAGGTCTAATTGCCTATTATAATGATACTTGATATTCATTGTTGTCGTCGGCTCGGTGTTTGTGATTCTGGTTTTGTCTATGAGATTTTAAATTGGCCGGTGTTAAGTTACGATGAGGTGAACTTTACAGTGTCTTTTTATCTTGTCTATCATTTAAACGTCAATGTTTAATGAGGATTCATGCCCCCAGGTTGTAGTGGGCTTATGAACGGAATTAATGAAGGTTCTTCTTCCTAAAATATATTTAAAAAATTTTGCTAACTATCTTTGTTAAAGTATCTGTAAAATTAAAAAAATGTCGCCTCGATATAGCAAAACCAAAAACGTTGTACACAATCACTTATAATATGGAAATGAAAGGGCGTAGATCTCTCATCTCAAAGCGAATATCATACCCATTTGAATAAGTTTCAATAAAAATCCTGCTTTTTTAAGAATCGCCACGTGTTGGTCTCGTGTCAAACCAGTCATTGTCATGATGACCAGTTTCATCTCCTGAGATTAGGGATGCTGACCTGAGGGTAGATGACCAATTTGTCCAATGTTGACCTTATGCTCTGTGACCATAGAGTGTGACTATGATCGTGTAAATCATATAATGTCGCGTGGCTTATAGAGGTGTTTTATTTTGATATCTGATTACGTAATGGGTTAGATAATAAAATCAGAGGCAAAAAAGAAGCTACACTGAAAGAAGAAGGACTTTTTTCAGTGTAGTTATGAGTATTTGCAGCATGTACAATTTAAAAACTTTATCTAAAAGGCATATTACAATATTCAAGATTACGTAAATGACGAGTGTGTATGGAGTTAATCTAAATCAACAGTACTCGCTTATAATTTTGTAGTTATTTATTCCTGTGTATTATTTATAATATGTAATATTTTATATGTTTAAAAGAGATCTAAAAACGATCTGTAGGAGTTTCTCCGCCCTCCTTCTCCCACAGTGGTCCAATGTATAGAAGACGGAAAAAATTACGTTGTTTACATATGTTCATCTCTACAGAAAATATTGAATTTTGAATTAGAATTTGCAACATGCTTGGAAGGACTTTTAGCAAAATATTTATTTACCTTGTTATAACGATACCTAAAGTTATGAATCTAAACCGGTTCTTCCGAAGTTTGAAAATAACGTCTTCGCCATCCAATTTTATGGGAACAAAATAGTCTATAAATCATATATATATCGGACACTACCCTGTGTCCGGCACTTGAACTGCTGGAACCCGTTAGAGGGGGTCTTCCGTTCCGTACGGATTCCGAATCCGTCATTAAAACGGACAACACCGGGCACAAAGGGCAAACTCTTCGCCCATTCACGAAGGCTGCATAATAGTACAAGCAACACTAGTTTAAGAATGATATATTAACAAAATGGAGTCGGTATGTCCATTCCCACAGATATTAAATGCGAGGACAATGGTTGAACCCCTAAGTCTTGCGGACCCATGCTGTGGTATTGAGTACCTATAATATTGCTGAATATATCCCCTGTGTTTTGCTTCTTGGTATGCAAATGGCGTATTTGTTGGGTTTGGGCGGGAAATTGGAAAAGTTTCCGCCGATTAGGTAAAGTCTAGCTACGATATTTCCGCTGGCTTTAATCGATTTAAAAATTCTTAATGACAAAATACTGAAGGTTTTAAAATGCACTCTATTATATTTCCGTTAGACATTTATGATTAAACACATTGTCCCTGTTGTAGGTACAGGTAGCACAGCTTGTCCCTGTGTCTACAACAGGGACAATGTGCCTACAAATAAATGTTTAATCAATAATTTCCGTTAGTGTATGTGGCTGAATATTTCAGTAGAGAGTTTTGTAGTAACAGTAGTGTCGCGGTGACCTTTTGGCCAGCTTCAGCACTGGCTGGCTGAGGATACTGCTTGACTGATGACAATGACGAGACAGACTGACGGACAGACATTCTATATTTTTAAACGACGACTTTGGTACTCTGACTCGAGACAAACGAGACTTTATGAACGCCTTGTGGTAGTGAAATTAAAGTGAGCAATCACCAGCTAGCAGACCAATCAAGTAGGTTGTGTGGTGCTAAATAAAATTCAATATTTGTTATTGAAAAAACAATATCATGATCAACCAACTAAAACATTTGGATAACCAATTGCAAAATCTCCGTAGCAAAGCTTCACAGGAACACCTTTGAAGTATTGTTTTCATGAGCTGTTTGTAGATTAGTATGGGGATGTAGAAGAGCTCATATCGTCGTGTCTTTGTAGGGAAATAAGAATATGGGAGTGGAGTGTGTACATAGGTCTTTGAGTTGAAAATTAAACTTAGAAGGGATCTACCTATTGCAGGGATTTATGCTTTGAGCCATCTTTAAACTAAATATTTGCCCTTGTTTCGTCTACCTTATTAAAAACAAAGAAATTTATAGCAGCCCGAAAGTTTTTTTGGACGCTCAGAAGCAAAAGGATATATACCACTCGTTTTGACAATACATAGGTTCTCGTAATTTTAAAGTCAGTTCAAGAAAATTCAAGAAGCTTGATGCTCGAAGTGTAGATTCATCTCTAATAGCGAACGTTGTTGATGTTACACCAAAACCAATCAAACCAGAGATCCCACACTTGACAAAATGACAAATGATTGAGTTGACACTCTGCCCACCCCCGCTGAGCCGCGCGTGATGAACGATCAGCTAATGAAAGTATTATACAACATTATACAATATTATACAAGATGCTCGTTTGTATGTAGTTTGTATACTTTGTAAGCATCTTGGAAAGCTGATGTTATCGATGCAACATCGTCTTCGGCGCGTTTTGATTTGATTGATTTTGAGTGAGAATATTTAGCACCTGCATATTGGTTACAAGGTGGTCTACTTCGTTTGATTTATTTATTTATTTTAAAGTAACTCGCACAACATTATAGATATATAGTTCCAAATCGTTGGTAATAATAAAAATATTACGTTCTAAAAATACAATATCAGTAAATTTCAAGTAAATTCATTACAGGTATGTCAGTTCAATCAAATTAATATATAATATCATCATACCAATAACAATTTTATACATTAACGATTTCTCACGAGAAAAAAAAATAGAAGACAACACAATCCTGCATTCGTTTTTTAGAACCTTCCACATTCTCGCTGTTAAGACTAACACCGGTATGCTAAGTCGTTTCCTTGAAAGCTCCTCCACTTGGCCTTATCTCGAGGTGACCTCAAGGAATACATCGGGGTTTCCTTGACATTGACACCTTGTACCTTGAATTTGATAGTTTATTCCCCCACTCCCACTCCACTTGACTAAGGAAAATCCTCAAGTCGAGGCGATTTTTGACAACTAAGCATACCAATATCTTGAGGAGGTTGAGTTGAGAGAGGCTGCGTCGAGTGGAGAATACAAGCATAGCGGTGTTAGTCTCTGAAACCTTAAGGTAGGTATTGCTGCAGAGATTGAAAGACAAAAAGGAGATTTTGATGATGTTAATGGTGTATTGTCTTTAACCTTGAATTGGTTCACAGTTAATAATTTATTGTTAAACGCTGGTAAAACCAAGTGTATCAAATTCTCACTTCCAAATGTCAGGCAAGTTGAGACCAGTTTGGTGTTAGACAACAGCACGTTAGAATTGGTAAATGATACGAAGTTTCTTGGAATAACCAT
Source organism: Argyresthia goedartella (assembly GCA_949825045.1). Classification (NCBI taxonomy): domain Eukaryota; kingdom Metazoa; phylum Arthropoda; class Insecta; order Lepidoptera; family Argyresthiidae; genus Argyresthia; species Argyresthia goedartella. The sequence goes on from OX463823.1 coordinate 12,700,168, forward strand.
TGATAGTAAATTGCAGTGGGGACCCCACATAGATAAATTGGCTGGTAAAGCGTAAGCCGCAGAACTTATTCTGCGGCTTACGCTGTTAGGAACATCAGACAAAGCACGGATGTGGCGTCATCTAGGCTAGTATATTTTAGTTACTTTCATAGTGTGATGTCCTATGGTATCTTGTTGTGGGGGAAAGCAGCGGATATTCAAACTATTTTTAATTTTCAGAAAAGAGCTATTCGAGCAATTTATAATTTAAAACGAACAGACTCCTTAAGAGAGCTTTTTAAAGAAATTGACATACTAACAGTAGCTAGTCAATTTGTTTTCGAAAATATAATGTATGTACGCAAGAACCTTACAACATTTTCCAAACTTAGCGACAGCTGTAATGTTAACCTAAGAAATAATCACAGACTATGTGCGCCCCGTTTTAGACTCGCGAAGGTTAGCAATTCTTTCAAGGGTCAGTGCATTCTCTACTACAATAAGATACCTCTGGAGATTTTGAAATTGCCATTTGAGCAATTTAAAAAGCATGTTAAAGCGACTTTGTCGAAAAAGGGATATTACAATGTTCAGGATTACTTAAATGACAGGACTGTATGGGGTTAATCTGGCTCAACACAGACCTTGCTGTTAATAATTTTGTAATTATTTATTCCTGCTTATTAATCATAACAATTAAATTTTTCATATTTGTATTAGTTAAGCACAACCTATTTTTAAAAGAGATCTAAAAATAAATCTGGGGGAGTTTCTACGCCCTTCTTCTCCCACAGTGGTCCAATGTAGAGAAGAGGCAAAAAATGACGTTTGCTAAGTATATGTAAATATCTACAGTAATAAAGTACTTTGACTATTGACTATTGACTATTGAGATTGCCAAGGTCCCTGTAACACAAAATTAACAACTATGCCTCTGCCACCCTTTCAGGGAAAAGGCGTAATGGTCGGACCGGACGATTACAGTTTTCGTTATTTAAAGGCTAAGTATTCGTTAAATTAAGTCCGCTATGGACGATCCCCTTCACAATGCTCCAGAAAGGCATCCCTCAGAGAAGACTAGCGATTAATTTTGAGGCGGGTAACCCAAATGAAGTGATGACCACGACCACTAAGAGAATTACTTTTTTTCCCTATGCAGAAGCATTCTATAGAGATATGACAATAACCAATCGTTATCTTCCATCACAAACTGCGATATTGGTCATTCGTGTTTTATTTCAATGCGAACGTTTCAACAACCCGATACAGTTCGCTACCGTCTCGATGTGCGCGCAGATCTTATCTCGCTATCGAAAGGTTATCGCGATTCTATCGACAGGCTTTCGTATCTGAGGGTGTGCATGGTTTCCATTGCTTTTTGTGTAGTTAGCTCGTTGACAGACAATGCATAGACCGTTATGTTGGCCGGTTGGTAGGTGAGGTGAGATATCACTGTCCCTCAACCGAAGTAAGAAAGCAAAGCAAACCAAAATATAAATACTATTTTAAAATCTGCTTGATAAAGGAGGTTAATGTTTCACTTGGAGAAAATGTGCATGGAGCATTGCTATTATGCAAATATATCATGAAAGAAGTTTGTTAACAGTTGCATGGCTAGGTCAAATAAGAATGTTCACATTACATGTGTAAAGCGCAGCAAAATCTGATACATTAAACCTGGCCATAATTCTCTTTTGCAAATAAAATACGTTACTCTCACGAGTACAAATGCAGCATTGGATGACGATTCTATAGAAAACCACGACATGTCTGCTCGTATTACAGAGTCGTTTCCTAGAGAAATGTCCCCAGGTAGATACGAACATGAGCCGAAACGTGACCGCCCTTACACAGGGTGTTATATCTACCTCGTGTAATAAATTTATAGTTTGTAGAACGAAAGAGGTTGAGTTTTGCTGTGCCTGATGTGATATGTGTAATTCCTTTATTGAACCCATTTAGGATGGGTAGATTTCTTGTAATAAAAAATAAACATACAAGGGCAGGTTTATTCTTGCACCAAAGATGTATTTTAGTGCACAATGGTTGAATGGGAATATTAGGCTGATTATCAGGGGGATTTTAAAGGGAGGATTGTATGTAGGTTGTCATCACCCCTAAAAAGCTACTGCACCGTGGCTGGAAGACTTGCCAATAAAAAGAAATGATAAAACAATAGAGCTGCCCAACTTCATAAAAACCCACAGAACAATCCCAAAGCACTCAAGAAAGTTACCAAAACAATTAAAAAGAAACTGGCTGATTAAGACCGCACCCTTTAAAAAGTAAATTAGAAAAAAAAACAATAAGCGCGCGCAAACAACCGTCGCGAAAGGGGACAGTAAAAAGTGAAGAGATAAAAAAGTGTCCGCAAAAGTTCGTTGACAACATCCATTTCAATCAATTTTCCCCTGGACTCCCCGAGGAGTAACCCTTTAGTCCCCGGAGGCAGCGCCCTCTTTCGGTAGCTAACCCAATTACTGAGAGGGTTACCCCCAAGTTGGTCCCGATGTGTGATACGCAGACCGCACGGAATTATAAATTGAAATTTGTCTTTTTGGCAGACGTTGAAGGATCGCGACGTGTTAATTGGTCTGTGTTGCATTTATTACAGCGATGTGACGTCTTTTTGCGGGATTCCAGTTGCCTATAATGCCTTTTTTGACTAGGAAAATGGTAAAACAGTTTGAGGTGGTACGAATTAATAAATTTTTTAAAACTAAAAATTACGATACGCCTTTAAAATTATGATAATGTAGAGTTTCAACTACAATGGTTACATCTTAAAGTGTAAAGTCAATCTACAAGAAAAAAATCGAGTCAGACAAGGAAATGCGATAAAAATAAGCGGCTGCATACATATGTGTAATGTAAACTCTAAAGCATTAGCCATGTTTTATTAATGAACAACTTTCTTTCCAATTTATCAACCACGAAGACCTTGTTGTCCATTATTATCGTACAGTCAACCACATATCGCTTAACCATTGCCGTTGAAACACGGCACGAACGTTCTTGACAACAAGAATGGTGTAAACTCGACAATTTACACTTTAGAGTCAAAAATGTAAAACCTGGTGACCTGCTGAGTTTACAAGTTAATAACACCAATAAAACAACATTAGGTGATGTTAGTGTTGCGTAATGATCGCCGTGTGAGTTCCCAATGTTGCCATGATCATACTTATCTATTATATTACTATGTGGCTTTGTGAGCTGCAGCCCTCACGAGTCTGTCTTTGGTGACAAAGGAATGCGATTTTCTTTTCATTATTTTCCATCCCCTCACCTTCGACCCCCTTCCGTGTTATCACAAAAAATATTACACAGCGTTTAACCTCAAAACAAACGTCAAATCCTATGCATTTTTGTTTCAAACAAGTGTTGAACGGTAGTTTATTTTTTTGTGAAGTGTGAAGCCCCTTGAAGTTTATCGGATGAAAAAGTAGTTCGGACAAAAAAGTTGTGCCTTAATAAGGGTCACAAAGAAATATAATTTTACAAAATGGCTGAAATATGTTTTTTTTTACATTGCCAACCCTCATTCATATCTCCGCCATTTTGAAGAAAATCCAAAAATGAATGGACAAAATAATTCCATATAATTAACGAACCTGCTCACAAACTGTCACGTGAATCGTCCGAGAAATGCGACCTGTCGAGGAGAACAGCCGGAAATCCGGTCAGACATACGAAAGCATGTTTGCCCAAACTAAAACGGAGACGATGCGCGCGCTTCACTCGTTCGTTCAATTACCGTTTCTGCTCTGAGGCTCTGAACTTCGGTTTACGTTTAATAAACTATTGACTCTGAGAGCCGTAGGCCTCGCGAGTCTATTGGTGGAAAGCTAACATAACAATTATGAATGCACCTGGTTACGTACATGAATGATGAAAGTAGCCGCACCAATATCTTTGTAAACTACATTTTGCGATCTAAAATCCAAAATATTGACTTTTTAACCAAAATTATATAACCTTTGTATCCCTCACAGTCTTCACGAATCCAACGATACCTTTTTGTTAAAATCCTTCAAGCCGTTTGTGATTATTATTATTTTTACATTTTCAACCCGAAAACTGAACCGACAAATAAATCGATAAAATTATTGAACCTGCTCAAAAAAATTTACCAGAATCGATTAAGAAATGCAACTTATAGAGGAGAACAGAGGAAATTCGGACAGACGGACACACGAAAGCATTTTGCCTGAGCAGAAATTGAGACGCTTCGTCCGTTCGGTCAACCAGTGGCTCTGTGAGCTGTGGACCTCGCAGCGACACAATATTTTTTTCTTTTTTTCTTTATTTCCAACCCCCTTACACCCCTGACCTAGAGTTCAAGAGTTCAAATTTCTTTATTATTGTACTTGCCACTTCTCTACATTGGACCACTGTTGAAGTAGGAGGGCAAAGAAACTCCCACGAATTGATTTTTAGATCCCTTTTAAAAATTGGTTGTATTTAAAAAATACAAATAAGACAATATTAATTACTATAATTAATAAACGGGAATAAATACTAACAAAATTATTGTCAACAAAGTCTGTACCTATTAACCCTATACAGTCCCGTTTTTTTAATTGTTCAAATGGCAATTTCAAAATCTCTAGAGGTATCTTGTTGTATTGTAGTAGAGAATGCACTGACCCTTGAAAGAATTACAACCTTCGCGAGTCTAAACCGGGGCGCACCTAGCCTGTGATTATTTCTTAGGTTTACATGACAGCTATCGCTAAGTTTGGAAAATATGGTAAGGTTCTTGCGTACATTCATTATATTTTCGAACATAAATTGACTAGATATAGTAAGTATGTCAATTTCTGTAAAAAACTCTCTTAAGGAGTCTGTTCATTATAATTTCGAAATTGACTAGTCAATAGTAGTCAGTAAGTACTTGTGTCAATTTTTTTAAAAAGCTCTCTTAAGGAGTCTGTGCGTTTCAAATTATAAATTGCTCGAATAGCCCCTTTCTGTAAAAAATAATTAATTTGAATATCCGCTGCTTTTCCCCACAACAAGAATAGGACATGACACTATGAAAATAACTAAAGTATACTAAACTAGACGTAGCCACATCCTTTTTTGTCTGATTTTTCTAATAGCGTAAGCCGCAGAATTTAACAGCTTTTTTACCTCTGTGGGGTCCCCACTGCAATTTTCTATCAATGGTTAATCCAAAAAAAATGGGTCATTTACTAATTCTTACATGTTGCTGTCTAACACTAAACTGGTCTAAACTAGACTGACATTTGAATTTGAGAATTTAATACACTTGATTTTACCAACGTTTAACAATACATTATTAACTGTGAACCAATTCAAGGACAATACACCATTTACATCATCCGAATCTTCTTTTGTCTTTCAATTTTGAAGACCAGCGAAGTATCATCAGCAAACAACACTATGCCAGTTAATTTCTCCACCATGAAAGGCAGATCGTCAATATAGAACAGGAATGAGAAAGGGCCTAATATGGAACCTTATGGAATGCCAATTTTTACACCCGATCCATCAAATTTAACGCCGTTGACTTCTGCCTTCTGAATTCCATTGCTTAAGCACGATCTTAGTAGAGCCAACGCTTTATTTCTAACTGCGTAATTATTTTATTTTATTAGTGGCATATCATGATCAACACAATCAAATGCCTTCGACAGATCGCAAAACACTCCGAGAGCAACCTATGCGGCCTCCCATGCAGAATAAATATGAGATATAAGGGCATATAATAACCCTTAGTGAAACCGTATTGTTTGGCGTGGGGTTGTTTTGCACTGTTGAAGTGTGAGAGCATGTGATTGAGTATACTCTTAGCACAGATATTGGTCTGAAATTTGAAGGATCATCGTTGCCTCCCGAGTTGAACAGAGTTTCATAATTTTATTCATAAATCTTTATTGCCCAAAATAAATAAAAAGTTACATTTGTGGCAAACATATGTACAAAGGCGAGCTTTTCTCTAAAAAGAGATTTCATCTAGCACACCAAGGCATGATAGGAAAATTTGCCATGAAAGGGTAGGCAGTGCACAATAACTTATCTACATAATAAATAAATTAAATAAATAACCTATATACCAAACTACTAAATAAATACCCATATATATAAATAAACCTATACTTTCAGTTTACTGTGTTTCATGAGGTCTGGGAAAGTTGACGATGGCGTCAACACATTTATTGAATATCTAAGCTAAGTCTGGAGCTATAACTGGAATTACCGAACCAATGGCTTTGACTGATATACTCTTCAGTATTTTTAAAGTGAAGTAATCTTAACGTTTTGAAAATACATGATGAAATTTAAAATCAACATTATTGACGCTAGTGCTGATTTTAAACAAAGTCTCTGCTTCATATGAATATGAATTTAAATGCTCTGTTGTGACTACAGTACATTGGTGAATAATGTTTCAAAAGCTCGATCTACCTCAGCGTTGGATTTAACAACATCATCATTAAGCAGAAACTTTGCCAGTTTTCTTTTTTTTTAAATTCTATTATTTGAATTTTGTATTTTCTTATCAATGTGTAAAGTTTTTGCAGTTCTAAAAACCAGCTTGAAAGTTTAGGATATTTTTTTAATAGTCATGAAATTTTCTATAAAATTTTTGTTTTTCTTTTCATAAAGGTCATACAAGATGACTACTTTTACGAATTCCAAAATTTGCCCAGTCATTGAATTTGGATTTACCGTTGTAGACGCTGACTTTCCTTAATTTAAAAACTTTATTGAGTTCTGTTTGAATAATGTTGAAGAAGTCTGAATAGTTTTTTTTTGGGTTCTGTTCATTAAAATCCGGAAATATGATGGCCTATATCTTATTTTTACCAGCAATTGGGAGCCAAATTGTTTGACCGCTCTGATCGGATGGGAAGCAGTTAAATACATTTTTACTTGTGAATGCACAGTCACAAAAAACGGTATCGAAGCATGTTTGGCTGGTAAATATAATTCTTGTCAGCTCTAGAATACATGACATAAATTAAATGATTTTAACAGTGTTATTAATCGTTGTTTCATTGTTGTATCTACAAGCAAATCTACATTAAGATCGCCACAAATAATTAACTTTTTTCTGTTACTACATACTTTAGTGAGGGCTTCCTCCATAATTTTCTCAAATATTTTGAAATTGCCATGGTTTTTTTCATCTCACTGAGTACTGCAGACACAAACTATAATATGTCTATCTAACTCAACACAGGATACCTCTATTTGTCTATATCTTTCCATTGTTTCACCTTAATATTATTTTTTACTTAGATTAAAGAACCACTTCTATCAGCAGTCTTTCTATCGTACACACTGTCAATTTTGTAATTATTTATGTTAAAAGACATCATATTTTCCTTTGACCAGTGTTCTGTAATACAAATAACATCCGAATCAGAATTTTTCAGAAATAATTCTAATATGTACAAGTTCTTTGCCAGGTAGCCCCTGCGGAAGTATTGATGGGTAATATTTAAGTGCGGCTTACCCTTTGACATATTAGTGGCTCTTGTATGCTAGAGATTTCCTCTATTATCTTATGAACTATTTAAATTACTTGGAACAGATTCCAATGTTGCATGTAAAGTATTTATAACCGTTGAATTCCTAATAGAGTTGCATGTCATCTAAACTTTAACATTAGCAATTTTCTGATTAGTCTGTTCAATAACAACAGCTGATGACAAGTTGAACTTGGTTAAACCAACTATAGCTGCATCGCATATATTATATGCTAAAAATGTAGCTATTAATTTTCTATATTTATTAGACACATACAGCGTATCCTGAGTCAGAGTAAAGTTATGAATAAAATTATTTATTTCAAAATATAAAATAGCATCGCTGTGATGTCTCGTTAAATTAAATATATAAATATTCATTCATATATTTAATATAAATATTTGCATATTTGCGTTCCGAATAATGTTTGAATGAGTTCCCACCATAATTACAATAGTACTGAACTCATCATAGATACCACGACTAGTTAAAGTTTACGATACGAGTTACGTTACTGTCCAAATAGTTCATTTGTAGATCTTGTAAATATAACTATTTGGACAGTAACGTAACTCGTACCGTAACTTTAAGCCGGTAATGAAGTAGAGGTCCAAGTCCTGCACCTAATTTTTCGGAGAAAAATTTAGGTTTCTTCTGAGCAGTTATTTCGGTAGTTGGCGGTACACGAGTGGAGGTGAGTGGGGGACACACGTTTCGGAGTACTGCGTGATGCACATGCCGACGGGTGGCGTGGCATCCGGGTAGCGAATGGCGGTGCAACGCGCGTAACGGTGAGGTGCCCCCTCGTCGACGAAGGCGACGCTGTTTCTTGGTAGGGACAGCGGTGAAAGCTGCAACACTCACATTAAGGGCTGAACAAAGGCCAATGGCATTGAGAATTAGACAAAGAAAACAAATACCCGTCGCATCGCGTCGAAGCAGACTGACGCATGCTCCCGCGCAGAGCCCCGCGGGGCAGCCCGAGCTCCGAGACCAAGAAAATTATAGAAAATATTACTAAACTCCTGTAATAATAACATTAAAAATAAAATAAAACAACCAAAAAAACTGATTTCGTCTCCGAGCGCTTTTTCATTTAGTTGAATAATAATGCATTGCGAAAAATATTTTTAAGTATTAAATATAACAGACATCCGGTAATTTTAAAAGTCCATTCTTATCTCTAATAGACCTTTTATAACATATATTTATCATACATTTCTATGTTGTCTAGTTTAGCCTAGAATTGAAGCTAAATATGCATTTCTGGCCATATTTAATCCCTTAAGGGCGGTCAAGAGACCAGAGTGTGTTATGTGGGCTCGTCCTCCTTGCTGGTCTCATCTTCCTCGTCCTCGATTAGAAAGCCCACCAATTATGCGTTCTGGCGTTGTAGCTGAACTAACTCAGACGTCGCGGCTCTGAATTCGACTAACTCACTCTGTTCTTTGGCATAACATTGGAGTGCGTTTGCCAGTAGATCAGTAGATGCTGGATTTATACTCGGGCATCTTGAGTTCCGACTGTAAACCTATATGTTATCCCCGAAGCTCTTGCTCTGCTTACTCTCGTCGATTCTTTTTGTTCTGTTTGGTTGCCATTTTAATGATAATTTAAGTAGTTTTACATCCCCTCTAGTTTTCAGTTTATTGGCTGAACAAGTGAAATTATTATAGAAAGAAATAATCCGATTATATTTTCTTTCAATACCACATACAAACTAATAAATGCACGCTGTTAAAGAGGGCTGTTCGTGCAATCTACAATGTGGGTCCCACAGAGTAATTTTAAGTTGTAAATATAAGGAAATTAACATTATGACAGTGCCGTGTCAGTATATTTATGAAAATCTAATGTAAGTCCACAAAAATATTGATAAATTTCCTAAGAATAGCGACAGGCACAATGTCAACACTAGAAATAGGAATAAACTAGCTATACCTACTACTAGGCTCCATAAGGTTAATGTATCTTTTAAAGGGCTTCGCTTTTACAACAAAATACCAACTGAGTTACAAGAATTGTCTGTAAATAAATTTAAAAATGTTGTTAAAAATCACTTTTGTAAAAAAGCTTACTACAAATTATCAGATTATGTAGAAGACAAGAAAGCTTGGGAAGGTGTTTGCTCCAATTCTGTAAAAAATAACGAATAAAGCTGGAGGTTTCTAGTCGCGTCTTTGCCTCCAGCATCTAAAACATTGAGGTAACGGAATTCAAATTGAGTTCTATATTTCCCTGTACCTTATACATGTGTTAGTTTAAGATTTGACATTCTCCAAATGTTACCTGTGTTTTTTTATGGAAATAAAATCTTTTTGAATTTTGAATTTTACGAACATGGAGTATGAAGGTAGCCACACCAATCACTTTGTAACCCCATATAGAGAACAGCCAGAAATCCGGACAGACGGACATAGGAAAGCATTTTTGCCCAAGCTCAACGGAGACGCTTGTTTGGTCAAAGAATGTTCATTTAGTACAGTCAAATACAAAGATGGTAACCATGGTTTCTGACCCTTTTTTTTTTTTTTTTTTTTGTTTATTCAAATTGTTTATTCATAATAAATTTACAAATAATATACAGGGGCTGGACCCTCCTAGTAAGTATAGAAATACCTGTGTCAGGAGGGCCCGCTCTTCCACAAATATACATTTAGTAATTCGAATAAACAACCTAGTATTAAAATATAACATGCAGTTTAATATTTTAGTTCGTAGAATTAAGGATAGAAGATGTGTGTGTGTGTGTGTGTGTGTGTGTGTGTGTGTCTTTTATAAGCAAAGAATGTATGTACCTATACTTACATACCTGAATACCGTCTCTATATAAATATCAATAAAGGCATGCATAAATCTGCGATAGTTTTATTCTATCTATTTTTAAGTAACGTAGAAACTCGACTAAGCTTTTATCTGATCAAAGTAAAACTAGAAATGGAATCTACGTACTTCATATAGTTAAGAACTTCAAAATATTTTTATCCAAGTGTACCCATAAAAAGGCCGAAGTCTGCGTCTCAATAGGCTTTGATTAACAATGATTGGACAGCGGGGGCAGAGGGGCTGCGAGGCGAAGCTCGAGGGGGGGTGTAAATGTGCGAAGCAGTGACCCTTCTATCGAATTATTTATTCAAAGAATGTCGTCGAATTTTTGGCCTGGATCCTTCTCAATTCGATTGGGTTTCAAATGTCCTTTAACTTCAAGAATATGCAAGTAGTCGCAAGGGATCTCAGATAGTTTCAGTCGCCCGCCGGTGAGTGTCATTCATTATGCCTCCAAATTAATGTTAATATCGAGGGTTACGGCGTTTTTATTGCAACTCGTATTCTATTAATGCGCTGCAAAACCTATTGGAATCTATCGCGAATCCGATCTCACAGCGTATTATCGACTTCTTATTAGAAGTGAGACAAGATTAATGCAACCAAAGTCATAAAACTCCATAGAACCCACTGAAAACAATTGAGTTATTGTTGGTTGATGTCACCAACGAATCAGCTATCTGATCACGAACTATTTTTTTACGAGAGTCCCGATGAATTATGGATGTTTATCGTATTATTTTGATCTAAGGACATAAATCGCCCTTTTTGCCCTTTTTATTTTATTTTGTATTGAATATCAACCAAACTTACTTAGTGACAGACAAGCAATCAATCTCATCAACATTGCAAGGATCTGTCCAATGAGGCCTAGGTAGTGAATAATTATACCTATCAAATGACACAGGAAATAAGGGTCTCCCTTTCCTTTTCTAAGTGAAAGAAGGAGGAGGAGATCGACGCATAGCTCTGTCCCTTACTTCGCTGATGTGCCCGTTATCGCGCTAAGTCATCAACTGACAGTTTGAACGCGCGGTTTTTAGCAATAAATCTTAGTACATAGATTTTTCGACCAAGCCGACATGATATACGTAAAATTGAAAGCAAAATAAAATGAACTCAGGTTTTACATTACTGACAGTTCAAATCGCACACTATTCACATTGCCTTCATTATATAAATATATATATATATGAAATAATAATGTTTATTAAAACAAACCCTCAGCTCTTTCAAAATCTTACTAGCCGCCGTAACAACAAAAAAATACTTGCACCTAACCACCAAACTGCATTGTTCAATAAAATTGTTTTCGGTATGGCGTCAAAAATATATAATAAGGTCCCGGTGCAGATTATGAATACAGACAATCCCAATATTTTCCAACAGAAATTAAAGGATTACCTAGCTCTTGAGGCGTATTACTCAATCGATGAATATTTAAAATGATGCTGTGTTGACATAATACTAATCGAATATGTGTATTGTGTTGACATTCAATTTTGACATTTTTAATTCTTTTAATTTATGATTTATATGAATGCATTTGTTATTTTTATTTCTGTTTGTATGCCTAATGGCTGGACGTAAGAACACTACCCATGTAAAATGTAAGAACTAATCTAAAATTACGATCAACAATAAAATTTCTGATTCTGATTCTGATTATGTTACTTATCAGTGCGTTATTCGTGATTGGGGCTCAGAACTCAGTCGATTTGAGTATCCACCTAAATACAACACAGCCAGTCGGACACACTAACAGCTGAAGCATTCTGAAGAAGGCTAGTTAAAACCATTGTTTGCATAAAGTCTCAGATTGTTGCAATCCTGTGATTTGAATACCAAAATTTTTCTTTGGGTGAGAAAAGACGCATTTAATTTCTTGCTCATGAATTAACAGATGCTCTGCGCAAATCTTGAGTTTTTATTAGCCGAATGCAAAGAATGTTGTTCAAATAAAGTGCAGCTTAAATACTATACTTAGTGCATTTGGATTAAGCTGAAAAATGCGTTTACATGCGTGACATTTGTGAATGATGCGTGTGAGTGAGAGCTCCGCGACTTGAAGCGCGGAGTTCTCACTAACACGTATCGCTGATACGCAATACACAAACGAATTTTTCAGCCCCCCCTAACTAACATGCCGCTATTATGCCCTCTGACTAAGAGCTGATGTCCGCTCGTAAAATCGGGTAAGCAGGCAAACTCCTCCCTTAAATATCTTAGAGACATATTTATCGCCCAAAAGGGCAAATTGCAGGTAGCTTCTTCAACATATACCAAGGCCATAGCTCACAGTAAAATCGCATATCGATAACTGTAAAACACAACGGGTTGTTTTTAGTCCGTATACCACACGAGCTGATGCCCGCTCAATATGTGGGGACCCGGACATAGCAGGTAGGTCTGACTCCTGGGCATGGGTAATTCCACTTTTTTCCCCTCCAACAAAAAAATATGCCCATTTTTCAGCTAAAACCAAAAGCATTATAACGCTGTAATTTCCAGAAACAGTGCCTGAATGACAAAGTTTGAGATGTCGCTCATGAATCCGAGCCTCTGTATCATTTAGGAGAAATGCATTATTTTTGTAATAAAACAGGAGTTTTGAAAATTATAATGTAAAACCTATCCAAATCCAGTCCAGCAGTTTTTCAACAAAAACCCTCTAATAATATACTCATTCTACAAAATATAAGCGTTTATTAGTAGATATTTTGCCATATGAAGATTGATTTATCCACCCTGTGACATGTCTCTGCACACTCTTCACCTGGCTTCAACAATATCAAAAAAAAACATAACCACCATGTCTATATGAATATAAAAAGCCTCTTTTCACCTAATCCCGGACACAACACAATATCAAATTTTAATATCATCTTAATCTCGCTGGGCCTTGTTAATGCTTGCAAGGAGGGCTCTTGGCTTTACAGAACTGAAGACTTTGATAAGTGATGCTGTTAAGACATTGAAGACCTTACTGTAATGGAGTTAGAGATCAATTTAGGGTTTCGTCTTGTCTTTCGTGAAAACCTTGGGATGCTACAGAAACAGAAGTAAATATGTAGATGGAAATTCAAAATGTTTGTGTAGATATAAAATTAGATGCTTTGATATAGAAAGTCGATAAATTTATAAGTTACATGACAAAGGCTACTTCAACCCTGACATGATGATCAAAACTGAAAATACAGGGGACAAAAAGTTCAATTAAAACCAGTGGAAAAGCTTTCTGACACTGATGCATCGAGCACAAAACATGTCAAATTGATGGACCTATACAAACATACCACAAGCATCGTTCATATACTGCGGCTATGAACTTTTTGCGTTGAGATGAGTGCACTATTCAAGGTCGGCTTGTGAGGAAAATACTGTAGCTTCACTGTTATTACTAGACGGTTATGATTAGATAATTCTTAGATAAAAATAAGTTGAGGTATACTTTTTCAGTGCAAGTCTTTTAAATAGTTAATTAAATTCTGCGAATCAACTGATCACTTGTTAAAACAGTTGTACCGCCGTATTTATTTAAAAGTGACTATTTGTCCATGTTCGTTCAATTGATGGAAAGTAATGGATTTGTTACATAGTAATATCTCTTATTATGACAATGTTTGTCTTTGAGATGAGTTTTTAACTACAAGTGCTTATATATAATAATGGGAAATATTTAATTGAAAATCAAAAATACTGATTTGCACCTGAAATATCAGGGCAAAGTGGTGGGTAGGTGAAGGGGGTTAAAGGGGTGAGTGAAGCGAAGCCCCCTTTATCCTTCGGGTAAGGTTGATATATAAGAGCAAAAGAAACTTTAAAATTGAGTACGTATAAAATGTTTAAAACATAAAAATGTTGTTTGTGAACATTTTTACTGTGCAAATAGGACATATTTGATGTGCGATTAAATACTATTCTATGATAATTCGGTATAGTATAAGGTAGTCAAATAAATCTAGGAACATGTCTGAAATGTAAGAAGATTGTTTACAAAATGGCTTGAAAATTATCAGAATTGTACATCTATCAGTTTTATTTTATAAACTCAATTTAGTGTAAAAAAGATTCATGAATAAAATTACCATTTTGCTCTATCTAAAAGTACCTACATATTTTGACTAGCACTCCAGTATCGAATTGTGAACAAAACTTATTATGGAGGTTTTCATTCCCTTACAAGATGATATTTTCAAGTTTTTTTTTCTCCCCGTACCCGTATGGGTGACGCTAATGATTCAAAGTTCATAAAAAATATTTTTATTCCCATGCAGCACCCTTGCAGCACCCCAACAAATCAAAATGGTAAAACTGCAAAGAAAATTAATAACCCCAAAGGCATTCCCTTGCATTCTTCCTGACCATTGAGTGCGGAATCAAAACACTGCACAGGTTATTAAAGTACCCGCGTTTCTGTACAAAGGCTGTATGACAAAACTCTCTCTCCTTTGAACTCGCTTCTAATCGCGGGGAAAACTTTATTTTCTGATGAACTTTACTCCCGCTGGTGTGATTGCATTCAATTCCCATGTAATTTAATTACTTTGAAACAACGGACTGCATGATTTGCTTTAAGTTTCAGTAGTAACATTAAAACATCATTGTTACATGGTCAAAGCCTTGATCCAAACTCCATGTTCTGTCTAATTGGTTTAACCACTAGAGCCTATTTTGGCTCAAAAACATGTTCATTTCGTCATCCAATAATAAATTTTTAAACATTAAACATTTACATAGAGGCACATACATTGCTTCTGGCCCCACACTAGGATACCCTGTGTCGTGGAAACCAGAAACAGCGAAGTCACGAGTTTACCCCCAGCCCGGGATCAAACCCGGGACCTCTCGTATGTTAGGAAGAGCCACAAGCGCTGCGCCACAGAAGTAGTCATTTACAAAACCTGACGAAAAAATGGGTGTGTTATAAGATTGAAGCGTCTGTCTGTCTGTCTGTGGCACTCTAGCACTCAAACAGGGAAGGAATTCAATGCGGCTTTCTGTAAATGGTAGTAGACTTCCCTGCGATGGTCCTTAGGTTTTTATCAGTGGCTCAAAATTTATTAGCTTAACAAGGAAACAAATCAGCCAAATTTTAGACTTAAGGTTTTGTTTACTGTTTTAAATTTAGAATGTATAGCTAATAATAATAAAAATACCTTGGACACTATTAACACACATTGATCTAGCCCCAAACTAGGATTCACTGTATCTTGGGTACTAGACAACGATACACATACGTATATAGATAAATTTTATACTTAGATATATAAAAAACCATGACTAGGGTACAAACATCGTTCTCATCAAACAAATATTTGCCCCCACCGGGACTCGAAACCGGGACCCTTGGCTTCGTAGGCAGGGTCACTGCCGTCTCGGCCATTCGGGTCGTCTATACCATATCTCTAGCTCGAGCTGTGAAAGTGTTTACACCGTCAGAAATAAGACTACACACGAAACCGCAGTGGTTAAAAGACAAAAGGGTACGCGTTGTTTTGTCCCATCGACTTCGTGGTGAGCTCGTCTGACTCAGTCGGGTAATGAAAAACATCCCCCGATTGACTTCGGCTTTTTATCGGGCCGACTAATCGGAATGGGAGAGGGCGGTATGGGTGATTTGATTCCTATTTGCGTTTCGGAACGCGGTCATTTGTTTTGGGAGAGTGTTTCGGACGTTCTGTAGATTTATCATTTAATTCTGACATCTAGGCGAACTAGGCATCTCTTTTGAATATTTTAATTAATGTCTTTTTTGGATGTAACTTTTTGCTCAATAAAAAAATACTTTATTCTCTGTAAATTATTCACAAATGTTTAGAAAACTGAAATTTTTGCCTCTTCACTGCATTGGAGCAAGGTGGGAGAAAAAGGGCAAAGATACTACTAAGATTGTTTTTTATATCTCTTTAGATTTTGTTTAACTAGAAAAAATACTATACATTATAAATAATATGCAGGAATAAATAATTACAAAATTATTAAGCGACTTCTGTGTTGAGTTAGGTTAACACCAAGCATTGCTGTCATTTATGTAATGTTCAATATTGTAATATCCCTTTTTAGATAATGTGCTTTTACAAGGTTTTTAAATTCCTCATACTCACACCAATTAAGAGCGCTGGGCGACGTTGGCGGGAATTATTGCGCATATGTACAGGTATTGAAAAGTGACTACTGCGCATCCAACCAAAGCCACCGATCATAACTCGTGGCGCGAGGTATAACCGTATTGTTTGGCGTGTACATGTTTTGTACGGTTGAAGTGAGAGAGCAGTGGATTAAGCAAATATTTTACTTAGTGCTGTTGTACAGATATTGGTCTGAAATTTGAAGGATCACCCTTGCCCTACCGACTTGAACGGAGGTATCAGTTTACTCTGTTTCATGAGGTCTGGAAAAGCTCCATCGTCAATACATTTATTGAATATGTAAGCTAAGTTTGTGGCGATAACCAGAATTACTGAACCGATGACTTTGACTGATATACCCCTCAGGTATTCAGATTTTTTTAAAGTTAAGTAATCTAATCTAGACAATGGCCTGGGGATATATGTAGATGATTAAATATAAAATCTACATCACTCGCGCTATTGCTGTTTTTTAAGAAAGTCTCTGCTTCATATGGAGATGAGTTTTGAAGCTCTGTTGTGAGTGAGGGTATATTGGTGAAGAAAGTTTTGAAAGTTTGAACTACGTCAGGCATCACTGACCTTTAAGCAGAAATCATTTGCCCTAGGTATAACTTTGTCTGTTTCACGATTCATTATTATCCAAACCATTGTCATTCTATTGTTTGTATATTTTTTTTCGGGTTCTGTTTCCAAAATTCAAGACTGGCAGTTTCAAATCAAGATTTTTCGTATACGTTGCTAGACTATGGTAAGAAAATGGCCTTTGAAATGATGGATCAGCCTTAGCCTTACTAGCGATTGGGAACTAAACTGTTTGACCATTCAGTATGTATCGCTATGACTTACATGTTCGCATATCGCTAGTACTTACAGGTACTAGGTACAATGACTGTTTCAATGTAAATTTACCGGATGGGTGTAGCAATTTAGTGCACATTATATAGTATAACAGATACATGTAACATACATAACACATACATTAGGAAATAAACAAAATAATTTGCCATTGAAGTCACAGGGCTAGGTGCGATACTTTTACCTACTACTAATAATTTGGTTAATAAATTGAAGTCACACGGTTGGGATCACCCAGGAAAAATATATAAAAAACATAGCAGCAACGTACGTTAAATAACACTTATTTGTAATGATAGAACTCAATTCACAGGAGATATAGTTATTAAATAATCCTTAAGTCTAGTTAAAAATTCACTTCCTGACAAGTTTTTGATGTTTGAGGAGGCTATTAAAAGGACTTTAATAGCAGTAATCTTTGTGGCTCGTGTATATGCTCTAGATTCCCTTTATTTCTTTCGTTGAGTCTCACTTACACCGGCAGCTCTCAGAGGGAATTTATCAGGGTATCTCCTTCTCAATTTACACAATTCTATAATGTAGAGAGCTGTGACAGTATGCAGTTTTAGTTCCTTGAAAGAAATCCTACAAGACTCCAGACTCCAGAGATGATCCTATATTATTTACAATACGAATATGTAGCTCTCCTTTGTAAGAAAAATCCTATTAATATCGGTGCAATCATATTTTCACTTGTGAATTCACATTCACCAAAACGATTTCTAAGAAGTTTGGGTGTTAAGTGTAGTTGTAGTTGGCTGTAAAAATACGTGATACAAATTAAATGATTTAAATAAATTTATTAATCGTTGTTTCATTTTTGCATCCACATGTCTATCTACATTAAAATCGCCCCAAATAATCAACCTTTTTCTGTAATTACCTAGTTTAGTGAGAGCTTCTGGGAGATCTGCAGACACAAACAATAACATGACTGTCTACCTCAACACAGGATACCTCTATTTGTCTTTCAACAGTAATTTCAAGAATATCCTTCCTTGTTTTATTTTTTTACTTTGACAACCACGTCTATCAACAGTATTGCTAATGTAACAATTAAGAAATTTGTAATTATTTGTGTTAAAATACGTCATTTTTTCCTATAACCTGTGTTCTGTAATAAAATAATTTCGGGGTCAGAATTATTAAGAAATAATTCTAAAACAAGTTCTTCGCCAGGTAGCCCCTGCATGTTTTCATGTGTAATATTTAAGTGGTGCATTGCATACCCTTTGACGAAATTGGCAAAATTTATATATTAATAAAATATATATATATTAATATTACTACTAAATACTAGTCGTAATAGTCATGGCAGGATATATAGAGACATAGCAAGTTTTTGTTTTAGTAGAGTTTCGTTTAGAGTAGTTAGCAAGATAACGACTATCTTTTGTCTGCTTAAAGTCAGAAATAATAGTAGTTTATGTGACTGCTGCATAATGGAGGGCATTAAAACTGGCGAGTTTCATAATAATATCACTCGAGAGTTTTAATGCCTAATTATGTACAGTTACATACACTAGTTTATCTACACACATATCATAAGCTCTCTTTGATGTGTTCAGGAACCGCATGTTTGACCGGCATTGTGGTTCTGCAATTGTTTAGCTTGTTCTTTAGTACCAACTTCACGCAGACGGGCGTCGGCGTTTCGAAATTTGAATGTCAGTACCAACTTCACAGACAAACTATGGACGGCACGCGGGTGGGCGTCGGCGTTCGAAATTTGAATGTCATTGTTTTTACCAAGTAGTTTAACATAATGCTGATCGTAACGTGCGGTTTTTGAACGCAGTAAAGAGGGTTTATGATACGTGTGTAGATAAATATGTTTATGACAAGATAATCATTATTGTCATATTGGCCTTTTATGCTGCACATAAGTTGATTTAACCTATTACCGTTTTTATTGTGACATTTTGAAGATAGCCCTGTATAAGGAAAGGCATAACTTATAATCTTATCATACTAAGTTTCTTCAACGAATCTAAACAGCTAATTAGGTCTTCTAGTTTAACCCCTTCGCAATAACGCACGAAGAAAATAATTGCATTTCCTGTAACTACTATTTAAAATACATTACAGGTGTGTGTATGAAGCACCGGGAATATAGATGTTAATCGACCGGTGATGCAAACAGTCAGCAAGCATCATCGATAATTTTTCGGTAAACAGTTAAATAAAGGCTTTTATTGAATAGCTAAACCTGGTTTCAACTGTGCCTCCGCCACCCCGCTTATAATGTAATTCTGACAAATCCTATATATCATAATTACATGACAAGCTACAGAATATCGCATAAACAGGAAAAGTCGCAATAAAACACATCTCGTATCAAATAATCGTGTTGTGATAGGTCAATTTAACAAAAGCGATAGAAATTCCTTGATGTCAGAATAACTTGATAGGGCTACACTGGTCTAGTGTGGTCTCGATTCCAGCTTGTATTTTTACCCGAAAGTGGTTATAAAGTAACAGAAATTTATAATATGACTTACTAAGTACTACTAGTGGATCATTTTAAAGACTAAACTCAATACAGTACCACAAAGTTCACAAGTTAAGAAAGTATGACTGTTTTGCTGTGTTAATATTAGGAGCAGGAACAGGAGAATATTAGAAGCATTTTGAGCAGCTTATAAACCCCAAACTAGGACACCCTGACCGCGGTAACCAGAAACAGCCAGGTCACAATCACATAAACATGCAAGACCTGGGATTTTTATTTCCTTCTTTCCCATCCGGGATTCTCGGGACCTCTCGTTTGGGAAGCCCAGCCTCGACCCAACACCACAGGGATCGTCGAAGCTAGTTATAAAATTTTGAGTAGACCCATTGTCGATTACCGCAAGTAAGCAAGCACTCTTTACTCAAACGATCACCAAGCACTGACTCACAAAAACGACCCAAACAAACAAAACACGCCGTACAAAGTACAAGCTAAGCAAACAATGACATACCGGTAAGTTCACCCAGAAAACATGGAACAGAACAATACAAGCATATGACAATACGATGTTGTGCCGATATATCATTGCGATGGTGCCACAAGGAGCTGGACAATAGTGACCTGCGAAGTGATCGTAAGCGGTGGCTGCAGACTTGATACTTGAAACATACTAACTACTACAGAGTTTTCGATTGTGATTGACATTGTGACAGATTGATTGTGTGATAACTTCGGGAGAGTTTTATAACGAGCAAAAATAATCAAATTGCGTTTACACGTTAGCAAATGCAAGCTGACACTTATGATGATCAACAAGCTAGCATGGAGCTACTCCTATTTTGCGTAACTTGAGGTTAACAAAAGGCTGTATCTGCCTGATGCGTCGCCTTAAGCGGTAGCAGAAGAGAACAAACTTCAATCGGTATAATAATATAATCTTTATTTCAGGTCAACAAAAACCCATATTTATAAAATACCTTACAACTAGAGATACATAATTTGTTATAAAACTAGCTAGGGATTTTATTCTTCGTTCTCGCTTCCTCTGTTTCCTCGATAAACGATACCCTCCGGCCTACTGGCCAGAGGTCATGAGGTCTGCCAGCACCCGAAGTATGAAGGACAGGAACTCACCTCCTTGAGACCAGACGGTTGATTTTTCTTCAGCTTTTCCAGGATTATGAACGTCCTCGCAGGTCATTGTCACGTCAATCCTGGAAATGTTTATCTGAGTGGTGACAGCAACAGCTTTCAGGGGGCCTGTGCCACGCTGACTGCGGCTGGGTCTGGAGCGGCGCTTCCTGTTATGGACCATGATAAAGCCTTCCCCATCAATGGTCGTGTTCGGCAGGCCACGGACGGACCTTGCCGGTTTCGCGCGCGGTGCAGCTTGCAGCTTCTGTTGTTTTTCGGTGGGTGTAGGGCGGCGCAGGCGGCGGCGGCGGGCACGGCGGGACAGAATACGAGTCATTCTGGGGCTGGTATACCGAAAGAAACCGCATCTGGTGCTGGTCGACTCGGCTTCACGACATCACGAGGCGAAGCGGTGTTATTGGCGCGGGCTTGGCAACCGACCTAACTAGGTCTGTTGCAGTAATTGCATTTTTGCTGACCGGAGTAATGTAGTCGCGCGCGTCACCGATCTGCTGCGTTGGCAGCGAGGTATTAGCCTGACGCAATACCGACAACTCACGGTTGAAGTCAGGATAGATACCTTTCGAAGCCTCCAACTTGCCTCGGAAATCGGTGACTTTTCCCGCTCACTCACCTCCGCACCACGAGGCGCTTGGTGGTGATGGCAGTTTCATGCAGCACGGTCTTGGCTGCGGCGATCTCAGCCTCCTACGAAGCGTCCGTACGTGCCGGTGTCGAAGTTTCAACTGTCATAAAAATGTCTCAAATCGATTAACAGATTCAGTTAAACAGTAACGTTACTTTAATCGGAAACGTTTGTTAAGATATTTTAAAAGTCATTAATATTTTAATGCGTTTACCTTTATAATCGTTTAAAATTATGGTTCATAATGATTTCTAGCATTATGGCTTTTTAACGTTCTTTGTAGAGCGTTAAATTGACGATCAAATTTTATGGGTTATCAACTAGAGGCAAGGCTTACTATAAATTATCAGTGACAAACTAAAGTTTTATTGCCATTTTAACTTCTTTTTTTATGGTCCAAACATGTTGTTTGACTACATTATAACGTTTATTTGTTAAAAGTTTTAATATTTTAATTATTTATATATATTTATAAGTTGCTAGTGATATTGTCGTGTATAATATTGACATTGGCGCTCAAGCTGTAGCGCCGTGCCATATAAAGAACTTTGGAAAACAATATTGCCGTAAGTATCAAAACTTCATCCACCCACTATACACCATAAGAGAGCCACTAAATACCGTGTTATAGACTGGACAACAATTGATCTGCGGTCAATAAGTTCTTCACAATAACCCCTAAGCACAATGTCTTCAAAATTATAGAAATACCGACATTTCCCACGACATTTTGCTACACACTATTTTGTGCACTAGACAATAAAAGAGGTCGTATTAACATTGTTACCCTATTGTGCCATCACCTTTACGTAGTCCAAACACGAGTTAAAAGTATTATTTTTGGATTTGGGGTCAAGATTTTAAATAGGTTGAGATTTATTAGTTTGCGGTCGTTTTGAGTTCCTGATTGTAAGAATTTGATGAATACGACATGTTACGAATTTCTTTGGTTTTGGCGTGGGAAAATTAAATAGACTAGAGTCTATATAATAATACCTTGGTCACTAATAATAGCTTGGACACTATTTAAACACATTGATCTAGCCCCAAACTAGGATTCCCTGTATATTGGATACTAGACAACGATACACATACTTATATAGATAAATATTATACTTAGATAGATAAACAACCATGACTATACCAGAATATTAATTTGAGGCCAGGAATGTAAACAAACAACTGTCATTTTCCAGTACAAAAAGTTTAATACGAATGTCAAAGTCAACGGTTTTGTTCTAGAAAATAACAGGTGTTTGTTTACATTCCTAGCCCCAAATTAAAAATTCCAGTATAAGGTACAAACTTCCGTTCTCGTCAAACAAATATATGCCCCCACCGGGACTCGAGCCCGGGACCCGCGGCTTCGTAGGCAGGGTCACTGCCGACTCGGTCATTCGGGTCGTTAATAAGTAGATAAATAAGCATAATTAGAATGTGTTTAATTCCAGGCAAAAGACACTTATTGATTTGACATAATCCTTTCCTCTCTATGTAGGGTCGAGCGAGACCGGTCGAAGTGCAGAGTAGAGGGTGTCTAGAGAACTCTGGGCCATCTGTCAACATAACAAAAATGCGTTACTATGATCGCCTACTGATAGCTATACTAGTCAAATTATCTAGAAGTTGAAGTATATTTTTTTAAGTTATTTGTAACAAAATAAAATTCTATATGAGGTGGTGAAGGCACAGATTAAACAATTAAGTTATGCCTTATGTTATAAGGATACATGTGTTATTAAATGACCTTGTAAAATAGGCATTGCAATAGAAGAGAGGGAAACAAAGTTTATTAATTTATAATTAAGTATAATATGCCAGTGGAAAGTAAATATCGGTCATGAAAAATTATCCTAGAAATGAGTTTATTGTCATTTTAAATTTTTCATTTAAGTACTCATTAACTATATAATAGCATTTATTGTATAACATTTGTTTTAATTTTTGTATAAATATATTATCTTTGGTTCATTTAATAGAGTTTCTGGCAGATTATTATATATTTTTAATAACATTACTAAAGGTCCTGATGAATATAGTTTTAAGTTGGAAATGGGTAATATTAACTTGTTTTTTCGTGTAGGTCTTAGCGAACGGTTGGATGGTAAATTGTCGCTTATGGATGCTCTATAGTATGTTTTCTGTTTCACTTTATGTACTTTAAACTTACAATGCCCGATATTTTTAAAGATAATAAGTTATTTATAATCTCATGCATGAGTGTAATGCACAAGTGAACTAAAACATATATTTTTGTATAATAAATAATGGGAAACGAATATTTCCTGACCTAAAAGTGACTTAGCTAGCTGACACTGCCCCAACGCCCTGCAATATGGAAATGATCTGCTTCGACCACCGACGCGCCTGCCCCGGGCTATAATGGCCTAATTGATTCCTGTTTGCCCCACTTTAATTGTAGCGTGTTATTGGTCTAGTGCCACTTTGAACCGACTTCTGAATTATTCATTTTTGATTCGGCTGCCTATTTGTTAGTGCGAGGGCGCAGTTTAAAAGTCCTCTCTCTACTCTCACTAGATTTTATGAACAAAAAAAGTGGCCAAGTGCGAGTCGGACTCCCCATGAAGGGTTCCGTTGTAGCAATTAATTATGTGACTGGATGTTTGTGTCGTAACTTTGTTTTTCATAGTGTTTGTTTCAATGGCAAAGTAAAATTTGCGGTTTTTAATAAATGTGTTACATCTTTAAAACTGCTTATTTTATTTTGTTCAAACTAATTTTCATTGAAAGTGTGTATAGAGATACACAGCATATGTTTTTGTAGATTTTTTACTCTCTTACTTTAAAAGTTGGAGGAGGGAGGGGGGGGGGCACACACACACACACACACACATTATTCCTCTTTGGAAGGGTCTTGTCTCTTTAACAATTTATTTTGAGGAAAAATGGTTTTAGGAACCTCAAAGTCAATGTCATTTTTAAAGACCTATCTACAGACACCCCACACATATAATTTGACGAAAAAAAAATTTTTTGGTTTCAGTTCCATGCATGGGGTGTTCCTTTAATTATTTAAATTTTTCAATGTTTGTGCAAATCGTAAAGCTGTTCACAGAATACATCTATATACCAAGTTTCAACTATGTAGTCTTAATAGTTTCTGCATAAAGTTGCTGTGAGATACGGATGGACGGATGGACAGATAGACTTGACGAAACTATAAGGGTTCCTTGTTTCTCTACGGAACCCTAAAAAACAGGGTCTGTACCCTGTTTTACTGTTATATGCTAAAGTCTTGATACATAAAAACATATGCTAACGCCTTTTCCCAGAAAAGAATAAAGACCTCCACTTGCAGAGATCTTTGCATACATCTTTCGTTTTCTCGTATGAAATAATACTATAACCACAGCCTCGACATAATCTAGGACAACATTGCCTGCAGCAAATCGAAGCCGTCTAACAAATGCGGATACGGTACCAGAAACTATTATTTCCGCATATTTCAGTTGAGTCAGTGAAAATTGATATTTTATTGCGCTTGGGGTCAACTTTTTCTCTCATCTTTTATTCGCTCTTCGTATTTTTCTACACTTTTTTACCCTCCTACGTGAGGTCATTCAGCCTTACCAGACCCACAACGTTATACTCCTTATCCCAATAGTAATAAAAGCTTGTATTGGCTGACGATACGAAGTTATATTCAGACGCAAGCACGGTTAAGTCGTTAATCATATCTTTAAACAAATGGTGAAATAGATCTTTGGGGGCAGGACTAATCTAGTAAGAAAATAAAGGAGGGTTTTCGTTGCCATTTTGTTTTAGCATAATTTCTAGTGGCAGTCTTTTCTACGACCGTGTAGAATAAGGATTGCAATTTTATTTGGAAATTCACACCCAGTTTTCAAGTGTCACGCCTTTCAAATACGGGATGGCAAAGGCACTATTCCACAAATGTAGTCCTAATACAATTATCAAATCACCATCCACCACTATCTGTACTTAGCAACTTTGGTAGGTGTGGTAACAGGTCACTGTAAACTAAAAAGACATTTATCATTGTTAAAGCTGACCAACCAAACCCTTCATGCCATCAATGTGGCTTGGAGGAAACTAGTCAGCACTTTGTGGCAGAATGCGTTATATATACAAACAAAAGATGGCGAACACTATGGATAACATCAAGGAAGAAGATTTTGCAAACCTCAAACTCAGCGGCATACTTATTCACAAGAATATGGAGACTTGGGGAGTGAAGTCAGCTGAATCAACAGTAACACAGTAACAGTAAGACTGTGCTCAAACACTGGGATTTGGGTGAAATTGTCACAACAGAGTTTCGATCACCCGCCTGTGTTCAGCGAGCATCCCACCTCATCATCTATCTATCTATGTCATGTACTTACCTATTTTTTTGACGACCCGAATGGCCGAGTCAGCAGTGACCCTGCCTACGAAGCCAAGGGTCCCGGGTTCGAGTCCCGGTGGGGGCAAATATTTGTTTGATGAGGACGGATGCTTGTACCCTAGTCATGGTTGTTTATCTATCTTAGAATAATATTTATCTATATAAGTATGTGTATCGTTGTCTAGTACCCAAGATACAGGGAATCCTAGTTTGGGGCTACATCAATGTGTGTAAATAGTGTCCAAGGTATTATTGTTTCAATAACAATAATACCAATGAGTTCAATACTCACAAAGGGAAAACAAACAGAAAGTTGATAAAATTAACAGAAGTACATTTAACATTTTGGGCATTCTACTAATTTACCCAGGTTATGGTAAAAGGTAAGAGATTGGGCCGTCTTCAGCCCTGTAAATTGTAGTACTATAAAATGCCTGCCATAGTCGACGCCGATGTTAATGTTAATACACTATAGGTACTTTAATTGGCAGGAATAGCTTTTTTTATTAACCAACTGCAATGATACTACGCTTTTTTTGCATTAAGACGATGAGGAAAGTGATAAAATAAATCATATCACACAGTTAAATTAATATGTACAAAGCTTAGCTTACCTAGGCCGCCATCTTTGAAAAAATGAAGTACTTATCTCCTGCCAGAGAAGACATGCCTCTTGTTAGATACTTAGGTAAGCTCAACACTTTATATAGAATATAGTTGTTTTATGATTGGATAATGCAATGTATTTAAAAAAAAGTAGTATGTAAGAGGACGTGCAATTAATATTAAGTACATAATAAGAGCATAAAAAAGCTTATAAAAGCTATTCGCTAGAGCTAGACAGTAAAAATTTACATGACGCAACAACTATACCAGAATAAATGGGGCGTGAATATCCACAATTTTTTACTTTTTGTACTTTTTGTTGAATAAGTCAACATTCATAGGAACTTTGGTGAAAATTCCAGAGGAAACGGTGGACGCTAATACAAATATATATATTAGATAAAAAAAACTGTTAATGCATCATTATAATATTTACGATTATTAAGGAACCTATGTAAGATTTTGCGTCCGTGGTATTTGCACATCGCAAACAATCGTGCGGGTAGCAACTTGCTGGCCGAGGCGGGCACTGGATGGGTGTCCTTGTCTATGTGGCATTTGTTTCGGGCGCTCCCGTGTTTCAGATGACACCTTATGCTGTAGGTCTCGGCTACCATCGCTACTCGGTAGAAGTAGTCGCAAAGCTGTGTCAGAGGCCCTAATATTAGAGGAAGCTTGATAATTTCTGATAGTCGGGTTGGTCACTAGCCCGACACCCCTCCATCAACCCGCACTTAGCCAGCGTGGTAGACTATGGCTCAACCGTAAGTGTGATCGTATCCGAGAAAAGGCCCATGCCCCTTGCTGGGGACATTAGTGGCCTGCATGTATTGATGTAATGTATAAAAGTAAACCTATCGCATCAACGCTACATATGACCTATTTACCTATGCTCTCTCAGAATCATTTACCTAGGGTAGAGTTTATTAGATGAATATCAGTTAGTTTCTGTTTAGGTAATCCTGTTGTGATTATCCGGTTTATTTTCTTCACTGCAATATCAAACTTATCAAACATCTTCACATTTGGATTCGGATATGTATATTGAATTGGTTACCTATCCAAATATCGTTATGCTCTAGCCTGATTGATCAATAGATCATATAATATCTTTACAAAGACAATTTTCTAATTCGATAACCTAAAATCTGGAGACTGGAGTTGAGACTAGGAAACAATTACACCGATTTTAAGCCTGTTTTCTGTAAAATGGAGAAAAAAAAACTTTGTACACAGCAGGTGTGTATCTAGCATGATACTCTCAGCTGTTCGGTATGGTCTTAAACCGCGTTATCCACCGGTATTCCTTCGAGGTTCGATTACAACACGTGTCAATAATGGGGCAATTTATAGAAACAAATTTACACTTTATTACCTTTACGTTACGGCTGTGTATGTACACTTTGGCTCATCTAAAGTTTCGACTTTGTTTTCTGAGATAAGATGCCAGAGCATCACGCCTTTTCCCATAGGGCGTGGCACAGCCACATTGTACGTTTAGCCAGTTATGCAATCCTCTATTTTGTGTGACAGGGGGGTAGCCCATGGCCGCAGCTATTGACATAAACGCTTCCTCAGGATGTTTTCCTTTGCATCGCCGACTTTGTTCTACACAAAAAACATTAAAAGATCAACTCAACCGCACACGGCATTATATCATGTCCATCTCCCGTTATAGGTTTTAAATTTTATTACAATAGCATGAGGTTCAAAATCGTGATGCCTCTTAACGGGGTTGGGTCGTGGTGAGGTCAATGGCCCTTTGTGAAAACTTTCCATAAATCTCTCTATCTGAGGATATGAACCAGCCTTCTATCATTGCAAAATGGAGTGTATATTAACGGCAACAAATATATTGTTTACCGATATAAGTTTTGAGTCCCAAACATTTTAAATGTTCAGAAAATTGAGTGCCCTCATATAGTTTCACAGAACCAATTAGGATATCGCATAAACAAGCGAAGTCGCAACAAAATGCAGCTCGTAAGATATAATCGTTTCGGGATTGGTCAATTTTTCATAAGCGATTGACGTAGGTACCTAGATGTAAGAATTACATGATAGGCTACCGTATTGGTCACTTTCTGTCCGTAACACTAACCGTAACCGTTTTTTAGGTCAGAACTCTATAATACAACCTGGAGCCGAAGCGAAACGAGGCGACCCCATATAGTTTAGTATTAAATAGGGCATGCATATTTGGTGAACGTTTAATTAATTTGGGATGAAAAAATATTTTTTGGAATCAACTTTTTACTCAATTTGGTAAAAATCCAAATTTCTGTATAACTGTATATATTTACATATAATTAGCTAATGTAATTTTTGGCCTCTTTTCTACATTGGACCGCTGTGGGAGAAGCAGGGCAAAGAAACTCCCACAGATTGAATTTTAGATCTATTTTAAAAATAGTTTGTATTAAACTAATACAATCATTACAATATTAATTATTATAAATAATTACAAAATTATTACCAGCGAGTTCGGTCTTGATTTATATGAACCCCATACAGTCTTCCCATTTTAGTAACCTTGAACATTGTACTATCCCTTTTTAGACAAAGTCGCTTTTAAACAGTTAGACATAAGCTTTATTGACTAGCTAAACCTAGTTTCAACCGGGCCTCTGCCACCCAGAACGGAAAAGGGCTTTAAATATTTACTTTTAAATATTTTATTCCGCTGGGTCAGGATTTATATATTATGTGGCTTGGTCCGTCTCCTCCACTACTGTACCACCTCACACCGCCGCCATTCTGAAGCATCGCGGATCCACGATCGTGCACCGTACGACGGCAGAGACAGCATATGCATGTCCCCCCGCGCCAGAAAAGGATGGAAGATCCGAGATGACCAACGGGTGTACGGGGTCAGAGGTGAACGTACCACATACTGGTTTAGACGAAAATATAGCACTGCTAGCGTCGCGGTGTAGGCATGGGATTATTGTGCTTGCATATAATCACAGGCATATTATGTATATTTATTTGGCCCCAAACTGGGATATCAGTCACAGATAAACACAAATGTATAAACATCTAATGATCAGGTATGTTTCATTTCTCCCCGGCCGGGATGCGAACTCGGAACATATCGCTTGTAAGGCAGAACGTCCACCGCTACGCCTCAGAGGTCAACTGTTCCAACAGCTCTGATCCAATACTCTGTAAAATATACCATGATAGCTGTGACAGCTATCATAATGACATGACTAGAACTGAGAATAGGTCGATATAATTATCGATATTTCGACTATGTGTAACTGAATGTTTCAATTAAATCAAACAAAACGAACTTATTACACGTTTTTTATTCTCGTATTCACAGCCCAAATGATCATCAAAGTCAAATTCTGATTTGGAGTACCTGGAGCAATCTTGCAGATTAATAACCAGTTCCTTGGTACACTTTATGTTGTCAAATTGTACATCTTCTTGCATAATTGTTCTAGTTCCTTCGACGACTTTCTTCCAATCTTCCGGTGTGACATGTTTACGTGCATTGTTCAATAAAGTCATCATTTTATTTTCCGTAAAGTCGGTGTTGTGTTATGTCCGGCTGCGTGACCTAGAAAAAAAGAAAAATATTCAAAATAATATATAAAAAACCACGGTTTGCCGGAAGAAATATCTTATTAGAGATAAGCTCGCATTTGTAAATGTTTTTTTGCTAGTACAAGTTATCTGTTTATGTTATGGTATATGAGGTCAATAAAGAAATTACAAATTATAAATATAAATCTATTTGCTTTTCAATTGGCTAGTATTTAATCGCACATCAAAAATACTGATTTGAAACAGCAAAAAAGGATCGGCAAAAACACTTTTCATGTTTTAAAAATTTTTTGTGTACTGAAGTTTATGTTTTAAGTATTATTTATTGTTCCTGCAGGTTCAACCTGACACACGAAGGATAAAGAGGGCTTTACTTCGCTCAACCCCTTTGCCCTTTACCTAAGCTACTGCAGCATTTTGCCCTGATATTTGCTGTGCAAATCAGAATTTTTGATGTGCAGTTTAATATTTGCTTTTTCAAAAAGAAAAAAAACATCAGAGCCCAGATCAGTTCTATTGGATTGTACTGGCAGTGAATGGATGGCAGTATGGCCCTTTTGTTTTACGATTTCATCCAAGACATATGTTGGAGTTCGGGGTTTATGTATGCCAACCAATCGCAGTAGCTCATTCTTCAGCATCATCTCGTTGGCCTCAACCTCTTTGCAGCCAAGAAATCAGTTCTTATTTTCGGTTTCTCAAGGATGCGGCGCCTAATCTTTTTGTACCGAGTGGTATGAAGCGTTGTCCATCACAATGACATGCGGTTCATTAAAATATTCGAGAAGAATAAAAAACCACTCCTTAAGTTTTTCAAAATCTATCTCTTCATGCCATGAGGTATTCAGTAGATTTAAATGCCAGTAGACAATTGGGTACAAAACCTGACGACGTCCCAATATGAGTAATAATCAATCTTTGCCCTTTTGCTTCGGGCACTTTAGTGGTGGATTGGGCTATATCGTCAGTCCAAGATCTTAAAACCGTGTGGTTTGTTTTGAGCCATTTTTCAACGAGAAAAACAACTTTGTCCCAGTTTGATAAATTTTTTACTTTGTGCAAAAAATCTATTCGTTTAAGCGCATTGTCTGTTCACTCCATTATTCTTTTCTTTTAGTAAACTGACCTTAAAAAAATCTGCGTCTTTAAGGGATACAGCTAATTTTCTCAGCTTTGGTAGTTCGCTCCTGTATAATAATAGCCATAAATATGGTTGCGAATTGCAGCGGGCGTCAAAATTGTCAATTTATATGAGTGGACAATAATGCTTCCTTTTTATTTGGCGTCGACAGTTCCTTGTCTTCCTTTTCCTCCGTCGCGTCAAGTGATGTCTCGCCATACTTTTCTTTGCTGATAAGAACTATTGTAGCTTGTTCGGTACCAAGAGCATCCGCAACTCTGTTGCACACTT
Organism: Argyresthia goedartella; assembly: GCA_949825045.1. Classification (NCBI taxonomy): domain Eukaryota; kingdom Metazoa; phylum Arthropoda; class Insecta; order Lepidoptera; family Argyresthiidae; genus Argyresthia; species Argyresthia goedartella. The sequence goes on from OX463823.1 coordinate 12,731,638, forward strand.
CTGATAATGGTAATAGCGGTCCGCCATTTTTATTCTCGCCTTCAAAGTATTCGCGCAAGCGAATAACAAACTCCCGGCATTCACTATTTAAAACAGTTTTCTTTGGCATTATGTATCCAAAAATATAAAAAACTGAGCAAACAAGTATCAACAAAACTCAAAAAATTAATACCAATAAAAACAATGGAATGAAAACTGGAAACACGTGGCGCATACAAGGCGTCGGCACTCGTACTGAATTATATATTCGTCGCTTCATTATTCGATATAAAGACCATTTACTACGTAGTTTCTCTAACCTACAAGGCAACTTCGCACACTTCATAGTTTTTTTTTTTTTTTTTTTTTTTTTCACATCACTACTCCCGCGCCGCCATACCTGTCATTCTTTTTCCGTGCGGGGCAACTCAGTACAACGCTCCCGCTTTTTGTTCAAGATATTTGCGATTAAGTTATAGTTACAGGTTTCATATTGTGTTTCTTGATTAGAAAACAACCATGCCCAAGCGCAGTGCCAAAGATAAGCTCGAGCGATATCGTAAAAAACTGCGCAAGCTCGAGGAAAAATTGCATGAAAAGACGCGTCGGGTCCAACGAGTGATTGACTCATCAGAGTCGGATGGTGATAATCCTTTGGGTAAGTGCTAAGTCAATGCTAAAGGTAGTCTAGATTCGACTAATGAACAGGTTACACCTGGGGGTTGGCCATGAGTCAACACGACGGTAACATAACCTCACCTTTTTTCGAAGTCTAACAAAAGACAAAGCAACTCACTTTTTACCGAGTGCTTAGTGATAAACCTGGGGGTTGGCCGTGAGTCAACACGACGGTAAAACACAGAAACAGTTGGGTGTACATACTCTTACGTTGTACGACTTACGATTCTGGTAACGATTTACATACCTGGGGGTTGGCCGCGAGTCAACACGACGGTAAAACACAGAAACAGTTAGGTGTACATACTCTTACGTTGTACGACTTACGATTCTGTTAAAAAATTACATACCTGGGGGTTGGCCGCGAGTCAACACGATGGTAAATAATGACGACTTACATAATGTTGTTAGTTTCTAATAACGTTTCTAATGTTGTCCATAGAAAGTCATCACGACGAAGAAAGACAACCGGAGATGAATTTTAATATCTTACCTGGACCAGAAATACTCGAGGTGGAGCAACACAGTGTCCCGCAGTTGGATCCGGATGTGTTAATGGCGTTGGGTGAGTCGGTGGAGGACGCTCCAAAGTTTGGTCCACCGATTCACGAGAATCTAGCAAAAATTTGGCAGCAAATACTAAAGAAAGGATTAACGAAAGAGTCGAAAGAGAAAATAATGAAAAACTATACCATCCCAGAAAACTGCCCGCTTCTACAAGCACCAAACTTAAATGCTGAAATAGCTGCTGCAATCACAGAAATGTCTAAAAACCGCGACAAGAAAATTAAAATGGCACAGCAGCAGCTGGGAGTTGGCCTGACAGCAATAAATCAAGCATTGACCTTACTTATAACAAGTGATGATAAGGTCCCAGTCCAAGCAATTAAGATGATTAGTGATGGGTGTCGCATCCTCAGTGACCTTCACTTTATGGAAACACAAGCCCGTACAAAGCTATTGGTGCCGGGATTGGAAAAATCATTCCTTAATATTCTTAAAGATACTGAAAGAGACGATACTCTGTTTGGATCTAAGCTTTCAGACCAGATAAGGGCCTCAAAAGCTGTCGAAAAACAAGGTCTCCAGATAAAGAAGACAGTGATCCCTCCGAAGACTCCTGTAACCACAGTTCAGTCGACGATTGGAAGGCCCCGCTATCAGGAAAACTGGACGGGCCCTCCACGCTACGCGCCGTCGAACAGGGGGGGGCGCGGAGGGTACAGGAAGACCAACCCAGTACATCGTCGACCACCACTGCTACCTCAGAATCAGAACAAGCTGTCCAACCCGAACAAGCCCCGTGTTCCGACACAATAATAGTCCAGGTACATGCGGGTAGAATCCACCATTTTTACAACTGTTGGCTTCACATTACCAATAATAAGGTTATCTTGGATTGGATTTCAAATGGATTTCCAATACCATTTACTGAAAAACCGATTCAACAGTTTTTGCCACAAAATAAATTGTCCCCTACTGAGAATAAGAACATGTCAGTAGCTATACAAAAGTTATTAACATTGGGTGCGATAAAACCATGTGAACCGCGTAACAGTCAATTTGTTTCAAAAATCTTTCTCACCCCGAAACCTAATGGTGGACAACGTTTTATATTAAACTTAAAACCTCTCAACCAATTCATAAGAAAATGTCATTTTAAAATGGAAGACTACCGTACAGCTTCTAAATTAATTGCACGCGATAGTTTTATGGCTACTATAGACCTCAAGGAGGCCTATTTACTCATTCCTATTGCAGATGCCTATCATAAATACCTACGTTTTCAATTTACAAAGGAATATTCTCAGTTAATCACTTATGAGTTTAACTCCATGCCTTATGGGTTATCTATTGCACCGCGAACTTTTACCAAAATCATGAAAGAAGTCATGTCTTACTTAAGAGGCCGCGGTTACAAGTCAGTACAATACCTTGACGACATATTCTGCATTGGCGACACTTATCAGCTATGCTATGAGAATGTAACAGAAACCTTAAGACTCTTACAGTGTCTAGGGTTTGTTATAAACCATGAAAAAAGTTCTATAAAGCCCAGTCAAAAATGCAAATTTTTGGGATTTATTTATGATTCCATAAATCTAACTCTGTCTTTACCTGAGGAAAAACGTACCAATATCGCACGCTTAGTGGACAAATTTCTGTTACTTCCTACCTGTACAATTAGAGAATTTGCTCAATTGATTGGTATGATAACAGCTGCTTGTCCGGCAGCTAGATATGGTTGGCTGTACACCAAACTGTTAGAAAGAGAAAAATTTCTGGCGCTTCAATCAGAAACCAATTATGAGACGAAAATTCGGTTATCAGATGTCATCCTAGACGATCTTAACTGGTGGAAAAATAACATATTCTCAACCTCCGCCCCCTTAGGGAATTCAAAATTTTCCATGGAAATTTTTACCGATGCATCCAGGACGGGCTGGGGTGCATATTGCAATGAAACACGAGTCGGTGGAGGTTGGAAAAATGAGGAGTTAAAATTCCATATCAATTATCTAGAATTGCTCGCGGTATTCCTAGCACTGAAATGTTTCGTTCGCGAATCTACAGACTGTGCGATATTGTTACGTGTAGATAACACGACTGCGATTTGCTATATAAATCGAATGGGAGGAATCCAGTTCCCACACTTGAACATGCTATCTCGGGATATATGGCAATGGTGCGAGAAGCGAAGAATCTGGCTATACGCATCCTATATTAATACCAAAGACAATGTTGAAGCGGATGAAGAGTCGAGAAGGATAAACCCTGATACGGAATGGGAACTTTCGGACAGGGCATTTACGTTGATAACTCAAAAGTTCGGACAACCAGATATCGATCTCTTCGCTTCTCGGACTAATGCTAAGTGTAATCATTATTTATCTTGGAACCAAGATCCTGACGCCGTCGCTGTAGACGCATTCACAGTCAACTGGGAGAACTATTTCTTCTACGCATTCCCTCCGTTTTCGCTTATTCTAAAATGTTTGCACAAAATCATGACGGATAAAGCTTCAGGTATCTTTGTTTTTCCGATTTGGCCTTCGCAGGCCTGGTATCCCCAGTTACAAAGTATGGTTGCATCAGAAATTATATTTCTTGAGCCTAACAAACACCTTTTGTGTTCCAATTTCAGGACACATCATCCTCTACACAAGAAGCTTACCCTGGGTGCCGCGGTGCTCTCCAGCTCGCGTTCATCTATCGTGGCATGCCAACCACTAGTTTAACCCTGATGCTTGCTTCCCTTGCCGATAGTACTATAAAACAGTACAGTGTCACATATAAAATTTGGTGGGACTTTTGCAAACGGAAAAATCTGGACATATTTAGTGCCTCTATTCCTTCCCTCATGTTGTTTCTCTCTGAGCAATTTGATCGAGGTTCCTCATATAGTACATTAAACACTCATCGTTCTGCCCTGTCACTACTTTTAGGAAGTAATATTGGGTCAGACGATAGTATCAAAAGGCTTTTAAAAGGCGTGTTTAAATTAAGACCATGTTTGCCCAAGTACACAAGTACTTGGGACCCCCAGATTGTTTTAAATGAGATTAGTAATTGGTTTCCAAATAAGGAACTTTCACTTGAAAAAATTACAAAGAAACTGGCAATTCTTCTTGCTCTGTGTACGGCCCATAGGGTCCAAACAATTTCTCTAATTAGGACAAAAAATATCAATATTACCAATGATGGTATAAAAATTGTAATAACTGACATCATTAAAACATCTGCCCCAGGTCGGGATCAGCCTGTATTATTCCTGCCTTACTTTAAAGATAAGCCTAACATCTGCCCAGCTACAGCATTGGAAGATTATTTGGTTATGACTAAAACAAACAGATCTAAAAACATACAAAACTTATTTGTGACATTCCGTCGACCTTATAAGACTGCCAGTACACAGTCCATCAGTCGATGGATTAAGGACGTGCTACAGTCGAGTGGCGTGGACGTGGCGGTGTTCGGCGCGCACAGCACCCGGCACGCCGCCACGTCTGCGGCACGCGCTAACGGCGTTCCCATAGACGTAATTAGAAAAAAGGCTGGCTGGACTAATTCCTCTCAAATTTTTGCAAAATTCTATAATCGCCCATTATTAACAAATGATAATTTTGCAAGATCAACTTTATTACCAAAGAGTTATTGTTAATAGGTTAAATAACGATAAGATTACTTATAGAGTGTTATTATTATAATAATTGATTCGTAATATTTTATTTTCATTGTTCCAAACCTGAAATAATCGTACATACTTAAGCCAAAATTCTTACTCTGAACATCTACGTAGTAAATGGTCTTTATATCGAATAATGAAGCGACGAATATATAATTGATGATTAAACGAACTTACCTAGTGACGTTCGATCATAATTATATGAGTCGCTTCATTTGAAGATATAAACTCCCTCCCACCCATGAACCCTTGGTAATCGAAGTTTGGCTTACGTATATACAAGTAGGAGTACCCTATCTCTGAAAAGAATGACAGGTATGGCGGCGCGGGAGTAGTGATGTGAAAAAAAAAAAAAAAAAAAAAAAAAAAAAAAACTATGAAGTGTGCGAAGTTGCCTTGTAGGTTAGAGAAACTACGTAGTAAATGGTCTTTATATCTTCAAATGAAGCGACTCATATAATTATGATCGAACGTCACTAGGTAAGTTCGTTTAATCATCAATTAAACAAAGATGGCGTAAAGGCGCCCGCCTTTAAAGACATCAAGTCGGTGTTGCCAGATTTAAAAAAATATGTGGTAATGTTCAAACAGCATATAATTTTACAATTCACTGTAGTAAAGAAAAATTAAACTGTACCTATTTAAAATCGTTTTCCGGATGACACGTTAAGCTGCAGGTCCCGGCTACTACTAGTACTAGTAGTAGTAGTCGTAAAGGTGGGTTAGGTTAGGGCCTATTAGAGCGGCTTGATATTTTCTGGCGGTCGGGTTGGCCACTATCTCGACACCCTTCCATCAACCCGCACTGAGCCAGCGTGGTGGATTATGGCTCAATCTTACTCGTATTCGGGTAAAAGCCCGTGCCCCTCTCTGGGGACATTAATGAATTACATTTAGTATTGTTATATATAAAAATTAAAAATTAAACTCTTGTTACAGATTCTCCCATCTTCAAGTATCTCGTGACCACTTAGCGGCTAGTATTACGTGAAATACACCACTTTGGATTTGCGGCAGGCGGTTGATTGGGCAGGCGATAGATTGGGACTATTTGGGACGGACTTTTTCAGATAAGATATTTTTTTTTAGTTTTTCATTATTGTGGAAGCAGCAGTATTTCATTTGGCATTCAATTAGTTCTGTTGGCAACGTTGTTGTTTTCTTTATAAAAATCTAATCTCAATCTATTTTCTGACACTATTATATTATTATTTTTTCGCAACATGATACCGATTACTTGATAGCCATGATTTTGATGACAGCTGTCACAGCTATCACGTTATATTTTACAGAGTATACCACTTCGCGGATCGCATAGCATTGCTCTACAAATCATGCTGCACGGTATAAAAAGTAGAACCTTCCGTGGCATGTTGCTGGCTCATCCAATGCAAGCCAAGCTGTTATTGACTTTGGCCCTTTTACCAAATAAACTACATGAACACTAAAGGTACAATAAATTTTAGTCGTTTGAAAAAATCAATCAATAATCCTATCAACCACGAAACACGATCAGCACGATAAAAATCAAATAAATAAATAATAAATATTCACACAAGTTTCAAGAAACACCATCAATTTTGGGCCAAAGTACTTTCTTCGACGATGCGTGAAATTTCGATGTCCTTACAATGCATTAACAAGGCCGCAGAAATGGCCAGACAGAAAAAAGGTACGTTTCAAGAAGAAAAGGTAAATTGAGAATGCAGCCACGAGACAAAACCTACAACTATCCATAGCTGGGGTGATAAAGTAACCCTTGTCACGCTAAATGTAGTTTTAAAAAACGAGCTAAGGGCTTGGTAGCGGGGCGAGTGTCAAATACAAGAAACTCTATAAAGCATGCAAATTCTAAAGCGGGCCTGCGGTGTTGTGGTGTTAATGTGGTGGCCATTTGACCATAGATTTGACAACATTGACATACGCCCCCCCAACCCGCCTGCGGTGAGCCGAAACCTAACTCGACCCTCGCGATGGACCCTCGGGAGCCTTTTGTCCGCTACACATAAGATTATTTTCGCGTAAAGGGAGGGACGAGTTTACGTTGGTCAACCTATAAGGCTAGGCACACTGGCAGCGCAACTTATAATTTCCCTTTCAGCATACTTTTAGCGAAATAATAATTCAAATGCTAAAAAATGCTCTAAACCGATATACAGAGGACTAATAGAGCAACATAGCTTCATATTTTTTATAACTATTAAATAAATAACAAGTACAGAAATTCAAATCCAAAGCGAAGTTGTAAAAAAATATTGTGGCAAATGGATTTTGTGATAACTTCAGGAAACTTTTCCATGGAGAAATAATAAGCGAATTATGTTAACACGCTTGTAAATTAACACGTTGACGGACACAACTTAATTTACGGCGGGTTGTCATACATTAGGAGTAGAAGGAGTACCGAAGCTTAGGCTGTATATTAAGACAATCAAGCGGATTCACAAATATCAACGCGTTGCGATCCTTATACGAAGCACTGGTTAAAAGTCACCTGGAATACAATGCTATTATTTGGGCTCCGAGCGAAGACAAATATAAATCAATGGTTGAAAGGATACAGAATAAGTTTAAAAGATTTTTATATCTACGATTGTACGGGGGTGGATTTAAGAAGGGATTAGGCAATGGCCAAATACTTGTATGATTTGCTGCGCGGTAGGCACTCAAATCCAGGAATGCTGGAACAAGTATAGCTGAACGTGCCGCGGCGACTGAAACTGCTAGATGTGCCGCGCGCGCCCCTGCCGCAGGAACCGCTCATACGGGCGTTGCGCGTGCTCAACCTAGTAGATGGTAAAATGGATATCTTTAATTGCTCAACCAATGAGTTCCGGAGGTCCACATTATATATATTATGTTACAATTGGAAATGTTACTTATACTTAAGATATTATCTGATTAATTTTGTTTAGTTACTTGTCTGTCACATTAGGGTCAGCCTGTTATAATAGATTGAAGATTTATAAATAAATAAATAAATTTATTGATTAGTATGTACGCCACTTGACTTGTGACACCTACGGCTATTGGCAGAATCGGCTGCAGGCGGTATGTCACATATCAAGGGCGTGCAATAGTGCAATGTGACAGTTACGGCCACAGTTGGTATCGCCTATGGGCGGACCGTCACTTTAGAGGTATTTGTCCAATTATGTTGTGATGTATATAGGTAGGCTGTCACGACTAGCATGTTTATTGATGTCTATTGTGACACGCAAGCTAATAGGCGGAACCACCCATAGACAGACTGACACATCAGATCAATAAATATCTAGACATTTGGCAGGTCCAGCCATATCCAGCGGATCCGCCTTTTGGCGGAATATCACATTTCATATTTCTATGACCATGCAATACAGATGACACGGCCACAGGCGGATTCGGCTGGAGGCGAATTGCATAAATAAAGAGATCTATTGATTTACTCATAAGCTCGCCTTTGCTTATAACAATCCCTGTAACTGTCTGTACAAATATATATTTTTTGTGCAATAAAGAATAGGAATATGATGTCCTACTCGTCGTATCCGACGACAGTGACCTCTGCTATCTCCTTTCATGTGCTCTAACGTGGCTGGGGAATCCAAATTTACTCTTAAATGCCCTGTTGCATTAGATACTGTATAGTTACCCCGAGTTATTGTAGGTGTAAGTGTAGGTGCGCTTAGGGCAAGATTTCATTGTCTGACGTTTCGCTTCTAGGTCTGCCAGTAGCGTTTTCTCGAATTCTTCAAGACCATTATGTACAACAGAACACCATTCTGGCCTCGCTTGAGCAAGTTGCCCCATTTATCAGGTGGTATGCTGCATGTGGTTAGATGATGTCTGAGGACATCATTATAGCGCTGGTACTGTCCACCTGGGATCCATTTCCCGTTAGTCAGTTCTGAATAGAACACGCCTTTGGCAGTCTACAGTCATCCATACGCGCTACATGTCCAGTCCATCTCACCTGGCTTATCAGTGGTGCCTCCATACCTGTTATATTAGTTCGCCGTAGCACTTCGGTGTTGGTCACATGATCTTGCCACTTGATGCGTAAGATAGAACGCAGACATCTCATGTGGAACTAGTCCAGTTTTCTGATATCTGGTTTGTAGAGGCATCAAGTTTCTGCGGCATATAGAAGTTTAGGCCGAACCATTGTTTTGTATACTGCAGTAAGTTTTGTCTGCAGTTTTAAGTCATGTGACTTCCAGACTCGGTTATGCAGTCTTCTGAAGCAGCGGCTTTAGCTGTACGGGCAGGAATTACAAAGGCTAGACTGTTGTCATTTCTAATTTGGCTGCCAAGGTATCTGAATGATGTCACTTCATATTCAACGTCATATGTCAGGCATATTCAACGATGTTCGGTGTAAAAAGTAGATCAAAAATCTCATGTTCTATGGTATTGTCATCAATAGAGACACGTAGACCTGATGCACTTTCATCAAAGTTAAAATCAGGAATATATGCAGCAGTGTCTTCCCATGTATCTTCAGGTTGAGATGTCATATTGGCTTGTCTATAACTATATTTGAGCCCACTTTGCATTGGATTCTCCGACGCTGGAATACTGCCGAAGGTTTGTAGAATTAATCACTGTGGAATTTTCAAGCACCGTTTGAGTCCAGAGTGTCAATGATTAAATTGTCTGGTTCTGTTAAACTGCAAATATTTGGTAAGACTTCTCGAATCGCTCTTGATCTTGTAAGGCCAGTGCCAAGATACCCTGGTTATGAAGGGCCGCTACAGGAACTTTTTTGACGAGAAGGGCCAATACCGACATGTTCTGGATCTGGAATATCTCTACAGGGACGACTGTGTCTGTCCGAAATGCGCTGATGTAGCGATATGTCAAAAGAAAGGTCTGAGCTGGTGGAGTTGTTTCGGGGTCTGACTGTGAAGTCTTCTGTCGTGACAAAGTCAGAATCCGAACCTGCCCCAGCATCATTATAAAAGGTTTTTTTCTTCTGATTTGATAATGTAAATCTTGTGCAGCTAATTTCTTCCTTACTGCTGCTCAAAATAGCGCCATTCTTCGGTTTGTAATTCCCATCCGATCCGAACTCACCATCTTCATACGAATAACAAACTCTGTACGGATCCTGGACACTTTGTTCTATCTCAAGCTCAGAGTCAGTACAAACAGCGTTGGCCACCTATCTGATTTCTTTTTTCTTGAGGACATCTGAAAAATATATATCTACAATTTCAGAAAGATTCCTTACAATAGCAGAATGAAGTGCTTAGTTTCCAGCGTAGAGAAAGCTTGACTTCTGTCACGTAGAAACAGATGTACCTTTACTGACTTATTTATAAGAATTAATCGATAAAATCGTAATATAACCGCAGAAACACATGTGCGAAATAAGGTCACACACTATATAACTCAAACAATTGATAAATATTGTAATTTACCTGATAAAAGTCGCTAAAACTTGAAGATATCCGGGCTACACGCACGGTCGTGGCGCCTCGCGTGATGATACTATGCAACACGCCGCAACTTGCTCGCCGCCATTAGATTACACCACTACGCACACGGCCAAAGGCGCGCTGTCATAGTAGGCACCTAGTCAAAGTGTGTGTGAAAGACTTTCTAAAATTGGTCGTTGAAGCTTTTGTTGTGAGACCACAAAATTACCGCTGATATGACACAATGTAATGTTCCTCCTTTAAATACTAGGTAAGTTAACCGGCTCCAGCCGGTTTGGAAGCTTTGATCACTTGAAATTCGCCGGCCCCAGCCGTGGTGTCATATTATAAACTCTCAAAATACCGCCCCTCGCCGTGTTGCCCGTCACCGCGTTAAGCTGACACTCATGATCAACAAGCTCGGAAGCAATTGTTATAAATTTGCGTAACTTGAGATTTAGAAAAGGCAGTTTTGGCTTACTGCAGCGCCTTAAATGTGGGCACAACCGTGCCTCTGCCACCTCGTATGGGAAAAGGCGTGAAGCTATATTTTCTTTGTTGTTGTACAGTCCGTCACGATCAGTCACAGACAGATCACTTATGCATTGGGATGCAGTGCGTCAGTAGTCCCTATGACTCACGTAAGCACGGGACTCGGGACCGAGTCCAAAACCTATAACTAAAGGGTTCTCCAGAGTATCCTCGTTATTAATGAGCAAACCTTATTTCGTTCAGCTATGGATTGCATTAACACGGCCACAGAAAGAGCAGAAAATCAACTTTGTTCTCAGACACGACCATTTGACTTTGATTTATTGGTTGGTCGTATTGCGGTGGTATCGTTTTCCTATAACACTCAGTTTATTTTATTAGCATGGTATTGTAGGTGCGTAAAATTGTAATGCCATTTAAAACGGACCTTTTTGATGGCACTAGATTTCCCTAAACCTACGGCTAAGGTCTATGTTTTCAAGGATTTCTGATTCAATTAGGCATTTTTTTAAAGTTAAGCAATAAGTACTGTTGAAGAGACTTTCTAGTCGTGATTACATTATGAACAACTTCCTACAGATCGTGAATAAATTGTTATCATTCTCAACTTATCAGGAAAAAGCACCAAGAAACAAAATCATTTTAGGTATGTAAAACTCTCTTGGACTAAACAGACTAGAGGATTTTTCGCACGCCTTAAGTGGATTCAGCTGAGCTAGTATTTACGGCCGCAACTACAATAAGAAAAAGGCTTTATACAAAAACAAATGACCAAACTCCATTAAATCGGTTTAATACGCCTATCAATGTAACAACGAACCTTCGTTGTTGCAACGCATTGGTGCGTGAAAAATCACATAAAAATCATTATAAAACCCTTTTGTCAACTCCCCTAATACAACCACCCTTGTTTTTGGTAAGCAAGTTTACTGATGCAGTTTGACTGCAGCAGCAATAGCTCTTTTTGCATTGCGACAGGGTTGGCAATCGAACAGATAGAAAAAGGGCAAATGGTAAACCGCAGCCGTGAAGCAGAAACCTCAGGGTGTAATTATTTGTGGTTGCTTCACTTGATAGACACTTGTCAATCTGCACTCGTGACTTTTGGAATCATATTAATAATACAATAAAAAGTAGAGAAGTATAGTAGTGTACCTAAAGAGTCTAGACTACGTAGAGTCAAAGTCAAAGTCAAAGTTCGAGTCGAAATACAGTTTCGAGGTACAATGAAACAATTCAGAAAGTCTTGCAGCTCTTATGGCCTGTTCCAAGAAGCCCTGATATGCTGTATGTGCTACATCATTAGTTATGTAACATAAATCATTATTATTAGGTATATCTGTTCTATAGGGCTTATCGGGACTTTTCGAAAAACGCCCCCTAGTCTAACTAAGTCTGCGAATTAGGAATTACCCGACTTTGGCAAAGGGAAAAGGAAGTGATTTTAACAGTATGATAGTTTTTAGCCCAACTATTTAGAACACCAGCATGATCTCGCCCCAACGTAAATAACAATAACAAATCGTTCCCTCCAAAATAACGTGACTACACAAACAGAGGGAAACCGCGGGAAAATTCCACCAACCACCGTAATTAGCATTCGTATTAATTAATCGAGTGCTGACAAAATATTGCTTTGCGATACGCAATCTGCGGCGCTCACTCATTTTTGAGCGTAACAATAGTTGTGGAGGTGGGTGAACCAAGGCCTCTGTTTTAATTTTATTAATTAGATTCTTTCAGAGCAAGATTTGGGCACAGAGAATACAGCAATAGCAGTGGCCCTTACATTTGGTGCGTCTGATTTATGGCGAGCTAGAGTTTTCAAATTTGATGATTTAATAGATTTTGTTGTGCTCATTCGGAATTTGTACTTTGAAACCTCGTATCGTTGCCTGTCGCGCCAAAAGCAGTTATTTGACAATATAAGGTATAACAGTCTTAAAGTAAAATTAAATAGAGAATATTTCCTATAATTCTTGTATACCTCTTTTTGTAAAGTTAGCGTACGAGCACCGCAAAGACTACTTCAACATGCGTTTTTGGCCGTTATGAAAGAGTTAAATTGCCTAATAAACTCGTCTTTTGTACGTGGACCTATAAGGGACTTGTACCGACGGACGGACAGACAGACACAAGGATAACAAAGTAATCCTATAAAGGTCCTCGTACAAGGGACGTGTTTATTTGGCAATATCAGGGTTCCAGTACCACAAAGAGAGAAAAAAAACTTTAAAGTATTTCTTGGTTATCCGTGTGTCTGTCTGTCCGTGCGTCCGTCCGTTTTTTTTTTTTTTATTAGACACTTTCTCTAAGGAACACGTGAAGGTATCAAATTGAAATTTATAACAATTATTCATATAAAATAAAGGGATATTGCCAAAAAACTGGTTTTGGGCGCCATTTTTCGACGACGCGAGCTGCAAAGATTCCAGCGCCCGTAGCAAGTTGACCGCGGGGGTTGTCGCGACGACGCGGGAAATTGACATACAGAGCTATTTGTAGCGTATAGCTCTGTCTCTCACTTTCCCTCGTCGCTACATCCCGCGGGGGTAAACATGCTACGGGTGCAGGTAGTAAGGTATATATGCGGAAAGAGCACATCAAAATCTATATAATCACCAATTTTCAAAACTCCCGGATAACTTTCCAAACGTACCAAATGACTGCCGCTACTGCAGCGATTGTACAGCGCGGTCAAAACACAAATAGTAGAATCTAGGCATCAAATTAATGAATCGATTATTTTAGACTCTAAAAGCATTAGAACAAGTTTTAAAACAACAACAACAACGACAGGCCAGCGAAAGGACGGCGAGTTTTATTTCAAATATTTTAATCTAGTTATTTATCCTTGCTTTAGTAACATAGATCTAATGATACATATTCCTTTAGTAAAGTTGATATTTCCTGAAGCTCTTGGTTGTGAAAAATCTTAGTTGTATCAACATAATTGCGCAGATTATTTTAATATTATATATCTTGTCCCGGTGTTTTATTTGTAATTCTACTCGTACTTGACTTAATTTTAAATCAAATCATTTCCGCCTCACCAGGACACCTGGTCCACTTGAAAAGTAAATAAAATTGAAAATTATTTAATTTAGGTACCACAGTATGTATTTATCCAATTCACCGGAGCGAGAAAGCGATGGCGCACGCGTTTCTTATTATACTGTCAATAGAACAAAACAATTTGATTTGTAATAGTTTTAGTTTTAAACCCGAATTATTGATGTACACCTGGTTAGTGGTTATTTTTGCTTTTTATTCGCGCACTGAGCCAGCGAGCGTAGTGGAGTGTGGCTCGATCTTTGTCGATTCCGATTAACCCCTCGATTATTATTTACTTTTTTGAGTGGTCGCGTTTTCGAACCTTATACCATGGTTATAAAATTTAAAACCTATAACGGGTTTTTGGGTACTACAGTACCCAAGTGTGCTCTAGGGGTTTAAGGCTTGTACAGTCACGTAAAAAGAACACTGGATTCCATACAAAATGTATCAATAAGCCAGCGTTATTTTTTTACATGACGGGAAGCGTATTTCCTTATCCCTATTGAAATCGTCCCCTCCACGTGACCAAAGCAATACGGTTATGGAAGTTTATTTCGACACCGAGAGCATATCGATTTTGTCTCGTGTTGACGAAATAAATACGGTTATGGGCATTTTTGTATTAAAAAGAAACTCCCATAAGCGTATACTCTATCGGCCTTACTAATAAAAGAAGTTATTCACGGTTTAACTTATACATTGTTTTGTCTTGCATTGACAATTGACATTGACTCGACGTATAAAAAGGACAAAACACTGATTAAGTTAAACCGTAAATAACTTTTTTTATTAGCAAGGCCGTATGTCTCACGAGGTGATTAAGTAAGACGCCATGTTCAGCTAAATAGCGCCACCATTGATAAATATCTAGTCCTCGGTTTTTAGCAATAGGTTCTACATCCTAGGTCCTTGAAATAGTTATCGACAGGATTGATATAATGAAAATATCAGGAACACTTTTTGAAAAAACGAATCATAAAAGAATGATATGATATGTTTTTTTTTATCATTAGTGGCGCTGGCAAGTACATAACGAATAATATTATATTGAAAATGATAGCCAGTGCTTCGTAGCTCCTAAAGTGGTTTTCAGTTTGTTTGCTGAAATATTGTGTAACTTCACAACATCAGTCATCAACATCATAGTTTGAAAGAGAGAAATAAAAATGCACCGATGTATTTCTTTGCAACGATGTATTTTACATTGACAATAGCCCATGCTTCTTATCTATGACATGTAAGACACTATTTAATTGCAATGGCGTAACGTTCATTTTCCTTTCCAAAGGAAAATTAAGTTAGGATGGGATAAGTTCAATACGTTTTATCATAAGCAAAAATGCAAGAGAACTTGCACATTATTATGTTTGACAATATTTAGACGATAACCGTATTGATTTCGTCAACATGAGTAGACGAAATCGATACGCTCACGGGACATTAATACATTTCCATAACCGTATTGATTTGGTCACGACGAGGGACGAATTCAATACGGATAAGGAAATACGCCGACGGGTTGACAGCGCCAGTATGACATGTAAGGCTTGAACAAGCGTCATTGACACATCTTTAGCTTTAATATTGGGCTAAACTAGTTGGCAGAAAAATGTGGGATAAATATATGTCATATGAAATTTATTGGAGAAGAACTTGCACGTAAATTATACATGTGACATTTAATTAGCTGACCATATCTCCGTCTCGTTATCAGCTTACCTACATCTTCGACCTTTGTGTTCCGTCGAATTTCGACGTTTGGCACGCAGTCAAAGAGAGAGATACCTAACATGGAACGCTCCATTGCTCGTTGGGCCACCCTTTTTTGATATGATGATATATTAATTTAATTGAATAATAATAATAATAATAATAATTCTTTATTGCACAGAAAACACAATGGAAAATATACAACGAACAATATGCAAAGGTGAGCTTATTTCTAAAAAGAAATTTCTTACAGCTAACCTGTGAGGAAAGGAAAAAATATTTATAGAGAGGTAGTCCTAGTGTACAATTAAGATTTAAAAGAAAGAAATAAAGTCAATATACTATCAGATAGATTTATCTGTGATTACAATACATCCTACACATACTATAAAATAAATTAATAGAATACAATAAATACATAGATACACATACATACTATAAGATACCCACTATGCGGAAGAGAGGAGATGCTGTTTCAACTTTTTCTTAAAAGAGAACAAGGATGTGCAATCCCTAATAGCGCAAGGAAGTGCATTCCACAAACGTATTGCCCTTAACACACAACAGTGTTGTGCTGAGGAATTGACAAAAGTGACACCGTGTGAGATCTCCGAAGTCTATCCCCAGAGAAAAGAAACTCAAAATGTTCACGAAGATATGCGGGATAGCGCGGATTTCTCAAAATATTGAAGAGGAAGGAGAGAATGTGCATATCACGACGAAGTCGGATCGGGAGCCAGCCTAATTCCCTGCGATATTGGGACACGTGATCGTACTTGCGGAGACCGAAGATAAACCGAATCCCGAGATTTTGAAGTCGCTCGAGTTTGTTCAGTAGATCTTCGTTCGCGCTGGCCCAGCAAACATCGGCGTAGTCAACTAAAGGCAGAAGAAGGGTCTGAACTAGCATGATTTTAGTCTGCCTAGGCAAGAAGTACTGCAAACGCCGAAGGGAATGAAAGGATGCAAAGACTCGTCTGCTGACCTCACAAACGTGGGGCGACCAGGATAAAAGAGTATCAAAAACAACCCCAAGATTTTTGGCTTTCTCGCTGTACTTGACAATGGTACCGTCATAAAGCACGGGAGCAACTGACCTATGCTGCAACAAATTAAGTAAGTGCCGTGTACCCAGTATCATCGCCTGAGACTTATCCGGGTTGACCCATACGAAAGAGCCCATTTCCTAATGTTGTCGAGGTCAGCATTCAAAGCCTCTACAGTCGAAGTCAGATCACACAGGGGAAAATGCCAATAAATTTGAAGGTCATCTGCATAGAGATGATACGAGGAAGATAATACATCCGAGATGGAATGGATGAAAACTGACGAAAAAATGTTTTTATGATTTCAACAAGTATATCGAAGTCGAAGCAGTTGAAGGCGCTGCTAAAGTCAAGGAGAGTCAGGACTGTGAGCTGCTTCTTATCCATTGCCAGTTGGATATCGTCAGTTACCTTGAGCAGTGCGGTGGTGGTGCTATGCCCTGGCCTAAAACCAGACTGAAAAGGGTTCAGTAAATCCATGGAGGAAAGGTACGAGGACAGCTGGGAGTGGACAATTGATTCAAGGACTTTGGAAAGGATTGGTAGGATGGAAATGGGACGAAACTCTTTGAAGGAGGACGAGTTAGAAGTTTTAGGCAGGGGTATCACTAATGCTCTTTTCCACTGGCTTGGGAAGCAGTACTCGCTCAGCGACGCGTTAATTATATGCGTTATAGGTGTTAAAACATTATCGAGTACACTGAATAGCATCTGAGAGCAGATATTGTCATCACCTACAGCCTTGGACGAGATTTCTAGAATAGCTTTCTTTACTGCGCCAACTCCGACAGACCTGAGGTTGAAAGGTAAGCAACTGGATGTCGTTCTGGTACGCAAGTTACGAAGGGTAGCATCCTTGACACAGGGGTCCATCACGACAGGGGAGACAGCAAAGAATTTGTTGAGACCATTGAGGTCGACACTACCGGCAACTGCGTCCTGGGACTTACCAACACCAAGGGTCTTCAGGAACTTCCAAACCTGTGCAGGAGAGTAACTCTCGATACTCTCGTAGATGTGGCGGCGTTTGGCATCTCGACAAAGACGGGTGCACCGATTACGGAGACGTTTGTATATAAGAAGATTATCGTCCGTCGGATCCTTCTTATATTTACATTTGGCACGGTTTCTCTGGGCCATCAGACCCTTGATGGTGTCGGTAAGCCAAGGCGCAGGGAGATGTTTGACCCTAACCTTTTTGACAGGAGCATGTTTGTCGAACAAACTTAAGACAATCGAGTTGAAATGCTGGACTTTGTCATCAACGGTCTCACTACAGACGACAGGAGACCAGTCTATAGAAGCGGCGTCAGACTTAAGGGAGCTGAGATCCATACCCTTGAAACTGCGAATATCCAGGAATTTTGCTGCGCGCTTGGGAGGCCTTAACTTGAACGAGAGATAAATCAAATCGTGAAAGGAGAAGGGGGCATTAAGTTGGCCATGCGTAGCAACCTTGGATATGTTAGAAACAATCATAAGATCTAGAAGAGAGGGGGTGCAGTGGGGCTGGAAGTGAGTTGCACTCAAGGGAAGAATATTTAAATTTAGGGAGCTGATGATAGACTGGAGTTTGGCTGAGCGAACATCATTTTTAAGTAAACAGGTATTGAAATCACCTAGGATAACTGTGTCACTGTAAAGAGGAGATAGATCATTAAGAATGCTTTCAAAAGAATCAAAGTAGTCGATGAGTAGAGAGGGGCTATAGAAGACACCCAGAAGGACCTTATTGTGATGCAGGCATAACTCGAGAAAGAGGTGTTCAGCGGATCCAGAGTACAGACTAGGTGAGTGGCTGATGACTTTGCAAGAAATGTTGGAACGAAGGTAAATAGCAACACCGCCACCAGCCTTACCTGTCCTATCATTCCGATAGAGCCTGTACCCCGGCAGAGCATACAAGGTAGATGGAAGAGAGGGTTTAAGAAATGATTCGGAGATCAGAATACCATGAATGCTCTGATCGCTGAAGGAGTAGATAAGGTCGGCATGACTGGAATGAATGCTCTGAGCATTTATGTGAAAGACATTGAAGTTCCATTGAAGTTGAACTGTGATAACCTTATTGAATTAAATTGAAATTAACTGCAATTGTATTTATATAATGTAATATATTTAATATTATTTGCGATAAATATTAATGGTTAATATTATCTTTGTACAACGATTTAGAACTTATGTGTAATGTTGTGCGAATTGCTTAACAATAAATAAATAAATGAAATAAATAATTTGAGAACAGGAAATAAATATGTTTTCTACACACATTTTATATATTAACAGAGAATAAATCATTTTTAATTTTCCATAGAGTAATACGATCATCCAAATAAAAAAAACATCTCAAATTAACTAAATGTTCACTAAAATTTTACACCCTATTTTATACAAAACTACATAGGGTCTACTACCATATTATTATTTATTCATCATCTAAAACATTGAGGTGACGTAATCAAATTGATTTCTATATTTCCCTATATCTTATATATGTGATAGTTTAAGATTTGACATTCTTCAAATGTAACCTATGTTCTTATGGAAATAAACTCATTTTGAATTTTTCAACTTTGAATTTTATTATTCTGTATAGTCCCTCCCTGATATAACTAAAATATATTTTTAAACAATTGCAGCTACTCTCAGGTATATTAATTTATTTGCATATATTTTTACCACAATAATAAATTAAGTAATGTTTATTGCATATAACTAACGAACCTGTCAATCAAACACCTAACTGGTATATCCACGATACAGGTTACAGCTAGTGTAGCATCAAACAGTAATCTGTATTGTAAACTACGTGTTTGATATATATATATATATATATATATATATATATATATATATATATATATATATATTTACATTGATATTATACTAGCAGAAAGCATCTTTGTAAAGGCGAGCGAATGGCGATGTCACTAGAGTCTTTGTATAAGATCTGCAATTATTGTACCAGTATTTTTGCCTTGAAGAATCTCGCAGGCGCTACAGCACAATGATTGCAGTTTATAAAATTTATTTTTTGTTTACTTGTTTGAGTTTATTTAGAAAATAATATTTCAATGATATTCAAACAAAACATGAACTTTAATCACTATATCAGAGCGCAAAACTGTAGGTGTAATAGTTTCATAATTTATTTATTTATGAAAAACCAATTGTTGTTACATTGTTTCTTATATAATTACAAGTTCTTACAATTATTTCATTTAAATGCACAACATTTTAAGGTGCCACAGCATGCACGAAATTGGCTCACATACAGTAAAACAAGTATATAAAAAGTAAAGAGATATAAGTTGGTTCCGACTGATGAGAACATTTTAATTTTCAAACGCCTCCGTAATCTTTGTACTCGTCTGTGTCGTAATGCCAAATGTCGTCACATCTACG
Organism: Argyresthia goedartella; assembly: GCA_949825045.1. Classification (NCBI taxonomy): domain Eukaryota; kingdom Metazoa; phylum Arthropoda; class Insecta; order Lepidoptera; family Argyresthiidae; genus Argyresthia; species Argyresthia goedartella. Next base: position 12,751,593 of record OX463823.1, read on the forward strand.
AGTGTATTGAGAGCTATACTCCAGCACAGGTTTGGAAATTCCTGAAGACTCTTGGTGTAGGTAAGTCTCAGTACTTGGCTGCTGGAAATGTCGACCTTAACGGTCTCAACTATTTCTTTGCCACCCCCCCTGTCGTGATGGACCCCCTCGTTAAGGAAGCCACCCTTCGTAACCTACGGTCCAAGACCACAGTCCACAGTTCACCCTTCAACTTTAACCATGTCGGAATCGGCGCAGTAAGGAGGGCAATATTAGCGATCTCTTCAAAGGCCATAGGTGAGGACAAGATCTGTTATCAGATGATAACCACCATCATCGATGAGCTATTACCTATCATCACCCACATAATGAATGTGTCGCTTGAACAATCTTGCTTCCCCACTCAGTGGAAACAGGCACTTGTGATTCCCCTACCTAAAACGTCCAATCCCGTCGCCTTTAAAGAATTCCGTCCCATATCTATTCTGCCTATCCTCTCCAAAGTCCTGGAATCAATTGTTCACATCCAGCTCTCCTCCTACCTTTCCTCAAATAACTTATTAAATCCCCATCAATCAGGTTTCAGGCCGGGTCACAGCACTACCACGGCTCTGCTTAAAGTCACTGACGATATTCAATCGGCTATGGATCAGAAGCAGCTTACGGTCCTTACACTGCTTGATTTCAGTAGCGCCTTCAACTGCGTCGATTTCGATATCCTGGTTGTAATTCTAAAGTCGCTTTAAGTCTCCTCGCACTCGGCTCGCTGGTTTGACTCCTACCTGAGAGACCGCCAGCAGCGCATTAAGTCTGAGGAGATCTCCACGGACTGGTGTGAGCTCTCCACGGGTGTCCCGCAGGGTGGTATCCTTTCTCCTCTCCTCTTCTCAGTATTCATAAACTCCATATCTGACGTTCTTAGTTCTTCTTATCATCTCTACGCAGATGACCTCCAAATATATCGGCACTTCTCTCCGTGTGATGTGAAACTGACTGTAGAGGCGTTGAATGCTGACCTCGACAACATCAGGAAATGGGCTATTTCATATGGGCTGCAAGTCAACCCGGGAAAATCTCAAGCCATGATTATGGGTACACGGCATTCGCTTAACTTGCTACAGAATTCGCCCGTCGATCCTGTATTGTATGATGGTACCATAATTAATTACAGTGAGAAAGCTAAGAATCTTGGGGTTATATTTGATAACTTGCTGTCCTTGTCGCCCCATGTTTGTGCGGTCAGCAGACGAGTCTTTGCGTCATTTCACTCCCTCCGAAGATTGCAGTACTTCCAGCCACGGCAGACTAAAATCACTCTTGCTCAGTCCCTTCTACTACCTTTAATAGACTATGCGGATGTTTGTTGGGTCAGCGCGAACGAAGAACAACTGAACAAACTCGAACGACTTCAAAATCTCGGGATTCGGTTTATCTACGGGTTGCGCAAGTATGACCATGTCTCCCAGTATCGCAAGGAGCTGGAGTGGGTTCCGATCCGTCTTCGCCGTGACATGCACATTCTCTCCTATCTGTTCAATATTTTGCGAAATCCCCGATTCCCCACATATCTACGCCAACGTTTTGACTTTCTTTTCCCCAGGGATAGCAATCCGAGATCCCACACGTTGTCTCTCCTTTCAACTCCTCGGCATATCACTGCCGCTTACGAACACTCGTTTAGGTTAAGGGCAATCCGACTGTGGAACGCACTTCCCTGCGCTATTAGGGAAAGTCCCTCAATTTTCACTTTTAAGAAAAGATTGAAAGTGCATTTCCTTTCTCTTCCGTAAATGGTACCATATTTATGTAGGTATATGTATGATTTATTATAGTTTATGTATGTTCATGCTATACATTTTATTTTATGTAGTGTAAGTATATATATATATTTTTATTTTATATTTGGTATAGTTTATATATATTTTGAAAGTAATTTGCGTCCGTATGTATAGTGTTATTGCGAACTAGGACTTTCCTGTATAATTAACTCTCCTGTCCTGCCTAGGTTTGCTGGAAGAAATCTCTTTTTAGAGATAAGCTCGCCTTTGCTTATTACATTACTTTTAATTGTCTGTAACTTTATACTATCTATGCAATAAAGAATAAAGAATAAAGTAATTCATTTTGTAGATTCTGATTAAACTAATAATAAAATCTAATTATAACGGTGTAGAATATACAAGAAAGAATAAATAAAATAATCTCCAAACGAGCTTGAAACGACTTTTTTGTATTCTTGATTGTAGCCTAGTGATAGGTTTGCTTCACTTGCCTACTGTAATTTTTAGGGCTCCGTACCTCAAAAGGTAAAAAAGAAAGCCTTATAGGATCACTCGCGTGTCCGTCCGTCCGTCTGTCAAAGGCACTTTTCTCAGGAATTATAAGATATATATAGAGACTTGAAATCTTCTGCAAAAATACCTATCCTGATAACCACAAAAAAAATCAAGTCTAATATGAAAAAAAAAATTGCCTACAAAAAAGCGATGGGGGAAAAATGACAAAATTAAAAAAAAAAACATAATAAGTCTTGTACTCTTTATAATACTCTGCATAATCTTTTCAATGATTTTTTTCTCAATTTTGACAACTTCAGAAGTTATGATCAAAAAAGTGCAACAAATTACCATTCCCACCCTAATCTCCGAAACTACAGAGTATACAATTATGAAAAAATTACAAAATATAGAATTTAAGCCAAAAAATAAAAACTTATAAATGCACCTGGTTACGTACATGCAGCATCAACTTTGTAAACAACATTGTGCTATGTAAAATCCAAACTATTTACTCCACACCATTCCATACCACGGTGGTACGGAACCCTTCTTGCGCGAGTTCAACTCACATTTGATTTGTTTGTTGAGAACCTCCTAGTAGCGGGGGCTATCTGCCCCCCTAACATGCCGCTATCATGCCCGTTGACTATGAGCTGATGTCCGCTTATAAAATCGGGTAAGAAGGCAAACTCCTCCCATATATATCATATACACATTATATCGCCCAAAAGGGCAATTAGCAGGTAGAAAGCCTTCAGCATATACCGAGGCCATGGCTCACAGTAAAGTCTTAGTAAGACAACTGTAAACTCAAAGGCGTTGTTTTTAGTCCGTATACCACACGAGCTGATGCCCGCTCAATATGTGGGGACCCGGACATAGCAGGGAGGTCTGACTCCTGGGCATGGGTAACTCCATTTTTATCCCCTCCAACAAAAAAATAAAAATGAAATGTCTGTTTGTTGATAAGCATTCTCTAACCATACCACATTTGATTGTTCGCGCAGAACAAAGCATCGAAAAAATAATAACATACATTAGGGAATCCCTTATGGGCATGAAAAAAAGGATTTTTTAAGTTACTGATACGGATACCCCTAATTATTGACAGTAAATTCCCCCACTTTGATAAACTTCAAAACCCTATCAGCATAGGCAAATATTGACGTAGATAGTTGAAATTTAGTTTTTAAGTATTTCTACATGTACTAAAAATTATTAGGAGGTAAGCCTATTGATAACTAAAAACAATGTATGAAAATAAGGGACACCCTTATATTAATATTTAATAGAGTCTGGCAAATGAAAGTATTGGATTCAAAGAGTTTTCAATATGAAAATTTGTTGCCATATAAAAAGTTTCCAAATAACTCCAGTCTTTTCTTTTTTGAGCCAGACTCTAACAGCTGGCTGATATATACATCCAATTTTTTCACCAACACGCAAAACATTTTTTTTTGTGTATGTGTCCTCACAATTTGTGTACCCTACTCTCACGGCGTATGAAAGACTTTTAACTGTAACACTAAAAAAAGCTTTTACCTGCGAAAAAACCCATTTTGTGATTTTTCCCGGAATTATACCGCCTTTTTCCCAAAATGGGTCTGTTTTCGAATAGAATCCCATCACTAGTAGCGACGGGTATTTGTTTTATTTGTGTAAAAGGCCAGGCCATTGGCACTTGTTCAGTCCGTAAGCGGCACTTTATTTCAGGAGTAGACAGTGCCCTCGGCCATAGGTACAGTAGCGACCTAGTATATGAACATCTTCTATACATTCTACCGCACTTGTGTCAGGCATCAAAGGGGCGCTTATGTACCACTGCATTGTAACACAGCGTAACTGTACCTATTGCTAAGCCACAAAGCCCTACTTTCACAGTAATTAAGCCGTACCGGTCTTTTCTACTCATCAAATATTCGATTTAATCTGACATTTCGGACCGACTTCGATTAGGCTCGGCCAACCCAACATTTCATGGCCTTGGCATTAAAACACACGTGACCTTTCAGGACTGACCTGACTGATTGTAAGTTTTCAATTAGGTAGTTTGAGTTCTTGAGTTGAATCAATGACGTCAGGGCAAACCATAAGACCCATCACTTTTTGTAAATTCAATGAGTTAGCACACCTTCTTACGATTGAACGAAACCAAAAATAAACATATTTTAAAGGACGTCAAGTGACACTATCGCCATGTTTGTCCAATGTGTTGCAACTAATAGGTATGTTAAATACCAGGTTTGTGTATTGGCCAGAGTCGGAACAAATTCAGAAATCCCAATCAGTTCGTGAGTGTCAAAAATCATCCCGAAACCTCAGACTTGATGATTCGGAACAACTCCGGGGTAGGCAGGGGACAAATTGTCTCACCCCAGGGGAAATCTGCGGTTATTAGCTGTCAATCATAATACCTCGACGAGTGACGCCCCCTGGCGCGGGAAATTGTCGTGATTTTTCTAATCTACTACCGTACCTTGGTGGCTTTGGGGAATAGGTGATGAGATTTCTTGAGATGGTGAAAGAAAAGTGATGTTGCTAAAATTGTGATTTGAATTTGAGAAAAACAAAAAATAATCACAGTATTCTGTAAGTCGATATTTCATATAGTTCGAGCTCAATTCTTTCACAATTAGTATAGTATTCTAGACATCAATCAATCAATCAATCAAATCAAAAATATTTTATTCGAATTAAGATCTTTACAAATCATTTTTCGACGTCAACGCAATCGTGCATGGCACGTTCACTACCAGTGCACGTATCTTTTGTACTTTTAATCATACATAAGTCATAATTTCAATCTATTCCGATGATTTGTTGAACAGTTGTCCAGACGTTTTTATCATCTAAGTAATCATTTATCGTATAGTAGCCCTTAGACCATCACAATTTTTTTTTAGTTTTAAATTGGGAATCAGACCGATTTAAAATACCATCTGGTATTCCATCATAGAAGCAAATACAGTTCCCCATGAACGAATTGTTTACCTTACACAGTCTAAATATATATATATATATTCTTAGGAATATAATGCATATCAGAATTCTTAGGATTGTAATAGGCAGATATTTGTGTGGTTAAACAATTACAAATAAATAACTCCATAAACAACCGACAGACGGGCAATTTCACCGCGAATAACGGTTAGAAAATGAAATAAAATACATGGTAGAGAATCTTGTTAAAAAGAATCGGAATAGGTTCGTATGAAATGCGAAAGATATACTCCAGATAGGATTGTCGACGCCTCGATTCGCATGGATTACGTCGCTCCGTGGAAATTGACTCGCGAGTAATTTCCTGGACATTCTGTATATCTCGATTTAACTGTCAACTCTCTTTACTTTATTCTCGGCTTTAGATCTCTCGTTTTCATGTTGAGTTTTAAATTTTGGATAGAAAGTAAGGGACTTACTTTACCTACCACGTTGCTCCTTTATACCAAACAGCTGAAACGATTTGACTGAAATTCGTAACCGGGAGAGTTTGTCCTGAAATAGCAACTAAATTAGGTACCGACTTAAATTTCTTGGTTATTCAGGTGACAGGTTCTATCGACTTCGAACGTAAGCTTAAGTTAAACCATACATACACATACATAGATATTCACATGCCTTTTTTCGGGAAGAAGGATAGTTAAAGTCGGTAAGTATATCCAGTACAATACAAGGCATACCTATAAGTAGTTGAATTCATAAAAAGTGAAGCCTATAGTCGACTTTTACATAATAGAATATGTGTATAGCCAAAACATTATGAAAAAGATAACATGGTGCTTGTTGGATATCAGTATGCTTAATAGTGCGGGGATATTGCTTAAAATTTGTAAATTTGTATTAAATTTTGAAATTGATTATAATTGTACTACAGCAAATAAGATCAAATATATAAATAGCAATAATGTGACTGACAATGATAGCAATTTAAAAAATATTGATAATAATGCGAAACACTGTGATATTAATGATAAAAATTTAAATAATAATGTAAATTAAAATGATGATAATGAGAGAAACAAAAACAACATTTTTTTTCGTAAATAACTGTATAAATGTATTACACCAAAATATTGACGGCCTCATACATAAATCGGACCTATTAACTGTACACTTAGAGGAGCAAATAACAAATGGAGTATCAGTTGATATTATAGGAATTACAGAACACAATATGATTGACACCGATATCTACTCTTTGAATGTTGCAAATTACACACTGGCCACATATTCTGCCAGGAGCACACGAAGTGGCGGTGCTGCTATACTAGTAAAACAAGAACTTAAATATAATGCAATAGATTTAGTGGACTGTAATATTCGTAATATAATAGAATGCTGTGGTATCACACTAACTGAGCACAATATAAATTTAATATGCGTATATAGAAAAGCGAAGTATGATACAAAGACTTATAACATCTTCTTTAACAACATAGATAAACTATTATCTAGACTTTGCCAAGGTAAGAGAAAAACTATTGTGTGTGGAGACTTTAATATAGATCGACTTCAACGTAATAGAGTCTCGATTTATTTCGAAGATATGTTACATAACTACAATCTTAAGCTCACATTCAATAAGCCAACACGTGTAAGCAGTGGCACATGTTTGGACAACTTCATCCATAATATCAAAGGCTGTAAGGGCGAGATAGTAGAGTTTGCGCTTTCAGACCATACAGGACAGTTACTAAAATGTCCAGTAAAATATTTCAACGTCCTCCAGAGTTGGTCAGTTTATAGACAAGACTACAGTAAAGATTACCTAAAGAAGTTCAAAGAGCACCTTTCAAGTCTCAGTTTCAGTGAGGTATTCAATAGCAACGATGCTAATGAGGCATTTGCTGAGTTCCATAATACTTTTAAACTTTTGTATGATCTCTGTTTTCCTAAAATAAAGGTAAGGATCTCAAGCAACAAACGACCACAATAGGTATCGAAAGGTATCGAACAATGTACAAAAAGGAAGCGAGAGCTATTATGGAAATCTAGACTGCATCCAAACCAACAAAACAAACAAAGCTTTAAAACCTATTCAATAAGACTCAAAAAAATAATAAAATTAACGCAAAAGTCCCAAAACGAATATCAAATAAAAACATCAACTAATAAATCCAAAGCCACATGGAAAATAATAAATAATTATCACAACAATAAAACTAAACCAAAAAACTACATAAAACAAATAAAAATGGAAGATCATCTTATCACTGATCCACATGAAATTGCACAGTCATTTAATAACTTTTACATCGATCAGACATCACAACAACGTCAAGCAAATGCCACAAATAACCATATAAAGATGTCTTTCAACCCCAACTCATTATTCCTAAATCCGACTACTCCATACGAGGTATATCAAATAATAAAAAATCTAAAAGACACAAACAGTACTGGATATGACAATCTATGCACAAAAGTTATTAAATACGTATCGGATTTAATAGCACCGGTTTTGAGCAGTATAATTAACCTATCGATACAACAGGGTGTATTTCCAGAGAAGTTGAAAACTTCGATTATTAGACCGCTCTTCAAGAAAAAAGACCGTGAAGACATGAGTTTCTATAGACCAGTTGCGCTCATCCCCATAATATCAAAGATCTTCGAAAGAGTAATTTATAATAGTCTCTACCAATATTTTGAGAAAAAATGTCTATTCGCAAAGGAACAGAAGGGTTTTAGAAAGGGTAAGACGATCGACATGGCCATTTATGATTTCTTAATGCAGGTAGTGACGTGTTTAGATAAAAAAATACCTATTTCAGCGTTGTACATGGACATGACGAAAGCATTCGACTTCGTCGACCATGAAACACTAATAAACAAACTGGATGTTTACGGTGTACGAGGTAATGTGCTTGAACTTATTAAAAGCTACCTGAGTGACAGAACACAGTTAACACAGATTTCCAGAATATGTCAGAAAACAAAAACAGAAAATCAATACATATCAGGCCCGAGAACGGTTAAATGTGGCGTACCACAAGGTAGCGTATTAGGACCACTACTATTCCTCATCTACATCAATGATCTCCCTATGTCAGTAAGTTACCCAATGGTATTATTTGCAGATGACAGTACGATGATTGCGGATTGTCGAGATGAAAATACATACGCATCTGAAATTAATAATTCCCTTAACGATATTATTGAATGGCTGAGCCGTAATAATCTGATAATCAATCTTGATAAAACTAACATAATGACATTTAAAAATAATTACAATCAAATAACAAACACTCTTGACATCCACTATAATAATAAAAAAATTGTCAAAATAAATGTATTCAAATTCTTAGGACTTAATATTGACTCACATCTGACATGGAAACCACAAGTAGAGCATGTTTGCAAAAAACTAAGTCAGTTTTCCTATGCTCTATATATGCTTGCCAAAGTTACTGGGCAATCAGCTTTATTAACCGTGTATCATGCTTTTGTCGCCTCGACTTTAAGGTATGGCATTATTTTCTGGGGCAACTCAACCGACAAAGATAAAGCTTTTAGAGCACAAAAACGGTGTATAAGGGCAATTTGTAAATTGAAACCTACAGGCAGTTGCGTTCTTCATTTTAGAATGTTAGGTATATTGACATTGACATCATTATATATTTATGAAACTGCTGTATTTGTAAAAACAAACTGGTGCTTGTTTAAGAAAATGAATAGTAGAAGAGATACTAAATTAAGTGCACCTCCCCGCTCTACTGCTTTATTCAGCAAAAGTATATTTGGTATGGCGCCAAAAGTGTATAATAAGCTGCCTAAATCCATAAGAGACATTGAGCAACTTCATTCATACAAGGCTAGACTTAGATATTTCTTAATCAAAAATCATACTATAAGTTAGAGGACTTCTTGGAGGACAAGTCAATCTAACGCAATATTATAAATATAATGATAGGTACATAAATAGATAAGTAATATGACCAGAATAATAAATTTATTGTGAATAAAATTAATGCTCATTCACTCTTAGATGGGTGCTTACTTTTCTTTAATTTTAATTTTATGATAATTGTGTTGTATGTACATCATAACATTTGCACGTCTGCATGGCAGAATATAGCGAAACTAAGTGACATTATAAAATACCCGATATACACCTATATTCATGCAAATAAACATTACTTTACTTTAAAAAAAAAAAACTATTAATAAAAATGAATCGATACACCCTTCAAACATTTGTGAATTGATTGACTCTTCTATTAGTTCAACTGAATGAACAATTTCGATTCCTTCAACTTCTAATATTAAAAAGTAGATTATATGAAGTTTTAGGTAATCTGTCATATCACTAAGATTTGATGAACCATTTACATGTTGCACACAATTCTGAATTAGGTTCCATAGTCGTTAACGATAATGCAAGGAACAGGTGCACTATTTAGAACAACAATTATGAGTAGGGCACTTACGCTCATTGAGCTAATTGTCTCTCACGTAACGTTACGTAACGGGAAGTTAAACTTTGATCCAGTTTGCTTGGATTTCCCCTTTGGGCGGAGCAAGCAAGATTCTGGTTGCGCCATTAATCTACAGAATAATGATAAGCTTTTTCTTTCTTGGCAGAGGCAGATTTTCTTTTGCCCACCCGAGCTTGTAGAATTACTTGCAGTTCTTTTGGTTGAGAGCGACAATGAGAGTCATGCGCGCCCACCACCGCAGCTCTGGAGTTATTGATTATGATTATGAATACAGTTGACTTAATCAGTGAGTGATTAGCTACCTAGCAGGTTACATCTGATGCTCAGATTTCCTCGGCATCGCTTTCTTTACGGCTTCTATCTCTACCGGTGTAAAGTTGGCAGCCAACTCTTCGTATTATGAAGATTATTGTAGATAGAGATATAGAGATAATTAAACACTTAATAATAACTAAAATAAGTTAAAAGTAATATTTTTTGAAAATTATTTTATTTAAATGCTATAAAAAGAAGAACTGAATTAATTCAAACTGAATCAAATCCATCAATTAGTTACATCACACAAGTTATTATGCTATAATTCTGCGAGATGTACATCTTCTGTCTATTGAATATCACGATAATCTTCTGTCAATTCAATAACACATTTTGTAAAATAGAAAGGTAACTATATATACATAAGTAAATCTAGCAGCAATATGCATGCAAAATTTCAGCTCAATCGGAAATCGGGAAGTGGGTCATCTTTGACCCGGAAATTTTGACCCGAACATACAATATGCATACAAGCATGCGTACATACATACAACATACATTGCAAGTTAAATAGAAGCTTTAAATAACTATGGTGTATTCAATAACTGGCTAAACTTGAGCTCAATTGTGCCTTATGAAGAATTACTAAAACTTTTTCAGCTCAATCGGAAATCGGGAACTTGGTCATCTTTGACCCGAACATACAACATACATACATGCATGCATTCATGCATACATGCAACATACATTGCAAGTTAAATAAAATATTTTATCTAAACACGTATCATAAACCCTCTTTACTGCGTACAAAAACCGCACGTTACGATCAGCATAATGTTGAATTACTTGGTAAAAACTCATTTCTTATCTGAAAAATTACACATTATGACCATAATGTGTAATTTTTCTACATATTATGACATTCAAATTTCGAACGCCGACGCCTGCCTGCATGCCGTCCCTAGTTTGTTTGTGAAGTTGCTACCGACATTCACATTTCGAACGCCGACGCCCGCCTGCGTGAAGTTGGTACTACAGAACAAGCTAAACAACTGCAGAGCCACAATGCCGGTCAAACATGCGGTTCCTGAACACATCAAACAGAGCTTATGATATGTGTGTAGATAAACTAGTGTATGTAAGTGTACATAATTAGGCATTAAAACTCTCGAGTGATATTATTATGAAACTCGCCGACTCTCGAGTTCTAATGCCCTCCATTATGTAGCAGTCACATAAACTACTATTAATAACTATGGAGTATTAAATAACTGGCTAAACTTAAGCACAATTGTGCCTTACTAAAATAACTAAAGCTTATGTCTGAAAACAACAACAGCGGTGTGTACCATCTACTAAACCGAAGCATCGCCAAACAGCTAAGATTCCATAAAATATTAACTACCCCCATTTAGATCTAAAGACCGCCATCGCCATCGCTCCTGCACTAATCATAAGGAGATACGTAAAAGGTGATAAATCTCGAGTGGGGTCTTATAAATCATTGGGGCACTCGACTCGAGAGGTGTGCGCGTGCGAGCCCCCTTAATTAGAACAAATAATAAGTGCTTTGGAAATGTTCAGGGGGGAACATATTTCAGGGGGGGAAAGGTGACTGTAGACTTCGAACACGGCCAAGTGCGAGTCGAACTCGCGCACGAACGGTTCCGTACCACGAAATTAACTGGTTTGCCCTTAATATTGCCCCCCTTTTTAAACCGTGACGTATTTTTTCAAAATCAGTAGTTTCGGAGCACAAAAGGGGACCTATTTATATTTATAGACCTATTTTATTAAATATTATAAGGGAAGATGTTTTTTTTTCGAAATTTTTGTTTTGCTAGTTTCGGAGATGACGGCAGGAAGGGATGGTTTTTTATCTTATTTCTTGAATAATTTTATAATCCTCTCCCCATTATGCCCCCTAAATTAAAAACATATTTTGTTTCTGTAAATGCATACGTGTCCAAGTTTCAGTGAGTGTCGGTTCCGAATTCACTCGTTTAATATTCACACCTAGGATAGACACACGAGTAATACTATCATGATTCCTTTTTTCCTTTTAACCCTAAAATTCAACAGAAATATTTGGGTTAATAAGCATGTTCACGCAATGTTAATATGACTCCCTGCAAATTATCTTAGAGCTTGTACAGTACCACGTTCTTTTCTTTACTCTACACACTTATATGCGATCTGATCTCTCATAATTTCCCCAACCAAAGCACCTCAACCCAGCACCGTATTGTTTTAGTTGATAGCTCCCTCTAATGATGTGTGTAAAATAATACTTCTGTAAATTGTCAGATTGTCAGGCCCCGGACCGGGTATCAGAAACATCAATCAAACGCGCTACAATCGAGACGGGTTTGTAATTACGCGACCAATTAATACGATGTAATTATTCCAGGGGATCCGAGGGAGCGCATTTAGTATCGTGTGGTATTGTCGGTGACGTCATCAACACATTAACACGTTATGTGTGAGGTAATCGGTACAAAGGTGTTAAAGTCTTATGTTAATGGATGAACTGACAAAAGGCCTTTGTGGCAATTTGTACTACACTCTTATTCGTTTAATGTCTTTGGGAAATTAAGATACAAATACAAATATGTTAATTTTGAGATAACATAATGGTTGGTAACATATCATTTAGCGGCACTGCACATTGAGCCACGTTGTGACATGCAAAATAGCAACTAATTAGTGCAATACAATACAATATAAATGCAAATAATAATATTATTATTTATAATTATATATAAGGTACTTGATGTTATAATCCATACTATTGAACATACAAATGAAAATTACACTTTATTAACACGAGCACGAGAGTCGAAACAAACATTCAGTGCTGTACTTATTTATAGATTAACCATTTAAGTAATTTATACATAAATAATAAACAGAAAGGAGCTAAATCTGAAGCTGAGATAAGACACACCTTATTTCATTCACCTCTTTTTCCATGTACTGTATGTATCCTTACAGGTAACACCCACATTTAGCCTGTTTTTATCCAAGTATCCGAAAATTACGTGGATCGATCTGATCATGGCCAGTGACTTACTATTTTCACCAACATGTGTTCCTCATATGCAAAATCATCTTATCCGTGCTGTACAAGTAAAAACTTGAACCATGTCACCGATTAACAAAAATTAAAGCCCCCTCCACACCAACAAGTCGATCGTGCGACACGACATTCTGTCGTCGCGTGTCGTCGCCGTTAATTGACAGACGAGCAACTATGACAAATAGCAGTCGTAAGTTAGATCCAACTACGTTTAGCCAGAGACACAAACAGGCGATGGCGCCTGAGAGGACTCGGAGCCCCAGACTCCCGTACTCTATCTAAATTCCTATATCATACAATGGAGAAGATTCGGCTGACGTAATTTAATATGAACGTATGCGAAGAAATTAAGAAACCACCAAAATTTTTGTAGCATGAACAACATTAAATTTGTGTAGGTCCAATTGAAGGTGAACGAACTTTCGGTACCTACACTTGAATCAGTGTCCGAAATAGAGCCATAATTGTAGAGAGATAAATCATTAGCGGTTTTGTTATGAACCTCATATCGTACTTGCTACTAAAGTAGGATATTACCATTTTCCACCCATCAGACAGGAGTGCTACTAAGTACATTTAGGGTGCCACCATGTGTGCCCTTTATCACAATCTCAAATAGCAATTCTAATTAAATTATTTAGCTCCACAACCACGTCCCATCTACTGTGCAGTCAGCAACGAGGTGTAAGGATGTGGTATATGCGTGGAATAAGACGAGTATCGGCTTCAAAGTACAGTCGTATAATGTCTCTAGATTCATACAATACCGGGCTATATATAGATGTAATTAGGGTTCGGGTGTGCATACACTACACCTTCCCCCTTTTTTTGAAAGAAAAAATATACTATATCTTATTTTTTATGATATTTAAAACAATTTAGAATACAAAATATAAAAACAATAATCTGATAACTCATTTCTGTAAAAATAACAATAAAATAAATCATCTGTGCAAAAATAACAATTTAAAATTCAAAATCTGTGTAATATGTAAATATAACAATTCAATATACAACAACCATTTTTTTTTTATATTCCCGATACAATTTTAAAACACTTTCAAAACAAAATATTACCATTTATATAAATTCACACTGTAATCGATTAAAAAAATATATGTGTTAAAAAAAAACGATATAATGTTCTTATTAAATTCGTAAAATAGTTAATGATTACATAGTTAATATCTGTTCCAATATTTTATGAAACTTAATTATAATACACAAAATATTATCTAACCTGTTTACGATATAGGGTTGACGACATGAAAAATTTATTTTTAATACATAGAATTTTTAAAAAAAAATTATAACATTATTCCACTACAATTACAAAATTACACATGTTTCATACCTTCTGTATCTCTTTTTCTTTTCTTCGTTTATGTATTTATTTATTCAACTCTTATTCCATTAATCACAAACTACTTTATTTTTCATTTCCATAATACCTTCTCAAAACTCACATCAAAATATTTATCAATATAAAACTTCTTTCCAAAACTAACCAAAATATACTCGCTTTTCTCATACAATCGCTATCAATCAAAGTCTCTATTTTATTTCTTCTACTTCATATAGGTACTTTTTAGGGGTATCCGGATCCCATTTTATTTCACATTATAGTGAGTGCACTTTTATAGGTACTTTTATTATTTATTTATTTATTGACGTCTTTCATAAGGTACTTTTTTTTTTATTTCCACAATACTACCATTATCTGGCTCCAGGTCTACCTGCCTGAACCTGCTCCTACTCGAGAGCTTATAAGGTCATCGATATCCAAACGTTCTCACAAAGGAAGCTCGTTCACGTCATGATCGAAGCGAAGGATTCGTGCCTTGTACCTTGTACCTGTACCTTTGAGACTTTGATGATTATACTATAACATATCGGACTCGCCAATAGTTACGTACCAAACTATAACATAACTTAAACACAATCCAAATGAATCCTTCGAATTTTAAGACATTCTGTAAAGATTGGATGATCAGTCCAAATTTTTTTCGAAAGCTTACTAAATGAAGTGTTCCCAGCTCACTCACTCTGTGGCCTAGAGTAACATATCCTGCACATTCCATACCATCTCTCAAATTCATACTTTTTAATCCTAACGACAACCATAACCAACATTCCCAAATCCAAACAAAAATACAACTTTTCTCTATGTGCTTAATACGTAATCACATAACTCAAAACTTCAAGTCTCCATAACAACATTCAACTTTTTATTTCATTTCATTTTCATACTTTTCAACACTCACTATCAAACAAACATTTTCTCACTTTAAAATGAAGTATCCGAATCCTTAGTGACCATATCCGCTGGTCAGACTTTAATCTATTAATAAACTCGAATGCAATCTTTAAAATAAAAGTAACTAAGTGCAATTTCTAAACAAACTTTTGTAATAACCCATCGGTAGTGGTTCCGTCGTTTGTAATATATTTTAAAATCTTTGCTGAACTACTTTTTCATACTAAGTATATCTTACACATAGGAACAAAACCTGAAATTCATACATTCTCAAACTTTTATTCAAATTCATGCAATGGGTTCCATACTTCATCTCTCTGCGGTACCCTAAACTTGTTAACAATCATGCATCACCTTATAAGTATCTTCCATATTAGTCAACTGAAACTAAACCTTTCATTCTACATAAGTCGCACTGCGGTAACTTGAACTACTAATTATTATAATAACAATTCTGTTTCTCTGTAATCAAAACATGTGTCAAGTTCTAATCTAATTTGGATTCCTCTGCAGTGTTGCATGTCCATATTTGGATCGCCTGCGAACACTGTATTGTATTACTATAATTTTAAGATAAACTGGAACTGTAACCAAGTCAAATGAACAAATGAATCATTTATGTACTTGATTGTACATTTGGAGTAAATCGGAATTAAGATGCAATAAGTTTATAAAATAGTACTGGGTATATTAATGACTTTAAAACAACAAAACTTGTATCTTCTTACAAATTAACCACATTCTACCCATATTTCCAATCAAAATCATCATCTTAAAAAAAAATATATTACTACTTATCAAAATCATCTAAAATAACTCATGCCAAACTAATTTAATTTACTTTTCTTTCGGCCTTCATAATTATCTCCATTCCTAAAAAAATATATCAACCATCATTCATACTTCTCTTGCTGACAGTACCTACTGTAACTTTTCATTATGCCATTCTTCGACATACTCTTTTACTTTATGCTCTCTTCATTTAAAAAATAATTATATTGATATTGATTCGAATCGTCAACCCTTTTACAATGTAAAAATCTTCCCAACACGTAATTAATACTTCTAAACAAATAATAAAATTCACTTACATTTTATAGGATTAAATAGATACCATTGTCCAAAACACACATCACAGACATCGTCGCACGTGTCGTTCTTGTTCAGAGTCAGCTCATCCTGGGACCCGTACATCTCCCAGCTGCTCCTCACTTGACCCGTACGGTTACGCCCGGCGCCCTGCAATCCACATCACTGGCTTGAAAAAACGCCCGGCACCCGGCAGCAAGTCTTCTTTATTTATTTTTCTCTCTTGTTTATGGTATCTTCTAAAATAAATGTCTGTCTTCCATATTTATCCATCTTCCATGATTATCTTCTCTATTTTTTCTTCTTTAATTATTTCAATTATATTCTTTCTTCTTTAATATCTTCTCTTTTATCTTCTTTGTCTTTCTCTGGCTGCAAACTTGTCTTCACGTTCTTCGTAATTATTCTCTTCTCCAGGATTTTCTAATTATTAAAAGTATTTATTTATTTGATGCACTGCCATTCGGCACAGCACTACCTCGCGAGAGGTAGGCTGGCCTGGCTAGGTCGCCATGTAAGGATGTGGTATATGCGTGGAATAAGACGAGTATCGGCTTCAAAGTACAGTCGTATAATGTCTCTAGATTCATACAATACCGGGCTATATATAGATGTAATTAGGGTTCGGGTGTGCATACACTACAGAGGTCAGATAAACTAAAGTAGCCTAATAAGGAGAGTAACGATCTCGATGATTTCTCTTAATTTAAGTGTCAGGGGAAAAAATTGTGATCCATCAGGTATAAATATTATAAATAGTTCTTATGGAAGAAATGATTCCGTAATTTTTTCGTTCACGCAACTTTTGACGAGTAAATTAATTTTTAGTTTTTCTTTAAGTTTTTCTTATACTTTTGCCAGCTCTACTGACCGTACCGAATTCTGCATAATAAATGAGTCGGCAAGTAGGAATAGCACTTCCACCTGCAAAACCTAGTGATGTATAGGAGAGGTTTACCGACAAATGGCACGTATGATTATCATCCGGGATCGGGGCGCTAGGTTGGATAGTGTGGAATAGGAATTATTGCATAGGCAATAATTCCTATTTAACACATTGGCGAAGTAATACAAATTATGCCAAAAAAAAACAGGCCCTGAGGCCTGACTGATCAGATGAACGACATTCTTCGATTAAATGCTTAAAACGAAACACTTTCCTTAAATCACTTATGTAAGTAAATGGAGGGAGCGCTATTATTCATTACAACAAAATTAATATATGTACTGATGCTCTGTACGACCGTTTTACTTTGTTTGAATGAAACCAATATGGGTTTGATAGGACAGTTAGGATTATTTCCGCGTACTATTGACCATGCATTTTTCTTATATATATATTTTTTGATAATATATTTTGAAAATATATACCATTATAAGAAACTATTTTAAATATTTTTGGGTTTTATTCATTGCGTCGTTTTAAAAAAACAAGCTAAAGTTTTACCCGCCAAAATTAAATGTGACCTAACTAGAGACGTAATGGGATAATTGTTTTTGCCTACCACACAGAAAAAATGGCAGTTAAGTCAACCAGAGAGTGCCAAGTACCTAAAAATTGTTATCCACAGAGTAAATATTACCTCCTTTTTCTTGAAACTATTTTGAATGCACACCTCCTTTCAATACAAACCACCTTTTGAAAATCATTCGCTGGCTATGAATGGTTACTTTTTTTAATTGTCTATCATTCTACTTTTGTTTGCAACCACAGACATATAATAAGATACTACGTTTGCAACAAAGGACGTCTGCCATTAGGGCACAGACTATATAGGGATACATTAGGGCAGCAAAGTGTCACAGTGGTCAAAGGTAGAGAAAAGGCAAAAAATGACGTTTGCTAAGTATATATTAATATCTAATAAATAATATCTAAATATAATAAAGACATTATGGTCATAATGTGTAATTTTTCAAATAAGAAATGAGTTTTTACCAAGTAGTTTGACATTATGCTGATCGTAACGTGCGGTTTTTGTACGCAGTAAAGAGGGTTTATGATACGTGTGTAGATAAATTATATTATATGTCAGAATGTGTTACGATCAATAATTATTTACAAATTTTCATTAATACAATCATCAATATTATAATACATCTTTTGAATTAAAAACTGTGATAATAATTTTTTTAGAAGAGGCAAACTTAAATTATTGATATTATCAGATAAATGGTTATATATTCTTATGGCGATACAGAAGGCATTGATTTCATAATGTAAGTCTTTGGTGAGGAATAAAAAGTTTGTCTTTATTTATAGTGCTTCGAGTTCTCATATCTCTGTTTGTCATGAAAAGATCTGGGTGCTTTATCACGAACAAGCACATCTCATAAATGTGCATGCATTACCTTGCACTTAGTGAATAGTGGTTTACAGCTATCCAGAAATTGTGCTCGAAAAACTGACCTCCTACATTTTTTTTTGTACCCGGAATACTTTCTCAACATCAAACTTATTTTCCCACAGTATCAGGCCGCAGCACAACACCGACGCAACAAACCAATGGTAGGCCAGGAGTGCAGCCTTTTCTGAAGCGATTTCTCGTACAGTCTTAGAGCGTAGACGAATCGATCCAGTTTCGGACAGAATGAATTTAAATGCTCCTTCCAATTGCAGTTTTTACCCATGTTTAGGCCCAAAAATACGACTGGGTCTACTTCAGCTACTTCAACGCCATTATAAACTATTGGACATAATTTGTTTAAATTAAATTTATAGGTTTGAAATTGCTTATATTTCGTCTTACTAAGATTAATATTCAGATTATTGCAGTTGAGCCACTGAATAATAGTATTCAAAGTGAAATTTATTTCAGTATCTTAATCAATTTGATTTTCATATTTAAAAATGGTTGTGGTGTCATAAGCAAACAGAATACAGTCATGATTATAACATCAGGGAGATCATTGATGCATAGAAGGAAGAGTAAAAGTCCCAGAACACTGCCCTGTGGTACTCCATATGCGTTGTTGCGATATTTCGACCTATGAGTTATCTTGGTATGATCCGTTATGGCTGGTATCTCCAAACACTGTTGTCTATCTGACAAATAACTTTTAAACCATTCCAGCGCTGTTCCACATATGCCGTACTTATATAATTTATCTAAAAGAGTGTTAAGTGAGACAAAGTCAAAGGCTTTGCTCGTGTCTTCGAAAATAGAGACTGGATATATCTTTTTATTCTAACACTCAGTGATATTCTTTACAAAACTAAAAAAGGCGAGAGTCGTCAAGCTGTTTTTTCCGAATCCAAATTGTTGATCTTTTAATATTTTAGTAACAGAAATAAAACTGTAAACCTTGTTGTGCATATTTTTTTCTAATATTTTAGAAAAAAAATGGAATCAGTTTATTATGTCTATAATTGCTCATTTCTTCAGGTATCCCTTTTTTAAATAATGGCTTTACAACTGAATATTTAAGACGAGACGGGAATGTGCGTTCTGTGGGAGAAAGGTTGACGATGTAAGTGAGATGGGCTGCAATGTATAGGGCGACAGCTTTAATAATATGTATGTTAATGACGTCATATCCAGATAAATCTTTATTCCCTAACTGTTTTGTAACTTTAAGTATATTACTATCATTTATAGGCTTTAAGAATATACTATTTGCATAAAAGGAATATTTTTACTGAAATCATTATGAATATTGACTCCTACTTTGTGGTCTATATTAGTTGAGTCTATAAAAAAGTCATTAAATAGTTCGTTTATTTCTTTTGGGTGTGTGCATTGTTTTCCTTGAGATATAATTGTACAAATTTCTTTATTTCAATGTTTATCTCCCTTGATAACGTCCCAAACTGCCTTGCATTTATTTTTAGCCCTGAGTATATAGTTGGTGTTTTCGATTTGTTGGCTTTTATCATAATATTTTATGATATCTTACCGTATTTATTGTATTGACTTAAACTATTGTTTTTGTCAAAAGAGCATAGCCGATATTTTAGGTATAATCGACGTTTGTTTATGCAGAACCGTTGGATACTTTTTGTAAGCCATTTACTTTTTATAGGTTTGTTACAAATTTTTACTTTTATAAAGGTAAAACATAAGTTGAAAAATAAAATTATCAAATCATGGAATTCATCAAAAGCCTGATTAGCATGAGTTCCTTGGTATACTGATGCAAAAGACTTGTTGGAGTCAACGAGATATGCGTGTTCATGGTTTAAAACATCCAGATACATAAGATCGTTGAACGTCTCTACTCTTAAATTGAATATATCTGCTTTTTTGCCTTTCTTGTAAGTAGGAGTGCATATCAGAATATTTTTATGGATGATCTGTTGTGGCAGCTTTCTAGCGCAGCTAATCAATTAGTGGGTAGTTGTCGACAAAATCCTCCTCACAACGATTACAACCACGTAATCCTCCTCTGTAAAGTCTTTTATTTTTGTCCCTAACCCTTCTAAAAGTATCAGTAAGCCCCTGTTTAGTAAGAGGTAGTGACATAAGTTATAGTTATTTTCAAAGTTTTTCTGTGCTCTTTTTAGCGTGTCTATGTATCTATTCGTGCTGATTAGACAGATTCTATTCTTTTTCTTTGAAATAGTTTCACTGCTTTTACTTTTGTTGTTTTAGTCGGCGCTGTTTTGGATGTCTCGGTGGAATCCGGAGGCAATGAAGTGATAGGTTGTGCCAGGGTGGTTGATTCCTCCAAATTTTTTTATACATTGTGATGTTGCAGGAGTAGTATGTTTAGAGTTGGTATTTTTACTGTTATTTTAATTTTTATTCGTAGCTTGAATTAGTGTGCTAGAGGTAGACGGAATATGTTTGCTTGTTGGTAGTGATGGACTTAATAATTCTGTACCATTATTTTTGTAGTCAGTTCGAGGGGTCGTTGGCTGACTTATTTTTGCATCTCGTTTTGATATAATCTCGTTCAAAGAATAATTTTCAGCCATCTCTCTATTTCAGTGTCAGCACTTCCCAGTTTTGATTCAAGCTGTGTGATGGTTGCTTTAAAATGTAGCAACCCCAATTGCAATGATTTGAATTGTATTTATGAAACTTTTCTACAAATTAACATTGATGTGTGACTAAATACACCCCTTTAAATTTTAGATTTCCTCGTGAAAAAATATTGCTTAATGTGTAGATTGCGGCGGTATCTCGCGGACACGGCTGGACGGCAAAAACAGGCGCGAATTCTCAAGAAGATTTAATTGCAGAATCATTTCACCAGAAATGAAAAAATCGCAGTGATCTCCCGTTCACATCTGTTATAAAAG
Source organism: Argyresthia goedartella (assembly GCA_949825045.1). NCBI lineage: Eukaryota > Metazoa > Arthropoda > Insecta > Lepidoptera > Argyresthiidae > Argyresthia > Argyresthia goedartella. The sequence goes on from OX463823.1 coordinate 12,773,215, forward strand.
TAAGAGCTCATTCACACGGGGTGCGACTTTCGCGATTCGTCAAAATATCCCAATAGACATTATACTCGTATATTACTCGTCGTGATATATTTTACTGATATTTTGCTTCGTCGCGGTACGTCAAGGGTATTATTTAATTTAATCATGATAAGCGATCTATATTAATTAATGGCCTGTAAATATAAATGAGTGTTTAATTTGTAACAACATTTGGTTTTTGCTATATAATTATCGATTTAATTATGTGTATTTTGTTATTGGTTATAATTTATTTAATTATAATAATAATTATTTTATTTCAGGACAAAAAAGTATTTTGTTTGTAACAGACAAAATTCAATAATTATTTTATTTCAGGACAAAAAAGTATTTTGTTTGTAACAGACAAAATTCTTAATCTTTTTTAGTTTCTTCATACACACTTCATTCAATCTATTTCATATAAAGTGGCCTGCCTGTGGCACGGCTCATATCGGTTTTCCACGCACTGTCACAATCAGTCATAAGACTCACCCAGTGTTTGAGTATTGGGCGAGTATTAACTGCCACTCTATGACTAGGTCATCCCTGAGGTCCTCACTCACAATATGGCCAATTTATTCGAAATTGATTGTTGGGTGTATTACTACATATTTCATTCAAAGACTGTGTTTAATTTTTTCGTAGTATGTAAATAAATTATCACTTAGACTTTTTTTTTATCGATATTATTTAAACAGTGATCATTAGCAGCTCATAGGTAAATACCAGTCTTCTAAAATATCAAAACAAATTAGGTAAACTATCTTTAATTTTTGCCGCAAGCCGTTTTTATATCGATACTTACCCCAACGCTGGTTGTCACTAAAATTGTACGTGAAAAGAATCCTACCTGTCCTGTCAAAGTGGTATTGGTTTCAGTCGTTTATGTAAAACGGTCGTATGAGTAACGAGTGTCAGTATATTAATTTTTGTTCCTAGGAAATAGCCGACCCTCTATTTACTTACTTGCTCTGTGGACCATGATCTTCCTTTTCTAAGCGAAACAAGGAGAAGGAGGTTGACGCATAGCTCTGTCACTGTCGCGGAACAAAACTGTTTTGTCTTTGTCACCCATATGCGGAAGTCTCAGACAAACGAAACTCTTTGCTATATTCATCGTGTTCATCAACGTTAGCAATAGACCCGGAGGTGCATCTGAAAGTTGAAACCGATTTAGAACAGCTCGGTTTCAATAACTGCTTTCAATTGAGTCGACTGACTCCGCTCGCTTGAATAGATGTAGCGTCAATTTGGGATTGCGTACACTTTTGTTGATTCATATTCTTTATTGCACGGAAATCTTAATAGTAAGGTAACAAAACATTTTATAAGCAAAGGCGAGCATATCTCTAAAGAGAGATTTCTACCAGAAAACCTAGGCAGGACAGGAGAAGTTGTGCAGCAGGAGAGTCCTAGTGCGCAATAAAACTGTATACATCTAATTGTGTACAACCAAAACATAATAATGTAATAAATGATGTAGGTATATACTAAATAAAATAAAAAAGCACAAAAATAAAATATATATTAAATTGAAAATTGGTGGCTTAGTTTCTTTTGCTTTATTTTTACTCAACATAATTAGGTGATACGCGCCATGTGTATAGTTTGTCAGACGGCAACGAATTCTTCAATTGCATCGAACAGCATCTGTCATAGTCATAATATAAACAAAGACTGAATATTTCAAAACGAAACTTTCGGGAAACGTTATTTTAATTATAAAAGTGATCTATCAGTGAGATAAATTACAAAATTCTCAAGAAGATTTGATTATATTTTTTTTATTATAATTATTAATTTCGGTGCACAAAAAGATCCATATTTTGTTTGTAACAGACAAAATACTTAATCACTCAATTCAATATATTTCATTTAATTAGGCCTGCCTGTGGCCCGACTCTGTTTTCCACGCACTGACACAGACAGTCACACCACTCACCCAGCGTTTGAGTATGGCCGTCGAGCCGACCTGCAATTGCCTCTAGGATACTGTTGCTGCTGACACGCGTTATCCTTCAGCAGGAGGCTGTTCTCTTACGTTTGATGGCATGGAATCTTTCAGTATGTGCCTCAACAAACAAGCCCGATGCACTACAGTAGCGTGGCAGCCCCAGCACCTCTATTCCAATATATTCAACTATCTGATCAACTAGTTGAACAAACTGGACTGCTTTCGTCCAGTTTGTTCAACTATATTTCACAGTTGAACTTTTTGGACTGAAAATTCCAGTTTGTTTAATCATCATACTTTTATTAAGTTAACCAAAAAAATTCACCGTTCCGGAAAATAATCACTTTTTTTACGTTAAAAAAAAGAAAAATATTTAACTATTATATCGCACCGTTATGATTTTATCGTTTAAAATCATCATATTTTTATTAAGTTAACAAAAAAACAGTTCTAGAAAAAATACAATAAAAATTGGCCGACACATATGTCATTGTTAATTAATTTCATTTGTTGGTCCGTTATGATCTACTATGAAATATGAAACACTGTCTTTCTGGCGTCTGTTAAGTTTTTGTTTATTTTTTATTTGCAGTTCTTTTACAGTATTATATTCGAAGAGCACTTTTAAGAACTGCATCAGTGTGACTTTATTTTTATTTTTAACGCACTCCTTATTAAGGTTGAGGTGCCATCCTTCAACACTATTAGTGGTCCTATAGCATTCGCCAAAGACACACCAAGTGCTGATAAAGGCGTCGTCCTTGAACCAATATGTTTCGATATATTCTACGAAGACATATAATTGGACTGTGCTTCCATGTTTTCTTTTGAGAAAAAAATCTTTTCTAAAATTGTTCGGGGTGAGGCTTTGTTTGAGTTGATGTTTGAAGTAAAACACTATGTTATAACACTAAATTACTGTATTTTACGGACTATGTTGAACTTTTGATAATTATGTATGAAAATGTTATGAATGCACCCAGAACGCGCGGTTCTTTAAAATGCACTAAATAAATTAACTTGAGTCGCCGACTACACAGTCGGCGGCGTCAGCAAAAGGTGTTCGGTTCCCATATTCACGGGGGGCAATGATAAGCGTTAGGGGTTCCTTCATGTTTAAATGTTAGTAGCTGATATGGTGATACAAGTTATGAAATAACAAAGAAAATTATGTTAATGTTAGTTAAAATATGTATTAATCATCACTAAATACTATTTTGCGAAAAACTAGCGTATGCGCCTTGTCCACTTTAATCACTTCCATTTCAATCTTACTGTCGCTGACTTTCACAGGTGCACTGTAGCGATGTTGAGTGTAGTTGCGCGAGGCGGGGGCGGGGACGGGGTCGTACTGCCGTGTGTCCACTGCTGATGTTGGTGTCTGGGGTGTTCTCCAACAGTGACGTGATCGACGCCATATCCATGCCAGAGCCAACAGTATCATAGCTGTTAGGATACCGTAGATCAGTGTGTAATGGTGTATGTCATGGTATGAGACCTGCGTCTCATTTTCATAACTTTGACTCTGTTTCATCAGCTTCAGCTTCGCTTCTATCTCCTGAGATAGTTATCTCAGTTAAGAGATCAGTTGATCTCTTTCTCTCGTTATTCGATGTGTCACGTTGCCATCTTTCGTCTCTATGGTTATGTTGATTATGTGATTGATCGGGGCTATAATTGCAGGTTGAAACTCATCTTTAATGTTCAATTGACTTCTATGGTGCTTGTACCCGTAAATCGCAAACTCATTTGTTTTGATTACGCAGTAATCGTTGAGGCTAATAACACTTGTATGCGTAAGCTCGTGAGCGGTAACTCGATCTCCGCATATTGTTCTTAATTGACATTTCTCGCAACAAAAGTATAGATAAATGTTTTCTTTCATAAGTCCGACCCAGTTATTTTTACATTTAGCGACATTTATTTCACATTTGCTCTCTGTTTGCACACATAAATCTTTATCGGACTTCATCTCGAAAATAGGGTTTTGTAGGTTGCACAGGAATGTAGAACTGTCTTCTATTATGCATTTTAGTAGATTTTCCTGTGATACTGGTATATATCTGTCCTTTTGAAGATTTAAAGCCACATAATCTGATATAGGAACGATTGTTATCATATTACGTTGTAGCACGTTCGGTACTGGAATTACGTGGTACAAGTCATACTCGTCTCTGCTGACAAGGGGAATTCTGATTTCAAAGATAAAATAATCTTGCGTCATTCTTGCTCTAATTTTCAGAAGTTTGTAAATCTTCGTAAATTCAGTATGTATGTTTTCTATCGGTAATGTTACTTCGCTCGATAATAGTCCAGTAATAACGTTTAATTGTTCTTGAAGTTTTTTTGGCGTTAATAGATATAGGTTAAACTGTCCTTGAAATATGTCTGAAATAGTATCCAACATCATCTTCTGTTTTTCTCTCAAGGTTTGCATTATGTTGGTCGCTGTCATAGCTGTCAATGTGATATCTCTTTCTTTCTCTGCAATGTTAATCTCCTTCAATATTGTTTTTGTTGCGTCATCAAGACTGTTCAAATGTTTGTTTATCACTTTATTTTGTTTTGCCATGATTCTTCCGTTCTCTTTAGTAGATTGTGTTTCGGCCCCAAAAAATTCGTCTGGTTATTCCATAAATTTTTGAGATGAGATTTATTTTGACGTATAAGCGCTATGTCTCTCGAGTACTGTTCCGCGAAATGTTGGTCTAGTACGCCGAACAGGCTATTAGCGTTGTAGCCGACAACGTTGATAAGACCTCTGCGGCGGCGGCGTCTCGCTGTCTCCGTGAAATGCTGAGTTGACAGTAGCTGATCGTAGTATTGCAGTTCATTAAACTCGTGTCTCAGTTGAGCTGTGATCATGTTACATTTATTATTTGTATCCAGACTGTTGCAAACGTTTTCGAGATATTGTAAAAGTTTTTCGGTTGCTTGTGTTCCGGCCCAGTAAGGACTCATGTCGTAGTATGTTACTAGTTTCCACTGATCTCGTAATAGTTGCATCTTTGAGATCGGGTCGTACAGGGACTGATTGTTATTGAGTTTTGTGACGTTACTTGTTGTGTTCGATCCCGATACAAATGTTGCAAAAAATAAGATTACCGTTACTACCGCAAACAGTTTGGAGGGCGGCTTGCGGCCACAGTTTGTTTGTTGAGAGTTATTGTTGTTTTTGTCATCTTGTTTTTCGTGTTTTTGGGAATTTATGGGAAGCAGGTTGAGCTTGACTATTGGACGTTCGACATATCCATTCTCTGTTTTTAAAGTTACTACTCTAACGTAACCGTCTCTTCCTGGATGTGTTTCAATCACTCTGCCCATTGCCCATTTTCCGATAGGCATGTTGTCATCTCGAATGGTCACTAAATCTCCAACTTGAATGTTTCTTTTCGGTTGTAACTAATTATATCTCGCTGTTAGTTGTGTTGGATATTTGTCTTTTCACCTCTTCCACGTTTGTTGAAGTATCTGGTTTGTTAGAAACCATCTTGTTCTCGCATCTTCTCTGGTCTCTATCACTGTAACTTCTGCTCTCCCTGTTAGGAAATGTACGGGAGTTAAGAAATCCAGATCATCTGTATCTTCTGTGAGGTCGCACAAAGGCCTGGAATTCAAGCAAGCTTCAATTTGCGACAATATGGTCGAATATTCTTCGAATGTTAGGCGTTGTTGTCCCACTACACGTTTTAAGTGGTGCTTGAGGCTACGCACTGCTCTCTCCCAGATGCCACCTGCAGTTCGCCATGCAGGTGCATTGAAGTGCCACGTTATTTTCATTGTTTCCAAAACTCCCAAAAAAAAAACTTGGAATTTTTCTTTCACTTGTTTGTACTCTTCCTGTATTAATATGTTTGCGCTGACAAAATTAGTACCACATTCACTGTACAGGTGGCGTGGCGCTGCTTTCCTGGCGGACATCCTCCTCAATGCGGCAAGAAATGCTGAGCTGGTAAGGTCTGACACCAACTCCAGATGTGCGGCTTTGGTCACCATACAAATAAATACGGCGATACAATGAGTGACCGACCTTGCATTTCTTGCTCTGTTCGCTTTAATTTCCACGAGCCCGGTGTAATCAACCCCACAATGGTAGAAGGGATGTGCCGGCTCCCATCATTTGATGTTGTTTGGTCGGATTATTTTTTCTACAAGTCACGCAGTTACGCAACTGTTTCTTCACCGCGTTATTTCCTCCAGGGATCCAGTATTGCCGTCTGATATTTGCTGAGGTCAGGCGCGTACCTCCGTGGAATGTTAGTTGATGAGCTTCTTCTATCAAAAGTTCTGCCAGCCGACTGCCTCGCGGTATGATTTTCGGGTGTCTTCTCTCCTTGTTAATGTTCGCGTTTTCCAACCTCCCACCAACTCGTAAAACTCCTAACTCGTCAATATACGGATTCAAACTCAAAATGTTACTTTTCGTCTGTATTTGTCTGTGTTTACGTAATTGTTCGATTTCCGCTCCATATTCTGCATATTGCACATGTTTTACAATCAGCGTTTTTGCGCCAGTAAACTCGTGTAACGTGAGATAGCTTGGCAATTGTTTATGTTTTCTCGGTACAGCTGTCGTTAACAACCAAGCCACAATACGTGTTATTTTGTTGACTGTGTTTGTTCAAAATATCGTCGATTAAATGTTTTTCTCGTTCTTTTACGACTCATATTTGGTTTCTTCTCATCTCATGATCTATTGTGTACTTCTCCGTCTCCGTCTTCTTTTTCTCAAATGTTGAGAGCCAAGAAGGCCCTTCCTTCCACAAAATCTTATCTCTCAACTGTACGGGGTACTGACCCTTACTCGCTGCGTCAGCAGGGTTTTCCTTGGTATTAACATACCTCCAACTTTGACTCTGTATGACTTCTGTTGTTTTTTCAACTCTGTTCGCTACATATGGCTTCCATCGGCTCGGCTCTCCTTGCAACCAGCCTAATGTTACCATGGAGTCGGTCCAGCCATAGATCTCATGTTTGTGTTGATGTAACGCTTTTGTAATTTTTCTCTTTAATTTTGCTAGCAAATAAGCCTATTTGCTAGCAAAATTGAGCTAGGCTCCGTTTAGCTCCATTCTAGGCAGTGTTGTTGCTTTTTTATGTGGAACCAGTTTTGTTTTGGCTGAAACCAGGACCACTGTTGGTTTTTTGCCGATCTTGGCGTAGATTACACAGGCAAACGCAACTCAAGACGAATCGCAAAAGCCGTGAAGCTGTATTACGTCTCCCCTCATGCTCCCAATCCATCTCGGAATTTCAAACTCGTTTATGATGTTAAGTTCCGCCTTTAACTTAGACCACTCCTTCTGAATGTTTTCTGGTACTTCATCGTCCCAATTAATGTTTTCACTCCATAATTGTTGAAGTAAAAGCTTCCGTTTTGTTATAATGGGGGCCAGCCAACCCATAGGATCAAAAATATTTGACATCTCGGACAGCAAGCTTCTTTTGGTCTGTTTCTTTTGATTTTCGGGAATATTGTACTGAAACATGAATGTGTCTTTATTTGAATTCCAGCATAATCGCAAGGTTTTAGAAATGTTGTCAGTTTTAAAGTTGAATACGGTATCTCCTGTCTTATTACGCTCCTCCTTAATGTCTTCCAGTAGTTGCGGGTTACCGGCGAACCAATTCCTGAGATTAAATCCCCCTGACTTCATCAGTAGGTCCAATTCTCGTATCAGCTTCTTTCCTTCTTCGATTGTATCTGATCCATGCAGCACATCATCCATGTAGAATGCAGACTCTGCACCTTGAACTGCTTCAGGATATTGATCGCGCGAGTCAGCAGCCAGTTTTTTCAGGGTCATCATCGCTAAGAACGGTGCGGCACGTGTTCCGTACGTGACTGTTGATAGGCTAAATATTTGTATCGGTTGTTCTGAGTCTGATCTCCACAATATTTTCTGGTATTTTTGGTCTTCTTCATTTACCAGTATCATGCGAAACATTATCTCAATATCTGCCTTGTAAACATACTGGTATTGTCTCCATCTAAGCAACAATGTATGTAGATCAACCTGTAAATTCGGTCCTGTATACATAAGTTCATTCAAACTACACCCTGTAGATGTTTTGTTCGATGCGTTGAATACAACTCTATATTGTATAGTCAGCGAGTCGACTCACTCAACTCCGTGGTGCGGCAGTCAGGTGTCTCTAGTTTTGTGTAAATGTCAGTACTCTCCTTTAGCGTTCCAAATTTTTGTTGCGATGCTGATGATATTGTTGTTGATGTTTGTGGCTGCACTACCTTTTTATACTTCTCCAAAAAGGCTAATGTCTCGTAATAAAATGTTTTTGTTGTCTCGTAATGTTCACCCTTGAAGCGTTTTATCTTCGTACTGACTTAGAATAAGCTGATTCGCGTGGAAGTCACGAAACAGATCCATCAACTTCTCAATTCTGTTACTTGCTATAGTTGGCTTACTATCCGTTTTTCTTTCTTGAAGTTGACAAGCAGTTTATCCATGGCTGCCGTCGTCTCCGCCTGTCTGCTCAGTTAATGTTCTCCGTCACTCTTGTAATGTTATAAATGTTTGTTGTTCGGCACTCCCTCCTGTTAGCTAGTTACCCGTCGAACCTCAAACGTGATTGTTGCACCTTCTCAATCCAACTGGTGAGACCCGCTTCTGGGAGGCCAGCGAACCGATTGCAATCACGCGCGAGGTCCAGCCGAATGACTCGAAGGACCAATGTTCGGGGTGAGGCATTGTTTGAGTTGATGTTTGAAGTGAAAACACAATGTTATAACACTAAATCATTGTATTTCACGGATTATGTTGAACTTTTCATAATTATGTATTAAAATATTATGAGTGCACCCAGCACCCACGGTTCTTTAAAATGCACTAAATTAATTAACTTGAGTCACCGACTACACAGTCGGCGACGTCAGCAAAAGGTGTTCGATTCCCGAACAAAAATGAAGGTCCATCCCTCTCTTACTTTTGTAGAAGGAAGCAATGGCAGTACACCCTTGAGTTGTAAATATTTTTTGCTGTATTTTTCGAGGTCAACTTTTTGGACTTTCCCCATACGGCATTGGAAAAGTGGTAGAAACAACCTTTGGTTATTATATTTAGATATACTTGAAAGATTGCAGCCCGTGCCACTGTTTCGTAATCTGATGTGAACTTTTGTGGTGTGAACAAGTTGGACACTTGGAATTTGGCTTTTTATCATCTCAAATAAAATATTATAAGATGACCGGAACAAGTCGGACATTAACGCGTAGATTAATGGCAGAATGTTTGTATTTGTTTTAGTACTATCGATATCACCGTGAATGCTATGTCTTTGCTTAAACGGTGGTTGGCAAGACTTAAAAGTTCCGTATCCAAAGACGTGATCAACAGATGGTATTATTTTTCTCATATCTTCTATACAAAATACTATGATTCGAACACCATTGCAATTATAATCTCCTAATACAAATGGCAAGTACCTTTGTGGCACTACAACATCCTTCCGTGTTCGAAAAACAGAATTCGGGTAAAATTCTGAAATCGAAAACTTATATATAAGATACTAGAGCATAGATTTATGCATATGTACAGTCAGGAGCAGAAAATTCTAAATTTACTGCGTTGCGTGTCCAACAGTACTAACTGATTACTGATACTAATTTTTCAGCTCTACAAATGATTTTTAGGTTATGTCTAGGGTAGGAATTATTGACATGTCAAAAACAGTTGTTACACAGTCCGCCATTTTTCCACTTAAACGGGTTGAGTACAGGATTATTGGAAATTAAATTTTAAGTAAACAAGTGTAAAATTAGACGCTAACGAAGATAACATATCATTTGAACAACGTAATTTCGAATATAATCATTAGTTTGACAGGTTTTTATTTAAAATTAAAATTATGCTTAAATATTTAGATTTGGGGTTTCGTGCGACAGAAAATCATGATTCTCGTGAATAAATTAGTTTTATCAAAACTTAAATGCTAAAATTTGTTTCGTATAACTCAGCATAGACCTATTAAATGTCATGTAATATGCAGTATATTTACTAACAACCAGTTAATTCTTATCACAAAAAGGTCAACGCGGTTTGTGTAGGTATCTTTTTAGAATAACAATCTGGACACTGATACCGTATATCCTTAGTATACCAAACCAATTAATCATTAAGTAATCTTGGAGATAAAAAGTGTTTGTTTTCTAGAACTATTTGTTTTTCTTAAGTTAATAAAAATATGATAAATTTAAACGATAAAATCATAATGGACCAACAGATGAAATGAAAACGACATATGTGTCGGCCAATGTGCAATATAATAGTTATTTTTTTTTTCAGAACAGTAAATTTTTTTGGTTAACTCAATAAAAGTATGATGATTAAACAAACTGGAATTTTCAGTCCAAAAAATTCAACTGTGAAATCTAGTTGAACAAACTGGACGAAAGCAGTCCAGTTTGTTCAACTAGTTGATCAGATAGTTGAACATATTGGAACAGAGGGCCCCAGGAACAGTGTTATACTGAACGAGCACGGCCAGGGGGTTTCACTCAGCAGTTTAGGTACGACACGACCGGCCAACCCGGCTGCTGGGATTTCAGTTAGATTGCAGCTCGCTTGGCTCGCAGTGGCGTCGCGCGCTAGCCGATCCACATAAGCATCTTTTCTGTGATGTTTGCAACGAACAATGACTTACGTACCTCACATTTTAGGGTGTCTAAAGGAATTCTCCACAATTTAAATTCAATTCCTTTTTGACTAAATCCTTTTTCTTTACTTAAAAGACCTTGTTTACACTTTAGACCCAGTACAGAACAAATAACAATTACCTAAGTAAGGCGGTACTTACCTACCTACATAGATAGATACCTAGCCTAAGAATTTGCCGATAGCTTGAGTAAGGACTAATAAAATAACACTGTGGGCTAAAATTCACCAACACAAATCGTGTGTCGGTAACCCTACCGTGAGCGAGCGAGACTGGAGTTGGACGACCTTGAGATGTCTGAATAAATAAGCTCTCAGGCGAAGTGATGCGGCGCAATCTAGCCTGCATGGGGCGGGGATCCGATTTTGTAGGCGTTTAGCGATTATTGGACATAGCGCATTTGCGAGCTAGATGCGCTTTATTGCCGCGCAGCGAGAGTAGCTATTTAGTTAAGTGTCTTTGCGGAGGGATATTAGAGTATTCTGTGGCAGGACTTTGACAGTATTATGAGTATAGTTGACCCATAGGCTGCGAGGATACATTGATTAAGAGTGAGATTTATACTGGCTTTTCACAATGTGCAATCCTACGAGCCAATATATTCGCCTGAAGTGCCAAAGCGCTACGCTCCCACTCTATAACTCAGGTCCTCAATCACTATATGACCAAGGTATTTGAAATTGGTTACTGAGGGTATGTAAATAAATTATCACTTTATCTTTGTTTATCGATATTATTTAAACAGTGATCACTATTATAGGCAAATACCAGTCTTCTAAAACATCGATGAACAAAGTAGGTAAACTATAATTTTTGTCGATAGCCGTTCTTATATCGATACTTACCCCATCGCTGGTTGACACTTAAATTGTAAGCAATACATGTCCTGTGAAAACCACATAGGTTTCAGTCACACAAAATAAAACGGTCGTATGAGTAAAGAGTGTCGGTATATTAACTTCTGTTCATGGAAAATAACCCTCCCTCTATTTACTTACTTACTCTGTGGTTTATCACTTTATCTGTGTCAAGTCGTAGAGGTATTAAGTAAAGAGTTGTGTTAATCTGAGGTTTTGATATATGTCAATGTCAATTTGCTTAGCGAGTTTCCCAAGTTATTTCCTACATTATTTTATTTTAGAAAATTATTTACAAACTGTTCAACATGAACCCGCATATTTATTTCTTTCTTGGACTCCTGTTTAAGATAGTAGCAAGCGATGATTACGACCCATCAAGGTTGAACTTTGGTACCGTTATATTCAAATATCAAGACTTGCGGAAGCATAATTGGACTGAGCGCCAGATAGGACTGCTCTACGCCAGAATGTATTTCCAGAATATCGTAGAATCGCTCAACAATCTTGACATACATGACAAAAATTACTTAGACGATCACTTCAGATTCTTCCAAGATGCCTATCAAACGTTGGAAAGACAAGCTAGAGACCCAAAAATTAAAGTTATATTGAAGACAGCCCTATCCGACACTATTGGAGGATACCTCAAAGCGAAAGTCCTACCAACGACAAAATATGCATATTATGCTGGTTCCATACCTTATCAATCAGTTGCATGTCTGTACGACTTTTATCGTGATATAAAACGACAATTAAAGACAACTGGAGAAGGTTGGCATCAACCACAACGAGGCATTTTAAGAACCATACACATAAGTGATATAACCACAGTTGTTCATCATAACACATTCCTAAGTGACCTGCAAGCTCCCTGCCAACAACTGGCTTACTACGAGAAGAAACCGAAAATAGGTTTGACAGCACCAATCCCAAAGATACGATGGGCCAGAAACGCCACTACCCTGTTTCTGCCGTTTGAAAATCAAACTCTCTTTTCTATCATGTCTCCGAATTGTACCAAGGAGCTTTTCAAATACTTAATTGTAGCCATTGCATGCCTTAAATCAACAAAAACGCCAGATGAGCCAGCAGTCAAAGATTTCGAATCACGTTTTCAGTTATGGCTAAACAATGATGTTGTGCCTCATCTTCACGAAGAGCAACTATACCCAGGGCTTGGTGGTATTCTTGCCTTAGTCACCTGCGTGAATAATATCAATGATTATTTTCCAAATAAAGACATGCCTAATAACAATAACTCATTTATGGCCATAAACTGTCAGGACCGCATGTCTAAGAAGCTTTTGATACTCTTGATACTTTTAATAGTGGAGATCATGTGGTGCGTTCCAGCACTGGCATGCGCGTGGACCTGGAAGCAAAGGTCTAATTCAAACAGCGAAAGTAGCAGCGGACAACAGAACTCCGCAAACTTCTGCGGATGTTTTAATAAAAGCAAACAGTCTTCTGATCCTGTCGATGTACTCTTCCGTAACAGAGATTCTAAAAATAATCAAACATCCACGGGATCTTCCCCGACTAGCTGCAGCTCTATATATAACGTTATTGACTCAACTTCAAACTCGCACACTCTCGAAAATAATAAGAGATTAAATTCAAAAGGTACTAAAAATACCACGCCTTCTTTGAAGGAGGCAAGTTGTAATATAACTGTAGATTGCATAGAAAAAGGTACCATGAAAGCATACCCTTCACAATCAGCAAAGAGATCCGACAAGAACACCATGAAAGGATTGTCTGCACAATCAGCGGCTATATATTTAGAAAAAGAAACAATGAAGGGTCTTGATTCAGATTGTCTGTGCTTGAAAAACCAGGAGGTGCAAGGAACATCTTTTACGGCAGGAGGCTCACAGTCAAGACCTGAGACAGATAATAAGTATTGTATAGCTACTAGAGATAACTTAGAAACTACTGTACCCTACACCCGAGCACCAACACGCAAACAAAGATCAATAAGTATTCACAACTATCAAGATTCTACCACTACACTTAGTAGACACTCCTCAAAAGTACCAGCGACTCCAAAGATCTCCATAACAACTGCAACTGTTGAGTCATCTGCAATTAGTGAAGACATCGGACCGAGTTCTTCAATAGCTCGAAAATCATCCTCATCATGTAGAAGAAGCTCTACTGCAACATTAGCAGATTCCGCCTGCTGTTGCAGAACCGAGATAGCAATTCCAGAGGAAGTGACCTACGAGTGTATTGATGAAATAAAGAAAATAAAAAAATATAAGAAAACTGCATCGTTTTCTAATGAAAATGTGGATCTACCGCAAATTGATGTCAAAGACTCACCTTATAAAAGTAATGATGATGTCAGAGTTGACGTCATTGGGATGTGTACTTTGCTTGATGAAAAAACCAAAGACACAAATCAGGACACTGACAACAAGAATATGACGAAAAATTTTCATATGGAAATGGTAAAAGACCCATGTCAACAAGACGATAATCGGGCTGGCCCATCAAAGACTCCAAAGCCCAAAATGACCGTTAATTTAGACATTGAGATAATCACCCGTAAAGGAAAACCAAGTAAAATACCAAAACTATCGATCACTCCGATACAAATATGCAACAAAGATAAATGTGGGACAAAACATGAAGTCAAATTAAATACCAAAGATTTGTGTGGCAATGACAGTCGCATACCAATCTTGCGATTAAGAAGAATTTCTGATGATAGTAAGATTGAAATAAAGAAGAAAAACGACAAGGAAAGTAAACTAAACGTCACAATGTAATTCTTAGTTAGGACATAGCTGGTATTTTTTGTAATTTGATACTTGTTAATATACTTTCTAATAGCCTCACAACCTTCATTTCTTTAGAAAACATTTTACCTGTACGTTGCATTCTTCATTAACTGTAGGGTCCCACAGCCTCATTTTTTATCCTGAGATACTTCCATTTAAAACTCTCTACCTCTCTCTTTCTTTCATGTGCATCTCAATCACCGCGCACCTCACGCTGTGACTGCTTCTTCTTCATGTGCCTCTCCACTACTGGAAGTTGGCAGTCAACTCCAAATGACCCACTCAGTCTTTTGCCGGGTCGATTAGGTCTTCGACAACATCTAGTACTTCCGAGCACATTACAGAAAAAATATAAAGCCACTTCCATTCCAACCAGCGCAACCACTTCTAATCACTCCTGACGAATTTATCGGTCCAGCTCAAGTGAATTACAACGGGACTGAGTTATGGCATATTTGGGCCGGCCTAGAGCTCAGGTGTTCGGGGGTAATCTGTCATTAAAGAAGTTCATTGCGGATTACTGGTACCCTGCTAGCCTGATGTATTGTTTATTAATGACCTATGGATGAATCAATTGTTGTTGCAGGCGGAAGGGATCAGTTGTTTCGACTTGTGGTTGGATGTGTTATGCATCCCAGTCATGAATACGCTAGTTATGTGATGCAACGAATACTACTTTTACGAATACAAACAACCAACCTACTATTCGGTGAATACGAATACGAATATCTCGCCATGGTAATAAAAGACTAATTTATTTGATGAATTTCTATTCTCTTATTAATTAAAATTTACAATAGCCATTTTTTTTTTATAAAACATAAAATTTGTAGATTTTCTGGTTTAAGTTTCTTTTTTCAGTCTGGATGTTTCCAGCTGTTGAAAAAGATCTTTCCGAGGCGACTGAACATGGCTTCAGTGAATAATATTATTGGGCGAGTTTTTTCAGACTTGGAAAATGGACAACTTCTCGCCAAAAGGCCACTGGATTTTGACGACCGACGCGCGTATTCACCGAATACGAACATTCGGTAAATGTCTAATATTCGTATTCGTTGCATCACTAAGAGACTAAGTTTGATCACACCAAAGATCACGTCGTATCATTCGGCCCTTTCTTGTCAGTGGAAACTGGGGAAAACATAAGTACGATCGTATAAATATGTTCTTGTGACCGGATGGTTCGACACTCGAACCATCAGTTTTTTTTTTTTTGTGGCACGACCCAGTTAATTTACCCATTGGATGTGTTCAGCGATCAACAAATCCGAAACCCACAGGATATCCAATCCCCAGATGGCCAATGTCGTAGGGCGACCATAAATTTCGTAAAATACCGAGGACAATTAGTCCCGGAATCCCGTGTCAATCGCGGATTATCGCGTACAATTGCCCCTAATCCCCACAACAGAGCCGACGAATTACCACTGCCCACTATTTATTGCCGCGTGGTCTCCCTAAACAATTAATCTGGGAGGTTACATAAGAACTGTTGGACTCGGAAGGGGTTGGCACTTGATAGATTTTAGTAGATTTACGTGTGACAAATAACTTTTTCTTCTTTTTTTTAAATATGGCGTGCTAACCTCTTTTTAGGTTAATGTTGCCAGTGTCAAGTTCACAATTTGATCTATCGAAAACCTCGAATTTAATGTCTTGTGGATAGTTTGTTGTTGCTCTGTAGCACTACTCGGGGGGCCGTGAAGGGCTGTAGAAACCAAGTATTTCCATTGGACGTGAGCAACTGCCTCCCGACTAATAACTTTATTTGTTAGGCTTGGTAGGTAGATTAGTCTTGTATGACGTCCATTGAAGTCCAGTGTACCAGAAAGGTGAAGCCATAATTTAGGGGGGTTGTTAGTGACTTCATTCTGAACAATTTTTCTGAGCAACTTTATTTTTCGTTTCTCAAAATGTATGGAGTTGTCCAAAATAAAGTTGCTTAGATAGCGAAAGTTGTTCAGAAAGACATCCCTAACAACCCCTTAAAATGTGACTTTACGCTCTTTATATACTTGATATAATAAAGAGGAGATAAAGACCAAGGCCCAAGATAGAGAGTACTGGAAATTGCTGCAACTGCAGGGGATGACAAGACCCCTTAGTATATGATGATGATGATGAAGAGGTTCAAACCTTTTTATATTGAAGCTCCGATCCTCTTAGTTTCTTTAATCGTATTTTATAATTTGTATTTGTATTGTATTGCAGTAATAGATAACATCGATGTATTTTTATTTTTGTTTTTAATTCACTGTTTGAAAAGAAACTACAGATATAAATACTACTTGTAAAGCATAAAATTAACTTTTAAAATAACACTAAAAGTACTCAGTTGACGGACGCGCCGTAGCAGATAGATCTTGCATCACTGAAAAATCTCCATCTCTCCTACTTAAACTTTGCTTAAATATTAAAACTGTGCTAGTGGCTTTTACCACTAACACATTTTTAATATCTACAGCGACAAATGACATGTCGTGATATCAGCAAGCACGCTTCGTTTCGACCATACGTGATGCTTTTCGCAACGTTGAATTTCACACGAATTTTTATTTCCCACTTTATACAATTACCTATATGTATTTATAGAGGACTAAATAATAAAAGTTAGTCTTCAATAAAATATCAGGATGATAAAGATTCAGAAAAAATAATTGCAGCCAAATATGAACCACACCGATATTCCACGTAGTGACATGCACAAAAGCACCCAATAGGGATCTTGGATGCTATTTTGCATGTCACTACGGGGATGGAAGTATATGTAGTCCGCATAAAAGTTACGTTACCGTTAACTACATATAATGTAACCGTCTCTACGCAAAACAAAAGCAATTGTAGGTATTTTGTACATGTACTTACACCGTCCAGCGGAGTAAATCCCCGAAGCTGCTAACTCCACTGTCCCCCCCCCCCCCTTCTAACGCCCTTCCGCCCCCGGGAAAAATTCCCGCAATTTACATTTTTATGCGGACCCTACTGCGGCCGGGCCTTAGGGAAGAATGTAAAACTGCATATTTAGTCTCAAAGGAAGTATCATAGTAGAACCATACAGGTATAGCTAAGAAGCTCACGGACGAATTCGCGATACGTCATCACC
The DNA here is from genome assembly GCA_949825045.1 of Argyresthia goedartella. Taxonomy (NCBI): domain Eukaryota; kingdom Metazoa; phylum Arthropoda; class Insecta; order Lepidoptera; family Argyresthiidae; genus Argyresthia; species Argyresthia goedartella. The sequence continues at coordinate 12,790,612 of OX463823.1, forward strand.
CCTTTGTTCAAAATACCTGTGAATCACACCGTCTCTTTCTAACACAGGCGTGATGACGTACCGTGAATTAGTGCTTGAGCTTCTTGACTATACCTGTGTGGTTCTACTATGGGATGTAAGTTATTCTCAGAAACGGAGATGTTAATAGGGGTTAGGTGGCTATTGACGTTTCAAAACTGGCACTAATGCCAGTTTGCTACTTTTTCGACTTGCTAGTAGTCAACTCGCACGTATGCTATTAAAATAAAATGCCACATTACTACTAGAGGGAAAGTTGGTAGCCAAGTTGCTCGAACACCAATATTAATGCAAGATAGTCTACATACATAGTAATGTATATAGTGTAGCATGTAATAGATAATTTAGGCTATATATCGTGCAAATCTTGTAACATGCGCGATAAAAGTTTATTGCAGTTGCGAGGGTAGCGCACATAAATTAATGACAGGTTTCGTATCAATCAATCAAAGACTAACCTATTTCATATAACTTCTGAATTACTCGTACTTACTGCATTGCTTAGAAAAGATAGTTTATTGTAAACAAACTTAAGACTAACTACTAATATGGTCTAAAGCTGAGCTGTGACGGAAAATCGGCTCTTCGAAATTTTCATTGTTGAGAAGAAATTATCAGGCAGCCTAGGCCTTTGCTGCTGCCAACACGGACCAAAGAGATCATATAACATTTACATACAAGCACATACAATGCTTCTGGCCCCACACTAGGATGCCCTGTGTCGTGGGAACCAGAAACAGTGACATCTCAAACATGCCAACATCCAAGACCTAATTCATAATTCATAATTTCTTTATTGCACACAAATCATACAAAAAACAAGAGTTACATAAAAAAAGTGTACAAAGGCGAGCTTATCTCTAAAAAGAGATCTCTTCCAGCAAACCAGGCAAACAAGGGAAAAGTTGATGGTTGAGCAGGGGTAGACCTATGTGTACAATATATAAAATAATAAATAAAATAAATTAAATAATAACTATAATAATATACTAAATACTTATTATATACTACAAATACTATTTTATACACTAATTATTTATTTTCTTCCTTCCCAGCTGGTATTCGAACCCTATACCATGCTTGGGAAGCACAGCCTCGACCGCTGCACCACAAAGGTCAATATCACTAACTACATCATAGATCCATCAAATTTTGTTCGCATTTAAAAGTTCTTTTCAACATCGCATATACGTAACTATCATCATCACAATAAAATAAATAAATGAATGTAGACCATTAGTGTCCCCACCGAGGGGCACGGGCCTTACCCGGATACGAGTAAGGTTGAGCCATACTCCACCAAGCTGGCTCATTGCGGGCTGATGTAGGGGTGTCGGGCTAGTGGCCAACCCGACTATCAGAGGCAGGCTTTCAAACTGCCCTATTAGGGCCTCTAACACAGCTTTACGACTACTACCACCGCGTAGCAATAATAGCTGAATCACAATAACACATTCAAATCTTAAAAAACCGCTCGTCAAATTAGCAAGAGAAACAATGTCCTAAAAAAACAAGCAACCACTTAATTTAACCCTTCGCCACCCCAGCCACTAGAAACCCCGAGATATCGCTGTCGCCAACTTGTAAGACGATAACTTACACAATCTGAACCCCTGTTTGCATAGAAACCCAAGATTTTAGCAAGTTGATAAAGAGGACTGCAACCTTGTCGCAGCAGTAACTCGTACCGTTGCATTGGCAATATCAAGCTTTAATTACACTGTTCAAGGTTTAGCTTCAGATTAACAAAATAATTGGCGACAATTTTCTTATATCACTAGCTTTAATTAACCATCCTTTTCTCACTTTAGCGAATTTAGAAAAAAACCTTCTAGTTCAGTTTATGCACCCGCACATTCGCTGGTTTAGCTATTGTCACTCAGTCAGCGTTAGTCTTTCTTCCAATATGACATTGTATGGAAAGGATTTTTCATCTACCTACATATTAATGGAGATAAGACTTTATCAAGATTTTATTTTACTCTTTTCTGTTTGTCGCTTTCATCACCTGCGTCTTGGGCCGTGGCTGATACCTCTTCTGCTGTAACTACCCGTCGTTGCGACAAGGTTCCGAGTGCGCCCTGAACAAATACTCGTATCTTCATTATGTCAGGTAGGTGTGCCAGTAATTATAGCCGTATAACAAGCTCCCCAAGGACGAGGCGAAGTGATACTCATTATCTTAGAGAGTTGTGTTTACGCAATTGTATCAGGTAGGTACATTATAGGTACCTATAATAAAAATAAAATATTTTCATTTTTTTAAACAATTTTTATCAGTCGTAAAATAAAGCCAAGAAAAATTATCACAGCCTCTTATTTTTCAAATACTTCCAAGTAAAAGCTTGTTAGTGCACTCCCTTTTTTCTCTGTTTCTGTTAATGTAACATGCATTAATTTCCAAAATATGCTAAGTACACTTGGATTTATTTCTTACTTTTGGGGCGTCCATTTATTACGTGAGGCGTTTTTGACGATTTACTGAATCTCCTGAGATATCGTGAGATTTGGCTCGATAATATTTATTACAAACTAGATTTCGACATATTATGGCAAGGTTTTAAACAATTCATACCCTACACAAACATCTGTAGTTAAACAAGAGTACTATTTACAAAACGCCCCGAATTGTCGTCAACTAAACATACCACGAAACAATGATACTAAACCCAAACCAAATTACCTTGATCTCTCAAAGAATCCACTTTTCCCCCTTTACTGCCAATTTCATATAGTAGATAGGGGGGTCCGGGGATCATACAATTCTTGCCAGCTTTACTTACAAATTTTATGTGAATAAGAAGGGAAGGGAGAACAAATTAATCAGAGAGTCCAATTTTCTGGAAAACAACGGAGCCATGGGATAGCATACCAGGAATGCCTTGGAGTGAAGTTAGTTAAATAATAGTTTTGCTTGTCTTAATGCATCTGTTAACATTTTCGAGTGGTTACGAGTTAAATAAGCTTATGATTGGTTACGTTTCCCAATATTATCGGTTAAAATTAAATTCCCATATAACTTAATTATAATTGTTTACCTATACCTACCTATATATAAGGGGCGATTGTTCGATCCCCAGATAAGCAGTCAGATAACTTATTTATACTTTATTTGACATTTCACACGTACAATTTCTGTTAAATTCCTCAGAAAATCAGGCAGGTAAACTTTATTAGGATGGAAAAATCGGCCATTAGTCTAATAACTATTTAAAAATATCGATAACCTAACCGCTAACGAAGGATTAATATGACCTCGCTGTTGAAAGTATCCAAGTCATTCCAAAATTTCATCGGCAAACTGAATCCATTAGTGATTTGTACGCCACAACAGTACAACCAACACCAACATATCTCAAAATTAATTTGTCAGACGATTCGCAAACAAGCCGGCTAATTGTTACGTTGACATTCCGAACTACATGACTGCAACGTTTCCCGCGCGCACATATCATTGGAATTGCTACATTATTTTCACAGGCGCAAGGTCGGTCCTATCAGCGTGTCGAGGGTTGGTGTGTTTTGCCACCGGACATCACGCAACGTTCTGGAATCTAGCCCCTGGCTAATATAACCCCGCGGGTCCCGGGAATTTCATTATCCAGGGTCTGATTAGAATGCCGTCCGTGGCCATTGTCCGGTGAGTTATTGGCTGGATTTGTGGCCAGCTGGCCAACTATTTCCCGACACTCTGCCATAATGGAAGAGTACTGTGCCTACCTGTTCCTTTCGGCTTCAATTATGGTAGTTTGGTTGTGTCAGAAGCACCTACCTTACCTTCAGCCTATACTCAATCAATCACACTCAACACTCCTACTTGCGTGATTACGAGTATACCTGTTCAGAATTATGTTCCTCTTAAATGTTCAAATCTTTCTGTTACACCAATATATAGATACTTGCGCTTTCTTTTGTCTTATCAGTCTTCTAATTTGTTTATCAGTCTTGAAGAGCGTCGGTAAATTTATTGCCACTCCAGTTTAATTATGCTCTCTAAGAGTATCTGATAAAGTCCTCTTTGTCCTTATCTGTGTAATTATGATCTCTGTGAGGAAGATATTTTGAGATATTTTTGGTATAAGGCGGTTTAATGTGTTGGGAAATTCAGAGAAATGATTAACCTGCCATGTATAAGAAATATCATAACTATTTTTGTTTATTTCTCTACACTACGGGATCTAACAATTGGTACAAACATTTTTGTACAAGTTCGCAAAGGCTTATATTTACGAACTGAGAAGTCTACGGCACGAGCCGCAGCGAGGTCCGTAAAGAAGCATTTTCGAACGAGTTACAAATATAATTTTTCCGCCTGAAAACCCAAAATCAAGCGGCAAAGGTGCTATTTTTAGGTTAGGAGGCGGAAAAAAAATAGTAAGCCATTTATGACGGTTTGTTACCTACCACGCATTATGTCTGAACCATATACTCTGGGGAAAACTTGTTAAAATGATACATGCTTCTATTGAAAATCATCTAGGGAAACCCTTCATATCTCCGCTATCATTCATATCTAGCATTCACAGCTACCTGTTATCTAGCAAAATGGACTATTTAACAACTAGTAAATCGTGAAACTTGCGCATCTGTGCCTCTTCCACCCCTTATGGGAAATGGCGTAACACTATTTAGTTAACCGACTTCAAAAAAGGAGGAGGTTCTCAATTCGGTTGTATTTTTTTTTGTTTGTTACCTCAAAACTGGTACTATTTATGAACTATTTTCATTTTATTTTATTTTAATTGAAAGGTTTACCATCCAGATTTGTCCCATTTAGAAAAAAAAAAAAACGGTCCAGTAGTTTGGTTTTTAAAGCAAAAATGCCAGAATTATTATGTCATCCAGGTAAATGAAAGTGCGCAACTGTGACTTATCAGTGGTGGTTAAGGGCATTGTCATATGAATTCTGTCTATAAGTACCGTATATTCGTGTAATACGTGTGGACTTGACTATCAGACAAACAGATTTCGTAGCTTTGTTTCGTGTATTTTGGCGACATCCGCATCCAGACCGTTATTTTTGGACCCCTAGCCCAAATTAAATATGATTTTTATAGTTAAATAAAAATGTGTTTAGTAAAAAATAACAACATTTCCTTTTTTAATCTGCTTTTTACGCCTCTTTGTAAATCCTGCAGTTATAGGCGCGTTCGCTCATCCTTGCGCCCAACGCGCCGCGAGCCGCGAGCGCACGATAATTAATAATAATGGGCGATGCGGGAACTGAACAAACGAGTAAGTTAACATATTTTTTGGCGACATAATATTAAATTAAATATGGTATGGCATAAATTGATTGTACTCCTGCAATACTATGACGTGAATTTGGAGGGGTCCAAAAATAAACCAGTTTAACTTCATGCCTTAATTGTCACAGTATTATCTGTGGTATTATCAATATGTGTGTGGTCAGTTTGAACTTTCAGCGCGCTACCTATGTACTTGAAAAAATATATATTTGAATGTAATTCTTGGGAATTATATCTGTGCCAGCGTGTTGGAATATTGCTTATTCGTACTCGTATCCGTGTAGAGGCCCGTGCCCCTCGGTGGGGATATTAATAGGCTACGTTTGATATCTGTGTAATGTTGCTCTAAAAAGCAATCTTAACTTCTTCTATTGTAAAGGTAAAAAACTCGTCACGTGGAAACGTCCAACTCCAGTTACCTACCCAACAGTGACCTCTTTACATTAGGGTACAAAAGGGTGGTACACAACACACATACCACATACGTTGAATTACGTTGGTACATAATATAGGGTGGGATCAAAGGTGAAACCGACCAATCAGCGGGGCGGTTTACAGGAAGCGCGGGAAATAGCGCGTACTTCCGGGTACTTCCGGTCTATTTTATTTTTAATCGCTGCGTTATTTTTTTGCTGTGAGATCCGGCCAGGTGTAGTGTGTTTTTAAGCTGTTGAGGAAAGGTGCTTTACTAGATAATCTAGGTTTATTTGGGGTAAACTCTACTCAACTATCGGTTGTGAAAGTTAGCTGGAAAATTCATACTCATACAAATCAATCAGTTTTCCGATAAAAATCATATCCACTCTAAGCCATACTTTGTCTATGAACACGTTTACTTCACTTTGTAGTACTGTGAAGTAATACCTAAATATTATACTCGTTATTCACTGTAAACGGGGAATGCTGTAATTCTATATTAATAATAATAATAATAATAAATAAAAATAAAAAAATATTTTACATAAAAATTTCACACAATCTTAACCTAGTGACAAATTAAACTTAAGAATATTTAAATAACTGTTTAGCCAAGGGCTAGCTTAGGTTGAGATCCTAACTTCCTCACTAGGATTCCCTGTGTCGAGGAGGTATTATATGATATATTTGTTTTATTATTATTATTATTATATATATGGTATTAAATTATATATTCCATAGCTCACTATTCATAGTGAGCTTTTTCTTATTGACAATTTGGTAGCTCATTACTTGTTCAACTCCTGATCTTAGAGTTTGCTTTAACAACTTCAAAGATTCCGGATGCGTCTAGTTATCTCGGTTCTCTACTAATTGTTTAGCAGTAAATATTTTCCATAAAGTCAAGTGACTAAGATTGAAGAGCTTCGAAAGGAAGCTGGCAATTTAAGCATTTAACTTGACAATGGTTCTGACACGCACAATGTCTTAAATTACAAAGTATCTCTAATTTTCTCTATGCTCTAATGTTGTAGACCTTCGTATTAATGTATATAGGTAAGTGAGAAATAGTTCAATACTGAGGTGATCTATGGGGATTAGAGTCTAAGAGTATAGCGGAGTATACCTATTGCCACTAAAATCTATAACAGATTATTCAAGCAGCGTACATCTGTGTCTGCGCTCGTGACTCTACAGACCGGTGCTGATGCGGCAGACACGGCCGCACGCGCGGAACACGTGTTGTGTCGCTGTTGGTATTGCTGTGCTCGTGACTCGACAGACCGGTGCTGATGCGGCAGACACGGCCGCACGCGCGGAACACGTGTTGTGTCGCTGTTGGTATTGCGTGCGGACCAGGTGGTGGAATACGCAGTTTTATCCGGTTTGTGCACTGGCTTAAAAAAGGGAACCACGTCATAGTGGAGCATAAGTGTTCTATTATTAGAGGCCTTTGCACAGTTAGTGGATACCATACAATTTTAAACATTTACATACACTACACAATGCCCCTGGCCCCACACTAGGATACCCTGGGTCGTGTGAACCAGAAACATCGACGCCACACACATAGAAACATCCAGGACCTGGGATATTTTCTTTGTATCCCCAGCCTGGTTTTGAACCTGGGACCTCTCCCATGGTAGGCAGAAGAACAACCGGAGCCCCACAGACGTCGTCAACTGCATGTAATATCACTGAAGTCCATTGTTATATCATCAAACTGAGTGATTATCTTTTATATCATTGCCATGCATAACGTATCCCTTCAGCTTTGGCTATTCTCGTCTGATATAGCAATCACTATCACCTCATAAATGTTAAAGACCAATCATCATATTTTACCAGTCTTTGATAGTGTAATTGTTAGGAATTATACAGGACAATGTGAATCTTGCATCCTTCTCTCGTGCATGGAAGATGTGGTGGGATAGAAAGTGCAGGGAAGTGACTGCAATTTGCCGATCTGATTAGATGGAACGTTCCATTTTGATGTCTGTTCTGAAAACTTATTTAATTATTATGATTTATATAGAGACATGTAGAACAAATTGATTATTTAGTATTATAATATCCTTTTGAACTATCTATTCACTAAAAATTACTTACGTTACAATACCTTAATAATAAAGTTTACACTGATAAAAATTATTACTGTTGGTACATGTTTATTGAATTAATATTTTAGGAATCTCTAAACTCAAAAATCATTTAAAGTATCATGGTAATTAACATAATCAATAACATAAAAAAAAACATTATACTCCAATCTGACGCACAAAAACCTGAGCACCCGCCCAGCCGCTCTGTCAGGAGTTATCCCCGCGACAGAATCGTTTCGCGAGAGATTTATGCGTTCATTTGTAAATAATGCAGGCGCCACTCATTGTGATGAGCCTCCCATTGAAGACGACCTACCCGCGCCCGGGTCGCAGCAGGGTTGACAGTTTACCAGGGGTAATTTTGAAACTCAATATAAATTTCTTAAGTTACAAACAGATGGACACAGCTCTTGACAAAACTTGCGTAGCGCACTGCTTCCACTTGTCATGAAAGTCATAAAAGAGGTGCGCTGGGGTTTTATGCTCATTGTAGGTATAATGTCATGGTTTATATCATACCATAAAAGAATTGATTACTAACTAAACTCGCAAAAGTTAATGGACTAGCCTGAGTTTTCTTGCCGTTTCTTTCTCCACCAAAAAGTCCATGGCTTCACGAAGCGAAGCGGCATATCCTAAAAATATATTACCAGTAAAATAATCTAAATATCCAATAATTTTAAATATATAAGAGAAATAAGTACTAACATGCCATGTAAATACACTGACGAGCAATGAAAAAGTTCCACCCACAAAATGCTGACAAACACCTTAATATCTCCTAAGACATAGAACCAATATTACGTTTACAATATATATGTTTTTAATTGGTAATATTCTGATGTCCTGATAAATGTACTTCAATATTGCAGACGGCGTCATTAAGCTAGCCTTTTCCGTTTAGGAGTAATTTAGTGCTATGTCACTGGAACTTTTTCATTGCTCGTCAGTGTATGTTAAGAAATGGCTAGTAACTAAGTTTCGTAAATAGTATATCATTTATAGAAATAGAAGATTTATGTTATATCATGTTAAACTAAAATGACATATTTAAAACGCAAATATTACGCAATACACGCAAATAAAGTTTCTTATTTCTTATCAATGTTCTCGCAATGTTCACATAAACTCGGAAGTTACTATCTTGACCGGCTCGTGGATTGTCAAATATGTAAATAATGGTACTTAAAATATACATGATATTTTATGCCCCTTTTGCTTTACATCTCCGCTGTGTTCGTGGTAGAAATTTTCATTCTTAGATGTAGCGGCATACAGCGGAGATCCACTTGTTTTTGTTCACGCAGTGACAACCCTAGCCTGGGGCCAATTACTTAAAACCAGTATGCAGATTCGCAGAGTGCAGAGACTCGGCTACACCTGCCATTGTCCGCAAATGAGAGAATCACTTAATTCCCGTAGCCCTTTGTCATTGCGACTGTATACTAAGATACAGACTAAACACACATTTTGTTCAGTAATCATCCTTATTTGGCTCGCAATAAGGTGGCGTAAATTACCCCATTTCAGTCTATGGAACACAGCGACTTTTATTGGGAAATGAGAAAAGTAAGGTTGAATAGGAAAGCACTTTAGCTTTTTTTGAGCGCGAGTTTTGAATGAAAATGGGGAAATGAAGCAGAAAATTACCAAAACTAGCGCTGGCTTTCTGAGTAACTTACCTGAATAAGCAAGCGAATCTGATTCAACTATAGGGTTCAGAAAGTCTTAATCGTGTTTGGATAACCTATCGCGCTAGATACTTTCAATTCAAATAGGGTTTGCGAAGAAATACCCAACTTTAGCGTGTTTTATTGATATAGAAAGCGCATATAATAATGTAATGTCGTCTGTAATGGAGTCTGTTAAAATAGATCTTAACATATGCAGATATATTTGGAATTTATTGCGGGAACGACATCTAAGTATATAAATTTTTGAAAGTCGTCAAATTGTATGTCGTCAAACAGTGAGAGGTCTGGCTCAGGGTGATCCTTTATCCCCCTTTTTTTGTTGATCCTTTATCCTTTTTAATGTTGTAACCTCTAAAATCTGTAACGAGATTACCGAAGTATCCATATCACAATACGCGGATGACTTTGTCATCTACGTGTCTCGTAATTCTTTAGAAGATTCTACATTTAAGATCCAGTCCGCTTTAAATTGTCTTGCTAAACTAGTAGAGGATTTAAGCCTTACAATTTCATCACGAAAAACAAAAGTATGCATTTTCAAGAAAGGCTCTAGTGGAGGGCGTACAAATGTCAAATTAAATGGTCACAAGTTGGATGTAGTCCATAGTGTGAAGTATTTGGGTCTGTGGCACAGATTAATAAAGAGTTCTGTGGTTAGACCGTGGCTTAAGGTGGGGTAAGCATATTGATAGTGTCCGAGAAAAAACTCAAAAATTCTCAAATGTGTTTAAAGTCTTAGCAGGCTCCAACTGGGGTATACACCCAACACATCTACGCAGATTGTATATATCTATTATTCGCAGCCGAATAGATTACACTAGCTTCCTATATGGCACAAGCGCTAAGTGTCAACTACACAAACTTGAGAAGATTCAAAATCGGGCCATGAGGGCGATTGGTGGGTTTATAAAGACAACTCCTATACATGTAATGGAAAGCGAGCTTTGTCTACAACCTTTGCATTTAAGAAGAAGATATTTGGCTGGAAAGTTTTGGTTACGTGCTAAGTCTTTAGAAAATAATTATACCATACGTTTAGTTGAGGAACTCTCAGTGGTCGATAACACCGACCGGAGCTCTACAGCCAAAATACCATTATTAGTAGATATTGTTACGCCGGTAGGTTAGGTCAAAAACTTTGAACGTCAATTTCAGTGCTTTAGAGGCGTTTTCAGCAGGCTGAAAAGTCATTTCAGGCCGTTTCAGAAGTTACTCTATCACATATCTAAAGATCGAAATTTCACCCAAGTTGCCGTCGTTTTCAGGCGCCTGAAACATGTTTTCAGTCCGTTTCAGGGCACCCTCTATCAGATGACGCCATAACCTGAAAACCCGTTTTCAGGCGTTTTCAGGACCCCTTTTGGGCCTCTGAAGCACAAATCGTTATATGGCGAAATATCCGGTAGGAGTGACAGAGATAGCACTACTAGAAAGAGATAGCTATACTCGGAACATTCGAGAAGTGTGTGACAGAGATAGCACTACTAGAAAGAGATAGCTATACTCGGAACATTCGAGAAGGGAGTGACAGAGAGAGTGCACCATTAGAGAGAGACATATATGGTCTCGAATGTTCTCGGCCCGCACGCTGGTCCTTACTAGAATATTCGCGATATGTGTGGACAATGTGTCCAGAGCGGCTCCGCGGGATATAAAAGGCGCCGACGGCCGGCGCGAGTTAGTTACATTTTAACTGCGATCGAGTGCTAGTACAAGGATAATCGGAGAGAACGACTCTTCGTGTGAATAGTGAGTGCATAATTAGTGAAATAGTGTGTGTGTGATTTAGTGGGTTTTATGTACAGTTCATGTGAATTGTAAGTGCCTAATTTGGGTAATAAAGTGAGTGTTTTAATTAGTGGATTAATTCGTGTTTTTCTATTAAATACGAACCCCACGCTCGTAACATTTGGTGTCAGAAGTGGGATAGAAAATGCCGTTAATGCCACGAGAAACCGAGCCAAAAGGAGTGACGACGCGAAGCCAAACGTCTGGGTCTGGAGACTCGACGCCTGGTACGTCGGAATCACCTGCTCCAGCTGCACAAGGAGTAGACCTCAACGTTATCTTCGTCCTCCTAAAGGAACAAGCGAGAGAGCTAAAGGAACAGTCGCGAAAACAGGAGGAACGGGCCAGGAAACAGGAGGAACAGGCCAGGAAACAGGAAGAACAGACTCTAATCCTCCAGAATGAGCTTAGGGAACAAAAGGATCACCAGGAGGTACAGGCACGAATGCTTCGTGAGGTACATGAGTCCACGACCGAATGGAAGAGAGAGTTGTTCGAGGTCCAGGAAAAACTGGCCGATATGGATGAAAAACTGGAGAGTCGAGTCCATGATGTCGATAAAAAAATTGAGATCTGTGAGAGCCGTCTCCAAAAACTTGAGATCAAAGTGGCTAATGGTCCAAGTACCTATGTACCCGACGCATCGGTGTCCGGAGGCGGCAGGTTCAAAGTGCCCCCCTTTGACGGTAGCTCATCGTGGACTGCCTATAAGCTGCAGTTCGAGTCTGTTTCCCAGGCTAATGGTTGGAGTAAGGAGCAAGCCAGGACAGCACTGACGTTGGCGCTGCGCGACGAGGCTCTTACCATACTAGAGGCTCTGGGAAACGACCGGACGTACGACCGCCTTCTAGAAGCCTTGGAGGCACGATACGGTGACAGTCACCTGGAGCACGTGTTTCGAGCTCAGTTAAAGGACAGGACACAAGGACGTAACGAGTCCTTACAACAGTGGGCCCTGGAAATCGAGAAGTTGGTTAGGAAGGCCTATCAACGTACGTCAGCATCCTTTGTGGACAGTATGCTGGTGCAGGCCTTCATCGATGGGATTCGGGATCTGGAAGTGAGGGCAGCCGTGCGATTGGGACATCATGGCAGCCTAAAGGATGCAGTAGCCCACGCTCTCGAGGTGGAAGCTGTACGACAGGATTCATCCAGGCCTTTCAGGGTGCGAGAAGTGTCGACTACGAAGCCAGTAGATTCCCGCCGCGAATTTGGGCCACGTTGCTACCATTGTGGAGAACGTGGTCACCTGCAGTCAGGCTGTCCGAAAAGGACTAGGAGGGACAGAGACCCCGCTCCAAGGACAAAGACAAGGAGCGGGCCAGGACATCGCGCGAGGATCGCAGCGAGCGGAGCGAGAGAGGGGATCGAAGCGAGCGGGACCGAGACCGCGACCGTCACCGCAAGCATCGCAAGGACAGCCGTAACCGGTCACCGCACGAGCGCGGCTCGCGACGTCGCTCGCGCGACCGCCACTAGAGATTCACTGAGGTATCACATAGCACCTCCAGCCGTTGGCAGACGTAAAGGCACGAGAGTAGCTCCCGCAGCAGCGGCGGCGGGGGGCTCAGCTCGGACCGGCGCGAGCGGGACCGCAGGGACAGGGGGGACCGCGGTGACAAGGACAATGATAAGAACTGATTCGGTTAGCGACGAGTGGAGTGATGAAATCATGCAGCAAGCGCAACAAGAGGACCCTGACGTGAGACCCATTTTTGATTGGATTAATGCTGGCGCACCTAAACCAAGATGGTGTGATGTAGCTGCTATGAGTGCGGTAACAAAAAGCTACTGGGCACAATGGGATAGCTTGGTTATGCATAATGGCGTTCTATGTATAAAATGGGAATCAACAAATGGGAAGGATGCTCACCTGCAAGTCGTTGTCCCAAAGAAAAGGGTGAAAGAAGTTTTGAGAATATTTCACGATAGAACATCCGGTGGACACCTTGGAGTAAAAAGGACCCTAATGAAAATTCGGCAACGCTTTTATTGGATTCACTGCCGAGAAGATGTTGAAAATTGGTGTAAACGATGCACTAACTGTGCATCAGTCAAGGGACCGCATACCCGTAGCCGAGGAACACTCAAGTTGTACAACGTGGGAGCCCCTTGGGAAAGGGTTGCATTAGATGTCGCAGGACCATTCCCAGCATCGGACTCCGGAAACAAGTACATTCTTGTCGTGATGGATTACTTCACGAAGTGGCCTGAAGTATTTGCCATTCCTAATCAAGAAGCGGTAACCATAGCTGAAAAGTTAGTGAACGAAGTATTCTGCCGGTTTGGGGTACCACTCGAAATCCACAGTGATCAAGGAAGAAACTTCGAATCTGTGGTCTTTCAGGAGACTTGTCGCATAATGGGAATTCATAAGACGAGGACTACGGCGTATCATCCACAGTCAGATGGAATGGTTGAGAGATTTAACCAGACACTGGAGAGACATCTAGCCAAGGTCGTTGAGAGCCATCAAAAAGATTGGGATCGGCATATCCCCCTCTTCCTGTTGTCTTATAGGTCGGCAACTCATGAAAGTACGGCGGTTACTCCATCGTATGCGAATTTTGGAAGAGAACTCCGTCTGCCTGCAGATCTCCTGACTGGACGTCCGCCCGATACACCAAGGACCATCACGGAATATGCAAGTGATTTGCGGGATCGGATTGATGATGTTCACAGCCTGGTACGTGAACACGGGCTCCACGCTAGCATAAAGATGAAAACCCGATATGACCGGAAGTCTTATCAAGTGGGCTTTGAGGAAGGTTCGTTGGTGTGGCTACATAACCCTATGCGACGAGTAGGAAAGTCCCCGAAACTATCTCCGAATTGGGAAGGGCCTTACAAGGTAGTCACCAAAATAAACGACGTCACGTATCGAATCCAGCGGAATCCTCGTAGTCCGAGCAAGATTGTTCATGTTGACCGGCTAGCCAGATACCACGGAAATAATGATGCTCGGGACGAGCATGTCTTAGGAGGGGGTAGTGTTACGCCGGTAGGTTAGGTCAAAAACTTTGAACGTCAATTTCAGTGCTTTAGAGGCGTTTTCAGCAGGCTGAAAAGTCATTTCAGGCCGTTTCAGAAGTTACTCTATCACATATCTAAAGATCGAAATTTCACCCAAGTTGCCGTCGTTTTCAGGCGCCTGAAACATGTTTTCAGTCCGTTTCAGGGCACCCTCTATCAGATGACGCCATAACCTGAAAACCCGTTTTCAGGCGTTTTCAGGACCCCTTATGGGCCTCTGAAGCACAAATCGTTATATGGCGAAATATCCGGTAGGAGTGACAGAGATAGCACTACTAGAAAGAGATAGCTATACTCGGAACATTCGAGAAGTGTGTGACAGAGATAGCACTACTAGAAAGAGATAGCTATACTCGGAACATTCGAGAAGGGAGTGACAGAGAGAGTGCACCATTAGAGAGAGACATATATGGTCTCGAATGTTCTCGGCCCGCACGCTGGTCCTTACTAGAATATTCGCGATATGTGTGGACAATGTGTCCAGAGCGGCTCCGCGGGATATAAAAGGCGCCGACGGCCGGCGCGAGTTAGTTACATTTTAACTGCGATCGAGTGCTAGTACAAGGATAATCGGAGAGAACGACTCTTCGTGTGAATAGTGAGTGCATAATTAGTGAAATAGTGTGTGTGTGATTTAGTGGGTTTTATGTACAGTTCATGTGAATTGTAAGTGCCTAATTTGGGTAATAAAGTGAGTGTTTTAATTAGTGGATTAATTCGTGTTTTTCTATTAAATACGAACCCCACGCTCGTAACAATATTCACACAAAATTTAATAATCTTCCCATACACTCCAGTCCTATGTTGGATATGTTTTCCTTGGATACTTGGATGAGTAATATAAACTCAGATGATTTAATTTATAGTAAAATTGATGATATAGATAAAGCCAAAAGATTACACAATGATAAGTACTTGGTAGATAGGTGCTCATTTTTATTGGCGACCAAATATGGAAATAGTTATCAGCTATATACAGACGCGTCCAAAGATTGTAATGGTAAAATAGGAGCTGCATTTTGGGATCCTCAATCTAAACATAGTGTAAGATACAAAATTGAATGCAAAATATCGATAATGTATGCGGAATTATTTGCTATAGAAAAGGCCATCGAATATGCCTCGACATTGGATCATTTAAATATAGTTGTGCTTTCTGATTCAAAAAGCGCCCTCCAGCATTTGGCTCGGTGCACCTCGAGCTGCTGAGGTGCACCGACAGCCTACCGTATTCTGGGTATCATGCATAATTTGCAGCACCATAATAAATTTGTTTAAATACAGTGGATTCTATCCCACATAGGTCTGACAGGGAATGAGATTGTTGATAATTTAGCGAAAGAAGCTCGTGAGGATGGACATCCCAGTATCTCCCTACCTGTTTAATATTTATGCGTCGGAACGCACCGGTTTTTGTTGCGCGAATCGATCGCGAGTAATCGAGACATCGCTAGCGAAAACGGCACTAGCAGCTGTCACTCGTATCGGAAACGAGATGTAAAATTGGAGGTTAATTTTTCCTCTTGGTCTGGTCTCATCGGGAGAACAACATGGCGGCTCGGGCCCCATGACATTGATTGGTATTTCGGTGTATCAATTACCATATACAGGCATCGGGCCTGGTCAGAGTGTAAATCTACCTCATAGCGTCGGGCTATTGATTGTAATTAGATTTGCGTCAGCGGTCAAGTGATTCGTGGTGAAGGTTGAAGTTGTACGGTCTCCAACTCCACGTGTCGGCAGCAGCGCGCCGGCCACGCCGTCGGACAGCGACGGCAAGGGTTCGATCCCATCCTATCCCAACTGTGCCCCCTTTCCCGAATTCCTGTCTCGAATCGAGCCTTCGATTTCCTGTCTACGGAGACAAAGGTAATAAACAAATTTCATCACTTCTTTTCTCTCACGTGGCAAAGGCACAACCCCTCAGGATTCTCACGCCGTTCGGTAGGCGTGGGAAATTAATCATTTTGGTAGCAGAGCGTGGTTTCCTAGTGGGAAATCATCGATTCACGGTTGTAGGGCCGCCTTTGTCACATTGTCAGATTGGCTCAAGTCGGCAATGAGTCTGTGGTCGGTATACCACAATTAAAGTTCATTTCGGTTAGTGAAAGTATAAGTGCCAATTTAGTTAACAGTTGTTATAAATTTGTAGTCGGAAACTACTGTTACCAGCGCATAAAGGATTGAACGGTCATTCTGCGAAGCCTAGATTGTATTACTTACGGTGGAACGTCGGGTTCTGTAGTCCTACAGTGTTATTTCGGTTTACACAGCAGGGTCGGGCTATTTAAGGGGTATTAAGCTGATTTGCTGACCTCAAAGGAAGTGTGGTTCATAAGAAGCCACTTATTATTTTGTTTTTTTTTTATAATAACCTTTGTGTGTTATTTGTATTGTACCACATGGTGGCATTCTCTAATTGATTTAGAGTATATATTTATAAGGTGTGTGTACACAGGGCAACCATATTAAATATTGTTTAGGATTTAATTGTTTAGCGGTTGCCTTGGGTTTTACAACTTAGTTTTAATTTCTGTGCCCAGCGCTGACGGGAAAGTGCTGGTATCTGGCTGTGCTTAGTTCGGCAGTGAAGCATAGGACCAGGAACAATTAAATCGGTTACCATGGCACCTTCGCCCTTGACGGTACTGCGATATGGTGTCCGTGAGGAGATGAGATGGCTCGCCCATACTCACAAGTATGTGGAGCGACCCGACATGGACGATGTCCTGCTCAAGCGTGTGGAGGACGCAATGACACGCGTCGGGAAGGTGTGTCGGCTGGCTGCCGAGGCTGAAGCCCTCGGGCTTACGGATGAGGCCTCGGTGGCTGCAGTGAGGCAGCTCTGCGCGGATGCTGACCAAGCGATGGAGTGCTTGGGCGACATCGAGCGTCGCGCCGAAAAAATTAAGCGGTCGCGTCGGGATGACCGCGGGGAGGGTGGCGGAGACCCCCCCCCCCCCTAAGGGTGTGGTTGGACGGCTTCCACACCTGGAGATTCCGGCCTTCGGTGGGGCAATTGATGAGTGGCCGGCATTCATCAATTTGTTCGATAGCCTGGTCCACGGTCGGGACGACCTGGACAGCGCCTACAAGTTGGCCCAGCTATTGATGGCACTGCGGGGTGAACCGAAGGAGTTGGTCGGTCACCTAACGGTTACGGCGGGCAATTATGAGATTGCCCGGGTCATATTGTTTGACCGCTACCAACACAAACGGCGGTTGGTTGATGCGCAGTTGGGGAAGCTGTTCAGCATCCCAAGAGTAACCCAGGATGTTGACATCCGGGTACAGGTGCTCAACCCTGTGCTGGTGGCCACTAAGGCCCTTCAGAACCTTGGTCTGCCGGTAGACCAATGGTCATATATTGTGTTATATATGGTTTTGTCACGGTTGCCTGCAGCTGTTCAAAGTCGGTTTGAACAGCTGCATGGGGGCAGTAGCTCGGAACTGCCCACGCTCGTCCAACTAACGGAGTTTTTGGAGGGTGAATGCAGGCGATGCGACACCATGGATTCGGAGGCCAGTGTGCAGCGCCAACCCGCGCGGATGCGGGAGGGGCCGCGCCCCCCACCCCCACGGGGGGGTGGTCGGTCAAAACAATTTGGCGTTTTGAGTGCCGCGCCGTCGGGTGACGGCTGTGCGCACTGCGACAGTGCCGGTCATGAAGTGACCAGTTGCGCCAACTTTAAGGCGCTCGGTGTGGCTGCCCGCAGGAAGGTGGTCTTCCGCCACCGATTGTGTTTCGGTTGCTTGGGGCCGCACCCGCTGAGCGAGTGCTCACGGGCGTCCCCCTGTGAGGGCTGCGGGGGCAGGCACCACGTCGTGTTGTGCCTGAACCGGTCAGGCCCATCGGACGGTCACCAGGGCCGGACTCAGGTTGGTCGGTCACAGGGCCCAACCAGGGCCGGACCCAGTCCCCCTCCGGGCAACGGGAGTCACCAACGGGGTGACTGGGGTACCCGCGGACGGGACCCCCCCCCAAGGGGAAGGGGGCAGCGCGGGGGGGTAACAGGCGGGACAGCCGGGGTTCGGTCGCCGCTGTCCAGGGCCAGCGAGGACTTCGGGCCGCTGGCTCACCGCGTGTTACGGGCGGGTGTCAGATGGCACCTATGAGTGGCGCGAAGGCTGGGAGCCCACCACCTTCTGCGCCACCCTGCCCGTCGCTCTGGGAGGCGAACAGGGAGGCGAACAGTCGGATGTCGCCCCCCTTCCTAGAGCGCCCCAGGTTGGATCCGCTCTCCCCCCTCCATCCACGGTGGCCACCGGGCACACCGTTCACAGTCCGGTATGGTCGGGTACCGGGACAGCGAGGGGCCTATTATGCGGGTTGGGACCCCCTAATGTACAGCCGAGTTGCCAGGCCGACGGAGGTCTGAGCGGGTTCGGATCCCGCGGGGGTTCCCGCTAGGGACACGCCGCCCACTTACAAGGTGCCGCCGCTCCACAGACGGTCATGCTCCCCACCGCCTCGGTGATAGCGTGGAGTTCGGACGGCAAATCTTGTGTAGCACGAGCACTATTGGACTCGGGGGCCCAGGGGTGCTCGTGCAACCTTGTAAGACGGTTGGGCATTTCGGTAAGGGAGTACCCACATTCCATTCGGGGAATTGGGAACACGGAAGTCGGTTCCGTTAAGGGAGTATGTCGGATTACTCTCTCGTCACGGGTGGATTCATCGGTGAATCTGACGGTCACGGCATTAGTCATGCCTAATGTGATGGGCTCACACCCTCACGTACAGTTGTCGCCCTCGGTGCGACAGTTGGTCGCTGGGTTGTCACTGGCTGACCCGGAGTTCGATATTCCGGGCCCAGTAGACATTTTATTGGGTGTCGATGCCTTGGGATACCTGTTAGTGCCAGGTGTCCACGTGTTGCAGGCGACTGGTCTGGTTTCGGTCAACACCAGACTGGGCCATGCGGTAATGGGTCCGGTCATGCTGGCTGCCCCACGCCTAGCGACTCGTAGTCCCTTATTCGGTTCTGTACTCTCGGAGGTGATACAGAAGTTTTGGGAGGTGGAGGAACCACCTACGGTACGCCGGTTGGACCCGGTTGAAGAAGAGTGTGAACAGTTTTATCGGAAAAATACTGGTCGCCTTCGGTCAGGTCGATTTCTCACACGTCTTCCATTTCGGAGTGATCGCCCACCGCTGGGCAGTTCACACCATGCAGCCGAGACGCGGCTTCTGTCGATGGAACGACGCATGAAGCGTGACGGGATTTTCCGGCAGAAGTACGTCGACTTCATGCGGGAATACGAGTCGCTCGGCCACATGTCGGTTTCGGGTATCGACTGGAAGCGTGAAGACCACTGCTTCCTGCCTCATCACGCGGTCTTGAGGACCCCGGAGGGCAAAATACGGGTAGTGTTCGATGGATCGGCATCAACATCTAACGGCATGAACCTGAACCAGTGTTTGCATTCAGGGCCGAAGTTGAATCATGACATCGCGGATGTTATCACACGGTTCCGTCGACACAATGTTGTGTTTGGCTGACATCCGGATGATGTTTAGACAGACGGTCATTCACCCTGACGATAGACGGTATCAGCTGATACTGTGGCGAGAGAGCCCAGATCAGCCCATCAGGGTGTACGAGTTGAACACCAACACGTACGGGCTACGGTCTAGTCCTTATTTGGCGATTCGCACTCTGCGGGAGTTAGCGGATCGAGAACGGTTAAATTTCCCCAGAGGAGCAGCGATCCTGGAGCAGGACCTCTACGTGGACGATATCTGTACCGGTGCAGATTCCGTAGAGGAGGCGCTCGCTCGACGGGACGAGCTGGTTGAGCTTCTACGGGGTGGAGGTTACGAGCTCCGGAAATGGATGTCGAACTCTCCAGAGTTACTGACTGGTCTTCCGGATGACTACCAGCAGGATCCCCACATTTTTGAAAATTTGGAAAACCCAAATATGTTGTCGGTATTAGGCGTCCAGTACCAGCCGGTGTCAGACATGTTTTCGTATCGGGTCGAGTTGGACACCCCGAAGGTCTGGACGAAACGGAACGTCCTTTCAACGGTGGCTAGGACATTTGATCCAAACGGGTGGATCACCCCGGTAACATTTCAGCTCAAGTGTTTTATGCAGCAATTGTGGTCTGCTGAGCTGAAATGGGACGACCCGATCGGCGGGTCATTGAGCTCAGAGTGGGACTCGTTCTTTTCGACCCTCCCTGGCATCCATCGGATTTCACTGCCACGGAGGTTGGTCCCCACCAAACGATACACCGCCACCCTGCATGGGTTTTGCGATGCCTCGGAGAAGGGCTACGGAGCTGCGGTGTATCTACGTACGGTCTACTCCTCGGGGGAGGTTGATGTGCGGTTGGTCATGGCCAAGAGCAAGGTTGCGCCGTTGCGCACTCGCCTGACCATTCAGCGGCTCTCCTGACTCGTCTGCTCAACCACACGATGACGGTTCTTCGTGGGTCAATAGCGTTGGAAGATACGGTCTACGCTTGGACGGACAGCCAGATCGTGTTATGCTGGCTGAAGGCTTCAGTTCACAAGCTGGAGATTTTTGTGGCGAATCGGGTTTCGCAGATTTTGACTTCGGAGGTTCCCTTGATCTGGAGACATGTTCCAGGGGAAATGAACCCAGCAGACTGTGCGTCTCGTGGGTGTCACGCTCCGGAGTTAGTTGGACATCCCTTGTGGTGGGGTCCAAAATGGTTGACTCAAGCCGAATCGGATTGGCCAATGAGTCCACGCGCCTTGACAGTCGGTGTCTGTACGATGCAACCAGAGCCGGAAGAGGAGTTCAGCCTGCTGGAACGGTACAGCTCGCTCGACAAGCTGGTCAATGTGACCGCCTGGATCTGCCGATTTGCGCGGAATTGTCGGAATTCTGAGGCGCAACGAGTGTGGACACCGGTCCTGACACCACGGGAACGGAACCATGCGTTGTTCGCATTGGTACGGAACGTGCAGACGGTGCACTTCAAGTCCGAGCTGGACATTCTGAGACGCGGACGCGTCCAACTGAAGGGAGCTGTGGCTCGGCTCAACCCGTTTATTGACCCTCAAGGATTGCTGAGGGTAGGAGGTCGGCTGCGGAATGCCAACCTGCCTTATGCGGCTCGCCACCCGTTGTTACTCCCTAGGAAAGGGAAGTTGGTCGAACTGTTGATACAGGATCGACACATTCGGAATGGGCATATCGGATGCCACGCCTTGATGGCGTTTCTCCAGCGCGTGTTCTAGATTCTATCGGGACGACGCTTAGTGCGTAGCGTCGTATTTCGGTGCCTGCCTTGTTATCGGGCCAAGGCGGCTACGATGCAGCCCCAGATGGGCGATTTGCCCTCGGATAGGTTTAACGAAATCCGGCCCTTTGCGGGTGTCGGAACGGATTTCGCGGGACCATTCATGGTCAAGTCTTCACAGCTACGGAACGCCAAATTAGTGAAGGCATACCTGTGCGTCTTCGTGTGCTTGGCCACGAAGGCAGTCCACTTGGAGGTGGTCAGTGACCTCACTACGGAGGCATTTATCGCTTGTCTAGATCGGTTCGTCTCACGAAGGGGCCTCCCGACATTAATCCGTTCGGACAACGGCACAAACTTTGTCGGAGCCAGGCGATATCTGCAGGAGGTCACTCAATTCCTGAACGGTAACCAGGACGCCATCGGTACGGCTTGCTCCCGACGAGGGATTGAATGGGTTTTCAGTCCGCCGGGATGTCCTCATTGGGGAGGAATTTTTGAGGCTGCGGTTAAATCGGCTAAGTCGCACCTGACGAGGATCATCGGTGAGACCTCTCTACGCTTTGAAGAGCTTGCGACGCTGTTCTGTAAAATTGAAATGACACTGAACTCGCGTCCGTTGTGCCCGCTCAGTTCGGATCCAAATGATTTGGAAGCGTTGACGCCGGGTCACTTCCTGATAGGTCAGCCCCTTAACGCCCTGCCAGAATACCCATTCGGTGATGTTAAGTTAAGTCGGTTAACTAGGTGGCAGATGTTGCAGCAGATGGCTCAAGATTTTTGGAAACGGTGGTCCCTTGAGTACTTGCACATCTTGCAGCAGCGCCTTAAGTGGACTGACCGGACGAGCCCCCCTCAAGTCGGTGATTTGGTGCTGATTAAGAATGCGAACCTGCCATCATTGAGATGGAGACGAGGACGGATCGTCAATTTGCACACGGGTCGGGATGGCACGCCTCGATCAGCAGAAGTCAAGGTGGGGGACTCGGTCCTCAAGAGAGCGGTCGCAACACTTTCTTGCCTTCCTATTGATTAGGGACAGGTTCGGGCCTGTAAGGGCGGGTGACTGTTCAATATTTATGCGTCGGAACGCACCGGTTTTTGTTGCGCGAATCGATCGCGAGTAATCGAGACATCGCTAGCGAAAACGGCACTAGCAGCTGTCACTCGTATCGGAAACGAGATGTAAAATTGTAGGTTAATTTTTCCTCTTGGTCTGGTCTCATCGGGAGAACAACATGGCGGCTCGGGCCCCATGGCATTGATTGGTATTTCGGTGTATCAATTACCATATACAGGCATCGGGCCTGGTCAGAGTGTAAATCTACCTCATAGCGTCGGGCTATTGATTGTAATTAGATTTGCGTCAGCGGTCAAGTGATTCGTGGTGAAGGTTGAAGTTGTACGGTCTCCAACTCCACGTGTCGGCAGCAGCGCGCCGGCCACGCCGTCGGACAGCGACGGCAAGGGTTCGATCCCATCCTATCCCAACTGTGCCCCCTTTCCCGAATTCCTGTCTCGAATCGAGCCTTCGATTTCCTGTCTACGGAGACAAAGGTAATAAACAAATTTCATCACTTCTTTTCTCTCACGTGGCAAAGGCATCCCCCTCATGACTCCACGCCGTTCGGTTTAGGCGTGGAATTAAACACTACCTTTTTACTTAGATTTAGTGAATGATGTTAAAAATGTTTGTTTTAGTCTTTGGAAGGATATTTTTGAAAAACTTAGTCTAGACAAAGGAATCTGATATCGAACTGTACAAATTAACTCATGTACAAATTATATCAACTATTACGACAGCCTTTGTTTGATAAGCAAACATGACTAGATTCGAAGTTGTTACTGCTATGAGAACCCGTTCGGGACATCTTCCACTTAATATATTTGCACGCTTGATGGGTAAGGTAGGTTCTCCAAACTGTTCGGAGTGTGACGTTATTGAAGATGTCTATCATTTGCTGCTGGAATGTGTTAGAACGGAATCTCAAAGAAGTCAAATTTATAATAATTTTCTGTTTTCTGTTATTGGTGCCTGTAATGTTGCATTATCTTACCCTACGTCAGACGATGCGCGAAGGTTATACAAATTAGTTATAAAATAATTGTCAAGTTTATATTAAGTAAGCTAATTAGATTTAGATTAAAATTGAAGCCCATACGAAGGTGACATAGTCACATTGTGTACTAAACCTTGAATAAAAAAAAAGATTATAAAAAAAAATATGTAATGTTTGCCTTGTTAGACTTGTAAACAATCAAACTTGGTAATCAAGAAAAATTAAATCATAACTAAGTATCTAAGGGAAAGGGTGCATTACCATGGCCTACATCTTCAGAAGGGTACCTAAACAATGATTTTACTTTCTTTTTATTTAGTACTAGATTTTACTTTCTTTCAAACAGAAACACTTTAAGCCCCAGAAAAGGACAGGCGTTCCTTTTCGTTCCCTCTTTTAAAAATCGGTGACAAGTCAACAGCGTCTTAAAACGATTACCTCACTGAATGTGGTGCGTTTACACCGAACGAATCGATGACGGATGTTTACTAAAGTTATTTTAGAGATAAGGTAGTTGTTATCTAAGTAATCCGCCAGTTAGTCATTGGGCCGAATAAATAAAGTATTACCTTTAGTTTCTAATAATTGAAGGAAAATGATTATTACTGATATGAGTGAACGTCAAAAATAAGGCTCTTCCGTCTAATGACAGGTAGCTGAAGGGGACTTTATAAGAGTAGTGCACTTTCTGCAAAGTTTTTCACATTTGGTATGGTCTTAGTTTCTTAAGGATTTATGAAGCCACTGCAAGCAACTTGTGCGCGATCTATAATGGCCAGGATCTATAATTCCAATATTTAGAACATCTGTGTGGGTATTTTTTATAGAAGGACTTCTATTAGACACAAAATCATCAGTACCACTTTTTATATTTTTTAGGATAAGAGGAGTTCATTTCTAAGGTCTAATTTGTTTTTGAAGGTCAAAATATGTGGTCGATCAGTAACCCTTATAACACATAACATCTTGTCATTATCTGGCATCTTGTTTGGAAGTTGTCTGAAGCCGGCTCCAAAACCTATCAAACTAAAATGTTATCACCACTCAACAGTTTTTTTTACATAACGCATTACGGCTATTCTTGATACATCGTGGTGGATAAATAATATTTATGGTACAGAGCATCATGTATAACATGTCATTATCTGGCATCTCAGTTGAAAATTGGCCAAATCCAGCTCAAAAAGCTAGCAGCTAGTTCTTCAACATGTCAGCGATTAGAATCTATCGAGTGGTATGAAAATTTTAGGTTTTTTGAACCAGATTTACCAATATTTCAACCAAGATGCCAGATAATGATATATCAGACATGATGCTCTGTGTCATAAAGATCATTATTCAATGTCAAAGCACAGCCGTCCTTCAATATGTCACCAGTAAAGTTGAAAGTAGTACGAAAAATTATGTTATATAAAAATACGTTGACCTTGAAATACCAGATAGACCTTAAAAATGAATTCCTCGCATCGTATAATTCATAAAAATGTTATTGTTCAAGACATTTACTGTGTCTAATAAAAGCCCATCTATTAAAAATAACCACACAGATGCGTGCCATAGATTGGATTTATAGCAAACAGGCTACTACGGATATCACAAGCATTATTGTATCACACAGCTAGCTACCGCTCACAATGAGTTCATGTTGTATTTGTAATTAATTTATAGTGAGTTGGTGAGTTGGTACCTGAAATACAGGACTACCTAGTTCGGGGCCAGTAAGCCACTGTTCCTATTAGCGAAACAAATTTATCAGTTATTGTAATATTATATATTAAGCTTAATTTTGTGAAAACATAAATAAAAAGTTCAAAGTTCAAAGTTCAAAGAGGTCACGCATAAGTTGCTTGCGGTGGTTTTCTAAATCCTTAACATCATACCTAAGACTATACCAACTTCCATACACTCGGCACAAAGTGCACGATTATTGTGAATTTTTAATCTTTGCTTCTCAGCTAAGGTTATAGTTTCCTTTATTCATTGGGCCCAATGGGTCTGACAGTCTCATGATTTTATCTTTTAGAAAGAAGTATCAATTATTTAACTGGGTAAATGAGGAAGTGGCTAATGTTAGAAAAAGCGTAAACCTATATTCATTGTACATGTATTTAAGACGTGAATACAGACGTGATAACATAAAAAAATCTAGCTACTGACGCGACTTACCACGCTGAGTATTGCCTTCGCAGCGCAAAGCGATCAGAGCACCGAGCATTCGCTCATTCGCCCGGTGAAAACACCCCCAAAAGGTGGCAAGGAAAGTGCGTACACGTAAATAGCATTAGGTATGTTAAACCGCCACTCCCGGGGGTAGAGGTAGAATTGAGTGAGATTTTTCTCAGATTTCTTTTTATGCGTATCGCTTACTTCCGTGATTATTGCGGTCTGTATTTGCATAACGTTTGGGGGGTGGAGATGGATTGACGTGTTTTGATAAGATGGAGATACGAGACTTGTAATCGAAGCGAGACTTCGTTTTCTTGGATGCTTGGTGTAAATGTATTTGTTTATTTTTTTGTGTTTTTAATATGAGTCCTGCGTATATCCATGGCTTATTTGAACCGTGACAACAACTTGCGTCCTTTATTTACAGGAGCTGCAATAATTTTGTGAACAACACGAACAACAACATATCGTGAAGCCCTTTATCGACATGGTGGTGGTTGTTGTTCCCTCAAAACATTAGCGTTAAACACCTGGAGCCAATTCTGCTAGCACAATGACCGCTCAGTGACAATGACGCGACGACGACGGTCAACTTTATTGCTATCACTTTCTCTTCGGTTTATAACTAATTGATATGATTAGCAATAACCTCAATTTCTACCACTCACTACCTAAAAAAGTTTCTCCAACATAACATAGCAAAAATACACTGACAAACATTGACACTTTGGGGCACATACATTGCCTCCGCCGTCACACTAGGATACCCTGAGTCGTGGGTATCTGAAACAGCGCCGTCACAAACATGAAAATATCTATCCAAATACCTGGGGTTTTTTTTCATCCTATTTGATTTTCAGAACAAATATTAATATATACTATATGGGGTTAATCTGGCCCAACACAGACCTTGCTGTTAATAATTTTGTAAATATTTATTCCTGCTTATTAATTATCATAATGATATTATAATATTTGTATTAGTTAAGCACAAGCAATTTTTAAAATAGATCTAAAATCAATCTATGGGAGTTTCTACGCCCTCTTCTCTCACAGTGGTCCAATGTAGAGAAGTAGCAAAAAATTACGATTGCTAAGTATATATAAATATCTAAAGTAATAAAGACATTTGTAATTTGGAATTTGGAATCATATAGAACACTGTTGAGTGCAAACATCCAAACATCCATCCATACATCGTAAATCTTTACAATAAATGTTTCTTTCTTTCTTTCTTTCTTTCTTTCTTACATTTCACTATTACAATATGAGTGGGATTATTATATTGTATGCGCCGGTCTTCCCCTCTCCCCCGCTGATATACTACATCTTTCCCTTGCCATCCATGGTTTGCCGGGAGAGATAAGCTCGCCCTTTTTCGTGTTGTAAAACTCATATCAGGAGTTACCTCATCAGACAAAACACGGATGTGGTAGCCACATCCGTTTTTTGTCTAGGCTATATCTAGGCTAGTATATTTTAGTTATTTTCATAGTGTCATGAACTATGGTATCTTGTTGTGAGGGAAACCAGCGGATATTCAAACTATTTTTATTTTACAGAAAAGAGCCATTCGAGCAATCAATAATTTAAAAAGACTCCTTAAGAGAGCTTTTTAAAGAAATTGACAGCTACTAACTGTTGCTAGTCAATTTTTTTCGAAAATATTATATATGTACGCAAGAACCTTACAACATTTTCCAAAGTTAGCGATGGCAGTAATGTTAACCTAAGAAATAATAATATACTAGTTGCGCCCCGGTTTAGACTCGCGAAGGTTAGCAATTCTTTCAAGGGTCAGTGCATTATCTACTACATAGAGATACAATATACCTCTGGTGATTATGAAATAGCCATTGGAGCTATTTAAAAAGCATGATAAAACGACTATGTCGGAAAAGGGATATTACAATGTTCAAGATTACTTAAATGATGGTACTGTATGGGGTTAATCTAGCTCAACCCAGACCTTGATGTTAATAAATAATATTTGTATTAGTGAAGCACAACCAAATATTAAAAGAGATCTAAAAATCTATCTGTGGGAGTTTCTACGCCCTGCTTCTCCCACAGTGGTCCAATATACATAGATAAGAGGCAATAATGACGTTTGCTAAGTATATGTAAATATCTACAGTGATAAATAAATTTTATTACGTTTACTTTGACTTATCTGTATGTCTGTTTTGTGTAGCAGAATAACGAAATTACGATAAAAAAATACAAACTCATGGAGTGATGATAAAATTGACCGTCGCGTCGTCGTCGCGTCATTGTCACTGAGCGGTCATTGTCTATTGGAATTAGGCCCTATGATTGCGTTGCTGTCGCAGTTGGTTGGTTAAATCAGACACTTAACAAACTCTCTGGACCGTTAATTAAATGCCAACGTTTAACCAAGTCACTAGCATTTTGATTTAAATAAAGCATCGTCGAAAACGTTTAACAATTTGTCTTACCGAAAACCAGCGTGTTGGAAAAAAAGATGGCGTCACGACAACAGCTGATTTGCACAACTTTTAACAGGGCAAACAAAACATTGCGGTAGCTTAGGTTAAGGGTAAAGGGGGTGAGCGAAGCTAGGCCCCCTTTATCCTTCGTGTAAGGTTGAACATGTAAGAATAACATACATACAACATACATACAAAATACATAATACATAAACTTTAAAAAAAAAAAAAAAAAATTGTTTCCTAGGAACGTTTAGACAACTCGTTAAACGTTTCGTTCACTCACTTGTCTGACGGAATTTTAGTGACTTGTGTGAATAATTGCCTATAGCAACACTCAGTGCTGTCAGAACAGGCAACTTGACGGCAGCGGTGTTCCGATGAAATTGGATAACCTGCGTGGAGCGGACCAATCACAGCTTCGAAAATAGAACGTGTTCGATAGCGCGCGGATATCGCGCCTAATCCAGACACAACCTTTCAAGGAGCGGCGGTGGCAAGATGGTGGAAGTGCAGGCCATTCACGCGCCCTCTTTTCTGCATATTCGTCGGACTGCATACAAAGCTAAGTGTTGTGCTGCTAAAATTAGAAATTGATAGTGATAAATCCTTCCCTTGCACAATTTAGATTTGGTGCCTAATTTGGTTAGAAGCAAACGTGTTTCTGTTTGAAATTAAATTTAGTTTTGCCTGGTTATGTAAAGTTGCTATGGTTAATTACTTTGTTCTACCTGTGTAATTAGTGCTTCGAAGTATTCAGCTTATCTCATTTTATTGGTACAATTAGGTTTTGGTTTCGTACTTTTGGTGATCGATAAAATATATTGGTGATCGGTTAAATATTTTCTGTTTTCAAAAGTTATTTTGAATTTATTGTTCCCAAATGCTAGACTTCTATTGCTAATGCTATTTTATAGATTAAATTTGCAGAGCTGGTCAAGGGAGAGACAGATGGCGGGCTATTGCGGACCATGGCGGCCAAGGGAGACTCCACGTCGAGAGGAACGTGGCCATACGCGCGCCGGTACACCGGCACACCTGGAGAAATCTGGTAGGATCATTTCATATCCTAATATCTTGGTGAAAGCAGACATTGTGCCAGAATTTGACCCAGAAAAGACAGAATTGCCAGCTACTCTGTGGTTGAATAAAATTGAGCAATTAGGTGCCATACATGGTTTGAATGATGATGTTAGAAGCTATTATATGCAATCACGGCTTGTTGAACTGGCAAAAATGTGGCATGGTGCTTTGCGTGACTATGAATTTTCATGGGCTGAGTGGAAGGCAAAAATAACTGAAGCCTTTCCGCAAAATGAGGATTATGCAGAGTCATTAAAGGAGATGCTGGCTAGAAAAAAACAATATCAGGAAACAATGACCCAATACTTCTATTCCAAGTCCACCCTATTAACTAAATGTGAACTTGTTGGAGATAGGGCGGTGGCTTGTATCATTGAAGGTTTGCCATTGCATCTCAGAACCTCTGCAAGAGCTGGTAACTACCGAACACCGGGTGAATTGTATTCGAAATTTCTATGCATGAATGATGATAGAAAGACCTTTGTTCCTCGTAGTTCAACTCGAGATAAGATCAATAATGTACCTAAATCAAACGAGAAAGTACCAGAATATACACAATCCAGCGCTCGAAAGGAAAAAGGTCCAGTTACTTGTTTTCTTTGCCACGAACCGGGACACATAGTTCGTTCTTGTCCCAAAAATGGATCAGTCTCGAAATGTGGCATCTGCGGGTGCCACAAGGATGAGCAGTGCTTTAAGCGTCAAATCAACGACGTTACAATACAGGTAAATGAATCTTACTTCAAGAAAATTTATATCAACGGGGTTGAACTTATTGCTTACCTAGATACAGGAGCTCAGGTCAATTTGATATATTATTCTAGTCGTTGTAAATTAGGGCTTGATATACAACCACTTGACGTGTTCATCAGCGGGTTCGGCGGTACACCTTTTCGCGCAGATGTATCATTAAATCGTGCCGATGTATTCTTAGGGCAGCCAATTCTAAATGATGAGAATTATGAACTTAGTGTTTGTGGTACTAATGTCACTTTGAAACCAAGCGTTAAAGAAACCCTAGAGGTATTAGACATCAATTCGATAAATACTGTGCATGGATTAGAAAAGGTGAATTTACTTTGTTTAAAAGAGACAATAGTGCCACCGAGAACAGGTGTTGGTTGAGGTTATAAGCAATGCAGAGCAAGATGAAGAGACTTTGTTATTTGTGGATATAAGTTGTTGTTCGTATGGCTTGACAGACTATAGGATCTCTTCCTTCGTCCAAAACTATCCAATTCAATCCATCATAGTGAACAACTATGGGTCAAATCCAGTGAAATTTGCAGAAAGACAGGTTATCGCAAGGGCAATGGTAACTGACGAAGTCGTAGTCGAGAAAAGTCCCTTACTAACTAACCAGGAATCCTCTATGGTCTTAGGAATTGATACAAGCAAGATTAATTGCGGTTCGAATGACAGTGCAGTATTAGAAGAGTTGCTTCAGATTCTAGAAGAATATTCCGATTGTTTCGCAGCAAATACTAGTCAGCTTGTGCTGACTGACAAAATTGAGCTAAATATTGATTTGAGTTATGATAAGCCCGTTTGCTATCGTCCATATCGTTTATCTTTGTCGGAAAAGGCTGTTGTGAGGGACAAAATAGACGATTTACTTAGCAATGGAATCATTCGGGAATCTACATCGAATTATTCTAGTCCAATAGTCCTCGTTCGCAAAAATAATGGTGATTACAGGCTTTGTGTTGACTTTAAGAAACTGAATAACATCACAGTCAAGGACAAATATCCACTACCAATTATTGAGGATCAAATTGAAAAACTTGGTAACAAACGGGTGTTTACAAGTTTGGACATGACACAAAGTTTTTATCAAATACCAGTCTGTTCATAAAACAGGATTCGTTACTCCAGAAGGTCACTTTGAATTCCTGAGAATGCCTTTTGGTCTCGCTAATTCTCCGGCGGTGTTGGATCTATGTTGAATATCTTGTCCATCAAGCACTGGAGCGCTTGATGGACAAGATATTTGATTCTCTACGGTTGGACACAGTTATTCCGTACATTGATGACGTCCTTTTACCAACTAAAACAGAACGAGAGGGGCTAGATCTTTTGAGAATTGTTTTAGATATAATAAAAGACGCAGGACTAACGCTTAATCTCGACAAATGCATTTTTTTGCAGACCGAAATTGACTATCTTGGGTATGAAATAAGTGAGCAAGGGATTCGGCCAGGCTCAAAAAAAATAGAGGCAGTAGAAAATTTAAAGAGCCAGAAAATGTTCATGAATTGCGCATGTTTTTGGGACTTATTAGCTACTTTAGAAAGTTTGTACAAGGCTATGCCACTATTAGTTATGAGCTTTACAGACTTCTTAAGAAAGATGTAGCATGGGAATGGGGTCCATTACAAAAAGAAGCATCCACATACTAACAAATCGTCCTGTTTTAGCCATATTCCAAGTAGGAACTGAGGTGGAAGTCCACACTGACGCTAGTTGCAAAGGATTGGGAGGAATTCTTTTACAGAGGCAGGATGGCGAGTTGAAGCCAGTCGCTTATTTCAGTCGCAAAACAAGCAAGGAGGAGTCAATGTATCATTCGTACGAGTTAGAAACGTTGGCGGTAGTAGAGTCGCTTAGACGTTTCCGAATTTATATTGCCGGCACACATTTCAAAGTCGTTACAGATTGTTCAGCAGTTCGATACACATTCCTCAAGAAAGATCTGATGCCCCGAATAGCTCGCTGGTGGTTATCAATTTAGTAGTACGACATGGACGTGGAACATAGACCTGGTAAATCACATAGTCACGTGGATGCTTTGAGTAGATGTCCAGTCGAAAGCCCAAAAATAGTAGACATCAATGCTATTGATGTTTTTGATTGGGTGATATGTCTTCAAAACCAAGATGAGAAGTTGCGGATCATTCGAGCAAAGCTGGAAGCTGGAGACAGCGATTCAGAAATTAATAACAATTACAGGTTGATAGATGATAGATTGTACAGGATTATTAAACAAGGTGAAACTAGATTAGTAGTACCCAAATATAGGCGATGGAATATCTTGAGGAAATACCACGATCTAATCGGACATCCCGGGCTCCAGCGTAGCGAGAAAATCATCAAGGAGTCATTTTGGATCCCTGGTATGACCCGGTTTATTCGTAAGTATGTTAATTCATGCTTGGATTGTTTGTACAAGAGAGGTCAATATGGGCAACAGGAAGGAAAGTTGCATCCTATTGAGAAAGTAGTGCAACCACTACACACACTACATATAGACCATTTGGGACCTTTCTGCAAAAGTCAATCCGGTAATAGCTGTCTTTTATTGGTAGTTGATGGGTTCACAAAGTTTGTCTGGGCTACTCCGTGCAGAATGACTAAGACAAAAGAGGTAATAAAGGCGCTTCGAGACATTTTCTGTTTGTTTGGTTATCCGACCAGAATTATTTCTGATAGCGGAACGTCATTCAAAAGTAAGACTTTCAAGCAGTGCTGTTTGGATAACCAAATTAAACATATTGTCAATTCTGTAGCCTGTCCAAGAGCAAACGTTCAAGTCGAGAGATATAATCGGACCTTGCTAGATGCTGTAAACACCAGCGTTGAAGAAGAACGAGAATGGGACACGAAACCACAGGACATCACATGGGGTATGAATAATCTTCAAAACGCTTCTACAGGTTTCTCGCCATATAAGTTAATGTTTAGTGCTACTCGAAGCCGATTTCAAGATTTGGGAAATAACACGACCTTCAAGCTGTAATCCTCACCGTTGAAACCTTCATGAAAATGAAATTTGACACTGCCAAAAAATTGTCCAGAAATAGTTCTAAATAGTCCACAAAGAAATGAAAATAGTCCTCTTATAGTTCGTGTTTTCTGTGCAATAAAGGATTATTATTCCGAAGTTATAGCTATAGGTTGGTGAGGATTACAGCTTGACGTCAAGCTGTAATCATCATCTCTCGTGCAAGCAAACGGAAGGGCCTATCGACTTAGTTTGGGTTTCAAAAATTATTCCAGAAATAGTCCACACGGCATGCCAAATTTCAGATATAGTCCTTCCACGATTCCAGAGTTATTAAGACATCTTGGTGAGGATTACAGCTTGAACATTTGATATCATCAAATATCTTCAGAACGCCTACGACTTTCAGTTTGAAATTTGAGTCAAAAAATAGTCCACCGAAACAATAATGATTTCCACCTGGTTTACTTTGAATAAGTGCATTAAAAATACAATGTTTATTTCCCATACATTCAATACATGTACAGTCGCGTACAAAATAATAATGGGTAAACCCTAATAAACGTTAATTCAATCAAAGGGCCTGTTTTTAACCTCTGAAAAGTAACGGTATTGTAATATTGTAGGAAAGTGAGCGCATAGCTCTGTCCTTCACGTTCACGACACTTAACTTTTATGTTCTCCCATTTAGCCGGACTTTCATCAGAGTTTTGATAACCGCTAAATACAGTTTAAATACAACCTTAATAAAACACGGATGGTTAGGGGCAACCTGGCTGACAGGCAATAAGCTTGGCCTGCTTGAGTACGTTACTTGCCTTTTGCTTGTTGTGCTTAAGTTGTTATTAATTTAAACTGTTTTTAATGGCTGTCAAAAGCCCTTAGAAGACTGAAACATAAATGAGTTTTTTGTTGTACATAAGTGCGTGACAGCGATTTGGATTTTGAACGGGTCTTCGAGCTTCGGTTGTAGCTATGATATATATGTTATATATTTATATAGTTGAGCTAAGATGTAAACAACAATGGCGGAATTGGTATCGCGAACGCGCTGGCAAAATTTCGTCGAAATACGATTTTGCTGAAACTTTTGAAGACATCTTAAAGCATTTTTCGATGTAAATTAAGGCACGAGTGTTTAAAAATCACGTCAATCCGTACATGACAATTGCAATTATGACATCATTGCAATGGAGGAAAGTGTTAAGAACTGACAATAAATAAGTAAAGGATAACATGCTAGCTTCTGTACTCTGCAATAATGAGATCATTGCAATGGAGGAAAGTGTTAAGAACTGACAATCAATGTGTAAAGGATAACACGCTAGCTTCTGTACTCACAAAACATAATTTGAAAAAAGAACAGATCCATTTATGTTCATTATAGTTATATATATGTATATGTTTATATCATATTTATATATATAACTTAGTTTTAACCACAATAATCACAGTCGGTTCATTGGAATAATCATCACATAACATCAAACATTGTTTGATTAATTACAGTCTTAATTATTTCAATTTTAGGTATTTAATTAAGTGCTTATGTCTAAATAATTGGCACCTCCCGAGTATAAGTATACATAAAGGTTTAGTAAAATTTTCAGAGGTTCAACCCCTTCCTTAAACTCTGATGTCCCTACATACACATAAATATGTAGGGACATCACAGTTTCGCCATGAAACATCTTCAGAGCATTTTTATTTTTAACCTCTTCCAAAAATGAATATACAGGCTGTTGTTTTGTAAAGTTACGCCTATAGTAACTATCATCATGAACAACTTTCCTCCAGAAACATATGGTCGCAAATGGAAAAAAATCGTCCCTCATTACATTGAACAATCAGCTGATTACATGTTACTATGGGAGACCCATATACCTATATTTCTTGGGGAAAGTTATTCATAATGACGGGTACTATAGTCCCTTACTCGGGAGTAGCTTTACATAACAATACCCTGAAAATTGCTCTGATAAAAACGGTTTCATAGTGAAAGTTGTTCAGAAAGATGTTTCTAACAACCTCTAATTTGACTACACTTTTACTTTACAGCCTGTATATAAGTCACATGTAATGAACTTAAAAATTATGATTTATTATTATATCTAAAAAAACAGTCAAAATAAAGTAAGTATAATTGCTAGATCTCTAACCCAACGAGTAGTCAGTAGAGTTCGATTATTATGGAAAATGGCAGTAGTCTTGAAAATTACTAATAAATGAAGTTAATTTTAAATATTTTCATCATTTTTAAATTAGTATTAGAGCGTACTATACTTTTTTACAAAATACTATCCTTTTTGTATTTTTGTGCTATCCTTTTCAACGCACCAAAATCCAATACTGGTTGTCGTATAGCGCAGCCGGTCTGGCGCAGTGGAATAGTTAAATTGTAACCTCATATTTTTTGTAACCTTGTTGATTTGTACCTTTGTAGGAAGGTAGGTAGTTAGGTGCCTACAGCAGGGGGCTACCTCATCGCCGCAGCTATGGAGATAAAAGGTTGCCTAAAATTTTTTCTATCACCGTAAGAACGTCTGTATAATGTACATTGGTTAAATTACTTATCTCAATGGTCCGCACCGGATTCGAACACGCATCTCCTGCGTGAGAAGCGAGTATGAAACCACTAGACTATGGAGATTAATTGGTATAAACCGGTTTATTAGGGTTTACCCAATTTTTATTTTGTACACGACTGTACATTGATTGAAATGTATGGGAAATTAAACATTGCATTTTTAATGCCGTTCTTCAAAGTAAACCAGGTGGAAATTATTATTGTTTCGGTGGACTATTTCTGGACTATTTTTGGCGAAATATCAAACTAGAAATCGTAGGCGGTCCAGAGATATTTGATATTATCAAATGTTCAAGCTGTAATCCTCACCAAGATAACTTAATAACTCTGGAATCGTTAAAGGACTATTTCTGAAATTTGGCATGCCGTGTGGACTTTCTGGACTAATTTTTGAAACTGAAACCAAGTCAATAGGCCCTTCCGTTTGCTTGCAAGAGAGATGAGGATTACAGCTTGACGTCAAGCTATAATCCTCACCAACTTATAGCTATAACTTCGAAACTATAAGTGGACTAATTTTCTTTCCTGGTGGAATATTTAGGACTATTTCTGGACTATTTTTTTTTGCATTTTCAAATTTCATTTTCATGAAGGTTTCAATAAAGTCAAAGTCAAAGTCTTTATTACTGTAGATATTTACATATACTTAGCAAACGTCATTTTTTGCCTCTTCTCTACATTGGACCACTGTGGGAGAAGAAGGGCGTAGAAACTCCCACAGATTGATTTTTAGATCTCTTTTAAAAATAGGTTGTGCTTAACTAATACAAATACGAAAAATTTAATTGTTATGATTAATAAGCAGGAATAAATAATTACAAAATTATTAACAGCAAGGTCTTTGTTGAGCCAGATTAACCCCATAAAGTCCTGTCATTTAAGTAATCTTGAACATTGTAATATCCCTTTTTCGACAAAGTAGCTTTAACATGCTTTTTAATGGTGAGGATTACAGCTTGAAGGTCGTGAAATAACAGGTATGATGATGAGGAAGGTGCTTCTAGGTGCAGAGCTGAA
Source organism: Argyresthia goedartella (assembly GCA_949825045.1). NCBI lineage: Eukaryota > Metazoa > Arthropoda > Insecta > Lepidoptera > Argyresthiidae > Argyresthia > Argyresthia goedartella. The sequence goes on from OX463823.1 coordinate 12,827,215, forward strand.
GCAAGTGCTAATTTACACAGGTCTGCAGAAAAAATGCGGAAGTACTTCGACGCGAGGAGGAAACTGCCTACAAAGTACAAGGTAAATGATCTTGTTTTATGGAGAGGAGCTGCAGACAGGAACATCAACGTTCGCCGGAAGCTGAAGGAGAAATATAGTGGACCTTATAAAGTGACCCGGGTAGCAGGTAACGCTATCGTTACCTGCTACGCTAATGATGTATCTATATACATCATTACCTCATTAAAAGGTATCAAAGTTTACAAAAAATTCAAGGCGCTAGTGTCGTCAGATTCCCTTAAACCATTTCATGCTTACAATGATGACGATATTAGCACTAACGATAGTGAGGTTGATAGTACGGAAGAATTGATTGATTTACTGGAAGGCTGAGATAAGTCTAGTCTTGGTATATTTGTACATGACTGTGGTCATCATGATGGATAATTTGGAAATGACTGCGGTCATCATTATGGATAATTTGGAGATGACTGTGGGGTCATCATTATGGATAATTTGGAGATGACTGAGCGGTCATCGTCATGGTTTATTTGGAACTGACTGAGGTCATCATGATGGATAATTTGGAGATGACTGAGCGGTCATCATCATGGTTTATTTGTAACTGACTTGAGGTCATCGTGATGGATAATTTGGAGTAATTGTTATTGATAAATCGAGTAGAAGTGATCTATGGTAAAGATTTGATGGGATATAAATATGGAAATCTACGAGAGTTTACTTTAAATATAGATTTTGTGTGGACAATAAGGATTTGAGTAATTTTGGATTATGTAGGAATTTAAAATTTTGTATTTTCAGCACATTATTTTGGTTTCATCCTATATGTACATGCAAATATAATACTGTTTACATAATTTAAAGAGGAATACATTGTTTTGAAATTGACATTTTAATGTGTAAATAATTACTGTTAATTTACCATTCTTTATAAAATTGTAAAAATATTTTTTTCAATGAATAGGTAAATAATTCTGGGCATTAGTTTATCAGTAACAGTACTGGTACTGAGTGAACCTGGTTCAAATCCAGAAGAAAGACTGAAAATGACATTTAATTTTATTAGGTACATCAACAGATGATTGTATTTGTAACAGTGTTGGCTTTAGATATTTTTCCTTTCTTCTTTGCAGGGTCGCAACGTCGCCAGGATGGACGAGTGTGAATAATTGCCTATAGCAACACTCAGTGCTGTCAGAACAAGCAACTTGACGGCAGTGGTTTTCCGATGAAATTGGATAACCTGCGTGGAGCGGACCAATCAAAGCTTCGAAAATAGAACGTGTTCGATAGCGCGCAAATATCGCGCCAAATCCAGACAGAAAGGCCTTTCAAGGAGCGGCGGTGGCAAGATGGTGGAAGTGCAGGCCATTCACGCGCCCTCTTTTCTGCATATTCGTCGGACTGCATACAAAGCTAAGTGTTGTGCTGCTAAAATTAGAAATTGATAGTGATAAATCCTTCCCTTGCACAATTTAGATTTGGTGCCTAATTTGGTTAGAAGCAAACGTGTTTCTGTTTGAAATTAAATTTAGTTTTGCCTGGGTATGTAAAGTTGCTATGGTTAATTACTTTGTTCTACCTGTGTAATTAGTGCTTCGAAGTATTCAGCTTATCTCATTTTATTGGTACAATTAGGTTTTGGTTTCGTACTTTTGGTGATCAATAAAATATATTGGTGATCGGTTAAATATTTTCTGTTCTCAAAAGTTATTTTGAATTTAATGTTCCCAAGTGCTAGACTGCTATTGCTAATGCTATTGTATAGATTAGATTTAAATATGCAGATCGTTGTAATTATAGTGATTAGTATAAATAAATAGGAGTTTCTGGTTGTGTAGGTTAATTCTGAAAAATAAATATGATTATAACTGGTGTATTGAAGTGCTTTTATTCGTAAAACACAAAATCATACAAAGCTGGTTGGTGGGTTGAGTGAGTGTACCCTGCTTGGCCATACGACCAAGATCTTAGGATCTGGTTTCAGGTATGAACATATATTTCCTCATGAGAACTTATTTCACTGGTAAAAAAGTTATAATAGAAGGTAAAATCAAAATCGTACACTGCGAGCGAGCTGTCACCTCTCTCTCTCACCCCACTCAATTCAATTTCAATTCAATATGTTTATTGCAATATCTAACATGTCATAAGTTCTTAATAAGTGCAGTTTAGTCTCAATATCATTTTACCCATAGGGCGTAGCAAGCTTTACCCTAGGCGAGAAAGAGAGGACAGAGCTGGCTCATAGACAAATAAATGAGGCAACATAAAAAATAATAGATTCTGTGTGACGCTACACATGCAATGCATTATGCCCCGGCGCACACGGTCTACAAAACACTTCTCATTTTATACGCACTCGCCGCATACGGTAAACGCCGCTGGCCGCTTCTTGTGGCGCCACAAACTGCTGACACACGCCACTCGTGCGATTAAAACTCCTGTCTCCCTTCGCTTCCGTCAACTCGGACAACACCGTAAATAACGGAGTCAGAAAGTAGCGGCTACCGAATACACGTGGCGACGTTTTGTGGTCCATTTGCGCCGCAGCTAAGAATGGACGATTGTAGTCTCATGGCATATTTAATAAGCATAGTACAAATCCGCAAAAAGGGTAACTAGACAATATCGCAACTACGAATCGTATACTCTACAATAAAACCTAATTCGCGCATTTCCATTAACCACTTCACCCCATCCCCCTTTTAGGTCCGCCTTTTTATGACGAGGTACCGAAGCGAGATAGATATTCACAGCTCAGTTGTTACTTTATACGTTTTACCCGAGTTACCCCTTTGTGCCACAATCGGATTCCGTAACGCTTTTGAGACGAGCGTCTAAGTGACTGGCAATTTGCGAAGGCTGAAAAATATGAACTATACTGTTGTGCGTATGGAAAGTATACCTCCCTAGCTTCAGCGATGGACTAGCCCCCTGTCACGCAAAATGCAGTATTGAATAACTGGCATAGGCACAACTTACCCTCTGCCAGCCCACATGGGAAAAGGCTCGTTACTATGTTGTGTAAATTTTTACCCAAGGTGGACGGAACGGAACGGGGCGGTATATGCGTTCGGGGTTAGATGTTTTTGTGTGTGTGCGTTTGTCTGTAAAACTACTGGACTGATTTTGATGTGCTTTTTTTCATCAGTGGAGAATTGACTGCGATGGCTCTTAGCTACATTTTTGACCGACCGCGAGCGAAGCGACTCCATTCAAGGATTGGGCAAAATGTTTTCGTATGTTCGGATGTTATCCTCTACAGGCCGTATTACTCAACTGATTCTCGTGAATTTTTGTGAGCAGGTTTGATATTATTTATTTTTTTTGTCGATTCAGTTTTTGGAAAAATTCCAAAATGGCAGAAATGTGGGGGTTTCCAATTTTCAAAAACCTCTACAGTTCACACAGCTTGACGGATTTCAACACATGAGGTGTCGTTGGATTTATAGATAGCATGAGAGTCACAGGCTATAAAATTTTAGTGAAAAGTCAATAAGTTGGGTTTCTGATCCAATTTCTTAAGTTTACAAAGATATTGGTGCGGGTATTTTCATACTCCATGTATGTAACCAGATGCATTCATAAGTTTGTATGTATTATTAAAAGAAAGTGTCACTCACGGGGTCTGCAGCTCACAACAGAGCCACTGGTAATGAAATCGACCTTAGTGGTCTAAAGTTATCCGCCTAATAAGCTCGCCTTTGTATAGTATTTTTATGTAAGTCTTGTTGTCTGTATATTATTTGTGAGCTATAAAGAAATTATGAATTATGAACAAGGAATAATTGGTCAACAAGTGAACCAAATTTTAGACGTCATAATGTGTCGGGGTGTTTAATTTTTAGGGTTCCGTACCCAAAGGGTAAAAACGGGACCCGAAAAACATTATTAAGACTCCGCAGTCTGTCTGTCTGTCTGTCCGTCTGTCACCAGGCTGTATCTCATGAACCGTGATAGTTAGACCGTTGAAATTTTCTCAGATGTATTTCTGTTGCCTCTATAACAACAAATACTAAAAAACAGAACAAAATAAATATTAAGGTGGCTCCCATACAACAATTCTTTCAATACCCTATACAAACTTATGAATACACCTGGTTACGTACATAAAGTGTAAAAGTACCGCACCAATAACTTTGAAAACAACATTTTGCTATGTAAAATCCAGACTATTCACTGCACAAATCCCTACCATTGTACGGTGGTACGGAACCCTTAGTGCGCGAGTCCGACTCTCACTTGGCCATTTTTTTAATATTTGTGGTAACGAGTACCTCATCGTAACGCAGTAACAAGTATTCAACTGCAATGATCATATTTTATGTACATAATTAAACTCAATGGGATATTAAAAATGTACAACAAAAGCCTCCCCTAATTGAGCACCCTGTGCACCTGCGATACCAGTGTAAACCGGAACCCCCTGTATGTCAGCGGCTTGCTGACGACTCGGACACAAATTACTGGGACACTGTATCCGAATTGACACATTTTAATTTTAATACTTTTTAGTGACAATTCGGACACCATGAAAAATAATGGTTTTGTACAGTCAGATAAAAAAAACTTAATTTGCCATGACAAATCCAACAATACTTTATTGTATAAATCCGGCTAGCCATTTGAATGGTACTATCATACAGTTATAATAAAGAAGAGATTCCCATAAAGAAGATTCTACCCATATCTTACTACGACTTAATATTGCCAATCATCACATTTCCCATTCGTCCCCATATGCTCTGAATATGTGCCGCGTTAGCTCACAAACAACTTTTTGCTGCCTATGTTTCATAATTTTAATATTACTAACTTTGTTTTTAAATGTCGGGTGTGCACAAATATTGATTTTGCTTCTCTGGCGCTCTTGTACTGTTCTATGCTGCTTAATAATGATTTGTGAATGGCTACTGTCATTATTGCCATTATTATTTCCCACTATTTTTGGTACTATAGTGTATCCTTTTTTAGTGAATCATTTGCGATTATTTGACATTAGTAACATATCCGTTCGATAATCTCAGTGTATACTATCAGAATGTGAGGGGACTTCGGACTAAAACGGAGACTTTCGGGCGGAATATTACGCTTAACGATTATGACATAATAACTCTGATGGAAACCTGGCTTCTTGATTATATTGCTGACAATGAATTATTCGATAATAGGTACATAGTGTGGCGGCGCGACCGCGACTATGTTTCTACGCAGCTGACTATGGGAGCCGGTGTATTGATAGCGGTTAAAAGGGAATTATGCTCGAACGTTAATGTTGGTTGGCAAACCTCGGCCAAGGACATCTGGGTATCAATCCCATTACGACTTAATAACAAACAAGTGACCACTCTGCATCTGTGTTCGTTATACCTCAGTGATGAAAAAAATGGTAATAATTTTAAAACCCAACTAGATAACTTTTGTAGTAATTTAATTAATCTTAGGTCTCATAATAATCAAGATAGATTTGTTATTGTAGGTGATTTTTATATGAGTTGCATTCAATGGACATCACAGAATGGTTAACTTCAGCTATCCAACTTAGTCAGTTCTCAGGTTAAGGAATTTATCGATGCTCTGAATGTCTGTGGTCTTCACCAATATAATACATTCGAAAATAACTATGGCCGCATTCTTGACCTTGTGTTGTCCAACGAAAATGTTATAACAATGTCCTGCCTAGATCCGCTAGTTCCAGAGGACCCCTACCACAAAGCTCTTCATATTGACATTCCTGTGTCACACTTTACCCCTCTCATAACAATACCCTTCACATCATTTAATTATTTTAAAGCAAATTACGAATTGATAAGAGAGGAGTTAAATAAAATTGATTGGTCCATAGTTCTTCGTGAGGGTAGTGTGGATGAAGCGGTCGAGCTGTTCTATAAAACTATTTATAAAATTCGTGATACCTATGTGCCTATCCGTAAGTCTTCTAAGAGTAAGTACCCACCATGGTACAGTCCAGCATTGATTAAGGCGATTAGAGAGAAATTTAAATATCACAAAAAGCTTAAAACTTACGGAAATCTGTCTGATAAAGCATCCTTTGTAGTACTTCGCGATAGGGTAGGCATTATTGAACGAGATTGTCATGCTAAGTATATTTCTAATGTGGAAAATGCTATTGTTAACAACCCAAGAGTGTTTTGGACCTTTTTAAAGTCGAAAAGAAAAAGTGTCGTTTTCCCTTCGAGTATGACTTATGATGGTATCTCTTCTGACTGTGGCCAATCAATAAGCGAATATTTTTCTAAATTTTTCCACTCCACATTCTTAAGACCCAGTTCTGAGTTCCGACGACTTAAGAAATGACGACACCGCCAGACTGTGCGACATCACTGGCATTGAGATTAACGCACCGCTTGTACAAAGACAATTGCAAGCTCTTGATCTGGCCAAGTCTGCTGGTCCCGATACAATCCCGGCCAAATCCTTGGTTACATGTTCCAAAGAACTTTCGGGTCCCGTGTCTATGCTGTTCAAACGATCGCTGGACGAGGGTGTAATGCCAACCCGTTGGAAATCTGCGTTTATCTCACCTATTCATAAAAAAGGTTCCCGGGATTGTGTCGAGCACTATAGACCAATTTCAAAATTATGCCTAATTGCTAAGGTTCTGGAACGTATCGTTTACACTCAGCTTTATAGTAGTCTCAAAGCAAGTTTCAGCCCTTTGCAACATGGGTTTTTGAAGGGGAAATCGACCGTATCAAACCTGGCAATCCTAAATGACTATGTTACTTAGCGTATGGATGATGGCGATCAGGTTGATGTCATATATACTGACTACAGTAAGGCCTTTGATCGCATTGACCACAGAATATTGCTAAGGAAGCTTGGGGGTGTTGGTATCGGTGGCAGTTTGTTTGCATGGTTGAGTTCCTATGTATCTAACCGTTGTCAAGCTGTTGTATTAAACGGTTTTAAATCCTCCTGGGTGAAATCACCATCCGGTGTTCCCCAAGGATCATTGCTTGGCCCATTGCTATTTATTATATTTGTACAGGACATCGATTATTGCTTTATTAATTCTAATGTACTATTATTTGCCGATGATATGAAAATTTTTAGAGTAGTGAACAAGGCTTCGGATGCCATGCTGTTACAACAGGATTTAATCAGGCTCGACAACTACTGTCTGTTAAACACGCTGGATCTGAACGTCTCCAAGTGCTTCTTTGTAACATTTACCCGCAAGCTTAGGCCTTTTGTATCAAACTACGATATAAAAAACCTGCCATTGACTAGGCTGTCTGAAGGTAAGGACCTAGGGGTAATTCATGATAGTAAACTAATGTTTAACCAGCATATTAATAGCATTGTCAGTAAAGCCTCGAATGCCATGGGATTTGTTATGCGGTTGTCTAAGTCGTTTAACCGTATGAAAACCGTCAAAGTTCTTTACTGCGCTTATGTCCGTAGTCACCTCGAATACGCATCTCAGATATGGAACCCTTGCTATGACACGTATAGTGGTAGACTTGAGCAAGTTCAGAGGAAGTTCACTCGGTATCTCGGTTTTAAGTTCAAGCTGCCTAAATTACAATATGAAAACCGATGTGCACGGCTCCATCTTCTTCCTCTTAACTTGCGCAGGGACACTGCTGATGTAGCATTCCTCATGAAGATAGCAAGAGGTACCGTTGACTGTCCTTGGCTACTAAGCAAATTGAATTTTAAGGTTCCTAACCGTAGTACTCGTAGACGCCCGTTGTTTCAGCTACCTTTGGTGCATAGCAATTAGAGAGCTAATTCCTTTCTTGTCAGAGCCTGCTCTACTTTCAACCCTCTTTTTGACTCTTGCATTGATCAAGATATTGACATAGATATTTTCAATAGCAGTGTTCAATCACTAGGAAAAAATACTATAAAGACATTTTTAGCGTCTCTTAAGAGTGAAGGATGACGTGTAGATGGTAATGTGGGTGGTGGGTGCGTGAGCAGCGAGATCTTTTTTAGTAAATAAATTTTTGTGTGGTGAGGAAGAGTGGCGTTTGTGTTGCCGGACCGAACGGACGTGTCCCCCCGAGATCTCCCAAACGCATTTAAACAAACAATAGTTTTCATCCCCGGCGCGCGCCTTTTGTTCTGCCTCCGGAGGCCCGAAAACGAGCCTGGCTTATACCGCGTGTTACTGTAAGGGTTACCTGGGGAATGTGCGTGATCCATCTAGGCACCCCATCTGTGCAATACCACGCATTTCAGTGATTGTGATGATACTAGTGCGGTCAAGTGTAATGAATGCCCAGAGAACTGCGCGATACTCTTAGGCATCCCATCTGTGCAAGCCCTAGAATTTATTCTAGGCCAGGTGCACGTCTGAGCCACGCAGCGACAGGCCGGCAGCGAGCGACGCCTACGCAACACACCCTCAACGCTACTGCCTCCACCACCACCGCCGCTAAACACACCAACCTGGTGAGATCATTCCGATTAGGACATCATTGATAGTGATTACCTACCTCTAACTTTATTTCTCTCAGCACCACTCGCCGCCTGACAATAATAAACCACCACTTACTGCGGCCGCGGTCGCCCCTATTGACTAAGGCATAATCACATTTATAGGTGCGTCATAGGCAGGATATAACAATTCCCTACCTACGCAATATCAAAATCAACTAATAAAACATTATTATAGCTACATATACTTATATTGCTTTGCCTGAAAATAAATTCGAGATAATTCTCCTCAAGATTTATTTTCTCCTCATCTTCGAAAGACCATTCAAAACAGTCATTAACAATAACCATCCACTAAACCCTGAAACTCAGTGAATAAGCCAACCCAAAACTTAACAATCCTAGAATTATTTTTATGTAGCTAAACTGCAAATATACTAAACCCGACAATAAACAAAACTAAACAAGTGCAGGCTATAAAAATGCCATCTCACCAAACTCCCAGAAACTAGACAAAACAATTGACTGCTATTTAGGAACAATTGAAAAAGCTTCGAAGCACAAAAGGCTCACAACGTTCCCTCACACATCTGGCACCCATTCTATGGTGTCAGCCCATCTTGGAAATACCGGGAAACATAAGAATAAAAATAGATCGTAAAAAGCCAAACAGCGTCTCTCATCATACCGGCCGTACACCTCTTAGAAACAACCCACACACACACATTCATATTAGCTAAAATACCACGAGGCTTTCTCCTGTAGTAATATCTCACAATCTAAACTCTACCAATGCCCAGAGATGGAAAATGCCTGTTCCATGCAATTGCAGACAAAATCAACCATCTGTTTGGAGCGACATTCAACCATACCCACATCAGAAGCGACTTAGCTAGATACGTGGAAGCTAACAGCAATTATCCACGCATCAAACATGCGATCGACGCACCAAACGCAGAAGCTTTCACTGAGTACATAAAAAATCTCCACATACAGGGCACGTGGGGTGGTGAAGAAATTATCATAGCAGCCGCGGAGTTCTACGTAATAAGTGTAGCGATCCATCATACCTAAATACAAAACTAAGCAGGAACCTACCCAATAATAGTAAAACAAAACATAACCATTTCTAACTTTATCCGGTCCGACAAGCCCACAAAAATAAAACAATAATGCAAGCCCGTCTACTACATAACTGCATATTCTGAGAAATAGCGAGAAACAGCAAACAATTGCACATCATAAAAGGATAATTTCACCATCTTCCAGAAAACAGGCAATTAACAAAAGACTTCCACTGATGAACAATAACAACAATAAAATCGGAGACTTTTTGTCCTAAGCGGCTCTCTACCGAGAATAAGGGCGCACGAAGATACGCACAAACTTTGACAATCGCAACCCGTACGATCTGTTAATCGTAGACAAAGGTAGTTCAAATAAATCACGCTATATCTAAGTTCTTTCTTTCAACAACATCCCAAGAACATAACCTAATGGAAGCCTTACCAACGCTGAGATGGTAACTGCCTATTCACCGCAATTGCTGACTAAATTAATCACCTATGTCAATTAACATACAACCACACTCACATTCGTAAGGACCTAGTTAAATATGTAGAAGAAAACGGCGATGAACAGAACAAAGCTCGCAATCACCGAGCCTGAAATCCTTAACAACTCACCACTGAAAATCTACGCAATTACGGTACTTGGGCTGGAGAGGAGATTATAATACCAGCTGCCGAATACTTTCTACTTAACGCAACAATCCACCAGCAAAATACACCATCGCTCACATTCACGCCCAAGAATCCATCCCAACCTCAACGTCACAGGACACCACTACGACAGCGTTTACTTGCTTGAATCGCCAAATTTACCCACGGATCAAGCAACCGATAACCAAACTGATAACACCATACTTTCGCCGATACTTAATGCAACACCCATGACCTCCTCAGGGTCAACCATAACATCAACAGAAGACATCCCAGACAACACCGGATATACGATGATACGAAACAGACCCATATTTAAACCACAAGTCACATGCGAGCGTATGCGCATTGCTACTTGGAAGGTTAGAGGATGCGCCGAAATAACTAAAAGACTCAACATTGACGCGGAATTGACTAACAAAAACATACACATAGCCTATATACAGGAAACAAACATGATACATATGTCAAAACACTATCTCTGGTATCTGTATGCTCGCATCGGACAAGACGCTATAAAGAAATACAGGAAAAAGGGAATTATAGGAACAAACCTCCTTCACAATATTGCACACAAATATTTTAAAAGTTACATCAATAGAAAATGCATGTACAAGGGCGAGCTTGTCTCTTAAAAGAGATTTCTTCCAGCAAAACAAGGCATTACAGGAATTGCTATCATAAAAGGGTAGGCAGTGCACGATAATTACTATAACTAAAATGCCTAGGAATAAATTAAAATATCTGTAAAATACAGATAGCAAATACGAAATAATTACAGATATATACATAAACCTTACATATAATAAAATAAATACAATAACTTTTACGAAAGAGACATGTAGAGCTCTTTAATATGTTTCTTAAAAGAAAAAAGAGTCGGACTGTCTCTTATAGTGCAAAGAGGTGCGTTCCAGAGGCGGACCGCCCGCAGCCTGAAGGAGCGTTTATACGCAGCGCTGCTATGCCGCGGAGTAGCTAAAAGTGAATAATTAAATATCATCGGAGAACTGCTCATGGCAAACTTAAAAGTAGAAAGACGAAAATTCTTATAAGAGACCCCATAAACAACCAGTGAATTGGACGTAGTTCCAATACGAACCGTAAACGAAATCAAATATCTCGGCACATATATTACGGCAGGACATAGGACCCATTAAAAAAGAGGTGCCGGCAAGCCATATGCAATTCCAAGGCCCTAATGCATTTTATAAAGAAATCCAACATAGACTGAAATATAGTGCGCCTGATTTACAAAATGGTCACTGCACTGTTTATAAAATACGGACAAAAAGCGGCAACCCTCACTAAAGCAAACAGTTGACAGTCAGTATATGAACGCCTGATCCTCAGAGACATGTTTGAGAACGCCAGAAGCTATCCAAGATACCACAAAATTCATGACTGACTACAGGACAAAACGATATCCAAACGAATCAAAAACCACCGGATATGTTACTATACATATTCTGCGACGCCCACAACAGCACTTACTACACGCTCCATTCAAATACGAAGCAAGGAAGAAGAAAGCCGGCCGACTTATATACACCTGGAAAGATTTCCTTAAGCATGACATCAAACATCAAACACAGTTACTGGACAGAATCATCACACAACAGGGACGATGTCAGGATGGCCTAGAGGCAAATATACCGTATCCCAGAAACAGACAGCAAAAGCGAAACTGGGAACTTACCGGATAACCCAAACGAACACGACTCAGGAAACTCAACTATTAACAATAACTGAAAATAGAAGGAAAACAAGAACTTGAAGAAAACAACAGCTGCTCTCCAAATCCCACATCCTCCCCATTCCACATATCCTGTATTGGCTTCAGGCTGAAGAGTCGGTCGATTGAATTCACTATCCTTCCCTTCCTAAAGAGCAGGTCATTCCGCCCCCCCTCAAAACTTGTGCCCTCTGGTATGCCGGCCGAAAGACCGGAACAGGTTTAGAACCCTGGCTGGAGAAGCACCATTCATTCATTCATTCATTCAATAAATTTTTGTGTGGTGAGGTATCACCTCAATTATGTTATTGTTTTTTTAACTATATGTGGTTGCTTATAATTAGCCTTTAGTTTATCATAGTTCAAAACTGTTTAATAATATAGCTGTAAGCTTCCCAGAAAAATAATAAAATAAAAATAAAATAAAATAAGAGTGTCCATCACCCTACTTTGCACGGTACATCCAGAAATAGTTTACAACCTAGATGTAACTCCTTGTGTCAAACAAACAAACAAACATTTGTATACATGCACATACATTGCTTCTGGCCCCATACTAGACTACCTTGTACCGTGGGAGCTAGACACAGAGACATCACACACATACAAACATCCAAGATCTGGGGACACCAACGGCATCTATTGCCATTTTTCTAAATATAATCGAGATACATATACGCTAATTTCTAACCATCACGGCTAACGCCACCTATATATTGTAAGACATTTTTCTTCTACCGGAGTACAACTTTTTTGTACGGGATGGCTAATCTTCTTGTGAGAATTATTAGACTATGGTACTAGGGTACCTCATAAAAAATACTAAAAACTTACATAAATACAAAAAAGGCGGCTTAGCTTAGCTGTCAGGTTATAATAAATAAATTAAATATTCGCTCAGGTGCAATAACAAGCGAGAAAGTGTTATGGAGTTCTAGATGTACATATAATAAAATAAAGTCACTCTTTCTATATATCTATCTATCTATTCTATATATCTTATACCTCTTTTATTAGTATAGGGCTCTCTCACTCGTTTTCCTCAAGTTTTTATCGCCAAAGTGGTTATAATAGTCTTTACAAATAAATATATATATACATATATATAAAAGATCTAATTTTTTCTCCTATGTGGAGGTTTAAAATGTTTATTTTTTTTAATGTCGATTTTTGTACTAAATAGATAGATAGATAATTAATTTATTCATTGTTCGGTACAAGCACAAAAACTTTATTGGTTATTAACATATTACAAACCACACAAAATTAATTAAGACAAAAAACTTCAAAGAAATTATATAAAACAATGAAAATAATTATAATTAACACAGCAAAAATATGGAAAGTAAGGATCACTATGTGGCACCGTGACTGTACCGTGACAATTAAATGGCCATGACTCAGCAATGTCAAAGACGAATCTGTGACGCTGATATTCTGCCAGAGACTAAGCGGACGAGACAGAAATAGGCTTAAGTACACACAACAGACAAATAAAATTATTAATTTTTACTTTAATTTTTATTAAAATTACAGCAATTAAATAAAATTAAAAAAAACAAAAACTACTAATATAACTAATAGAATTGAATTACTTATTGGAATTGAATTTGAATTTAAATTGAATTAATAATGCATAGAATAATATTGGAATTGTGTGATTTAAAATAGTTGAAATTTCAGAATTGTATAATATGGATAGAAAAAGGATAATATAATGTCAATGATTATGTCGTATGGTAGTCAAATAAAAAAGAATGAATTTTGTAGGAGATTTCTTCAGGTTATAACCAAGGGCAATATACCTTTTGAAAGACGGATTTAAGTTCTGAAGATGTAGATTTTTATGCTGAATATATTTTTCAATTATACATTTTTTAATGCATGTTTAATGGTCTAATTTGACTCAGAGTGGTACACGTCCACAGAGCAATTTATAGTTTTGGTAGTTGTCTTCTTCTATAAATTATACTTTGAAGCTTTTCTATCTGACTGTACACAACCGCATAAATATTATGATGATGTCCGAATCGTCACTAAAAAAGTATTAAAATTAAAATGTGTCAATTAGGACACAGTGTCCGAGTAAATTGTGTCCGAGCAAGCCATGTGAGCACACATAATTGGTAAACAGATCACATTTGAAATGATCGCAAAACTAGAAAGACATCAAGTTTTTGCTTGCACTATAAATAAATATCAGCCTCATGGCCTGAGCGTATGCTGGAATACACGTGACGCAGGCCACGCAGCGCAGGGCAGAGCAGATTTTGTAATGCGTGTACGTATTACCGGCTGCGTACGCTGCGGCGCAGGCACGTCTACTCTGCTCTGCGTCTCCTTATTGATAGACGTTATTCGTAGTCGTTATTATTACAAAAGCGCATTATAAGACGCAGGCTATTTTAATAGTAGTTTATGTGACTTATACATAATGGAGGGCATTAAAACTTGAGAGTGGTTTAATGAAACGAGCCGGAGGCGAGTACATACATACTCAACATGGGTATTTATCTGCCATATTTATTACTCAAACAAGACAATATTATGCCTCGCATTGTTCCTGCTTTTATTAAAATACGATAATTCATAAATTTTGCAAGTTGCATGATACAGTTACATCATATGGTACTTAGCATTAGCCGGCTAACTTCTAACATTAGCCGACGACACATACATACACGTCTGTTGGTTCTCCTCATACAATACAAACAATAAAATATGAATGTGCATACATACCTATTTAAAACAATAACACACACACACACACCACACAACATACGTCTTGCATAAAACATTTAATTTCACCGTTCAAACGACACCCTCTACATGGTGCTCCAGATTGCGACACAGGTGTTCATAATTATTATCTGATGCCTACCACAGAAGGGTTCTTTCATGAGCCCTCAAAGAAAGAGTTATTCTTTCTTACAACCTTATAAACCCTCTTCAGCCGTCTTTATTGCTGCGACTTTAGAGTTTAATGTCGTTTGTTTTATTTTAAATTCAGGCTTGGCATTCTTTACTGGAGTCCAGGGAAACAAGACCTCTGGATAACATAGGTAGTACCCGTTTATCTCTAGATTTTAGATTGTTTGGAGAGGGTGGGTGTATCAGTTTATATTGGTTTTTTGTGGCTTCTTACACGAAATTAAAGTTAATGGATGGAAGCGGTGGCATCAGCAATAATTGTGCCGCGATTTATGAAGATAATCCGGCTTTATTAGCAGCTCTATAAAACGCTAGGAAATGTTGGGGAATGGAATTAGAATTTGATTCCCTTTAGGGGGCTATAGAAGATCGTCATTTCTGTCTTCGGCTCTCTGCGTATTACCGGTTGGTTTACAGGAGATATAAAAATAAGAACGCCGATTTGTACAAGGATTTAGTGTCTGCCTTATAGGTACCTCTCTTCCGGGAAAAAGGAGCTACCATAATATATGTATTTGTACATTTTTATGTAATTTATTCCCCAATTTGTACTTCGTTGTGTTTTCAATCCGTAATTATTGTGTATGGGTGTCTCCATTATCGTCGCCTACCACAATCGTAGATAGTTACATGTAAACATTTTATACCATGTACTTATGACGGGAGTAGAAACACTATTACGCTACAATGTGACTGAAATTTCATAAAAAACTTCGCCAACATAACATTCCTATGTGAAGCTCGAATGGGAATTTATTATATTTTTGCCCTTTACGAAGGCCTGCCCTGTCGTCAACAAAGGTCAGGAACCTATAACCAAAATGTCGTGGCCTTTGGGCTCTGCTTGTGCCCAAGGGACTGGGCTATTGTGTTTTTCAAATGGATGTAGTAATTGGTTTCGACAATCACTGGCCTATGCGAATTACTAGTACTTCTAAATACGTATAACAACCAACTCCATAACTGAGTCGTCATGAAATTACTGTTAATACTCGTATCTCTGTACTTTACTATCTCGGATCCCTAAATTTGTACTTACTCACTTTTAGAGCAAAAGAGAATAAGTTGAGCAAGTCCGGTAGCAGTCGTTTTTTTTAATGACGAAACGGTATGTTTGAGTGATTGTCAAACTGGTTGCCTATGTCTCATATTTATTGGCTCCAACTATACAATTTATTTTGATTATCAAACTGGTTGCCTAATTGTCTCATACTATTTATTGGCTCTAACTCTACTACTCATTTTGATTGTCAAACTGGTTGCCTAATTGTCTCATACTATTTATTGGTTCTAACTCTACTACTCATTTTGATTGTCAAACTGGTTGCCTAATTGTCTCATACTATTTATTGGTTCTAACTCTACTACTTATTTTGATTGTCAAACTGGTTGCTTAATTGTCTCATACTATTTATTGGCTCTAACTCTACTACTCATTTTGACTGTCAAACTGGTTGCCTAATTGTCTCATACTATTTATTGGCTCTAACTCTACTACTCATTTGCTTATTAGTACTTATATTTTTGACACTATAACAATAACCTGCTACAACCCGAATGGCCGTGTCGGTAGTTACCCTGCCTACTAAGTCAAGAATCCCGGGCTCGAGTCCCGGTGGAGGCAATTTTTTTTTATGAGAACGCATGTTTTTACCCTTGTCATGGTTGTTTATTTAACTAAGGATAATATTTATCTATATAAGTATGTGTATCGTTCTCTGGTACCCAAGATATAGGGAATCCTAGTTTGGGGCTAGATCAATGTCTGTAAATAGTGTCCAAGGTATTATTATTAATATTTATATTTATGTGAACTCTCATAAATCATATATTCAACCAACAGCCGTAACGTTCATCGTCAATGGATTAGATCGCTCACGTGTTATTCGAAATTTAGACTGTCTACCGCACAGATGACGAATAGCACCCATGGGTGTGATCTGCCATGCCAGGAACTGGTGCCTCTGCCTTACTCGGCTGAAAAGGGATTATGAATCATAACGACCAACATTTAAGACTGATTTCTGTTTTGTCGGTGTCGAGGAAATTAAGGTTCAGTTGTCAGTAGCTGGATCTAGCTATACTACTGCCTATGTATGGCCGTTTTTTATTGCGATATTTGTACTGTCGCAGTTCGTATAACCAAATTGGTTGCTATAGATATGTAAACATGCGAAGAAATTATTGTTAATTTTAAATTAGTGTAACCTCAAAACAAATGTCAAACGCAAAACATCCATTGTCTTTTAACAATAAACATAAACATAAACATGTATGTTGTTATTAGTTGAATGTACTTAATTCACCTGTTGTAGGCACCAAAGAACCTAAATTTCTATAAACAAAAAAAATGACCGATTCACTAGTTTTGTGGTTTTCGGTTTCTGATGTAGGTAACAAAACATCCCCTAATTAAATAAACAATAACTATTCAAACACACATTTTAGTGCATTGCGAAACCGCAAATAAACGTACTAACCATAATAGGGAAAGTTGTACATCGAGAGTGCAAAATGATCTACTGTTTTATGTTGCTTTGTTAGTTTTTTTATATCCACGTTCAAAAAAAGGAGTGAAATAAATATTTTCGGGGTACATGTTATAGGTAGGTACATGGGTACAGTATATCTGCATATCGCATTAACATTTCGGGGTACATACCCCGAAATCCTTGATTATGTATTTATATGACTTTTTAAGGCTTCCGTACCCGAAGGGTGCCACACGGGACCCTATTGCTAAGCCTCCGCTGTCCGTCCGTCCGTCCGTCTGACACCAGGCTGTCTCTCATGAACCATGATAGTAAGACAGTTGAAATTTTCAGAGATGATGTATTTCCGTTGCCGCTATAAAAACAAATACTAAAAAACAGAATAAAATTAGTATTTAAAGGGTCTCCTAAACAATAATTCTTTCAATACCAATTACAAACTTATGAATGCTTCTGGTTACCTACGTACATGGAGTCTGAAAGTAGCCACACCAATAACTTTTCAAACAACATTCGCGAATTCCACTCGCACTTGACCGTTTTTTTTTAATCAGCCAGTCTGGGAGACTTTAAGCCCTGCAGTGCCTAGTCGGGTAAAGAAACGCATGTGACTTTGTGTAGCAGGGATTCTTTAGATAGGGCATACCAAGATTGTCTGATAGATGGCTATTCATGTCCAGTTTATCCTTGAGTGTAAAGACATATTTAGACTTTACACTATTTTCATTGGCAATATTCAAAATCCCAGCGATGTGCGCTAGCTGTGTCTCAGAGCTAATTGTAATTAGAAGCACAATGATTGGATGGGTCGAGCGAGAGCAGCTGAGTTCAGCTGGGGGTCTTAATTTGATAAAGTGTTTTTGATGGATCAGGTCGGGACACAACACAAACCCAACGGGAGCTGAAAACTCAAATTGCACGGCCGGGAAAATTATTATTGATTAGTTTTATTGGTTGTCCTTTTTCCCCACTGCAATACCACAGTATAAAGAAGCAATACTATGGATCAGAGAGCAACCGAATACCAATGCAGGAGCAACAAGTATGGGTGGAAAATTCTTTGAAGAATTAATCCAGGAATTCAGATATCAAGAACCCTAGCAGGTATTAGCGGCTGAGACCTGCCTCCTTACTCGCTCACTCCAATCCATAAAAATAAATTGTTCGTGACGCCACTACTGCGTAATTATCAACCCGGTATCAGAAATGGGAAAAAAACGTCTAGGAATTTTAATCGAAATTGACAAATTTGGGCACTTTTGCACCTGGACTGGCGCGGGGTGGGTTATTCGATACTTAGTTTTTAATTTGACTTAGGTGGTAGTAAATTTTAGTTTACAAATATAATATATTTCTTTCAACTCAAAGTTAGGTTAAACAATAATATGAAATAAATGAATAAATATTGACAAATGGAATAATCGGAACACGTTATTATAAACGAGCTGTCTCTTGTTAATCTTTTATAATTTCTAGATTCCTAGTGAAATTCCTAGATGCCAGATCAGAGACAATAATAGGGCTACTGACTTATACAGAGGGGTGATGTAGTAAAAAACTAAACATAAAAGCGAGTTTGAAAATAGAACCTATGGTAATCGCAGAAGTGCTGTCGGATTTAAAGGTGTCGGTTTAGTTCGATAGTTAGTTAATTTTGACGCCTTCAGAATTCCAATAAGTGGTTTACAACATAATCATCAGTACTCTTTTCATATTTCCAGATACAGCAATAATAAATAAGTGTAGCCCAATAGTGTCCCCACCGAGGGGCACAGGCATTTACCCGGATACGAGTAAGCTTAAGCCATACTCCACCACGCTGGCTCAGTGCGGGTTGATGGGAGGGTTGTTACGGCCACTACCACGCGGCTACAGCTTAACGTGTCATCAGAAACCCTGAGCGTCCGATACTGTTCTTAAGATAAATTAATTATCTCACTGGTACATGGTCGGGAATCAAACCTGCATCTCCTGTGTGAGAAGCAAGCGTGATACCCATTAGACCACGAAGCACGGAGCGGAGATACAGCAAAACACAACATAATATAAAATTTATTGTCATCAGTAGGATAGAAACTAAAACGCACGATAAACGCACAGAAACATTAATTATACATTGATTTCCATAAAATGCAAGCACTTTTTTTTTTCTAAAATAAATATTAGAGGACAATCTTACACAAATCGAACTAGGCCCATAGTAAGCTCAACAAGGCTTGTGTTATGGGTGCTAGACGACGATATATCTAATAGAGATAAATACTTAAGTAAATACATAGAAAACATCCAAGACTAAGAAACAAATATTCATGCTCATCACACAAATATTGCCCTTACCGGGATTCGAACCCAGGACCGTCAGCTTCGTAGGCAAGGTCACTACCCGCTAGGCTAAACCGGTCGTCTGTAACCGTAACCTGATGATGTAGTGAATAATCCTTTCCTTTCGTATTTTCTCGGAAATGTTCGTTTTTGTCTTACTACTTCACTCGCACTCAGTACCCATCGAGACCCATAAATAAAGTATGAAAACTTGCCCGCTGCGGGCGTTTGCCGGTCCAAAGGGTATGCGATTTATTTGATACCTACACGTAATTTAATAATACAGTAATTCATAGACACATCGGCACCATTCGGGTGTTATCGTTGTTCCGAGTTTTGCCGATAGGAAAGGATTATTAGCCTTTTGATGTATCACTAACATCGGGAATTTAATTCTAAATTGAAAAAACGATCTAGAACACGTCATTCTAAAAGGGCTGTTTTGTGTAGCCACATCTAGTTTTGTCTAGTACCCAAGATACAGGGAATCCTAGATTGGGGCTAGATCAATGTGTGTAAATAGTGTCCAAGGTATTATTATTATTATTATCAACTTATATTCATAACATATCACAGCGTACGTAACCTAGGCGCTACACCCCCTCAAGAAGTTTTTTGTTGCGATCATGAACATGCCATAGCGTCATGCCTTTTCCCAAACAGGGTGGCAGAGGCACAACTGTGCCTACTTTTAGCCAGTTATTCAATGCTCCATTTTGCGTGACATGAGACAAGCCCATCGCCGCAGCTATGCAGTAATTAAGGTTATCGCACGATGTTTCCCATCACCGTTAGAACGCCCTTAAAATGTACTTACTTAAGATAAATTACTTATCTCATTGATACAAGGTCAGTACCGGGATTCAAACCTGCACCCCCTGCGTGAGAAGCGAGCGTGAAACCTACTAGACCACGGGGTTTGGAGCTAGAGATTATGATTGTCAATTTGCATTGTATTGCGATTGAAATTCCTATAGGTATGTCAGAGATATATATGTCACCGTAAGATTGTCAAAATACCGTTATTTTATGTATAACCTGATGTTTTTGTTTGTTGTTTTACAAACTATCGATTAATTGTAAACTGTACCGTTCGGCTTACGATATGACGCGTTAGTTTATGATAAAACCGTTAAATTGTAAACTGGTTTAAACTTGAATTGCAAACGAAATACCAGGGCAAACATTGCGGTAGCTTAGGTGAAGACTAGAGGGGGCGAGCGCTGCGAAGCCTCCGAATAGTCTCTTAGTAGGTTGACATGTAACGAACAAAAGAAAGGTAAATTCTAAGCCCTGTCGGTCTGGTTTACAATTTGTCGATAGTTTGTAAACTAACGCGTTAGTATCTTATCAGAGCACATAGGTCTATCCTGTATATTAAATTATTCTTATCAACCTTGGTTTTGCTGGAAGAGATCTCTATTTAGAGATAAGCATGCCTTTGTAGATGTCCTTTCTGTTTATTATATCCTATGTCGTTTTATGTGCAATAAATATACACGAAATCTTACGGTGACAATTTATAATAAGACTACTGGCCGAAATAGTAGTTTATGGTGACTGATACATAATGAAGGGCATTAAAACTCGTTTCATAATAATATCACGCGAGAATTTTAATGCCTAATTATGTACAGTTACATACACTAATTTATTCACAAATTTAAACACATACCATAAGCTCTCTTTGATGTGTTCTGTTCAGGAACCGCATGTTCGACCGGCATTGTGGCATTGATCATTGCTCCAGTACCAACTTCACAGACAAACTAGGGGCGGCACGCGGGTGGGCGGCAGCGTTCAAAATTTGAATGAAATTAATAATATGACGAAATATTGATACATTATAGTCATAATGTATCAATATTCAGATAAGAAATTAGTTTTTACCAAGTGGTATATCATTTTGCTGGTCATAACGTGCCGTTTTTGGACGCAGTAAACAGGGGATAAGATAAATAAATTTTATGTGACTTATAATTTTTATTTTGCTCAACATACCCTTAAGTCGGACTGATTTACAGTCGGTATTCTCGAGTTGAACGTGTTAAGTTCATATGATTTAGGGGGAGGGGTTCCCCATTGTGCTTCGGATGCCAACTAAAGGGTTTTTCGGAGTGAGCTTTTCAATTTGCGACCGCAGAGTGGAGTAAGGAAATGTTTGGAGAGGCGGTTGGTTTTATGTTTCGAACAATTTCTAGGTTTCCGTACCCGAGCGGTGCCAAACGAACCCTATTACGAAACCTCCGCTGTCCGTCTGTCTGTCCGTCGGTCCGATAGCGGTCTGCACCACATGAACCCTAACAGGTGATTTTTTCTCAGAATGTCTACATATATCTGTTGCCGCTACAGCAATTTAAAAAAATATTAAAACCCATCAAGATACTTTTTTTCTTTTACGGTGGTATGGATATCTACGTGCGTGAGTCCGACTCGCTTTAGACCGATTTTTTACGATAATTTCGTCAAACGTTATCGGTTAAAATTAACAAAAGAAAACAAAAAACGGAACTCTATGATCTGAGCGTAAAGAGACAAACATTAAAATTCTGCATTTATTTACCTATGAGGGACATACGATCATTTCAGTTTCCAGCTGGCAGGTATTTATATTTAGTTTTCTGTTTGAATATCTATTGCTCCTGCAATGTTTACATGAATACATTTCACATAGACATATAAACATAACGTCACACCTTTTCTCATACGGGGTGGAAAAGGCAAAGTTGCATTTGCCTTTTTTGGATTACAAGGTACTAGCCCAACGCCGCAGCTAATTATCGCCAAAAGTGATGTATGAGTATTTTTACTCATTTTCGCCAAACAAATATTATGGGCTACTCTTACCATTCCACTGTTCTCCGTCCAAATCAAGCCAGATGAAATAGCGAGCCTTTTTCAACGGATTTTTCGGTCGAAAAAAACTCTGAGTCTCGACCGAACGGAAATGAAGTCCAACATGTGTCGATCGACTCGAACGGAACTACTATTGTCAGAAAAATAAGTACAGTATACCGCGTTCAATACTTGCGAGCGATGAAACTGATGGTAATACGATGCGCTTACCAAAAAAATACATTTGGCTGTTAAACTTTGGCGTTAGAGTGTAACTAGTCCAAAGTTTAGCCGAGGATCTTCTGCTTCTTCTTCTTCTTGTAGTGCCTCTCCACTACTGGAGTTTGGCTGACAGCTCTCCATACTTGTTTCGTGACTTTATGGACCGAGCTTATCCTCAGCATCTTCCGGAAACACCACATTTCAAATGCATCCAGTTTTTTAGGTTGTCTCCTCCTCCTCTTCCTCCGCTCCATTACCACGAGGCATCGCGATTTTGCACATTACGCCATGGTAATAAAATTCAAAACCTATAACGGAAAATGGCATTTCTAGAAATGCCATGGGATGTGAGTCCAGCTTCCCATCCATACATAACTACTGGTCTGATTTAGCATTGAAGCATCTTACTTCGGACATGTAGGTAGGAGGTATTTGGTACAAAGCACCTTTCTCATCTTGTTAAAACCCGCACGAGAAAATTCAATCCGGATCTTTATCTCAAATTAGCAAAGGACACGTGGGCACAAATATTCCTCTGCCAGCCCTAACGTAAAGATAAAGATAAAGATATTTTATTTGTGAATGTGGGTTACAGGGTTGTTAAATAAATATTGTTCTTGCCACACTCTACCTTAAAGGCGTACAAATATTAATTTAAATTAAATTATATTTAGATTAAATTTAAATTACATAACAATACATTATATTACATGTCCGTTTGATTATTCAAATACTGCAAATTACATAGATCCTTAATAAACGTAATGCTTTGTTAAGTTGTTATAATTATAATACATATCGCAAATAATACAACGTGTCGATATTCACGCCAAGCTTTGCCTGTCCCTTTAGAGCTACAATCTGCAAAGTGTCTGAACGTAATATTGATTCCGGAATACGAAAGTGCCAAAATCCTTTTACCAATTTTGTTTCGTGTACGTGCTCGAATTTCATGCCCACAATTTTGTCAAGGGGAACCCTGCTTATACTAACTTGCACCGACGCACAATGTGTGTAGTTCATAGTTTTGAATTTTTCTTTAGACGTACATACATACGTCCCACATTCCTCATATTATTTTCTAAACTACATTAAATAAGTACCTATGCAATTAAAATAACATAGCGCCACGCGTTTTCCCAAACGGTATGGCAGAGACACAATTGTGCCAACGTTTAGTTTAACGTTATTCACTATAACCATTTTGCGTGACGGGGGACTAGCCCATCGCCTTAACAATGTTTTCCATCACAATTAGAACGTCCGTAGAATGAAATTACTAATAACTTATATAATGTATTTAATAATAATAGAAGATTTTTACAAGTAATATAGCATTTCATAATTTCATAATTTCTTTATTGCACACAAATGATATAATAAACAGTTACATAAAAATAGTGTACAACGGCGAGCTTATCTCTAATAAGAGATCTCTTCCAGCCAACCAGGTTAAAGTTGGAGATGTTGATTCCTGAGCAGGGGTAGACCTATATGTACAACAATATGACGAAATAAACGAGTACTTACATAAATATTAATAAATAAAATAAAACATTTAATCACTATAATTATATACTAAATACTTATAATACTAACTACTACTATTATATATAATAAATACTTACATACATACTACCTGTAATTCTAAAGAGAGAGGTAATGCTTCTTCACGCGACTTTTAAATATATTGAGGGTAGGATTGTACCTGATGGTGAACATTTACATATGTGTGCAACTTAACCTAGCAAAATATATAAAAATACACATATTAAACTAAACAAAAAATGTCCTTCAAACCGCCGCCACGTCGAGTGGCAGGGCGCCCAACATACTGGAACCATTACCTCGCTGTATGTTTCTGAAAGGAAAATTAGCTGTGACAACTTGTTAAACGCTTTTCAGCCAATCACATGCCGCTATTTTGAAAAATGATCGATTAACCGCTTGTTACATTTGACCACTCTTTCGGAAACTGGGGGTAATGATCTGGGCGAGGAAGGTGCCAGCTCTTGGATCCCCCGGTGCTTCAACTTGTCTCTTGGAAATCTTATTTAATTAATTATGTTATTAATTCATGGTCATCATCAGTTTTGAACCCGTATCTCCTGCATGAGAATCGAGCGTGAAGCCACTAGACCACGGAACTCTTACTCTTAGCTCTTGCTGGCAAGAGTAAGTCGTATTGTTCATTCATCTCAATGCTAATTACTCCAGACATTACCTGCCATCTGAAAAAATAAACAACTGCCCCGGGGGGCAAAACATACAGCCAAGTTTAATGAGAAATTAGCGAAAAAATTGGAACTGCCGACCGTAAATGAAAAATTATAAAAAAGAACAACCGGAAGCGGAAACGCTGCCATGTTTCTTGCGAAACGGTAATGGGCTTAATTACCAGAGCTGAGACAAACAGATAGAGATAATCGAATTATGTTTGTGGGGTGAAGATTTCTGGAATTCTGAAAGTAAATCACAAACTCCAGTCTTCCGGATGGATTTGTTTATCATACGCTAGCTTCTAGCTTCTGATGATTAATTAACGAAAAATATTATTTCAGTCTTAGATTTCTCGGTTTTTTCGTATGTTTCAGTTTTAACACCGGGCTCAGTTCCATTATTTCTCACCCAGGGCCCATCCCATCTCTTAACTTAAACACCCTTTAATGGATGTCACGGGGACGGATAACAACTCTGGAGTACTACACACTATTTATACAGGTTGTCCCAGGGCTATGCCACATGAAGGGAAAGTGCCTTAAATATTGTAATACACCTACGAGCAATGAAAAACTTCCAGTGACATAGCACCAAATTACTCCTAAACGGGAAATACTAGCTTAATGACGCCGTCTGCAATATTGAAGTACATTTGACAGCGCGTTAGAATATTGCCAATTAAAAACGTAAATTTTAATTTATGAAGCTAGGTCCTATATCTTGGTGTATGTCGGCATTTTGTGGGTGGAACATTTTCATTGCTCGTCAGTGTATATATAAAATTACAGAGGTACTGAAAGAAGCTCTTATTTTTATTTATTAACAATTTGTCCTACATTCAAATAATCGAATGACTCGTAATAATCAATCAAAACTTCTTCCAATCCAACATGATAAATGAGGTAGATTGAAAAAGTAAGCGAGTCAAATTTAAATTACCTCAATATTATCAATTCATCATTGTTCACAAGAGTCACTGCCAGCACCGTTCGCTTACTTATTCGATGCGTAATCGTCCGTGATCGCGGTTGATTTCGGTGGGTAGACGCGAAAACGGAAATGTGATTCACAGTCAGTTTTCCCAAAGAATCACCCTCTCGTATTCCGTGACATGACATGGCACTTGAGGTACATTAGTGACAAGAGAGTGACAATGACTGTGGCAACTCGCGAAGTGAGGATAATGACAGTCAGATCGCAGATGAAGAGTTGAGCTGAGGTGTTTCGAGCACTGGAGGCAAATGGAAGAGGGCTTTGGAGCTTTACTGGGTGTAACTGTAGGCGATGTTTGAGAATCCAAAACCATGATTCGTAACAATCATCACTCACTTTGGGGAAACACTGCGTGTGGAATTTACTGCATGAGTTCATACCCTACTCTCATTAAATATTTACTGACTACATCTTTCTGTATTGGTATGGAGTTTTATATATGTAGGTAGGTAGGTATGAGTAGAAGAACTTTTTTATGCGTATGTCAATTGTGTGCAATAAAGAAATTATGCACAACTATTTCAAGTAACCAAATGTAACGCAATCGATGCAGCATGGTTTTCCATGGCCAACCAGGTAAAACTTGTTAGAGTGAGTATTTAAATTATGTTTATGTAAAGTAAATCAATCAATTTGTAAATAAACTACATGATCTATGCTTTAGCCTTGATTTAAAGCTTAAATTCCTAAGTTTATTAACATGCAAAGTAAGCACATTACTTAAATACCAAATACTTTAATAGGTAAGATTATACATTCAGGCCGTAACTAATAAAGGTTACATGAAGTTAAATCGGTTGACAGTATCAATAACATAGCTAGAATGCCATCCTTAAATAACCCTGAGAGTTACATAACTTTTAAAGCTTTTATTTTCACTGTTTGTCAGTCTCATGCACTACCTGGGGTTTATAGTCCAACTCGGTAACCTTCGCCAGACTCTGGACATACATGGGCAGACGCTGCGTCATGTAGTAGCATCTACGGTCGCGGATCTGCCTATTCTGGTTCAGATCCAACACTCCAATCAAAAGACCGTCTCTAGTGCGTGAAAGACCAGGACACCTGACCCCGTCCGGTCCAGTGAAGTAACTCGAACCGTAGAATAAACCAAGCTCCTTGTGAGCTGGTTTCCCATCAGCTGAGGTGAACTCGTTAGGGAACTGTTCGTAGCCAACTCTGTTGATGGCTGCAGTGAAGTAACAGTTGGTGATAGCAGCGTTCCTGGCTTCGATGTTCCACATGTACTCACTGCCGGCTTCGTGGGCGACGGTTGCTGAAGGGTTGAATACAATATCAGCTCCGTTCAGTCCAAACATCATCCAGTTCAGCGGATGGTGTCTCCCAAAGCAGATATTTACCCCAATCTTGCCATACCGAGTCGCGAAGACAGGATGGCCAGTGTTTCCCTCCATGTAGTAGTTAGACTCGTTGAAGTCTCCGACTCTTGGGATATGGTTCTTCCTATGCTTCCCGATGACGTTGCCAGTATCACTGATCACGACGGCAGTGTTCCACAGGATGTCGGCGTGAGCCTCGTCCCTTTCCAGGATGGAGGATACGATTACCATGGAGTATTTGACGGCGAGCTCGCGGAGGAATCGTGTCGTCTGGCCGTCTTCTGCTGATTCGGCAAATTCACACCACGGCTGCTTTTCTCGGGTGCAGAAAGCGAACGGCATATTCCACAACTCTTGAAAGCAAAGGATGTTGACACCTTCCTGTCCGGCTACATCGATGATCTTCTTTAGCTTCTCGAAGATGGCGTTCTTCTGCTCGTTGACTGGCAGATCGGTGGAAGCAGGTGTCGAATGCTGGACTATACCGACTTTGATGACCCTGGGTGGTCTGGTGTGCTCCTTTTTAGCGGGGAAGGAGTAAGCTGCAATCTCGAAGTTAGCATCCTTTGCAACGGCAAGAGAAGAGTCTTTCACCTTGAATTCTAGGTTGTCCTTCCTGCCATAGTAGATCCTGTTGAACTCGGTCAAGTCTGAACCGGTGAGGTTGTTGTTGATGATCGCTTCGAAGCTTTGCGTCTCGTTTTCCATGGTGAATGCGTGGTCTGTGTGGTGTGTGCCTCCCAATATCTGGTCAGCGACTGGTGTTTCTAGAACGCTCCTATCTTTAAATACCTTCAAGTATTTACTTGTAATGTTTGTGTAATGCAAGCTAAGTCTCTAACGAGTTGTTTATAATTTACTCAAGTATCGGTGTGGTCCGAGCATATGGATGTAGGCAGGTGACCTTTGACCATAGATAAAGATTCGAGACAATAACCGAGGGGGCAAAATATTTAGACTGGTCAACGTGACTTCGATATTGATAAAAATCAGAAAATATTTACTTATGACTATTTCGCTATGATGAGGTATCCAAAGAGACGTTCAATGATTTGTAACAATCTACTTTGTCAGACAAGTAGGCAGCGTAAGGCAATATTGTAAGACTTGCCGATGCCTGCCTGTTAATCTGTGATAGTAGGTAGGTACTGAGTAAATCCTGTATTTGATTAAATCTACATAATAAATTATTTATTAGTACGTATAGAAACTTTGTCTTGCAATAGTGATGAACTGACCACGTCCACTCTGACAAGAGTTATAGGACAAGTTATGGATGAAACTTAGATTAAACAACCTTTTCGTTCATGCTTCCTTAGGGACAAAAGAAACGATAAGTATACTTACCTTCCTGCATTGTATCCCGTATAGTGTAAATATACTTACCTATACTGTCTTGAACTGTTGACTTGACAGTATAATCAATCCCTGCTAAAAATAATAGTCAAGATGTACCTACAAACACTAATAGTAAATATAAATTTTTATATGTATAGAAAAAATGTGTTTCTTTATGAACCGCCCTTAACTTTGAAACCGGTCAAGTGTAAATAGCGACTCGAAACTGGTCCTTCCTTAGTTGATCGTTAAGCTAAAATAGAATAATTATGTACGTAAGGTAGGTGTTTTCATACTTGAGTTAAGTGGTAAAAAACACATTTCACAAAATTTCGGAAGAATAACGCAACGTATATAACCCCAATAAGTTATTAACACTAGTTGGAACAGTCACGCACTGATTGGTGCTCAAAAATTATTGAAATCGTCCTTTTAAATAACATTTTTAGGCAAAAACTTATTTTGACAGATTGTCGGAGCATTCGCCATACTAATTCCGCCCTTGTTGTTTACTACTTATCTCAAGTATACGAACATCTACTTTAGGTACCAACTTGTAAAGTAAGCACTGAGCGAACTCCATATTTATCTTTGCACAAACATAGCGATTACATAACACTGCCTTTGAGTCATTTGCAATTCATATAGACATTATCAACAGTAGGTACACAAGTTGAGGCAGAATGGAACAAGAACGCTTTGTCGACAATATAATTAAAAACAACTTAAATCCTGAACAGTTAAGACATTTTAATCGAGTCTACTATGGACGTGAAGATCACTGCCCTTTGGAATTGAAGGAGACAACGAAAGAAGCAGGTAAACATGATAACCTTCACATCGCTGGGTATGCCTTCCGAGCAGGCCACGAACAGACAAGACCACAGAGGATCGTCAGACTAGGGTTAGTACAACATTCTATTGTGTTACCCACTGATAAACAGATAAAAGAACAAAGAGAAGCTATATTTGACAAAATCGCGAAGATAATAGAAATTGCCGCTTCAGAAGGAGTGAACATCCTTTGTTTACAAGAATTATGGGCTATGCCATTCTTTCTTTGCACCAGAGAAAAAGAAAGATGGTCGGATTTTGCCGAATCGGTCAAAGATGGCCCAACCACAACGTTTCTGTCACCCTTGGCGAAGAAGTTTGATATGGTGATCGTGTCATCAATTTTGGAAGACGATAGCGGTACGTGGTGGAACACAGCTGTTGTCATTGACAATCAGGGAGAAGTTATCGGGAAACATCACAAAAACCACCTGCCCAGTATTGGAAGCTTTTCTGAGACATCGTACTACTCTGCTGGAGACACCGGTCATCCGGTCTTCAACACCAAATTTGGTAGAATTGCCGTCAATATATGCTATGGAAGACACCAAGCCTTAAACTGGCTCATGTTTAGACTTAACGGTGCTGAAATCGTCTTTAACCCATCAGCAACTATCAGCCAATTCGGGGAGTCATTCTGGGCAATCGAGGCCAGAAATGCTGCGATCGCTAACGGATATTTCACGTGCAGCATCAATAGGGTCGGCACTGAAAAGTTTGTAAAAGAAGATAATGACGTCACAAGAACTTATTACGGGTCCAGTTACGTCACAGCACCAGATGGTTGCAGGACACCAGCCTTATCAAGAGTTATGGATGGATTGATGATAGCCGAAGTGGATTTGAATTTGTGTCGTCAAGTCAGAGACCAATGGGGATTTATTATGACTGCTCGATTAGACGCCTATGCGAAGGAACTGAAAAATATGACATCCAACCCACCCTGCAGTCTCCACAAAGATAGCGAGCGCTGTATAGGTCGCCTCACGAATTAAGAGCGCTGGGCGAAAATGGCGGGGGGGGGGCCTTCTCCGCACACCTACGGTATTAAAAAATCACTATAATAGTGGCTGTAATGCGCATTCAAGGCCACCGCTCATAATTCGTGAACCGACATGTACCTACGACCGATTCACAAAATAAAAAAGTTATACCTAAGGTTACCTAATTTTTTATTCTTTGGGAAGTCCCTACGTAAAATAATACCAGTTTATGTGACTGTTACTTAATGAAAGGCATTAAAATACGAGATATGCGAGTTTCATGATAACATCACAAAATATGCCTAATTGTGTACACTGGTCTATCTACACACATATTATAAGCTCTGTTAATGTGTTCAGGAACCGTATGTTACGACCAGCATTGCGGCATTAACATTTAATTTCGAATAGAACATCATCTCGGGTCAAATCAAATTGCTTTGTTTTTAGAGATGTTCGAAATTTGAATATACTTAATAAGAACATCACTATAAACAGCAATCTTAATATTTCCACAGATAAGAAATGTGTTTTATATAGCAAAACAGTTTATCTTTTAGCTGGTCGTATTTTGTGGTTTTTGAACGCATTACAGAGGGCAAAGCATTTACTGGTGGTTAGTTGTTTTATTGTAGGATTTTTTTAAAGATTTGTTTTTTAGTGGCCGAGTTGGGTAGCATTACTTTCACCAGAGGGAGCCGTATGAAAATCGTCAAAACAGCAATATTGGCCTGTAGCGGAGACCGCGCCCCGCCGCTGTTGTCATATTCTAAATAAAAATAGCCTTTTTTCTCCGATATAGGTTATGTAATCATTTACAGGCATACATTTCAGCTCATCATTCATCTGCAAGTTCTATCTGGATTGTGCTAGTCTAGTCCAAGTTTTACCAGCGACATCTACACACGGCGATGTACACATCGTAGAAACAACCAGAAACTGAAATACCAAGTCCTGCTTAAAGAAACCGACTGTCATATTAGGATCAGGGAGAATCACCGAGTTTGGAGTCAAATAACCATTTGGTTGATTCTGATAAACTTTGTCTAATTTGTCTAAACGTGTGGGTGGAATGAAGTGCAGCAGCTGTCAAAAATCGTTTCACTCACGATGTGTGCCAAATAGGTAACAAGAAACAAATTAAACATGTACTTATTAACAAGAATTCACGATTGCAGTTTGTACGTGAAGACGGGTCTCAAAAATTGTGCTTCGAAACAAGTAAGTTTTGAATGAAAAACCTCATATTTACAATTATATCCGTAACTTTACTGCTTTGGTGATATTTTTGTCAGTAATATAACATTTAAGCTTTTATATCGACCAAGGTTTATTCAAAAACCCGAACAGTATTTTTTCTGTGGCACTTTTCTCAAAAAATGGCGTCGTTTACTTGGGATACCATCCTAAGTTTCCGGACCGTGTCCTAATTTAGATCCCTAACCCATTTTAATATAGGCTAGTATTTAATCGCACAGCAATACCACTGATTTTCACAGCAAAAAAGGGTCAGCAAAAAAACTTTTTATGTTTTAAGTATTTTTGTTGTTCTTACATGTTCAACCTAATACGAAGGATAAAGCGCCTTCACCTAAGCTGCCGCAGTATTTTTCCCTGATATTTTCTGTGAAAATCATTATATTTGCTGTTTAAATCAGTATTATTGATGTGCAGTTTAATATTTCCCCTTCATATATACTACAGAAAACTATATTATCCACTTGAACGTCCGTCGCGCCGCGCCACCACACGCTCAAACGTCCGAGCGCGCGATCCAGTGGTGTAGCGACTCGAGCGGCAGGCACCATGTTACGAAAAACGTGATATCTGCTTCACTAGCATAGTTATATAGATAATAAAAATATTAATTAACAGGTGAATATATACAAAATAATAATATGGAAAGTAATACTACATTTAACAAAAACAAATGTGTCAAAAAAAATAGTAAACTTCACAATGTCACATTTTTTTGTCGTATGTTTTCTTCACATCGAGCCCGGCCCTTAGTTTTATTACTTGAAGCCTAATTAATTATTTAAAAATAAACTACATTTATTTAGCTTTCTAACGATATCAATAACTCTTCACTGCATATGTTTAATGTAGCAGAAATAAATGTATTACTTACCGCTAGCAGAACAAATTTCGACCAACCCAATCGGGCTTCATGTCGATGAAATATTGGCAAGATGGCCGCCGATGTAAGGTTTTCGTCAAACAGTTTGATTTTTTCAATGAAAGATATTTGGATGTGCTGTTACTGCAAAATATTTATTAAATTAAAGAACACATTATATAAATAAAAAAAAACGACTATACAGGGTGAACACACAATTATACAGTATACAGGGTGACATTTTTTTACTTTGTTCCTTTTGGGGAATGATATGGATCCCATCCATATGGATGCGCTTTACTGCAAAATATTTATTTTAAATTAAAACAATATACTTAAAGAAATCAACTATACAGGGTGATTCCTCCTGGGAAATGATATGGATACCTATCCATATGGATGCGCTATTACTGCAATGTATTCATTTTAAATTAAAGAAACAATTATAAATAAAAAAACTATACCGGGTGAACGTTCAATGTATACGGATTGTCATTTTATTAACTTTGTTCCTTTTGGGTAATGATAGTACCCATCAATATGAACAACTTTACAATTTTAATGCAAAAATTGAAAAAAAATAATAATGGGGGGCTCCCCATACATGGAACTAAAACAAAAAAAAGTCATCAAACATCTGTGTGAGGTATCTATAGATAGGTCTTTAAAAATGACATATTAAAAAAACATATGTGTGGGGTATCTATAGATAGAATGTAGTATTGTGCTACTTACATGCTATTCTTGCTTCCTAACCCTTAGCTCCAGCTCCACCATCAGTCCTTTTTGTTTGTCCTTCAGGGTGCTTGCTCTATTACGCTGGATACTTGGTGAGCTGTGCTGCTTATTATTGGTCATCACTTTTATTTCCATAGGAACCTGTAATGTTTTAAACCATAAGAATACATTAATAAATCATGTTCGCTCTGCATTTTCATGTTATCAGCACTTCTAAATCGATAGGGAAGGGGCTTACCTTTGGTGACCTTGTTTTTGGCTTTCTCCGAAACTCTACAATCTCGGGCTTCGTGCGCGCTGGTGCGCTATTATTTTTCCTTTCGTTGTTTTGAATTTTGGCTATGTGAACTGTTTAAATTTTATATTACGAGCCTGAAACCAACAATTGACATTTGATTTGTTGATTGTTTATCTGGATGTCATGGCAACGTCCATTCAAACTCGTTAGCGGTCTGATATGTTTACTTTAATACTTTTACAAAAATACTCTTTCTCTCTTGGCCACACTCAAAAATTACGTTTAATTTAAATAATTTTGAGAACTCTCCCAAAAGGGTATAAAAGCGGAACATTTCTTCAATTCTGGACAGTCTCACGTCAGTTTCTGAACTGGAAGTACCAGTAAAGGCCTTATCCCGGGGTCGCTCAACCCCGGGATCCTGCGAAGCCTTCAAACTCCTTCCAATCTCCAAATTCTCCATCTACAACGGGATCCTGCGAAGCCTTCAAACTCCTTCAAATCTCCAAATTCATCTACAACGGGATCCTGCGAACCTTCAAACTCCCTCAAAACCTTCAATTCAATCTTCAAACAACGGGATTCTGCGAGCCGCGCCTACGCCGCTACCATTCCTACAACGAAGATTTCTACAACGGGATTCTGTGAGCCGTGCCAACGCCGCTACTGTTCCTACAACGACGATTTCTACAACGGGATCCTGCGAGGCGTAACTACAAGTACGCCCGCTACTGTTCCTACAACGACGATTTCAACAACATCTACAACAACAAATACACCTGCACCCAGGTCTCCGCTTCCTTCTTTCTATCCAGACATCTGTATTTTATAAAACCTGTTTCACATCTCATCCATCCTCATCTTCGCATCATTTTTTTTATAGACTTCACTGTAAATACTATACTTCTAATAAACTGATACTACTAAATTTTATCTTGGTTGTTTGCTGTTAGGTTCTGTTAGTTTCTGTTAGGTCGTATCTTCACACGACATTTTGGCGCCCAACGTAAAAGTTCTTCTCCACTCTTCACCTTTTCTGCGCCTTGTCTCTTTCCCTTTGATTTGCTTTCTCTTTCACTCTTAAATCTTTATCTATTCATCCTTTTCACATTTTCTAAATTCTAAAACAAAACTTCATCTAGTTTTTCAACTATCTGGATTATATTTAGGCCTACATTTAACTTACATTACTTCACTTCACTTCACTTCTATAACACTTGACTCTACACTTAACTATAACAATGGAAAGGGTTATTAAGTACGAATTCCTTAACAAGGCCGAGCTCGAATACGAAGTAAAGATTAGATGTGAGGAACCAGCTAATACTGTTTTGCTTCTTAAAAAACAGGTTTTGGGTTTAGTTGCGAACTCTCACCCCGAAGATATTCTGACTTCTCCAGTTCCGATTGAGGATGACTTATCTCAAATTGGTTCTACTCTAACTTACCTGGATTGTAAAATAGAAAAATTGTTACAAGGGGAAACCAAATACGTACGATTAATAGACACTTTTATTAATCATGTTTTTTACAGATTGGAGCGAATAGATACGGACTTATATCCAGACTCTAAAGCTAGTTTCGATACTTTGAAGTTGAAATTTGACGATATTTCTAAACAGTTCGGATCCTTGGCTCCACCTTCAACTGCAAATCACTCTCCATCACTGGACCTTCCTGCTGAACCGACTGTCACGGAACCCCCTCTTGTCTTTCAAACTTCTGTCGAAACCCATACCCCGTATCCTCCTCCACCAATTCAATCTTTCCCTCCAACTAACGTCTTCAAGGATTTGAAAAGACACACCTTCAATGGTAAAAGCTGTCCAAGATCCTTTCTTCAAAAACTTGAAGAATATAGCTTAGCTCGTGGCTTGTCCAGGGACTTATTGATTTCTCAGGCGTTCGAAATCTTCACCGACAATGCCCTTCATTGGTTCAGATTTAAATATAATCAGAATCCAAACTTAACTTGGAACGAACTTTCTTCTTTACTAATCAAAGACTTTGGTGGTTTTGATTATGATCATAAACTTCTAGAAGCGATTAGGAATCGTACTCAAGGTCGTGATGAACCTATCGTCATCTTTATATCCATCATGTCTGGAATGTTCGCTCGACTTTCAAAAAGACTTTCTGAAACAGAACAATTGGAGATTATTTTGAGAAATATTCGCCCATGTTATTCAGTCTTCGTAGCTCTAAAGGACATTGACTCTATCGATTCTCTTCTGGCCACTTGCCAAAACTATGAAAAGTTCCTAGACAGAGACAAACAATTTAAAGAACCAAATTTGCTACAAAGTCCTCATGTTTCGGAATTCAACTACAAGCATTCCACTTCAAGTTCAGTTGACTCTCCAAACTCTTCTAATAACTCACGACCTTCTCCTCCCTTCATGAATAAATTCACTCCAACCTACAAATACCCTTCTAGACAAGTTAATAGTCTCTCTCAAACTGCAGCTCCCCAAGAAAGTTCTTTTTGCGTTCGCTGTCGTAAACTGGGTCATACTTTGAACAGTTGCACTCAACCACGATTCGTGATTTGTTTCAGATGTGGTCTTAAGGGTGTTAAAACTGCAGAGTGCCCTACTTGTTCTCCCAAACCTAATACTAGTACAAAAAACTAACTGCTGACTTGAAGAGTAACTCAAATTTTGATAAGGACGAGTGGACTAATTGGCTCAAAACAATTCAAAACTTCTTTGCTTACTACAAAATCTCTTCTACACTCTACTCCAAAGAACAAGATCTTAATCGTCCATTCGTTAATGTCAAAATTTATGACTTAACTTTATCTGGTTTACTAGATTCTGGCAGCTCAGTAACTATTCTAGGTAATAATTCTCATTTGGAAATTCTTAAACTGGGCTGCAAACTTTTCAAGTCAGATATTATTACTGTCTCTACTGCTAGTAATCAAAAACTTAATTCCTTGAGTTATTTTGACTTACCTGTTCATTTCAATAACGAAACTCACTTGATTAAAGCTTATGTTTTCCCTGAAATATTCCCTTCTCTAATACTAGGTATCGACTTTTGGAGAAAATTTAATCTTCTACCTAGTGTTTTAACTTCTCTTAACTTTACAGATCCTAGATGCTTGGCTATCGACACTAAAGATATTAAAGTTTTACCTTATGAGCATTTAACTCCTAATCAAAAGAACATTGCTAATGACATCATCCAACGCTTCAAGACAATCTCTTTTGAAGAAAAAGGTGTTCTGGGAAACACACACTTAATCACCCACAAGATTGACACTGGTGATTCTCTTCCGATCAAACAAAGATGTTACAGACTGTCTCCTGAAAAACAAAAGGCTTTAATTAATGAAGTTGACAAGATGCTGGGATGGAACGTCATTGAACAATGCGAAAGTCCATGGTTATCTCCAGTCCTCATCACTCCAAAGAAGAATGGAGAATGGCGTTTCTGCGTAGATAGCAGGAAGCTTAACTCAGTCACACGTCGTGATGCTTATAGTCTGCCTCTAATAAGCGAAATTTTGGACAACCTGAGAAATGCCAAACACTTATCAAGCATCGATATTGCGAAAGCATTTTGGGAGATTCCCTTGAATACTGCTGATAGAGATAAGACAGCATTTTATGTTCCTGGGAGAGGTATGTTCAGATTCAAAGTAATGCCTTTTGGTCTCACTAACTCACCTGCAACTCAACAAAGATTAATGGATACGCTATTTTCTCCTGAATTTGAGAACAAGGTATTTTGCTATCTGGATGACATCATTATTATTAGCGAGACTTTTGATGAGCACATATCGCTTCTCATGAAAGTTCTAGAAAAACTTTCAAACGCTAATCTGACTATTAACTTTGAAAAGAGTCAATTCTTCAGGAAAGAACTGAAATACCTTGGTTTTCTAGTGGACGAGTATGGTCTACGTGCTGATCCAGATAAAATAAAGGCTATTCTAGAATATCCTGTACCTACTTGCAGAAAAGAAGTTCGAAGATTCATAGGCACTTGCAGCTGGTTTAGAAGATTCATTCCAAACTTCAGCACTATTGCCTCCCCGCTCAACCAACTAACCTGTTCCGGAAAGAACGCTCCTAAATTTTTATGGAATTCCAGAGCTGCAGCTGCTTTCCAGAAACTTAAAGAAGCTTTGGTAACTGCTCCTGTCCTTGCTTGCCCTAACTTCGAACTACCCTTCTCTGTACATTGTGATGCATCAAATTATGGCATAGGAGCAATGCTTACTCAACATCAAGATGACAAAGAAGTCGTGATTGCTTACATGAGTAAAGCACTAAACAAAAATCAACAAAACTACTCAACTACTGAAAGAGAAACATTAGCTGTAATAACTGCGCTAGAACATTGGAGATGTTACCTAGACAATGGTAAGGAATTTACAATATATACTGACCACGCTGCACTTAAATGGTTTCAGAACTTATCGAATCCATCTGGAAGACTTGCTCGCTGGACTCTACGCTTATCATGTTTTAATTTTGTCCTGAAACATAAAAAAGGAAAGGATAACGTTGTTCCTGACCTTTTATCAAGGCATAAGCATAAAGAACGTCCTGATTCACAAGAAACTCCACCTCAAGGTGTACATCCTATTACGATTGAAGAACCACGTGATCGTGAACTTGAACACTACAACAAGATTTTTCTTGGATGCTCCAACAACCCAGACGCATATCCCAACTACACTATCAGGGATAACAAACTTTACCGCTGCATCCATTCTTCCGATTGTCTAAACGACGACTTTATTTGGAAAGAAGTTCCACTGCCACAAGATAGACATGCACTTATTGAAGTTAGCCATGGTTCCCCTTCAGAACTCCACCTTGGTATCTTCAAAACATTCAAGAAAATATCTTTAAAATACTATTGGCCGGGTATGTTTAAGGACATTGCCAATTTAATCTCGACATGTGAAACCTGCTTAACCTACAAACACCCTAATCATTCTCCCTATGGTCTTATGGGTAAACCTAAACTTTGCTCCAGACCTTTTCAAACTATATCCTTGGATCTTATGGGTCCATTGCCTATGACCCGGAGAAGAAATCAGTATATTCTGGTAATTAACTGCAATTTTACTAAATATACTATGATTTTTCCCCTTAAACGGGCTACTTCAGCTAATATCATTAATGTTTTAGAAAATTCAGTGTTTCTAGCTCATGGCATTCCCCAAACTATAATAATGGACAACGCTGTTCAATTTCAGTCGCGAGAATTCCACTCATTCTTAAATTCTTATCACGTTCCTTGTATTTTTCACACAGCTTTATATTGTCCTCAGGTTAATCCTACAGAGAAATTTAATAGTACGATTATTACAGCTCTAGCATCCCTAGTAGGAGACGATCATAGATCCTGGGACAACCATCTTACTAAGACTCAGTTCGCAATGAACAGCGCTACAAACGTTGCTACTGGCTTTACTCCAAACTTTTTAGTCTTTGGTAGGGAAACAATACCTTGTGGTTCCTTCTATACTCCAACTCAGAATCTCGAGGAATTGATATTTATGCCCCGTGATATTTACGCGTCTAATGCTGGTCTCCTCTCATCTATCTTTCACAGAGTTCAAACTAAACTTCACATAGCTCACGCTAAAAATAGCGCTCGCTATGATCTTCGCCGGACTTTTAAAGAATTTAATGTGGGAAATACTGTTTGGCGTAAAAACCATGTTTTAAGCAATGCTGGCACATACTTTAATGCTAAACTTGCCCCTAAATTCATTAAGTGTAAAATAGTAACCAAACTTTCACCATTGGTATACGTTCTAGAAGACCCTAACGGAGTTAGAGGCAAGTGGCACATTAAAGACATTAAATCCTAAATTTTCTTGACTTCTATTAACTGTTACTTTGTATATATGTAAAAATATCACCATCGTTTTCACCTTATTATTTTATTTCTTCCTTTAATCCAGTGTTCTTCAACACATTTTACTTTAGGACCTCGAATTTTCGTTGGTTAGTCTTCACTTATTTTTTTTAATCTTTATTTCAGACACATCTCGTTGGCGATGTGGCTGATCTCTGGCTTCGAGCTCTACCGCTCTGGCCGCTCTTAATCTTGTCTTAAGTCGTAGCGACTAAAGCTACCTTAGGATTAATTTGTTTCTCTTTACCTCTACTTAATTTTTTTTTCCACGCAGGAGCGGATGACAACTCCTTAAGTAAGCCTGAATGTCCTTTTGAAAACACACTTTTAGAGTGGTAGTCATTGAATGTGAACTCCACCCTTACCTGAATGAAGATGATGAATGTAAGTGATGGTATATCTGATTTTGCCTGGTGATGTCTGTTTCTGCAAAGCTGTGTTTTTCTGGTTTATTTTTGTACATATCAAAATTTTTGCTGAGTCAAAAATTTTTCCAGGGTCGGGGGGAAAATGTAGTATTGTGCTACTTACATGCTATTCTTGCTTCCTAACCCTTAGCTCCAGCTCCACCATCAGTCCTTTTTGTTTGTCCTTCAGGGTGCTTGCTCTATTACGCTGGATACTTGGTGAGCTGTGCTGCTTATTATTGGTCATCACTTTTATTTCCATAGGAACCTGTAATGTTTTAAACCATAAGAATACATTAATAAATCATGTTCGCTCTGCATTTTCATGTTATCAGCACTTCTAAATCGATAGGGAAGGGGCTTACCTTTGGTGACCTTGTTTTTGGCTTTCTCCGAAACTCTACAATCTCGGGCTTCGTGCGCGCTGGTGCGCTATTATTTTTCCTTTCGTTGTTTTGAATTTTGGCTATGTGAACTGTTTAAATTTTATATTACGAGCCTGAAACCAACAATTGACATTTGATTTGTTGATTGTTTATCTGGATGTCATGGCAACGTCCATTCAAACTCGTTAGCGGTCTGATATGTTTACTTTAATACTTTTACAAAAATACTCTTTCTCTCTTGGCCACTCTCAAAAATTACGTTTAATTTAAATAATTTTGAGAACTCTCCCAAAAGGGTATAAAAGCGGAACATTTCTTCAATTCTGGACAGTCTCACGTCAGTTTCTGAACTGGAAGTACCAGTAAAGGCCTTATCCCGGGGTCGCTCAACCCCGGGATCCTGCGAAGCCTTCAAACTCCTTCCAATCTCCAAATTCTCCATCTACAACGGGATCCTGCGAAGCCTTCAAACTCCTTCAAATCTCCAAATTCATCTACAACGGGATCCTGCGAACCTTCAAACTCCCTCAAAACCTTCA
Organism: Argyresthia goedartella; assembly: GCA_949825045.1. Taxonomy (NCBI): domain Eukaryota; kingdom Metazoa; phylum Arthropoda; class Insecta; order Lepidoptera; family Argyresthiidae; genus Argyresthia; species Argyresthia goedartella. The sequence continues at coordinate 12,867,927 of OX463823.1, forward strand.
ATTCAATCTTCAAACAACGGGATTCTGCGAGCCGCGCCTACGCCGCTACCATTCCTACAACGAAGATTTCTACAACGGGATTCTGTGAGCCGTGCCAACGCCGCTACTGTTCCTACAACGACGATTTCTACAACGGGATCCTGCGAGGCGTAACTACAAGTACGCCCGCTACTGTTCCTACAACGACGATTTCAACAACATCTACAACAACAAATACACCTGCACCCAGGTCTCCGCTTCCTTCTTTCTATCCAGACATCTGTATTTTATAAAACCTGTTTCACATCTCATCCATCCTCATCTTCGCATCATTTTTTTTATAGACTTCACTGTAAATACTATACTTCTAATAAACTGATACTACTAAATTTTATCTTGGTTGTTTGCTGTTAGGTTCTGTTAGTTTCTGTTAGGTCGTATCTTCACACGACAAGGTCTTTAAAAATGTCTTTGAAAATAGTGTTTATTAAAGACCCCAAAAGAACCGCAATATTAAAAAAAAGTGATAAATAATGTTATGGTCTGGTCAGCTAATTAAAAGTCACCCTGTATAGTGCATAAAGACCCCGTAGGTACTGCGAAAGCAATTCCAATCTAAGTTCAAAATGGTAATAATCTAGTCAGTTAATTAAAAGTCACCTTGTATAGTGCACGAAGACCCCGTAGGTACTGCAAAACCAAATCCAATTTAAGTTAAAAATAGTAATAATCTGGTCAGCTAAATAAAAGTCACCTGTATAGACTCCGTAGGAGTCCAATGAAGGTAATGCAAAAGCAATTCAAATCAAAGTAAAAAATCTCCCGTTTTCCTACGTCTGTCTGTCGAGAGCCTTATTGTCATTCATTTGCAATTGTCCGCTGGGGAGTCAAGTCCCCAGACCGGTAACGGCACCAACCAAAGTACTCAAAGCTGACTCAAAGCATGAAATAGTCATAAATCTCTCAATAAATCTTCACGACAAAGGTTGTTCAACTTAATTAAGGAACTACTCCTTCTATTTCTGCTATAACTACATCAGGTCTTTGTAAAATTGGCACTAGAAACTCGTAAGTAGTTTGACGGCATGTTTGATTCGGTACGAGGAAGTTATCTTTTGCATTTCTTTGGGCTTGGTAGCCATGAAACTATTATAATACGTGCCTATACGTAATCTAGGCATCCTCAGGATTCTATTTTGGTATGATATTTGTATAATTAAATAGTAAAAACAGCGTAATTACCTCATAATTGCGGAGATACACAACACCAATTTCACAAAATGTCACTTCGAAATCGCCTCGCGAAATTTCCATTTTTTTTGCACATTGCATGTTGCCAGAAAGAAATTTCTGTTTTATACCACTAAAAAACAATCAAGAGTACCATCTAGCGCCGAGTAGCAGTACTAAAGTTTAAAGAAAACAACAAAAGATGGCATTAGATACCGCAAGTCGTTTTGGTGTCTTGCCTCCCCCGGACGCCTAACCCTCTTTTATTTTTGGGGAGTTGAGTAACCTGGACGCTTGACTGGTTATAAGACATATTTTTCCTTTCAGATCAAAATGAATAAAAAAAGCGTAAAACGTATTCGCTTTTCCGGACATTCAAGACACTGATGATGTGTCAATCACACAAATTAAAAGACCTGCTGTCCTAATTTCGGGGCAAGTACTTTTTGACATTTAATCACACAAATTGAGTTTTTTTTTTTTTTTTAGGTTTCTAAGGTTTACTTTAAAAATATTGATGTTTCAGATTAAATAGATGGAAATATAATTAAGTTTTTTCTGTCCATCATTTAGTTTTAAGCAGTTTTATTGCCAAATGTTTGTAATTTTTTTATTGCCAATAAACAAACTTTTTTTTTATTGTAAAAATTAAATTTAGGTAGCTAAGAATATATATTTTTATTTTTTTGTCCCAAGTTCGTTTATTAACAACCTATCATCATAAGACATAGGCAAAAATCTTCCCAGTCCCAAGTTAAGAATACTGTAGTGAAACTTGGGACACAAGGTTTTAATTAATTTTCTCTATGAAGGTCTTCGATTTCCAACATTTAATACGTCAAACTAGAATACAACTAAATATACTTCCGTATCGTTTTTATTTACCATTTTGAGGTCTAACTGTAAAAATTGTCCCAATTAAGGGTATTCGACTGTACCCAGATTTTATATCTAGGATCTTAATTGAGCAAGATTCTTTAAAAATAGGCTAAACGGATTTAAAATTACATGTGATTAATAGTTGGGGGTGGTTATTCATACTCTGGCATACCTATCTATCATAATGTACGTAACTTTACAGTTCACCATGGTGATTGATGATGATGTGATGAGTTATGATTAGTTTGATGGACTATGATGCAGCGCAACAAAGAAAAACAAGGAATCATGCGTATAAAGAAACGTAAGTGAACGCTACGTTTCACGTTAGCCTTTAGAGTAATTGGAAGTGAAACTCAGAATTTAATAGAAGATTGTGCACCGAGGCAGGAGATGTTATGAGTCAAGATAAGAATGAGTCCTGAGTGCAATGAGGGGTTCAAGAGCGCCTAAGACAAAAACAGCTTCATCCCCGAGGAGTAATCTCCACTTTTCTCGAGACAATAAAATAGCAAAGCTAGGTACTAAAAAAGCATTTTATTAAAGTAAATTAAAATTAAACCTTAATTGGGCCTGAGCATACATAATTTTTCATTAGTTTTCGCATTTATGCAAGCCATAAGGTTGAAAATCTGGTGGGATGTATAATCCCTCAATGCAATTAAGGGAAGAAAAATTACATCTTTGCACTTATACAGTTACAGTGTTCTATTTAGCTTACCGTGGCCAGTTCGATTTTCGATTAACATTGGCGCGGCGCCATCGCCCGACCCCGCCCCCAGGGAGCTGGTTGTGCGTGGGCCGTGCGTAATATTACGAAATTAGACTCAACATATCACATTACGAAATGAAAATCATAGTATTAACCAGCGGGTTATAATGAAATTCAATACAACATTATGACCCGGCTAAAGCTAAGGGCTATAATGACTGGCTCACGGTTGCATGTATATACAATATCATGGGACATTGTCGAGAAGGTGGTGTGAAAATTATATTATGAAAAACATATGTACAACTTTTGTTATTATTTATTCCCTTATTTATTACTTCATTCTAGGATTATTATCTTTTTGCGACTTCCAATTGCAAAATACAAAATATTTGATGGTGGTCTACCAAACCCGACAAACCAAAAGAGATCTGCTTGTAACGAAACGTAACTTCTTAACTTGCGTCTTGCTGTCGCCGGATGATATGTCATTTTTCGTTTGCGAGATTAAATTTTTCATCCAGATTGCTACCCTTTATTAATAAATTAATTGCATTTTGATTGCTTCAAAATGGTAAGTTTATCATATTCAAAATTATACTAAACTAACTTGCTAAAATTCTTTTATTTTCACAATTTTGTGACCGGTTTTGGTTAGAGTCATGAACATTACAAAGCAAAATTTGTGTTTTGAATGAAAATAACCCTCTTATTCGGTTTGCATTCTGTACCTGTATAATTAAATCGCCTAAATATACACTATAATCATAGAAATAACTCCAAAACGCAGTAATAATCATCTCCACGGTTAAATTATGTCAAATCACTGAAACTACAAATTGTAATCCATAATGAAAAATCCGTTTTTTAACATCATATTTTTACATCCACAGTCGATTTTGGCATACAATGGAGGTGCAGTGGTGGCCATGAAGGGCAAAGACTGTGTGGCAATTGCCACCGACAAGCGCTTTGGTATCCAAGCTCAGACCATCTCAAGTGACTTCCCAAAAGTCTACCAGATGGGCCCCACTTTGTTTGTCGGCCTGCCAGGCCTGGCTACTGACACTATGACCGTATGTCAAAGACTAAAGTTTAGGTAAGATAGTGTCCACATAGCAATTTTAGCATAGAAGCACATAGCCTCGTAACTTGGCCTCGGAGAACTCAAAGACAATAGTGATGTCGTGGGTGACAAAGGTCTGACCTCTGTCTCTCTCCCCACCTTACCCTATGTGGGAAAGAGATTTTGGAGCTCACTCAGAGGCCTAGTTACTGGGTGGTAGGCATATTGTTAATGTATCTTATTCATAACATTGAAAGTGAGAGAAGGTTTAATACTAATTAAAAACTAATCAATTGAGTTATATTTCTGTATTTTCCAGGTTAAACCTATATGAGTTGAAAGAGAACCGCATCATGCGTCCAAAGACATTCTCTGCTATGCTGTCCAACCTTCTGTATGAGAGGAGATTTGGACCATACTTCATTGAGCCTGTGATTGCTGGTATTGACCCAACTAATAACAAACCATATGTCTGCAATATGGATCTGGTAAGTTATCCATAGGTATTTACTCACTATGAAATATCAAAAATTAAAACAAAATACTCGCTCCTACAGTTTACTGCTGTAACGTTTGACTTCTATAGCATTCATGTCACAATTACATAATCAATAATACCTAGAGATGGGCCGAATGTGGTTTTAATCGTATATGAACTTCGGCCGAACATTCGGTTAAAATAAAAAAATCGGTTTAATTTCACTGCGATTTCTCGAGTGCGACACGTCATTCATGACTTGTTTACGCACTTAGATGAATTATCTAAATGAATAGATGCACCGAGCCGGCATTCTGCGCTCCCCAATTTGCACCAAGACTTGCCTCTAGAAAATTCCTAATATGAGTAGATTCTAATTTCCTAATGGTATAGTTTTGAACTAAAATCTGATTTAATAAAAAATGAAGTTGTATACCTTAATTTATTTACTGATTGCCGCTAGAAGTGTGTTTATTTAATTTATTGATAGTTACGCATTTTAGTTATGCAGTAGTTAGGCATACTATTTTGTTAAAAATACCAAGTTTATTTAATTTTGTTAAGGCAAAAATGTATAACTAATTTAAAATCAAAATAAATTACAATGAATAAAGGCCTAATTTAATTTTACGATTATAATGGTTAGTATGATTTCTATTCTATTGATTTCAGTAAAGATGCAAGTTAGTATTTTACCTTTTTTTTGCACTGTATGTTGGGCATTTAAACCGAATTTCGGTCGAATGCCGAAGTTCTGTTCAAGCTGCCGAAATTCGTTTAAAAGGCATGTATAACGAATTTCGGCCCATCTTTAATAATACCTGTAAATAGACAAGACTTCTCCAGCATTAAAATTTTTCCCATACAACATTATAGTGTCAAAAATGTAATTATAATTATAGGAAATGGTCCTATAATGCCGTCGGAGAAAGAGTTAAAAGAATAAGTTACACATCATGCATAATCAGCCAGATTGGGTCGCCCTATGTCACAATTATGTCAGAATGGTTATTCTGGACCTAGTACATTATTATTTCCGTTACTCTAATGCTAGCTAACAACCCAACCTATCCACTCACATGTCCCAACGCCTGGTACCTATTGTTATCTATTATTTCCATGTTTACTTCATGTGGACGTGCGAGTTGAGTGACTGACATTTTCTAAAGAAACAAACAAAATAACATATATATATATATATATGTTATTATATATATATATATATATATATATATATAATAATGTCCTATATACCTTCATTTCAGATTGGATGCCCCAATGAGCCTGAGGACTTTGTTGTGTCTGGCACTTGCTCCGAGCAACTGTATGGCATGTGTGAAGCCCTCTGGGAGCCCAATTTGGAGCCTGATGACTTGTTTGAAACCATCTCTCAGGTACAGTTCGTATAATTTCTTTGGCTCTGAGCAAGCTGCCACCTCTCTCTGTCAACCCACCTACCCTATGCGAGAAAGAGAGGTCCACAGACCAGTACTCTAGCTAGACACAGCAAGTGTACCTACTTCGCGTGTCATTAAAAGGGCATTGCGTTCGTAACCGCTCAGTCGCTCTTTGGCTGTTCTAAATGGTAGCCGTCTATTAATAAACATAATAATGCCTCTGTGCAGCTATAAACTGCAAAAACTCCAGAAGAGTTGATTGCAAAGAAAATGACGGCGTTTCCTTTCATATGTAACTAATTTACCTTTTGTAATTTGCGTGATTAAATTAATAAGTAATCAATTATTTTTAATTGCGAGTAGCGTCTCTCGTTGAAACTGACATAGGTTATAACATAGCATATATTTCTCATGGACTGCTCATCCACTGCTGCGTCCACATTACTCAATTCATGACATCTGTTTCGCAGCCCTCAATGAACAGTGAAGCAAACTATACTACTATAATATATAATATAGTACACTCTAACAGCTCTATTAGTACTATTAGGACGTTGGATCTTCTGAATAAAAAAATATGCCTGCTCGGTCGTCAGAGAGCGCTCCGTACTAGGACATTTCAGTCAGTGTTCCAGTAAGATCTAACAGCTTTATTAGTACTATTATGTATGACGTAGGATCGAATAAAAAATGGAGCTATTAGGTTAACCTTTCTTTTCGTGCAGAGCAGAAACTTGAGGAATATTATACTCTGATAATATTAACATATATATACAATTCTATGTGTCTGTTTGCATAGCAGAAATAAAAAGTTTAATTATATTTGATTTCTCTTCATACTTAAACAGGCTTAGGGCTGTCATTCTAGTCAAGATGTCAATGCCGTGTCTGTGTGTCCGAGAGCGAGTCGGCATGGCTCAATGCCTCCCGCCCGCCGCGCCGCTCTCTCGTAGCAATGTCCTAATAGTCCTAATAGACCGAATGTCCGATTAGCGTAGTGAAACGTTTCTTTTCGTTTATTGCACAGTAACGTTTCCTATTCGTTCTTCGTACATGACCGACACAAGACTAGTACACTGACTGAAATGTACGAAAAGTACGAAGCGCTCTCTCTGATGACCGAGCAGGCACAAGACTAGATCATAATGTGTAAATGTTCTACATATTATGACATTCAAATTTCGAACGCCGACGCTCGCCTGCGTGCCGCCCCTACTTTGTCTGTGAAGTTGGTACTACAGAACAAGCTAAACAACTCAATGCCACAATGCCTGTCAAACATGCGGTTCCTGAACACATCAAAGAGAGCTTATGATACGTGTGTAGATAAACTAGTGTATGTAACTGTACATAATTAGGCATTAAAACTCTCGAGTGATATTATTATGAAACTCGCCATTATGTAGCAGTCACATAACTACTATTAAAAACCTGAGTTTTAAATATCTATGTGCAATAAAGAACAGAAAAGACAAAAAATCAAAGAGGGTAGGTACGTGGTCGGCGATGGCCAGAGATATGTCGGCGGCGCGCTCCCTTTGAATCGATTTGACGGCGCTCCTTTGAATCGGTTTCACGATTGAAATGTCAACCCATCTCTAAAATGCGCACGCGTCGTCACAGTAGGTAGTAAAAAAAATACACGCTCGGTTCTCATACATTTGACCGAGTTTGCGGTGTCTACTAGTATTTATGTCTGTGGAGAGGTTAGTAAGTTACTAACTACATACCTATTTACATTTCCGTGATATCTTTAGTCAAATCATGATTTCATCTAGTTGCACCCTTCTCGACTTGGTACTGTGTGTCAACGGGTCCATGAACGTAGTGCATTGAGTGAGGGTAACTCGGGATTGTCGTGTAAACCTACATAACATGTACATCTCTGATCGTGGTTCTCCTCAGGTACATGTAGGTACCTCTTACGGCGAGACTTCTCAGAATTATGAGATATTTGTATATGTCACCGTACGATAGTCAAAACCGTAAGTTGATAAACTAACGCCTTATCTGATCAACTATCGACAGATAGTAAACCAGACCCACAGGGTTTAGAATTTACGTTTCTTACATGTCAACCTAACACGAAGACTATTCGGGGGCTTCGCTGCGCTCGCCCCCTCTAGTCTTTATCTAAGCTACCGCAGTGTTTGCCCTGATACTTCGTTTGCAATTCAAGTTTAAACCAGTTTACTATTTAACGGTTTTAACCGTTAGTTTATCAACTAACGCGTCATATAGTAAGCAGTATGCTACAGTTAACTATCTGTCGATAGTTGACCAACTAACGAGAAAAAACACGTTAGTTTATCAACCAACGGTTTTGACAATCTTACGGTGACATCTACATACACCAGCGTGATATCTGTCAGGAAAATATGGAATGTCGAACCGAATGGCCGAGTCGGCAGTGAGCCTGCCTACGAAGCCAAGGGTCCCGGGTTCGAGTGCCGGTGGGGGCAAATATTTGTATGATGAGAACGGACGTTTGTACCCTAGTCATGGTTGTTTGTCTATCTAAGTATAATATGTATCTATAAGTGTGTATCGTTGTCTAGTACCTAAGATACAGGGAATTCTAGTTTGGGGCTAGATCAATGAGTATAAATAGTGTCCAAGGTAGGTATTTAAGGTATTATATCACTCTTACCCTCAGGCGTTAGTGAACGCGGCAGACCGAGACGCCATCTCCGGTTGGGGCGCCGTGGTCTACATCATCGAGAAGGACAAAATTACTGAGAAACATGTCAAGACGCGAATGGACTAGGTTACTGTAAGATATCATCTACTGTATTTGGCAATTTTTATTAAAATTACGTTAAAAAACTTATGATTGTTTTAACACAGAGAAGTACCTGACTGCAGTAGATATTAAAAAAAAAATGTTACACAGCGTCACTCCTTTTTCCATACGAGGTGGCCGAGGCACAGTTTATTGGTCAAGTTTAAATAGTTATTCAATACTCCATAAATAAAACACAAGTGTACAGAAACTTTATAAACGAAAAGTTAAAAAAAAATAAGTTTATTTTTCATACACATTTTTGTCTTTACAAGAGTTTTGAGACTAGAGGAATAACATTATCAATTGTCTAGCTTATATGCCAATTGTCTTATAATTGTAACAAAGCTTTTGCAGAACATGTAACAAACGCCTTAACAAGGACTTGTGGTTTCGCCCCTTCACCGTTTAACAAAAAAAACCTGTTCAAGGTATGTAATAAGTATAAAGTTAAAATACAATTAAATTATCGTCCTAAACAATGGCAACACATATGACAAATTCGGATCATCTCATTGACTAACACATTGTTCAGGAATCTTTTGACACAATTTTAATTAATTAAACATATATGAAACTCTTTTTGAGTTAGCCTAGGTCACTCCAGAAAAAAGGGCTTTTTTTAATGACAGTTCTGCACGAATTTTCAACTTCTACCGAATCTTCTATAAAGAATTCTTAACCTCGAGACTACATTTACTGAAAATGACATACATGTAGCTGTTGGCAAGGAATGGTGAATATTATATGTGCTACTGGTACCAGAAATACGTATAACTGGCCAAGTAGCAGTTGACAATTTACATTGCATTATCCGGAAAAGTATTTTTGGTAATTTCTATCATTTAGTCCTTTACTGACATTAGTCATTAAAGAGCGTCTTTGACGCACTCGTATGCACAATCCACTGTTAGGAGTGACCGCAAATAAAAACAACTATTACTAAATGTAAAAAATATCTATCACAAAACGTAATCCATTGAAGAGACATTAATTAGTAATTAGAAGAATTATGATAAAGAATACAATACTGTTTAGAATAAACTTTAGGCAATCGCAGTCCAATTAAGAATAAGAAACATTATACAATTGTATACCATGTTTCTGTAACTTGTTTAAAGTTCATAACCATAGAAGTTCCTACCGCTAGTGTACAAAGACGGAATAATGCCTTTGGTGAGAGATATACAACTTTTATTATCGAGAATTGATTACCAGAACAATCCAAGCCTTAGTGAATAATAGAGAATAAATAACAAAATCTTACTCCGAACTATTTATGAAAATATTCTAGACAGAGACCAAGCAAACTATAAATTGGCGGACGACAATAATAATAATTGGTTTGCTTAGCTTACCTCCAAACCTTCCAGTGAAATATTACAACTAGAAAGATTATAATTTGTTAAAATGTACTATCAATCTTAGTATACAACAGCCAAAACCCGTCAATCGACATAACCATGTTTTTTTAGGATTAAACATTTACATTTCAATCGTTTACACGTTTTTCAACTTTCTAATTTAACCATCTTACTTACAATGATACTTTGATTCAACAGTTTAATCTACGCGACAGCAGAACATTAGGAAAGCGAGTACAAAAGTTAATTACTGAAAAAATGTGCCGCTAAATAGTTTTAAATGTCAGTTCAGAAACTTGACTAAATATGAATATTTCGTAGGCTCCTTGCTTCACAATGATATAATGTGGTATTCATAATTGAAAAACTCGATCAAAATCCAGTGGAACGAGAACGATAATTGGAAAATTCAATTTAAATACTTTCTGTCAATTTTATTACTTTCATTCTACACGATAAAGTAACACACGATTTTAATTGCATTCCAAGCATTAATTCAAACTTACATAATAATATACTGCGTATGACCTTGTCTATGACAATAATAACACGTAAGCGCCTCCAGGCTTCTTTCAGTTCACTCGACAATGAATGGGAGCTCTTATGGAAAATATCACAATATCCTCATGTATTAAAATCTAAGACACCCTGTAATTTCCCCCTTTTCGATTACTTCTAAGGCTAAAGGAAAGCTTGAGAGAGCGCTAATAAGCCGCGAATTTTCTAGCAACGAACTAAAAATGAATGGACCCGATTAGTGTAAGAAAACTACTAAAAGCATACAAAATCTATTTCAGCCCAGACTTTTGTTAGTTTATATACAGACATGTCTGACCAAATTGTGCTTGTGACAGCAGTGAGGTCCTTATTATATTGTCTACATAAGTTGGCAAAGCGGTTCAGTAGCTCACCCGATATATATCACACCTTACGTGTTTGGGGAACGGTTCCGCCACTACCAACTCGATTCGTCCGGGTTATGTGAACGTCGGTTACTTACAGCATTGCAACAATATCGATAACTAGGACTCGTATCGATAGCCGATAAACAATGCTTCCCAGCCACAAGCAGACCCGCTACTGTGTTAATCACTGTCTCGTATTAGAACTGAAAGAAACCTCGATGACGTCATCAAAACGGTTCAACAGACCGCAAGGTTTAACGAGCCCATTGTATACGTCCATTTTTGAATCGAGTCCGAAAATCTTTATAGTGTTCTGAGACGAATTAGCTTGGCCGGACCAGCTATTGCCATTTCTTACTCTATCTTGCAGTTTATGGCATTTTACATTGAAATTCCTGACTCGATTGGAAATCAGAAGTATTTTAATTCGGAGACACATCGTGCAGTGCGGTAAACATAGTTTTGACGTGAAAGTTGGAATCTCCTGCGGTGTTTTATTAGTTTATTACTGTTTTAGTGTATGTTGAAGCGTCTGTCAGCGTATGTGCGTCTGTCTGGTGGCACCGTACCTCTCATACGATTAGAACACGGAAATTTTATTCCATTGTAGGTTCCGATATCTCTTAGCTTTGTTTGTAGACTCATGGACATGGATAGTCCTCTAATGATTATAAACGAGGATCATACCGACGCATGGACGTCGGTATGATTATTATTTTTGTCTCGGATTTAAAACACCAATAATTCTGACCGCAAAAGAGACAACAAATACTAAGCTATTCAAACAACAATGTAACTATTAAAGACGAAATCTCGATCCGCATATTGCAAAATGCGAGACAATATGGCGTCTTTACTAGTTCTATTGTTATTGAAATCGCTTAATAAACCGCCCTATGATACCGACCCACCTCGTACCCATAAAACCCGTTAGTTGATCTCGATAGCCTTCGCGACAAACTCTATGAACCGTTTGCCGTACTGCTCTGGGTCGCACGTCGATATGCCGTCGACGTTGCTGCCGTATTTGACGGTTTTTGCCGCCTTCGCCGCCTGAAATGAGAAATTTGCGTCTTTAACCCCTTAATGCATGGCCTAACCCGAAATAGATCGTGATTTTCAACTTATTCATTGGTAATAAAGTTCAAAACCTATGAAACAATATATGGGTTGGTATACAGTAAAAGCTTAAGGCTAGTCGCCGGCGTCGATTCTAGGTATTAGAGCGTTACTCACACAACAAACACACATTCAAGCAGTACAGTGGTGCAATACCCGCACTAATTCAGATCATAACTTTTAATAGTACTGAAGTGATCGAGACTTCGTAATCTGGTACAATTCAATGATCAGGTGATTATAACGGGCTGCTTCCTCTAATCTAAAGTGAGCCGCCCAAATCAGGAGACGGTGTGATTATACAGGTGATGTTTTGTTAAATTACGCCCGGCTCAGGGGTGGTTGTTTGCATGAAAATGTAGCAAAATACAATATTAATATGATTACTGTATATGGTATATTATTGGTACTAGTGTGCATGTATATATAAATATTATGTTATGTGCAAGAGACCTAAGGCAGTGATTTCTGTGGATTAGTTCAAAGATAACGGTAGCAGTGGTCTGTTTCACCGCAGCTATGGACACTTTATACTATAATGTTGATTGTAAATACGTGCCCCTCTTTGGGGACATTGATAGGCAACATTTATTATATACTAGCTGCCCGCAGAGCGGCTTCGCAACGGGCTTTCGTATTCTCATAGTTCACCGTCATAAAACTGTTTGTTTTTTACTTTAGGGGCACCTTCATAGGTTTCTGAAATCCATATCGACATTACCGGCCCGTTCTTGAGCATAACGCATCAGACCTAAGATTAACGAAACTCCTTGCTTACAGACTTTATCAAACATAACGAAACTCCTTGCTTACAGACTTTATCAAACATATGTTCCGCTACCAACAAAGAGGTTGAATGAAGTAAATAAATAAATTAACGACGAAGGAGATTGAGTGATGCTAATTCTATGGCTACCATCGCCACCAAGCGAAAGCGGCTGAACTTTCTATAAAAAATATTTTAAATTTTTTTTGGCTGTTTCTTTGCGTTTTTCGTAATTTTATTTTTATCTAAACCTTTTCTGGACTGAGGAGAATAAAACTAAATAGGAATTAAACAAACCGATCGGGCCATTTTAGAGATTTAGTAAGACTAACGTACTGCGATTATTTTTTATAGGTATAGATATGCATATCAGGTGCTTACCTATCAGTGTTTTTTATGGAGAAATTAAAGAAAACTCAATTTTCAGTACAAACACATTTGCATCTTTGCATTTTTTTAGGAATGACAAATCCTAATTTTATAAAACTTTGTGTGTATCATTAATTAGAAAACATTTAGCTGATAGCAAATATGATTTAATATTTGGAAAGTTTCAGCAATAAAAAAATATTACGAATCTTATCATGAAAATGGATGATATTTAAGATGAACTCATTTTGAAGATCAAATTTTAGTTATCAAACGGGAAATTTATTATGTAGAAAACTTTAAAATTAACTTTTAAACAATAAAATAATGGAAATAGCTATTGAATTACACAAATTATGAACTCCTGAATCTGTAAGAAAATTTCTCCAATTTTATGAAATTAGTAAGCAACCAATATATCAGTGGTGGTAAAATAATTACAGACACTGAATGCATATTAAAATAACCACTTAAGCTATTCCTCTCTATATTTTTATCAGACTATTATTGGGACTTGCTACACAATTAAAAATATTTGATTACATAAGTATTGTGCAATTAAAACGCAATATTATAAAAAAACTTGTCTGCTCCTAATCTTTTATTCGGTTTACCCTAATTGCAAGCAGTATCAACTCAACAAAGACATGGCCATGTAGTTAAAGACACTCCATTCGCAAAACATATTGTTATTATTGGAATTATCTTTATTCCACAAAATTCCGGTACGTATCAATATTATCCATGTTGCCTTCTATTTTCCTGTTTTTCAGGACTTGTTGTTGGACCAACAAGTCCTGTTTGAGTACTTTCTTTTTCGGGGGGCATCTAACATATTGTTTTCCGTCAGAATTAATCATATTAATTTTTGTTTCATCAGAAAAAAGCACATTTGGCTAATCTTGTTCAGTCCAGTGTTATTTTTTAGCAAACGCTAATCTCGCCTGAACATTTTGCTTTTTCAAAAGTGGCACCTTCCGAGACACTCTTCCGTATAAGTTTGCCATATAGTCTCCGTCTAAATGTTCTTGCAGACACCCTCCGACCCTCCTGCAGCAAACAACTCCGAACGTATCAGTTCCGATCCATTGAACGGATCTTTTTTTGCAAATAATACCATAGAGTACTTTTCCTTGGTCTCGGTTTTTAGGTTATTTTCGGTCGTGTTGAACTTCTCGAAATGTTATATAGCATTAATAACAATGTCCCTAGAACAGTTCAAGTTGTTCACTAATTTTCTGTATCACCAACCTTTCTTATAAAAGTTCAAAATAATCTTTCTAGTTGACGAATCGCAACTTTTGTTTTTTCCCATATTGATTGGTTTTAAACGTATTAATTTTAATGAAAAAGTTAGGTTTTATAGGTAATATCATAGTAATAATAAAAAGAAGAATGTCCATCGCCATGCAAAGCACCGTATATCGAAAAAATTGTTCTTGGGAACAACCTAGATGTCGCTCATAGCATTTTTTCATCACTAAATTATAATGTCAGTCTTCACCACAATCTCAATGCCGTTGCCCAACGAAAGAGCGTATTTGTAATATTCACCGTTCTAATCAGCAAGGTGGATGGCTGGCCGGTTTATCGTCAGACTTTCAAGTGGTCGATCGTGGTTCGACAATTTTTATTGAGCCAAAGTTTATTTTTTAATTATTTATTTAGTTAATGTAGGTAGTATAGTATTGCGATCATCTTTTGTAATTAACTTTCGCACATGTGTACGGTGCTTCACGCGTATTTTTAGGGTTACCTTAAAAGGGAAGCGAAGCGGAAGGGAGCGAGATCCTCTGGACCAGGAAAGCCTCAGAGCCATTGTTTATTCAGAATTAGAGCGGTTGTCAAAACCTCGGACCCTCAAACATCGACTTCCAATGTCCTTGTCGTTAGATGACCCGAATGGCCGATTCGGCAGTGACCCTGCCTATGAAGCCAAGGGTCCCGGGGGGGGCCCAAATATTTGTTTGATGAGAACGGATGTTTGTACCCCAGTCATGGTTGTTTATCTATCTAAGTATAATATTTATCTATATAAGTATGTGTATCGTTGTCTAGTACCCAAGATATAGGGAATCCTAGTTTGGGGCTAGATCAATGTGTGTCAATAGTGTCCAAGGTATTATTATTATAGATATATATATGTTCTCAATAGAAGGGGGCACAATTTTTTCGAAACCACATACAAACTTATAAATTACCTGGTTACTTATATACATGGAGCATGAAGTAGGCCGCAGCAATAACTTTGTAATGGCAACAAATATAATGATCACCAAAATATTTTTTTCCTACCCAAAATGGCTAAATGAACACCAAAAGTTGCAAAAAATATCAGGGCAAAATACTGCGGTAGCTTAGGTGAAGGGTAAAGGGGGTGAGCGAAGCGAAGCCCCCTTTATCCTTCGTGTTAGGTTGAAAATGTAAGAACAACAAAAAATACTTAAAATATTATCTTAAGCACACAAAACATAAAAAGAAGTTTGGTGATCATTTATCCAAACACAATTTGGTGGACATTTATCCATTCTGGCAGTCATTTCGAATTTATTGGTAGTAAAATAGGTGCGTTTTTGGTAATCGTTTAAACACAAGCCCTTTGTAATTAACATTTTGCTATATCAAATCCAAAGTTAAATCCTTTTGTTAAAGCACCGCTCATCTTAGGATCCGCTACCTCTACTTTCTCACTAAGTTTTTCCAAGAATAATAACATCTTATTTGACTCTTGTACCTTTTTAAATAGCTAGATAAATATATATTCGTATAGTTTGCTCAAACAGTTCCTAGTATTTTGTTTGGTGACACTGTTATAAATCCAAAACATACAATAAAGTGCTCTCCCTCTGTCAGTTCATTGTTTTTTTAAATATAAAATTTAATATATTTTTACCTAAAACCAGCATAAAATCTGGACTAATCAATAAGAAAAGGAGAATTGGCACGAAATATGTGTTAAAGTAAGGTTTTTCTTCTTGACTCGAAAACTTTTTGGCTAGTGTGTTTCATAGGAACAATGGTTAGTTTAGACCCATGCCATCTCCCAACGTTTTTTAGCTCGACTTACCAGTAACTCTGTATATCATCACTACCTCAGTCTTACTGACTAGGATGTAACTGTAATATCCTATGTCCATTTTCTAAGTAGGTAGCCTACTGTGCAGCAATGCTTGTGCTTGTGCAATGTGTCGGCATAGCCAAGGGCCAAGGCCCCGGTGGAGACATATTACTTGAGACTTTGTTCCATAAAATTTAGTGAATTAATTAAATACCTGTTTCTTGACTCCGTAGTGGGTCAGTACGTCGATGAGGGCCACAAAGTAGATCTCCTTCCGCGCAGCACCTGCAGGGACCGACCGATTACATGATTTGATTAAGAAGAACGATCGCAAAATTAAATAAGTGGAGAGATCGTGAAATTGAACCACCCCCCGCGCCGCCGCAGTAGCCGTTACCATCTCTGATTAATGAAGTGGGCCGATGGATCGGACAGAACTTTCTTGATCACTCAGATATAAGCTCCGCCGAAAGGTAATGCACTTGACATTTCCATTGAAAGTTGAATTATTTGACGTCATCAAAGTTAGTTTTTTTAAAAACATGCTTGGCTATTGCTCTATCTTTTGAGATATCATATATGGGCTGTGACACATATTGAGCTGGCATCAGCTCGTGTGGTATACGGACTCAAAACAACCCCTTTGTTGTGTCAACGGTATCTCATAAAAATATTGATATTAGGACTTCCTAACCAAAGGGAGGTGAATTCCCCCTTATTTATTTTCTTTACTTTGGTGATGCATATTGAAAGTTACATACATCAATAGAGGACCATCAACCGAACCAAAAATGTCATTTAACATAATGTCCTAAACTCCTAAAGAATCACGTTTACGTGAAATGAGTTTTAATAAAGAAAAGAGTTTGAATACTTTTGGCACTGCCTGTCTTTCCCATCAAATTCCTCGCTTATATGTGATACTTTTTGACATGTTTGGTTGGTAAAAGAGTATTGATTGGAAGTGATGTGCATTTATGTAAATTTCAAAAAATGTTGCAGTATTATATTATACTAGCTGTTGCCCTCAACTTCATCTGCGTGTTCATAGGAATTATCGTTAACCGAGATAACGTTACCTTCCTTCTGGTGCAGTCCGATAAAAAGTATCCTATATGTTAATCTAGCTCATAAACTATCTCTGTGCTAAATTTCATTCAAATCCGTTCAACCGTTTTAGCGTGATTGAGGCACAAACACACAAACATCCAAACATCCTAATATCCAAACATCGTAACATCGCTACTTTCATATTTATTATATTAGTTAGATAGCCCCGCGTGAGCAGGGAATCAAAAAATAGTCATTAGACTCATTTGCGTGTCCCCCTCCACGGAAATCTTTAGTAAAAGGCGAAAGATTTTTACGTTTTGAAGGGAAACCAGAGTAACACATACCACTACTGCCGGAGATTATGTACCGTGCAGGTGAACCGAGCTATACCGCGATGTAGGACACTGAGACAGCGCCATCTAGTGGCGATTGGCCGTAATCTTGTGTTTATCAATCCACGATTGAATGTCTTTTTTTTAAACATTTTCAACAACCAAATCTCTGTCATTTAAAAAAATACTGAATCGCCAAAAGAAAACTATTTATCGAACCTGCTCACAAAATTGCACGAGAATCGTTTGAGAACTACGACCTGTAGAGGAGAACAGTCGGGACAGAAACTCCGACACACGAAAGTATTTTTGCCCAAGCTTCGCTCGCTCGGCCATTTAACAGTAATTTTGTGTGAAAAAGGCCAAATTTGACCTCAATGTGTTATATATAACGTCACATCGCAATGTTTATACACATAACGAGAGTTTTGAAAACTCATAATAATGACATATTTTGACTAGCTTGTCAAGTAGCCAATTAGTAACCGAAGCTACGTACATTCCTGGCTCGGTATCGCGTAGATGTCCAGCTGCGGTATAATCCCCTCGTACCGGAGCGACGACTGCCGAGTGAAGCCGCGCGGGCTGTCGGGCGGCGTGTTGAAGCCCCATCTGTAAAATTATAGTCTACAGTTCGGATTTTTGAAGCAGAACTTCTGAGGTGGCGTTGCGATTGATGTATTTTTTTGGCATAACTTATTTTATCTACACTCGTATCATAAACCCTCTTTACTGCGTCCAAACACCACACGTTACGACCAGCATAATGATAAAACTTCTTCGTAAAAACTCATTTCTTATCTGAATATTGATCATTATGACCATAATGTACCAAAATTTGTCAAATAATGACATTGAAATTTCGAACGCCGACGCCCGCCTGCGTGCCGCCCCTAGTTTGTCTGTGAGTTACTACAGAACAAGCTAAACAACTGCAGAGCAATAATCAATGTCACAATGCCGGTCGGACATGCGGTTCGTGAACACATCAAAGAGAGCTTATGATATGTGTGTAGATAAAATAGTGTATGTAACTGTACATAATTAGGCATTAAAACTCTCGAGTGATATTATAATGAAACTCGCCTTCGGCTCGTTTCATAAACACACTCTCGAGAATTAGTGCCCTCCATTATGCAGCAGTCACATAAACTAATATAACCTCTCAAGGCTTTTATGAAAGCGCACTGATTTCAAAACGCTTTTTAACAGGGCTGATTATATTAAAATTAAAGTAACAAAGAACGTTAATTACACAGATAATAAATAAATAAATCAATAAAATTATAATATTTTAATTAAATTTAGCAGTTTTATTTTTTTAAATACTTCGAACGAAACAAGCGCCATTTAATGTTTTTTTTAAATATTCTTCGTCCATCTAAATAGGTCAGTCTTCCAATTCTTATTTATTAATTTCTTAGATTCGTGGTTCTTTTCTTTTTGCCCGACTGCGGCAAAGCACAAAAGAAGGTTTATTATTTTCTGCCGTGGACAACAATTTCACTGAGCATGATTTGTGCGTCGATGAGTATCTCACCTGTCGCCGCGGTTATCTGTGTCGGTGTCAGTGTCGGTGTCCTGCTCGCTGTCTGCCTCGGCCGCCGCCCGCGCCGCCTCGGCCTCTGCCTCGCCGCGGCCGCACTCGTGCACGCCGAGCAGTAGCGAGTAGTCCATCAGGTGCAGCTTTGTTAGGAACTGCAACAGACGTAAATCATGCATCTTTTATCTCCATAGCTCCGGGGATGGGCTAGCCCCCTGTCACGCATATATTGAGACCATTAGCTAAATGTGGGCGCAACGGTGGCATTGCCACCTCGTATGGGAAATTGTATGACGTTTATTATTCTTTCAAGCCGAGCCACGAACACTTCAGGTAGGGTCTTTGGCAGATTTATCAGGAGGATGCGTGAGCGGGGATCAAAAATGGTAATTTGAGTGTCCCAGCCACGGAAATTTTTAGTAAAAGGCGTAAGATTGTACGATTTGAAGGGAAACTTGAGTGACGAACATTTCCATTTCCGGAGATAATGTACTGCTCGCGTGAAGAGCATGATCCTATATCCATCCTATCAAGAAAAATTATCTATAGATTTTCTCTACCCTATCTATCAGATTATCTCTACCCTAGGACTCCAAACCAGATTAATCATTAGTTCATTCATAGCCCCGCGTGAGCAGGGCGTCAAAAAATAGTCATTAGACTCATTTGCGTGTCCCCCTCCACGGAAATCTTTAGTAAAAGGCGAAAGATTTTTACGTTTTGAAGGGAGACCAGAGTAACACATACCACTACTGCCGGAGATTATGTACCGTGCAGGTGAACCGAGCTATACCGCGATGTAGGACACTGAGACAGCGCCATCTAGTGGCGATCAGCCGTAAACTATTGTCACCACCACTGTTGAAGTAAGTCCGAAAATCGATTATGTGTTATTATCATGGTCAACCATGGTTACCTCAACATCGGCAGTGAGTGTTTCGAGCAGTTTGTCCTTGGCCTGGTCGCCTATATCGATGCGGACGCCTTGCTTGATGAAGTCGTTGTCTTTGAGGGTCGGAAGGTCTTTCTCCAGCTCCTTCTCAGAAGCCTCGCGGTCGACCGTCGAGCCCTTGAGATCATATTTCCTGGAACGAGGGTGATTGGTTGATAATTATAAAGTTATCCTACAAAAAACTTTTTCACACCTTTCATTCGTAAAAATATATTTTCATATGATAAATTGTGAATTTTTCGTAATATTGAAAAAAATGGCATAATAAATTATATGTTTTACTGAAATCAAAACTATCGATGACTGTTATTGTGATATAATGAATATTGATATCTGATACCATTGTAATATTCGATTCGATTATTCGCCGTAAATACATCATTTTGCTCCCTTGTGACACAAATAACTATTGACATTTTACCGAAAAAAGCTATCGTTACGGTGCCATTGCTGCATTTATGGAGATATGAACGAATGAGAATCTAAATGGTATTAAAGGTGCAAGTTCGTAGCCGACCGCAACTGCAGACGAAGTATATATATGAGCGAGACAGCGAACGAAATTTCCTAGCGTGTGAAAGAGACAGCGAGCGCAGTATGTACCTACCGCTGTCTCGCTCACCCGCGTCGTAACTGCCTCGCTGTCTCGGTTCTACAGACAGATCTTAGATCAAACAGTTCATAATTGAATGAATGGATAAGTGAGCGAGTGTTTGATTAAATGAATGAAGAGCATCATTACTTGTGAATATTGAGGTGGTTGGAGAAGACGTTCCTGGTGGCGACGAGGTAATGCTCGATGCCATCGACAGTCAGCCGGTACATGCCCAGGTACTGCGGCAGCAGGGTCTTCCCGTGACGCTCCACGATGTACTGGGGACAAGATAACATGATCATAAGCCGCAAACCAATAACAAAAAAATGTGCCAGAGCTTGGTTTCAATACCAGTCCCTACAGATAGGGATCCGATGTCAAACCAAGCCACCGACGACGTTATGTTGACGACATTTGAAGCCGGTACATGCCCAGCTACTGGGGCAGAAGGGGCTTCCCATGACGCTCCACGATGTACTAGGGACAAGACTATATGATGAAAAGGCGATAGCCTCTGAATCAGATTACAAGTAGCGGCCGATAGACATCCGCGCTCGTGACTGTACCGCCTGATTCAGAACGTAGCGAGCGCATTTTATCGCGTCGAAATGTCAAAAATCGGGGCTCACTGACATTTCTCGATACAAAAATACGCGAGTTGCGCGGGGCGTGCTGCGGTCGCTGGAGCGGCAACGCGGCACATATTTTGAACGGATTTGGATTTTTTACAGATTCATCATGTATATCATTGGAGAGCCCCGTGGTCTAATAGGTTTCACGCTTGCTTCTCACACAGGAGATGCAGGTTCGATTCCTGACCAAGTAAAAATGAGATAATTAATCTATCTTAACTACATTTATATACGGACGTTCTAACGGTGATGGAAAACATCGCGAGGAAACCTTTATTTCTCCATAGCTGCGGCGATGGGCTAGGACCCTGTCATGCAAAATGGAGTTTTGAATAACTGGCTCAATGTGGGCACCATTGAGTCTCTGCCGCCCCGTATTGGAAAAGGCGTGTCGCTATGTTATGTTATCATTGGCCAATTGGGGGTGATTATCGCGCATTCGATATACGGATATCGACGCTGAGTGATTTTTTAAGTGGATCACTCGATATCCGCCATTTGACCGAGGGGAAGAATAGGGGCCTGGGGGTTATTACAAATCGTCTTATGCCGATAAGTTTTGGAATCTCAGCTCGTCCGCAAAATTACCATGGCCGTCTTAAAACAAGGAAATGGTTGCCATGGTGAAGCTCTTACTTTTAACCTAATCAGAATCGCTGTATAGGTTATGGTTCCAGATTTCAGGAAGGAAAGGATACTAGAGGGAATAAGGGAAACAAAGGTAGAGAGGAATCAGTAATTCTGGTTCAGAATGTGAGGTCAGAAGCAATGTATTATATTATATTATATTATACTAGAAATCCGGATAGATTAGTACTGGAACATAAGCCACGAACAACCCTTTACCAAAAGAATTGTTATGCAATGAGCGTAAAAATATACAACAAATTGCCCACCGACATAAAGTCTCCCTTTCATAATTTTTAAAAGAAATTATTTCTATGGCTTCAACAGCATAATTTTTATGCACTTTCAGAGTTTTTGCACTAATTTGTAAGTCTTAAATTGTTTGTGTATGCTTGATAGGTCCTATACACAACTCGAAATATACTACTATTTACATGCTGTATAAATATAACTGAATAAGGAACTTCTAATATTATTAACATCTGATATGTCTACCTAATTTCATAAGCAAATAAACGAATCTTGAATTATTATATGTGCCTTTACATAAATGTTTATCTTTATGCTTAGTCATTCGTTCGCAAAGCGTTGTTGGTTAGTTTTTAAGCCATTATTAAATTTTCAATAGAAACCTTTGTTCCTGTTAATTCAGCCTGATAAGAACTGATAAGATATGTATGCATCGCAATCGTAACTCCAATCCTTTCTTAGAAGAAGCGAGATAACTTTGTGTCCTGATATGTGTGTCACTGTCTGAATCCCTGATATCAATCTAATCGATTCTTCATTGTAAATGTACGTTGATATACCTAAAATAATCTGCGGAATAAATAATATTTCACAAGTACACAGATATGTGTGTGAGTCACTGTTTCTGGTTCCCACGAGGAGGGTAACCTAGTGTGGGGCCAGAAGCAATGTATGTGCCTGTTATAAAAGTTTATATTATCAACTAAGCAATACTGTGAGATGGTTTAAAAATAGGCACGGAATCGCGTAGTGAATACTCCTTTTAAATGGAATACTAAGACTTGAGAGCGATGGCACCTCAACTCGCACTCAAAAGTTTTAAACGGATAGTATTTAAACGAACGATCGTAAACCCTGTTTTTGATTGACACAAATACTGATTTTGCCTGACAAAATTACTGAATATTTTCGTTAAATAAAATATAAACTGAAAGAACCGTTTTTATTACCAATAAAAATATTTTTTTATTTATGATTTATGACGAGCTGAGAGACCACGACAAGAACTGGTGCGAAAGAGTCCAGGAGCGTGGAGAGTGGAAGGAAGAGGGAAAGAGAAGCCTTGGCCCAGCAGTAGGAAGACCTCGGCTAAGACTAATAATAGATAATAATGATTAAGATATTTAGATTTATATTAAAAAATATATTTTTTCCACTTGTATTTTTTCCCCTGGGGCCATTTTGTGATTGATAATTTCTAATATTCTTAATATATAAGAGTATATACTTAAACGAAGTATAAAAACAGAAAAAAAAAATTTTTTTTGAATGTGGCACACGGGGTGCTGTAAGGTAAACATGTCGTATATATTTGAGTATGCTGTTACCGGATGGTACTGCTTGAGGAAGGAGTGCATCCTCTCCACTTCCTCGCTGGTGAGGGTCTTGAGGATGAACAGCCGGTCGTAGCTCTGATAGAACTTGGCGCCCGACTTGCCTGACGAGTCGTCGGGGATGGGCTGGGATCTGGGGGCAACGACCGCAGGGGTAAAGCCTTCATCGTGGTATGAGACGAATTGCGGTTTTGGAAGCGTCAGCAAGCTAATGACTTGCTTGGTAGAACATAAGTCTGGTTGGTAGCTGGCAAATAATTCAGATTCAGTATAAATAATATGGTACATCTGTAGCATTGGAAGAATCGAATAATGCACGTTGATTTTTTATTCTTGTTCCCGATGCGTAGCCACAATATTTCAGAAGTTAGATTAGTTACATTTCATATTATAATTTGTGTTTACATTATTTATTATATTATTATTAATATCTCTTATTTATAAATTTCTGATATATTTTATTGAAAAAAAAATTTATGTATTTTAAACGTATTTAATATTTTCTAATATCAGTAGTACTGTATTATAAAGATGATTTTTTTACTAACTTATTCTGACAACCAGCAGTAGTGCTCCATCACCAACGCATAGATACCTAACTAACCACTTGCAGTGGTACTACGATCGATCTCAACTCAATTTTTGGGAATGCTTTCTCATTGAATTTAATTTTTTATTTATCATCTAAAATTTAAACTGACTCTATAAATCAGATGTACTGCTTATACCTAAGCTCTGTCTACGCCACGGAAACAAAATGACGAAAAATTCACGGTGTATAATAAAAGTTTCTTGGTAACACGAAAACCTAGAAAAATCTTAACCAACGTTACATTTAATCTTAATTAATATTTGTTTATTCTCCACCAACAATGCATGCTTTAAGTAGGTAAGAATGCTCATTAATATTTACACAACCGGCTTGTATAACCGAGCCATTGTGATCATGACTCACATTGGGTATGAATTATGTGTTTGATTTGAGAAAGACGATATTTCAGTGCAAATATAAGAATATAACATCCTGTATGATGATGTGCAATATATTTAATGCAATCTGCGTTATCTTGAAAGGAAGTGTAAAATCTATGAATATCTTCTTAGATAAGTGGGTTGTCTGTCTCCTCTTTATACCTACTATGTTTGAGTTAAAATAAATATATTATGCTTATTGTCCGTAACAACTTCACAAAACATAACTGAATGCACAAACTCCTGCTCAAATAAGTTTAAGAGTACCCGCAGGTCACAGACTTTCTATCGGCCGATAGTTAACAGCATTTTGTAATTCTAAGGTTATGCAAAATAAGAGTATTAAAGCAGTTGTTTCTTTATCCAAGTTTTTTGATCATGAGTGTCAGCAGGGATTTGTGAACATGTCAAGGTAATTTGATTATATTTGCTCGATAGAAAAGTCCTCGAAAGAATGCATTTTTTTACAATTTCGCACCGGATTTGCATATATACACTATACACTTGTTATGTTGTTATGTTACACTTGTTATGTTGCTCTCTTTAGATCAATGAAGAGCCTTCGTAGGGTTCCGTACCCGAAGGGTGCCAAACGGAACCCTATTAAAAATCCGCCGCTGTCCGTCCGTCCGTCCGTCTGTCACTCACCAGGCTGTATCTCATGAACCGTGATCGTTAGACAGATGAAATTTTCACAGATGGTGTATTTCTGTTGCCTCTATAACAACAAATACTACAAATCAGAATAAAATAAACATTTAAGGGGGCTTCCATACCACAATTCTTTCAATACCATATACAAACTTATGAATGCACCAGTTACGTGCATGAAGTGAAAAAGTAGCCGCACCAATTACCTTGTAAACGACATTTTGCTATGTAAAATCCAAACAATTCAACTCCACACCATCCCTACCATTGTACGGTGGTACGGAACCCTTCGTGCGCGAGAAAGACTCGCACTTGGCCGTATTTTTTTAATACAGCTCTGAAGGTGAAATTTTAAGTTCTGCTGTGTTGGGATGCCCTGCCTTAAACAGTGTAAGTGTAATTATGTATATTATAACGATTTGGTATTGGCCGAATTACTATGGCAGTCCAACCAAACAAAATTATCGGCCGATCAAAAAATCTGGGGTCTGCGTGGACTCGTTTGGAGTTGACAGCTTTGCATCTCCGGGCCCAAGTGCTTGCATGCATAGCATATGTATATTACAAATTATTAGTATAATAAAAAAAATGCTTTTATGGATGAATGCTTACATACGGTACACATTTTGGAGGGAAAACAGGATTCAGGGGTTCAAAAATTCTCTGTACTGAGGTTTTCAAGGATCAAAATGTGACGTTAAAATGTCGTCATAACGATGTAACAATATTTTAGTCCTGTAAACGCACACTTAAAATGGGGCCACATTAAAAAAAAAACAAAAACTCACAACAAATCACTCTTTTTCACATGTTCATACAGCACTAACTTAACCGCTCTTTTGTGGGAAAGTGAAAGGGACAAAGAAATTTGCAGAAACGGGATAGTAAGATACCAACTTTACACTATGTCCTTTTTATAACCTAACATGAATCTTCGTCAGAACTTCGTCAATCATATTATAAGTGAAAATAAATTTCGCACATTAATGGCAACAAGGGGCGCAAACCTTCACCCGATTATTATTTTATCTACACATGTATCATAAACCCTCTTTACTGCGTTAAAAAACCGCACGTTACGATCAGCATTATGTTAAACTACTTGGTAAAAACTCGTTTCGTATCTGGAAAACTACACATAATGGTCATTATGTGTATTTTTTCTACATATAATGACATTCAAATTTCGAACGCCGACGCCCACCCCCGTGAAGTTGGTACTAAAGAACAAGCTAAACAATCGCAGAACCACAATGCCGGTCAAACATGCGGTTCCTGAACACATCAAAGAGAGCTTATGATATGTGTGTAGATAAACTAGTGTATGTAACTGTACATAATTAGGCATTAAAACTCTCGAGTGATATTATTATGGACCTCGCCTTCGGCTCGTTTCATAAACCCACTCTCGAGTTTTAATGCCCATTATGTAGCAGTCACATAAACTACTAATAAATGTAAGTTAGTACTCTGTTTTTGTTGCATATTAATGTGATTTGCAGAAAATGCATCAGCGAACGAAACAAACCCTGACACCACTTCGGACAAAGACTCGTGTTGCATAAAAGAGACAGTGCGATCATAAGCCCGTAACTTCTACCGATGTCTGCCCAGCCCCAAGGTTTGGCCGTAGTGGGGACATGGCCCGAGGCAAAGACAACACCATTATTGAGCCGGTGAACCGTGAGTGATGGCAATGAATAAAATGTTGCCGAGGATGTGTCAGTTTGGGAGGCACACTACGAAAAAAATACACCATCTAAATAACCTCAGTCTTTTGATAGTCAGTCCCCGTTTGACGAATGCGGTCGCATCGTGGAATATACTGTCTGGTTCGCTCTTCATACTGCCAACCCCACATGGCACTGTAGCTGATCTCCTCAAGCTGGTGGCTTTCTTCGGCGCCTTGCAGCAAAGATACTTATCCGGTTTGCTAAACCTAGGGACGGGATTAGGCGGGATACCAGACCAAATAGTTACAGGGGCGGGGAGAACATTAATATAAATAATAAGTTTACTATGAAAATAGAGAGATAGAAAGATAAACATAATACGTTAGCTGGCAAACGTGCTCTATTTAATTTTATTGAAAGGCATATGATACCTCTTAGTTGTTGCGAAGCAATGAACATTTCCCAGGTGACAGATAACTGCAGTATTAGATGTGTTCTTCATTTGCCGATACTTAGGGTGACATGGCCTATATTGCTCACTTGGGCAAACTGGGTAAGACATAAGGCCTTATAGGGAATATTTGGTACCCTATATGCGGGATAGTGTCATAACAGCAATCACCCTGTCCGTTACACTTGCATATTAAAGCGGTGGAGCGCGCTTTATTAACTCGGACCCAGCTTCTTGGTACACAAAGTGAAAGAGACAAATGAAGCTGCATTAACAGAGTCCCGTAATTAGGGCACAGCCCAGCTAAGACGTTACATACCTCGTCAGCGACTCCTTGTAGTCGATGTCCTCGATCCCGAATCTCTCGCGCAGATTTCTGAACACTAGCGGGCAGTATTCCTTCACTTTGAAGTGAGACGGCATGTTCTCTCTGGTGGCAAGCGTGAGAGGGAGATAAGATTTGAGAAATTAGTAAATCTGCATATTGAGTAATTTCCTCAATGGATCCCTCAGACCCATGGAACAATATTCGGAAACCAGGTGTAAGAGGAGGAACAAACTATTGAAGTAGTTTTATATATGCCTATTCAAACTCTTTGACTAATGCATTTGTAAAATAAATAGTGTTCTTCTTGTCACCACTGTCTTGTCTTCTGTCTGTCACAATTGATAATAAAACAACGTAAATATTTCATGTGCTTATTTATTGGTATAAAGTACTAACAATCTCCGTTAGTCCTTATTTATTTCCCATAGATTTAAGATAACTGAATTCAAACTCTGAATTTCTCAGTAACTGAATTCAGAGACGTATTCTGGACGTGTGAGTCCGGACTAGGATTATGTACCCGACTACCCGGGAACGGGAATTCCCGCGACATTGGCAAAGTCCCAAACTGGGACGGGAATGCAAAGTTTTGTTCCCAGGTCCCGGTAATCAAAAAAGGTCCTGGAAAACTGAAACCCTAGTTTAGACTAAGCCCATGTTTTCCTTTAACTCCTACAACCACGATATGGATATAAGTCATAGATCAGCATAGGGTTCCAGTGCATAACCACTCGCTTGCGTCGATTTTTTCGCCCGCAAACCCTAAGTTGCGTCGCTCAGCGCGACATGGCTGCTCTGATCGCCAATGTTCCACATAAATATTTTTTAAAACCTTTTAGACTGCTCGTAGATGTTTGGGTTCTAGGTCAGAGCGTTTGTTTAATATAAAAATTAGCATACGATAAATATATGATAGTCCGTGTAACCAAAATTATTTCGTCATCGTCGTACAAATACGACACATTTATTTTTTGGCTAATTTTAGAACTTATTGTTTAAGGTCGGTAAGGTGATTTTCCTAGTCATGGAACTCGGTAATGTACGAAGAACAAGGAAGTTTATATTAAAAATTATAAAGCCTTTATTTTCAAGTTTGCAGTTTGATTTATGAGTGTATCTTACGACATTGGCTTCCTTCAATTCTTTCCACTGTTTGCGGTCCGCTGTAACTCTTAGCCAAAAGGGTCCCAGGATCATTTTTATCTCACTCTCCCATCTTGTCACTTTGCGGCCTCGGCTTCTTGTGCCGTCTCTTGGGTACATAGTTACCTTTTTGCTCCATTTTTCCCTCTGGCAGTAAAGCATATGACCGGTCCACTTCCATAAGTTGATCGCTTCGCAATAGGACGTCTGTTAGTTTTGTTTTGCCCCTGATGTCTATGATCCTGATTTTCTCCTTTAGTTTGATTCCCAGCATGCACCTTGACGACCTCTGTGGCGCAGCGGTTGTGGCTCTGCCTACCATGCGAGAGGTCCCGGGTTCGATCCCCGGCTGGGGGTAAAGAAAAAAAAAAAAACAATCCCCAGGTCTTGGATGTTTATATGTGTGTGAGGTCGCTGTTTCTGGTTACCACGACACAGGGTATCCTAGTGTGGGGCCAGAAGCAATGTATGTTCCTGTATGTAAATGTTTATGTTATGTTTACCTCTCCATGGCTCTCTGGCATCTTGCAAGTTTGTGTCTATGTTGCTTAGTCAAAGCCCACGTCTCACACACAGCCATCTGTGATGTAGGGGAGGATACAAGTATCGAGTCTTTTTCTTGATCATGATGCTGAGGTTTTCGTGATTTTTTCCTCACAAAGACCACGGAAATTTTATAACTGGAGGGCTCAATTTTTTTTCCCTCTTCTGGTTATCCTTTTATCTAATTCATTTGAATTTTGGTCTTCAGTTGAAAATATTTTGCCTAGGCACCCATATTCGTTCATATATTAAATTTCTATCCATTAACTGTTATATCTATCTCTACTGAGGTAGTCAATTTTTTTGTTTTGCTCGAGTTCAAATGAACTTCCAGCCCTACTTCTCTGCTTGTTTCTGCTAGGCTTTGCATCCTGTTTTCTAGTACCTTTGGGTTTTCCTCCAATATCACAAGATCATCAGCGAATTTATTAAGGTGGTTCAGTAGTGATCCGTTAATGTTTAGTGCTAGATGGTCCAATTATAATTCCCTGAATATTTTCTCTAACACTGCCGATAATATCTTTGGCAAGATTGGGTCGCCTTGACTCCTGTGCCGATTGGGAATGCATCCTCTAGAGATTCTTGTCGTTTGATGCCGTAGCTTTACAATCTCTTTAGATGTTTTTAATGATAGTTATGTAAGCGTTTTCTAGCCCGTGCTTCTCTAGGCTTTGCCACATGGACTCTTGCTTGAGGTAGTCAATGAATGCAAGGTTCACGGTCTGTTTCATGGTGTCTTTGTGATCAACTGTGCTATAGTCCTTTCTAAACCCTGCCTGCTCTATCGGTTGGGTTTGATCCAATATTGTTGTTATTCAGACTAAGATTGTCGTTTTAAAGAACACTATCTTTCCCTAAGTATTAATATATTATTTTTATCTATTTATGTATATGTTATATATTTATATATTATATTTTCAGTATTATGTAGACATTGGCAAATAGTTTATTATTTTTACAAACATTTTTAATGTTGTGCACTTAGGTCTACTTGAAGTTTATTTTTATCCACTCTATTCTAGGTATTCTGGAAGAAATCTCTTGTTAGAGATAAGCTCCCCTTTGTATATGTTTTTTCCTTTATCTTTATTTGTCTTATCCTTTATCTTAACTGTATTTGTGCAATAAAGTATATAATGATGATGATAAGATTGTTTAGCGAAGATCTTGTAGATATTCAATACGAAGCATAATACGATGTCATCTTCAGTTCCCTTTTTATGCAGAGAAATAATTTATGACATTAAATATTTTTCTAAGGATTGGCTTTAATTCTGTGACTGTTACCCTTATTTAGCTTATTAAGTATATTGTCAGGCGCTGGCGCTCTTCTTAATTTTTGTGAGTTGATAGATTTTTGTACTTCTTCTACAAGTAATGGTGGAACTTCGTCATGTATTTGTTGGTTTTTTGTTGGCATTTAGTGGTTGGTTATTATCTTTATCGTTATTGCTGGAATATAGATCCAGCTCATAGTCTGTTACTATTCTCTGAATGTCTAATAGATGCGCTTTGTTAGTTAATTGGTTTGTCTGTTCTTCAGTTTAGGAATCAACTCTTTACCTTGTTCGCTTTGTACTTTGTAGGCATGTTTCACTTTTTGTTGTTTTACCAATTGCCTCTTCAAAATTTCTTCATTCTTTTTACTGTCCTGTCTTTCCTAATGCTTTCACGTATCTGTTTACTAAGGTTCGATTTTCTATTACGATCTTCTTAAATGTTTTAATTATTTGCAATCAATAATCTTCTTTTTCCGTTCTTTTTATGCTCAATTGATTTGTGTCTTTTTTAATTGTACTTTTTTTGTTTGAGTCAAGATATTGTTAAGATGATCATATTTTTGTCCATATCATTTTTATATCATATTTGTCCATATGGGTCTGGGTCACTTAAGTAGAGTAGCATTACTAGAATATTATCTATACCTAATGATGTATTTGGACCTGTTGTACCGGCACCAGGCTAAGGTCGGAGCCGCCGCTATCAGTAGCTATGATCGTCTATTCTATCTATCCCAAAATGAGAGGACCCGATTCAGCTGTAAGATTTGTAAGTAAGAATGATAAGTCTGAATTTCTCGTTCGTCGAGAAATCCGTTAGGCGTACAATAGTCGAACGAAGTTTGGTTCAGGAAGTTACAGTTTCAAGTTAGACAGAGAAAGCATATATGTCCGCGAGCCGGTAATTCACATCAGTCAGCGGTGTATTGCGCCAGAACGATCGTTGTTATATTTTATGTGATGGCACCATCTGGTTTTTGTATATCTGAGCGCATTGGAACATCTTTTGTTTTAGTTTTCGACCACAGTTTATAATATTTGTTTGTGATATCGTATAGATATCCGTCGTAGTTTTACGACGTGAGTACTCAATGATATTTCATGTGCTCGCTAGTAGCGGCTTGTGGTGGTTCCAATTATATATTTGGTTCACGGCAATAACGATCCGAAAAGACCGGTTTACACAATTGCGATTTGATTTCCGAAATGGGTTCTGAACTAGCGGTTACCTCAAAAGGTCCGTAACGTTTTGAAACCTTCAACTCTGCGCAATTTGAGCTGGATGTTATCGAAACGCAAGCATTATTGTTTTAGGATATCTAACCCACACCATAGCGAAGTGCATAGTTCGATAAATACCGAACTATGAATTCCACTAGCCGCAGCACGTCCTGGGCTGAGCCAAATCATATATACCGACTCAACTTACACATTAGACATCCAGCGAAATTTACATTTAATTTAAAAATGCAACTTGAATCCAACCTGACTCAAGGCAATGCAAAACACCTACCCGGACCTAAACAATGAACTTTAAGACTGTAAATTGATCTCTTCGCGCGTCCCCGACAACACTCAAATGTCAAAATATCAACAGGATATGTTATCTGTGTTGACACCGGTTTAACTTTGTTCTGAATTTGTTATTTCCATCCGCGGAACCTCATCGATCAAATAGTCTCCTTATGCCCTGACAACCTAGGTTTAGCCGCAACTAAACTCCTGTCTAGCCTAGTCTAAAACCCTAGTGTTATACCACGTCCATTATCGACACCACTCGAAAATGGTTGAGTTTGATTTGAATGTGCTTGAATGTTTAACGACTGTGTGTGTGGGAATTACAAAACTCGCTACTCGAAGGAATGAGGACAGGATTAGCCCGCGAATATCCTAAGAGCCAATCCAGGAACCCTATGGTGAAGGAAAAAGGAATTTAGGGTCGCTCCAAGCCCAGACTCAGACTCAGACTCAGATAAATTGACTTAAAGTTCTTTCCTAACGACCCAAGGATAGTTTTGGAATTAGGGGTAGGTTGATATAAAGGTAGGAACCGAGGTATATCTCGGCGCTTCAGACACTCACGAAAACCCACTGAAACTCCGCAATCACAAATTCGTATAGTTCTGACGCGTAACACGGCAGACAAAACTGTTTAGAACTCGTGAAGACGACTGTCACAGTAGCTAGACGCTGAGACTGAATCCCCTCCCCTCTCAAACTCTCGTATTTATAGGCGTCCCTTGCGAATACGCTCTGCCCAAGCGAAGCTTCTTATCACTAACTACACAGGGTCTAATTTCAACCATGCCATGCAGATCCGCCGTTCTACAAATTGTGTGTACGCATACTCACTATGATCAACCGTAGGTGATCACTCAAATCATTTGGTACTGCCGATACACAGAATCTGTTGATCGCTGACCAATAAAAGCTTGTTGCGATTAATTAAGCATACCCGACCGCTAGGGCGCGAAGCTAAGACCTTCCAGAATGATATTCAAACTAGAGGTGTCAGACTCTCCATATCATACCTCAATCGCAATTGTGTATTTGCAATCAACATAATAGCTTTCTCCGTTCCATAATAACCTTTCATTATTTAGTTATTCATAATTTTATTCAACGCGCAGCCAAATCGGCTCTGATCTCTACACATCTCGCAGGAATGCGACAAAAAAACTTGGCCTGAAAACTTCCACGAATCAACCCACGCATCGGCTCTGTTTTTTGCTAACTTTGCCAGTAAGCTACACAAAACCCCCAAACGTTATCTGAACCGATTCTCGTATTCAAAACAGCGCGGCGTTGGGCTAGCTCTCTATCACGCAGAATGAAGTATCAAATGTACCGAATCTCGTGTACCATTACACTGTGGGTACTAGTAGCTAGCTGGTGACACAACTCAACACAAGAGGATTCTACTCAATAGCATACGCCGATGACGTGACAATACTCGTGAACGGCCTTTTTATAAACACGATAATTGACCGCATGCAATTAGCGTACATGAAACATGGTGCAAAAATAACGAACTCTCAGTAAACCCCGCCAAAACTGAGATGGTACTATTTACAAAAAAAAAACACGGCAGTTACTGGCTGCCCAAACTCTTTAATATAACACTAACAGTGTTATTTATAAAGATTCAATTTCTCTAAACACTCATAATATGGAGTTAAAACAGTCTTACAACCCGTTTTCACAAAATTGTGATTTATAAAATAAAATCTGTATTTTAGTTTCGTTATAAACCTTCTACAACTTAAAGTAGCTCAGACCCTTCTATAACTGTCCGATAAACCCATTTTAGGCATTATCTATCATACATTTATTCTCTTTGGTGTACACCACATGCCAAAAGCAAACGTCAGTCTGTTGTCAATGTATGAATGTATGTTGGTAGTTCTTTTTTCTTTGTTGGAACCACAGAGTAAGGAGTCTCATTTATCTGAGGTTGGATTGGAACACATAGTAAATTTTGTCACATACACACTTTTTTATTTTTTATTAAGTTTACGGCTTTGAATTCTCTTCCTTCAGCTGACATCCACAGACCATAAAAGAATAAACGAAATCACAACAGTTTTTTACAACAGTTTTTTGTAGTTAAAACTGACACGCTGTACTTTTATAAATCACAAAAACATAAAACGCTCATTAACGGTTAAGGAGGATTTTGCTTTAACAGGTCTACAATAATAAATTAGTTTTTTTTTATAGGTAAGACTGTAACACTATCAAAAGACGTGAAATATTTAGGTGTATGGCTTCACCACAAATTAAGTTGGAGCAAGCCCATGGAAGCAACACTAAAAAAAGCCACCATATCGATCTTCCAGTGTAGAACGATATGGCTGCCATGGTCACCAGGGTGACCAGGGCAACTGAGAGGCAGACAAGCTAGCAATATTTGGGGCAGAAAGGCCAGCAATCGGCCCTCCACCATTCTCGCCCTTATCAGCGGAAGCTCTACGGAAAAGGCTCAGAGAAGCCGCAGCACAGCAACAAAACCTATTATGGTCTAGCAGAGAAGACTGCAAAAACACAAAACTTTTTATAGACAAGTATAACCATAAATTTAAAAATAAAAATACTAACAAGCCTTATTACAGGCCATTGTACACTAAACAAAAACTTGACAATTACAGGTGCAACGGACGGCCCCCTGTGCAGGGGGTGCATGGAAGTGGATGAAACAGTAGAGCACATGCTACTGGCATGCCCGTCCACAACATAAACCAGGATGGCTATCCTAGGGGACACAACAAACACCCACAAGCTCCTAGAACACCCAGACCTCCTTCTCCAGCTGGTGCAGGAGTTGGGATGGCTGAAGTATGTCGAATTTATTATTTCATTTGCAAAAATCAATTGATTACTTATTAATCGATTTAAATATGCAAAAGTAAGGCCATCTTTTTATGTTTCTTTTTATCGTACTGTCAGTGCTAGGAGTTGGTCGATATTGCTTTCAAGTGACATATATAAAAATAAAATCTCAATTAAACTATAAACGGTGTTTGCTATTTATCCGAATCATAGCCCCATAATACTAATAGGTTACTGGGTCCAGTATACGCAAAGAAAACATTGGGACTAAATTAAAAACTCGGAAGTTTGAAATACCGTAATAAAAATGGATGGTGTAAAAATGAAAAGTAACATAAAACCTTTCAATGGTGAAAAAAATACAGCGTTTGGAAGTTTCTAATTCGCGCGCATAAAATAATGATGAACCAGCCTAAAACTATGGAAAGGACAAAAACAGTTCAGGACATTGATACTAAGCAACCATCCACATCGACAAATTATGACGGATTTGCATTTATGACGGGACAATATCAAGAAAAGGATCAAGAGGACAAAATAATCTTTTTATTGGATTCTGGAGCATCGGATCACATAACGAACAGGGATGATCTTTTCCTTGACTATACGAATCTGCTAACCCCACTTAAAATTTCAGTAGCTAAGGATGGTGCATTTATTTCAGCTACCAAAAAGGGAACCCTGCGTGTTACCAGTGACACGGGCGTTCAAGGAGTCTTGGAGGACGTACTGTTCTGCAGTGAGGTCCCATACAACTTATTGTCAGTATCAAAGATGCAAAGGGCGGGACTGACAATAATTTTCGACAAAAATGGAGCCAAAATCATAAAAGACGGTACAGTAATAATGAAAGGTAGGTCAACCAATAATTTAATTGCTGTAGATTTTGTAGCGTCTGTTAACATGACTCACCCGACTTACCAACCATGCAGCAGTGCCCAAAATAATTATACTTTGTGGCATCAACGTTTAGGACATATTAGCAAGACGAAATTCTTAGAGCTAAAGAATAATAAAATGGTTGATGACACAGAGCAAATTATTCCAATAATGCCAAACGATGATTTATGCGAAGCGTGTATAAGCGGGAGACAGAGTCGATTGCCATTTAACCAAGCCAAAGATAAGTCATATTAAGCGACCATTATACGTAGTTCATTCTGACGTCTGTGGACCCATCACTCCTACAACAGTTGACAACAAAAACTATTTCGTGTTATTTGTTGACCAGTATAACTACCGGCAAACTTCTTGAACATCGACCTTGATGGCGAAAGCGAGATAAAGGCGTCTCTTTGGCAGTGTTTGAGAGAGTGAGAGTGTTCCCCCACTACGTCAAATCATGCTCAAGAAGTTTGCCGCGATCTATACACTCATTACTGTGTTACCTACCTGCTAACTTACAAATCCGATGTATTCGCGGCATTCAAAGATTTTGTTTCAAAAAGTGAAGCAAAATTTAACACCAAATTAGTTAATTTGTATTGCGATAATGGTGGAGAGTATTTATCTACCGAAATGAAAAGCTATTTATTGTGTTGAGAAGGGAATCACTTATCATTTGACAGTTCCGCGAACTCCGCAGTTGAATGGTGTTTCTGAACGAATGGTACGAACTATAACCGAAAAAGCTCGTTCAATGATAAACGGTGCACAACTAGATAAACAGTTCTGGGGCGAAGCAGTGTTAACTGCTGTGTATTTGATAAATATAATACCAACTAAAGCTCTCAGACAAACACAAACACCATTTGAAATGTGGCATAGTAAAAAGCCTCAAATTAAATATCTGAAGGTTTTTGGTTCAACTGTGTATGTTCATATCAAAACGCATAAAGCAAAATTTGATAACAAGTCATGGAAAGGTGTCCTTATGGGATATGAACCAAACGGTTACAAAGTTTGGAACCCAGAAAGCGAAAAATATGTTGTAGTCAGAGATGTTATAGTAGATGAAATAAATTTTCTGCAGTCCAGGCCTACGCAAAAGCCTGAAGAGAATATTCAAAATTCTCATGACAAAACTGATAACGAAAATATGCCTAAATCAGTGTCACCAAAGTTTCTGCAGTCCAGGCCTACGCAAAAGCCTGAAGAGAATATTCAAAATTCTCATGACAAAACTGATAACGAAAATATGCCTAAATCAGTGTCACCAAAGTTTCTGCAGTCCAGGCCTACGCAAAAGCCTGAAGAGAATATTCAAAATTCTCATGACAAAACTGATAACGAAAATATGCCTAAATCAGTGTCACCAAAGTTTCAGAACTCTGACAGATCGAAATCAGATAATGGTAAATCTGATGATCATATTTGCCCAACTAAAATTCGCAAGATAAACCATGACGTACAATCTGATCTAACGGTTGGTATAAATAATGAGAATAGCTCTTACCGGATGCAGGACACAGAAAATATTAATGTTGACACTGAACTGAGAAGGAGTGATAGGCTCAAAGGTCAGCCACCTAAATCTTATACAGAATATGATGATGATTATCTGATGAGCGCTTATTCCACTTATTCCACAGGTATAAAAGTTACCAGGTACGATGATAAAATAACATTAGATCAAAGTGCATACATCAAAATTGTTCTGAGTAAATTTAATATGAAAGATGCAAATTCAGTAACTAGACCCCTTTAGAAAGTAAACTGAATTATGAGGCTTTGAATTCTGACGAGAAACATGACGCCCCATGTAGAAAAGTCATAGGTTGCTTGATGTACATCATGTTATGCACTCGACCTGACTTAAGTACAAGTGTAAATATACTAAGTAGGTATGTAAATAAAAATAACATAGAGCTATGGCAGTGTCTCAAAAGAGTACTGAGGTACTTAAAAGGTACTATTGAATTAAGGCTGTGTTATCAAAGTTGTCAGGACTACAAAAATATTATATGTGGATATGTAGATTCTGATTGGGGTAGTAATGATACAAAAGACAGAAAAAGTACAACTGGATATTTATTCAGAATGTTTGATAATTGTACAATTACTTGGAATACAAAGAAACAAATGTCTGTCGCAGCTTCATCTACTGAGGCTGAATATATGGCATTGTTTGAAGCTGTGAGGGAGGCGTTGTGGCTGAAATCTTTTGCGATTAGTATCAATATGCTTATAGATCAGCCTATTCTGATCTATGGGGACAACAATGGGTGCATTAGTATTGCCAATAACCCATCAAACCATAAGCGATCTAAACATATTGATATTAAATATCATTTCTCAAGAGAGCAAATTGAGAAAAACGTAATAAAACACAATTACATACCCTCAGGTCAGCAGCTGGCGGATGCTTTGACAAAGCCGTTGCCTGCCATCACTTTTCAAGGAATGAGAAGCCAGATGGGTGTAGAATAGTTTTTCTGTATTTGTGTTGATGAACTTAGAATTACATTTTTTTGTTGTTGTATATAATGTAAATAATGAGTTCTATAAATTCATTTCATGAAGTGAATGAAATGATTTGATTAGGTTTTTCTGGGTTTTCCCTAATCCTGAGCAACGAATGTTGGATCATCATATTGTATTTTTCCCAGTGAACACTTGAAAGTTATACTCGGTCCGTTTAGTTAAATTAGTTTTTTTTTAATTGTATAATGAAAATTAATTTTTGAGTGGGCTGTTGAATTTATTATTTCATTTGCAAAAATCAATTGATTACTTATTAATCGATTTAAATATGCAAAATTAAGGCCATCTTTTTATGTTTCTTTTTATCGTACTGTCAGTGCTAGGAGTTGGTCGATATTGCTTTCAAGTAACATATATAAAAATAAAATCTCAATTAAACTATAAACGGTGTTTGCTATTTATCCGAATCATAGCCCCATAATAGTAATAAAGTAGACGTGCAGGCGAAGGGGACATGCACAAAGGCCCCGCTCAAGTGGGCCAGGTGCAGGCACTACAACCCCCTTGTAGAAGATAGAAGATAGATAGATGTATTTGGAAACCCGCATCCCCAATAGAGGTCAGGAGAGTGGTTATGATTGCAGATGCAACCTGAAACCCCGCATCCCCAACAAAGGTCAAGAGAGCAGTTATGATTGCAGATAGAACCTAACTTAATATGCAAAAGAGCTCTTACTATAGGTTCCAACGAAAGTCTCTATAAGTCTCTATAAACATCACAACCTATAGTATAAAATATTTTTGACCTTCTATAGGTTCCATACAAATCACATTTTTCATGAAGACACTATACAAAGTTACAGATTTTTTACTTTAC
Source organism: Argyresthia goedartella (assembly GCA_949825045.1). Taxonomy (NCBI): domain Eukaryota; kingdom Metazoa; phylum Arthropoda; class Insecta; order Lepidoptera; family Argyresthiidae; genus Argyresthia; species Argyresthia goedartella. The sequence continues at coordinate 12,906,958 of OX463823.1, forward strand.
TAATGCTATAAGAACTTGCCTTATCCCAAATTTCATGATTATAAGTCAACAGGAAGTACCATATTGGTTTTGATTCCCTTGCTAGTATCAGTACTAGTTTTAGAGAAAAAAAACAACCAGTGAGAAAAAAATATCACAGTAACAACCATGTTAATCTATTTTATTGATGGAAACCTCAAAATTTCACATGTGATTGTAATTTAATATAATAATATCAGAAAAATATGTATCGCCTGACAAAAAGATACTAGCAATACTTCCCTATTTATCTTTGATTGTCTCATATTGTCCTCTAACATATAAAAATAGGTTCAATAGTTTGCATTGGCTTTTGTCTCTCTACTAATCAAGTGTGATACACCATAGAGAAGTTAGATTGTTCCTCTTTTTCGTGTCAGTATCAGTATCAGTACCAGCAACAAAAATTGTTATGTGAGCGGGAAGGTAACATAATTTGTAGCTGTACTTACTTGTTAAATAAATGGTTGTCAACTTTGAGCTTGGAGTAAGCTCTGAAGTCATCAGGCAGCAGCATAACCGGTATTGAAACATGGCTTAATTCGTTGATCTGTAAGTGAAAATCATGGTAAAGGTTTTGATTACGGACACCTGAATTTGGGGGAGGGGAGGGCGAGGAGGGGGTGAGGGGATCTCCCCCCCTAAGTCTCAATTGTCAGAAGCCAGGGGTTTTTTTGTTATAAATTTTGAAAAATCACATTTTGAGGGTAGTTTTTACAATAGAATTTTTACAAAAACTCATTGTTTGTAGAGTTTATGTTTGAAATCGCCTTAGCTCCGGCTACGGCTTTGGTTACGGCGGTGCCCCCGCACTGCAGCACACCAACGCTCGCCTCCGCAGCCTCGGCTTGCTGGTTGGCTTCGACCAGCCTTGGCCGCTCCTTCTCGCTCGGTGCGTGGTTGCATTCGCCCCTCCGTGCCTCCGGCTCATGAAAAACACTCTAGGGAGTAGCCACAAGACTGCCCAGGAAGGACTGCCCAGATGTTGATTTGGTACCAACACTAACCTTATAGTAGCTACAAGACCGCCTAGTAAGTGGGGTGCCCTGACTCAGATTTCAAAATCTGTCAAATGAAAAAGCCAAGTTTGCTATACTAGGTACACTACTTTATTCCACGTTCCATTTCACCCAACTTTACAATACATTTTTGACATCTATCATGAAATACATAGAGTAAAAATTGCGTTCCATTTCAGGCATTCAAAATAAAAATTTGTTTTAGATATTATAAATCCAAAACAAGTTTCCGGCAATTAAGACTATGATAAAAGGTTCAAGGATATAGTCAACTATCCTCCTAAATAACTCTAGTAATTAAAATCGTGTCCTTGATCAAAACCCAACCCAAAATCATATTGTATACACTTCTCCACTAATGATACAGTCATATGGAAACATGCAACCTCAACAATTGCTGATATTTGTAATGCTTTTAAGAATTTTAGGTATTTATAACATAAAATAATCTATCTGTATGAGATTAATAGCATAATTATGTCACAGGTTATTCATATTAAATTTATTTATGCACTTAATTATCCCCAATGATAAGATTCAATCTAAATTGCAAGTGAAATGATTAGTCTGATCAGATAAACTGTTTTGTTTTTCTTTATTGATCCTGAACAGAAGTGGCCGGTTCCACCCCCTTATAGACACCCTGGCCCAGACAGGAGTTAAACATGAAAGCTACACAACAATAAAGTAAAATGACATAATGCTACAGCAAGGGGAAAATCCGATTAGCAGCACCTAAATATTCCAATTAGGACCAGTTGCAGTAAGTAAAATAATTATAATTACCGTGTGATTGACTCCCCACATGAACACGGACAGCAGGGGCTCGTTGGCACGAAATAGTTTCACTTTTTGATGCTTTACCCGAATGTGTTTCTTCTTCAGTTTACTCAATCCAGTGGCAGTGGCAACCGACATTTTGGATTTGTTTACAAGTCTGCACGAGTCCCGGTACGGCAAGTAGATGACGCTATCTAGCAGGGAGGTTTTGCTAAACCATTTTCAGTTAGCACGAAGGAAAATAACTTTGCGGAAAGCCGATTCGTCCGAAAACTGAAAAATTTAATTACTAGAGATAAACGACACCCATCAATCGAAAACGGCCTTTTGACAGACGATTTATTTTTTTTTGTAATGTTTTTTCCTTTTTTTTTTGTAATGTTTTTTCCTTTATGGAAAAGGCTAAGAGCTTAAGCCCATACCGCCTGGTCTTATTTTAATTTCTTTTCTTCTCTTCATATTGATTGAGGCTAAAAGCCTTGTCTTTCCGTAGGTATTTTCTTCAGTCTTTATTATATATTCGAGGCACATGGCCTTGTCTAACGTATTTATTCTTTAACTTCAAAATCCAGTATGTTTAGGTCAATCCGTGTTGTCAAATCAGGTATCAATTTTCCTCCAGTATTTATAGGTCACATCCGAGTTGTCAAATCAGGTAGTATAGGTCTATTCCGGTGTATTATTATTTTTCAAATAACTCCAATGGTACTCTTGATAAAATTATAAATAGGGTAAAATGCTTCTATATTCTTAAGGAGATCCTGAATAGAGCGCGGGACATCCAGGGCTTCTTTGTAAATGTTCAATAAGCTCTCAATGAATACTAGTCTTTGTAAATTGAATTGAGGGCAATCAAAAAATATATGATTTAGAGATTGGTTTTCAGAATTACAAAATGTACAATTTGGGGAAGGAATCATTTTCAATCTATGTAAATGTTCATTAAATCTGCCATGTCCAATTCTCAAACGACAAATTGTTGTGTAAAAGTTTCTATGTAGATATTTTCCGACGATAAACCATGGTCTCTTAATGTCCGAGTTAATATAGCTGTACCATTTTCCTTTTATTTGTGTCGTTTCTCTCCAATGAAGCATCCATTGATGTTTAAATTTATTTTTTTTAAGTATTTTTTATTTTCATAGGCTTAACTTAATTACATACATGCAACAATCACAAAAACCCTCAGGATTTATCAGTGATTGGGAGTTCGGAAAATAAAAATAATAGGTAATCATTCCAGGCAAGTAAGCTGCCCATATCCATAACTATTCCTAACATTAGGTGGTGTTCGTGGTCGGTCCGCACACACAACACGCTCCCGCCTGCCCGCATGTGAGGGCTGCCCGCGATCCACATATACAAGAAAAGGAGTAAAATTGAGTGCCTACTTACTTAATAGGTTGATATGTTTAATTAACAATAATTGATAATTCATAGCAACAGAGACAAAAACAATAACAAGCTTGCATCAAGGTAGTAGTGGTATCTATGAGCACATACAACATTCGTTCTAATGTCGGTTTTGCAATCTGAAGCTGGCAACTTAATGTTCTTGACAGGTATTTGGTGAATATTGGGGTTTTTTATCATAGAGCTGGCAAGTTTATCAGCGAGTTCGTTGCCAGAGACGCCAATGTGAGATGTTAAAAGAATCTTAGGATCGGCACCCCAATGGCTGCCAACCAAAGATCTTAAAGTGTTGGTAGCTCTTAAAGCTCGTTCCGTTATGCAATCAACATATCTACACCATGAGAGATTCTGTGTAAAAACTACACCCAAAAATTTTATTTGAGATTGAATTGGTAATAAGTTATTGTCATATTGTAGCTTAACTGGGATGACTTTTTTCTTTGAGAATATGACTACTTTACTTTTAGCTGGACTAATTTCTAGATTTAAATATTGAAAGTAACTATGTAATTTTTCCAGTGCTAAATTTAATTTTTGAGTTGTGTGTGTGATGTTATTACCACTGCAATAAATAGCCAAATCATCGGCAAACTGTAAGTTGCTGACTTCTGTTCCTAACATTTCATTGAGCCTGTGGATGTAGAGAATATACAATAAAGGACTCAAAATGCCACCTTGAAAGACGCCTTTAGTTGACAATCTAGGCCCAAAAATATTATTGCAACTCATCTTAACATAAACTTCTCTTCCACTGATAAACTCATAAATCCACCTAACACATTTTTCAGGTATTCCCAAAGAAGAAAGAATGGTACATAAAACAGAATGATTAATGTTATTGAATGCTCCTACAATATCGAAAAAAATACAGACAAGATGTTTATTACTGTTAACCGCAGCGTCAGTATCATGGAAGAGATGCCCTATACTTTTTCTTGCTGACCGACCGCGACGAAACCCGAACTGATTTCTTGGAAGAATATGATTGGATTCAATATAAAACTGAAGACGTTGTTTCATAAGTTGCTCAAAAAGTTTACCTGCACAAGATGTTAATGCAATGGGACGGTGAGAGTCTGCATCATTTGGATCTTTTCCTGCTTTTAGAATTGGAACCAAGCAATCTTTTTTCCACTCTTTTGGAATTATTGATTGTTCCCAGAGTAAATTTAAAATATTTAAAAATTTCACAAGGCAATCTGTTTCCAGTTTTTGAAACATTTTGTAAGAAATGCAATCTAAACCAAAGGTTGTGTCTTTACGTGACTTGATAGCTGCTTTTAACTCATCTATGGTGAATGGATTGATAATGTAAATATTAGTGGGGTTTACGGAAGAAGTATTATTTATTTGCATTGGTTGTGAAACAAAGTCAGGTGTATATTTCCTTAAAAAGTTATTTATCCAAAATATTTCATTATTATTATTTAGTTTCGTACTTTTACTGTAGGATTTATTAAATTTACGCATAGTTTGCCAAATTTTAGAAATTGGAGTGGATCTATTTATTTCAGTACAGTATTCCTTCCAACTATTTAATCTTTCTAATTTAATAATAAGTTTTTTCTCAGCCTGCATTTTTTTTAAATTAATATAGTTTAAATCACTAGGATCTTGTTTAAATATAATAAAAGCTCCTTTACTTTTTTCAACTGCATTAGCACACTTTTCATTCCACCATGGCAGAGGAGATTGCCGGTATTTAAAATTGCTTCCTGTCTGTTTCGAGCTAATATTTGAATTTTGGGCCTGCCTTCTAAACATCGATTGATTAGTAGCTTTATGAATGATATCACAATAGTCATAGTAAGACTGAGGATTCTTATGGTTAATAATAAATTCTTTAAGCATAGTGTTGGCGAGCTTTGAAAACTTATTCCAATTTACTAGCCGTAGATTAGGTCTTTTGAGTGCAGCTGTGTTATTTTGAGAAATAAAGTTGTTTGTAGAAGAATCAGTGATAGTGTTGAACAAAATCTCAGTTATTGTAGGTATATGATAACTTCCCGGGGGATCATCATATACTGTCCAATTGCAATTAAGGGCTATAGAGGGACTGACTATTGTTAAATCCAAACCATTTGGTCTCCAGTTATTTGTACCTACAGTTGTTGGTTGTGTGTCATTTAATAATACTAAATTGCATTCATTTACAGCGTCGAGAACATCTCTTCCACGAGGACTGACAGATTGGCAACCCCACATGGTGTGATGTGCATTGAAATCACCTGCTACTAAGCATGGTTGTGGTAAGGTATTAATAAAATTAACAAATTTTGTTTTTCTAAAAGTAGGACTACAATTTGTCGGGATATAAAGACTGGCCATTGATAATGAACTGTTATTAAAGTTTATTTTGATAGCAATATTCTGAAGTGAATCATCAAAAATTGTTTTTAATCTACTGTATTGTATGTTGTTACGAATGACTATGGCAACACCATTGTGTTTATTGCCACAATCATTGCGTTCTATTGAGTATCCTTTAATATTTAAACGTTGTGTAGGCTTGAGCCAAGTTTCGCAAACTAAAGCTATGTCAATATTATTTTCATACAAAAATTGAGTAAAAATATGACGATTACATAACAGACTTTGAGCTTTCCACTGTACTATCTTTAATTTGTCTGTGAATTTGTACTAATGTTCTTGGTATCACTGGAGTTGAGAAAATCGCTCAAAACATCTAACACATTTTTAGAGGATATTGGGGTATCTTGTGTCTTATTTAATGTTATAATTTTTATAATGCTTTGCACTATGAGATTCAGTGCCTTGTCATTTGATTTTAATAATGTCAAGAGATCAAGAGGCTTCTTAGGGCCGAGAGGTGGGAAATTTCCATTTTTGAATATGTCAGCGAATGATGGTGTCTGATCTTTTTGTCTGTTTTCTTGTATTTTCTTTTGCTTAATTGGACACTGAGCTGAAATTCTAACGTGATTGCAATCGCAATGGAAGCATTGGGCCTGTTCGATCGGAGTTTTACAAACTTTATATGAGTGGTCTTCTTTACAGATGGAGCAGCGCTCGGAGTTCTTGCAAAACTTTGCTAAATGGCCATACCTGAGACACCGGAAACATTGTTTGACTGGTGGAACATACGCTGAGATGTCATGCCGCCAACCGTCCAAATCTACGTAGTCTGGAAGAACTGACGTCGCGAAGGTGATGGCTACTGTCTGCAGCGGCTGTTGAATGAAGTTATCATCAACTTTGGTCCTATTTGTGAATCTTCGAACAGATATTATTTTCTTGTAACTTGATAGCATTGTGAATATCCTTTTGTTTGTCAAGTTGGTGGTTACATTTTTAATTATACCAGTAATTTCAGTGCTTGAAGCTGGTATATTGGCCTTAAATTGGTAGTCTTTTAAAAATGTAGCATTGTTCAAGAAGGCATTAGCAAGGCTGGCTTTTTCGAAGTATATGGCAATTTTGAACTTGTTCATTGACCTAAGATATTTGATTCCTTTATTAAACCTTTTGATACAGCTAGATATGGACATATGGTCTCGGGTTCCTATAGGTATATCCGCATTGGAAGACTCTACGAATACTACAAATTCTGTAGCACCGGAATCCTCAGGCTATCGTCTCTTATAATCTGTTACCAGATAAGGTTTGTACTTATCTGCGCTTTCGACCTCTGACTCGGAGGACGACGTGGAGTCTCCTTCACTTTTTTCTTCAGCCTCATCTTTTTTTCTCTTTCTTGTTCGCACCTTCCCCATGATTGGTTTCTTTTTATTTGTCCCTGATTGATACACGAGTAATCGATGAAATTAATAAAAACTTCAAAAATCCCGCCTGGTTATTTCAATGGTTTGCCGCGCTTTTTTTTCCGATTTTTTTGTTAAAGTACGTTCGATAATGTCAAAAATGTGATAACTGATCGATCGATAGAATCGTACGGCTGCGGCTATGCTCGAGCAAGCGAGCGAGAGAAAAGTTTTTGTGAACAAGTTAAAAAGAGTTTCGTTAATCTGAGCCACAGAATAAATAAGTAATGTAAAATATACAATAGTATACCTATCTAGACATGTGCCGTCTTACCACAAAAAACTTTAACCATTGTTTAACACATGATTATAAAAATCGTTACCACAAAACTGATTTTAGCGTCTTAGCAGGGATAGGCATGGCTTATATTATGTGATCAATTTAAGGCAACCGAGAAAGCTTGTTTAGTGAGTGTCTTGTTTGTCAAGATGGCGGAATTATTGACCAGCTGTTCTGCTGTGTTGGTTTTGTTTAGGAAAAAGCGGTTTTTACTCCATTAAAGTCCAAGTTTTATCGTGAGGAAACCTTCATATCTCCATAGGACATCGTGGGGAAACCACCTTAGTGGCTGCGATGGGCTATCCCCCTGTCATGCAAAATGGACTTAATTATCTAAAAGTGGGCAAAACTGTGCCTCTGCCACCCCGTATCGAAAAAGCATAAAGCTATATATCATCCAATGATGAAATTTATGGCTGGCTACTGGGAGACAGTGTATACGTCGCGCGACACGTTATGAGCGGTGGCCTTGAATGCGCAGTAGTCACTTTTCAATAGCTGTACATATGCGCAGTAATTCCTGCTAACGTCGCCCAGCGCTCTTAACTTACTTATACTATGAAATTTGTACATCTGCTACCGGTGTGCCCATCCACTATAAAAACCATACTAGCCGCAAGCCACAGCAAGCTTGGGAGAAGTTTCATCTGCCTGAGATCTACTCAACCATCCAGGGCGGTCGATCAAGCTGGAGTTGGTGCAGGAGTTAGGCCAGTTTGTGAAGGAGATAAGCCGGCTTTTCACTATGGGATGTAATGAATTATGTATTAAGATGCAGGCAGATACACGAAGACAGTGGCGCCGGTGCCAGTGAGACTGGTAGCCAGTACTGGCCTCATGTCAATCTTGCTCGACGGGTGCTCTATTCACCCCAGCACTCGCAGACAGCGCTGGATTGGCTTGATTTTATAAGGCCAATACAAGGTTTTTACAAGGCCAACACCAAGCCAGCCAGCACTGGCCTTGGGTAAAACAAGCTTAACATGTCAAGTCGTAAAATAAATATTGCTTGCCAGTCTTTCTAGTGCCCGTTCAGCAATATTTATTTTACATCTTGAGATGTAATTTATATTAGATTATATCCCATAGTGAAAAGCTGGCTTTATTCATTAAGGACCCCTGGAATGAAAGGAATAGCGAAGCAGTAATAACACCACATTTTGATATCAACATTTTTAATTTGTTTATTAACAATTTCATTAATATCGCCAATTCCTTGAAAGATTTTCTATCTCCATTATTAATGTTTCTATCTGAGGGATTAATGTTTACACCACAATTCATGTTCATCTTCTATCACATTTGTGGGTTTTTATTTCCATATTTGATTCAAGTATGTATGACGGCTTTGCTGGTGCTGAAAAGACAAGATTTCAATTAAATTATACCAAAATGCTAAGGTAGAGGTGGATGAAACACTTGGTTAGAGGGGATGACGGACAGTGGACCGTAGCGATAGAAAATACAAGGGGAAAGATAGGGCCATCCAGTGGGCATTGTCCGACGATATTATCAAGTCAACATCTCTCTGCATGCATTTGGCAAAGAACTTTGGACACTGGCGCGATAGAAGAGACTTGTCTTTGATCGACTTGACTCACTAACCAAGAGGCCTATGCCCAGAAGTGGTTTGATGTGTGGTGAAAACGATTATGAAGATTTCTTACCTTTTCTGTTTCGAAATCCTGGAAAATTAGGTGTTGTTTTGTTGATCGTCATCACTACCCAGGGTAAGTGCAGGGCGGGCAGTATGATCCAAGAATTTCCTTTCCTGAGCAAGGGATAAATAATAATATCCCGAACCAAAACAAACAAAAATTGTCTGACGGACTATCAGTGACAGTTCCGTGTGTCGTTCCGTTCCGTTTCGCTGCTTATTTTTTAGTCGTGTTTGATAAAAATACTAAAGTGAACGGTTTTTCTACACAAAAATAAGGATTTACCACTACTTTACCTAACCATGTTCTATTACTAAGTTAGGAATTACATTAAGCATACAATTTTCCATCAAATTATGTATTCATTCTTATGTTATTCGCGTAAAATGAAACTATGAACGTTTTTTTAAATATTTTTTCATATTGTGTTGTACGGCCCTGGAAATTCAGTCCTTTGAGGCTAGTTGATGAACGAACGAAATCAACTGAATGATCTAGCCGTTTTTTAGTAAGATACTCACTAAACACTTTTTTGTGGAAACGAAATTTAGAAGCTTGCTAATCATTTGTTTACAGATAGATGATGATTTTGCTAAACAAGTGATCATACTGTGTTTTTATTATTTTTTGTAGTAAGACGGGTGCAGTTTAAATCTTTTCAAGGAACTTATGGCGTAACTAGTCTGAGCTATGAACTCTTATCCACTTGAACGTCCGTCGCGCCGCGCCACCACACGCTCAAACGTCCGAGCGCGCGATCCAGTGGTGTAGCGACTCGAGCGGCAGGCACCATGTTACGAAAAACGTGATATCTGCTTCACTAACATAGTTATATAGATAATAAAAATATTAATTAACAGGTGAATAGATACAAAATAATAATATGGAAAGTAATACTACATTTAACAAAAACAAATGCGTCAAAAAAATAGTAAACTTCACAATGTCACATTTTTTTGTCGTATGTTTTCTTTACATCGAGCCCGGCCCTTAATTTTATTACTCGAAGCCTAATTAATTATTTAAAAATAAACTACATTTATTTAGCTTTCTAACGATATCAATAACTCTTCACTGCATATGTTTAATGTAGCAGAAATAAATGTATTACTTACCGCTAGCAGAACAAATTTCGACCAACCCAATCGGGCTTCATGTCGATAAAATATTGGCAAGATGGCCGCCGATGTAAGGTTTTCTTCAAACAGTTTGATTTTTTCAATGAAAGATATTTGGAAGTGCTGTTACTGCAAAATATTTATTAAATTAAAGAACACATTATATAAATAAAAAAACTACTATACAGGGTGAACACACAATTATACAGTATACAGGTGACATTTTTTTACTTTGTTCCTTTTGGGGAATGATATGGATCCCATCCATATGGATGCGCTTTACTGCAAAATATTTATTTTAAATTAAAATAATATACTTAAAGAAATCAACTATACAGGGTGATTCCTCCTGGGAAATGATATGGATACCTATCCATATGGATGCGCTATTACTGCAATGTATTTATTTTAAATTAAAGAAACAATTATAAATAAAAAAACTATACCGGGTGAACGTACAATGTATACGGATTGTCATTTTATTAACTTTGTTCCTTTTGGGTAGTGATAGTACCCATCAATATGAACAACTTTACAATTTTAATGCAAAAATTGAAAAAAAAAATAATGGGGGTCTCCCCATACATGGAACTAAAACAAAAAAAAAATCATCAAACATATGTGTGGGGTATCTATAGATAGGTCTTTAAAAATGACATATTAAAAAAACATATGTGTGGGGTATCTATAGATAGGTCTTTAAAAATGTCTTTGAAAATAGTGTTTATTAAAGACCCCAAAAGAACCGCAATATTAAAAAAAAGTGATAAATAATGTTAATGGTCTGGTCAGCTAATTAAAAGTCACCCTGTATAGTGCATAAAGACCCCGTAGGTACTGCGAAAGCAATTCCAATCTAATTTCAAAATGGTAATAATCTAGTCAGTTAATTAAAAGTCACTTGTATAGTGCATGAAGACCCCGTAGGTACTGCAAAACCAAATCCAATTTAAGTTAAAAATGGTAATAATCTGGTCAGCTAAATAAAAGTCACCTGTATAGACTCCGTAGGAGTCCAATGAAGGTAATGCAAAAGCAATTCAAATCGTAGTAAAAAATCTCCCGTTTTCCTACGTCTGTCTGTCGAGAGCCTTATTGTCATTCATTTGCAATTGTCCGCTGGGGAATCAAGTCCCCAGACCGGTAACGGCACCAACCAAAGTACTCAAAGCTGACTCAAAGCATGAAATAGTCACAAATCTCTCAATAAATCTTCACGACAAAGGTTGTTCAACTTAATTAAGGAACTACTCCTTCTATTTCTGCTATAACTACATCAGGTCTTTGTAAAATTGGCACTAGAAACTCGTAAGTAGTGTGACGGCATGTTTGATTCGGTACGAGGAAGTTATCTTTTGCATTTCTTTGGGCTTGGTAGCCATGAAACTATTATAATACGTGCCTATACGTAATCTAGGCATCCTCAGGATTCTATTTTGGTATGATATTTGTATAATTAAATAGTAAAAACAGCGTAATTACCTCATAATTGCGGAGATACACAACACCAATTTCACAAAATGTCACTTCGAAATCGCCTCGCGAAATTTCCATTTTTTTTGCACATTGCATGTTGCCAGAAAGAAATTTCTGTTTTATACCACTAAAAAACAATCAAGAGTACCATCTAGCGCCGAGTAGCAGTACTAAAGTTTAAAGAAAACAACAAAAGATGGCATTAGATACCGCAAGTCGTTTTGGTGTCTTGCCTCCCCCGGACGCCTTACCCTCTTTTATTTTTGGGGAGTTGAGTAACCTGGACGCTTGACTGGTTATAGACTTTTACGTTTGACACCTTGCACCAGCTTCAACTGTCAAATTGGTATCACGCAAGTAGCATCCAAACCCAAGCTCATTGAATGAACGAAATCCTATATGATTTGACGTAAATCGGTATCATGTAATGTTTCAAGGGAAACCAAAGCTCATAGCCAAATGTCAAAAGAAGATGGGACCTACTTTGACGTTGGCTTTCCATCAGTGTTGCCGTTCTAGCCACAAAGTGGCTAGATCTAGCGGATTTTCAACGGTTTTAGCCAAAAATAATCAAATTTAGCCACCAAAACTAATTTTGGTAATTTTTAGATTATTACTGTTCAAAGTCGACCGAGTACGTAATTTTAAATAAATCTGAGGTTATCGCCTTTTACGGAGTATCATATCATAATATACCTACCGAAACGATATCATTATTTATGATAATAATATTATTTTATCACAGTAATAGAATATTAAGGTTGGCAAAGAATACTATGATATACTTCGCTACTTCTTGCCACATTTCGAAAGTGTTTTTTTTTTTTTATAAAACTGGCTACTTTTTTATTTTATGTATGTAGCCACAAACTAGATTGTCCTAATAGCAACACTGCTTCGCATAAATCGGACACTGAATAATATTGAATAAGTAGGACAAAAGCTCTTATTTTAGTGATTTTGGAACGTTTAAACAATAATAATTAGGTTGATGATTGATTATTGGGAATATTGTTTAACAGTAAAAAACCAAAGGTTATAGGAACCAAAGGTGAGGTTAGGTTAGGAATAGGATTATTGTTTTAGTTTTTGAGATGGCGTCGGCTGTCTTGCTAGCTGCAGCAGAGTAGGGACGCATCAGGTGTCTCCATAACGAGGAAAGGAGGCTGCCGAGGGTCGCAAGTCAGCGGATAGTACTGCCGAAGGCTGAATTTGTTGGACTTTTCCGCCTCACAAAGGGAGCTTTCCGAATGAAAATTTTACCTGTTGCCGGCAAGCCAGCGCACTAGCGCTGTGCGGCCAGACATTCGGGTAAAAAGATATACTTACGAAATAAATCAATAATAAATATATGTGAAACTTAAAAATTATTTTCGCACATCACATTCTCCACAGGGTACTGCCAGAAGAGTAAGTATTGGGACTAGGTCTTCTCAATTTGACAGTCTACAATATCAGACTGTCTTAGGGATATGCTTTAAACCACCCATCCACTCTAGGGAAATAATATATTGTTTTCCATGTACTAGAGTGATTGAGACATAGTCTCAAGAAGGTAACTTTTTGTTGCAGGTTCATAGAATTGTCTTTTTCCTTGGAATAGTCGAGTGTATTGATGGCTCTGGCCATAATCCGGCTCGTACAGCAAGAGGCATAATACCTCAGGAAACAGTACCACTCTCCCAGCACTTTACTTGTAAGTAATGTATTTATTTACTTCCTACTATCACTACTCTTTGGAAATCCATAGCATTTCTTAGCTTAATTTATTATCTACTCGTAAATATGCCCTGTAAAGCAGACATGGAGAGTATGACTGCTGCTGGGGAAAGGTATGGCTCATGGGTATGTTAAAAAAAGTTGCTTCTCACAAAGGAGAAGCAGGTTCAAGTTCTTACAAGTGCATTATCGGACGTTCAGGACATTCAGTGTTTCGGTTGACACATTAAGCTGTAGGTCTCAGCTACTATCACAATGTAGTAAAAACCCCTCCACCAACCACTGAGTCAGCGTGGTGGAGAATGGCCAAATCTTACTTGTATCCGGGTAAAGGCCTGTGCCCCTCGGTGAGGATATTAATGGGCTAAATTTATTCCATACCATATTTATTTACTTCCTACTATCAGTACCTACTCTTTGGAAATCCATAGCATTTATTAGCATAATTCATTACTTACTCTTAAGTAATATACTGTGTTGGCTCATGGAAGCATGGGTCTGTTAAAAAAAAACTGTTGTTACAAAATGATAATTTTACTATTCTTTAGGTGATTATGAGGATGCATGACTGTTTTCTTAATGCATTGCTATTCTTTCCAGTGCCCGCACACTCCTTTGTCCGCTAGCCGCAAATGCCGCCATGGATTTCGCATTTAGTTCTTCTGCCGCTAGTCTGCACTCATCAATGTCATCTGCAGTAAAAATAAAATGTTCTATTTTTATTGCTTTTTTTTTTATCTTAACTTCTTAAAACATAATATTGCCCATTAGCATGGAGTTTTATTTATTAACATTTTGTTGAGTCAAAGTCAAAGTACTTTATTACTGTAGATATTTACATATACTTAGCAAACATCATTTTTGCCTCTTCTCTACATTGGACCACTGAGGGAGTAGAAACTCCCACAGATTGATTTTTAGATCTCTTATAAAAATTTGGTTGTGCTGAACTAATACAAATATGAAAAATTTCATTATTATGATTAATAAGCAGGAATAAATAATTACAAAATTATTAACAGCAATGTCTGTGTTGAGCTAGATTAACCCCATAGAGTCCCATGGCAGGTTATCTCACCACATACCACTGAAACATTTCCATCATATTGAAGATATGAGACTGATGAATGAATTAGAGATTGAGTTTTTAGTAAATAGTCACCATCATCATCATGAACAGCCTATAACTGTCCACTGCTGGAATAAAGGCCTCTCCCAAAAATGATAAAATTTGCACAAAGTAATCACCATCCTGAGCAGACGGGTTGGTGATCGCAGTACTGTAGAAGGTGGTTGTTTATAAGGGATGCTGCTGTCCATTCGCTGTTAGGCATATTCCCTTTGACACCTCCTAATACAACCTCGGGAAGAGAAGAGGTGATGGCAATTGGTATTCTTTTCTGCCGTCACCACAAGGTGAATATTATACAAATATGTAGTACATATGTGTTGCAAATAAGAAGCAAATTCAAACCTAAATCTTGCTGATAATATGTATAACCTCGTGACTGTTAACACAGGGTAATAATTATTAAACTCACATCTCCACTCCTCTCTGTTTTATGCATTCCATCAGCCACCACATTCATCGTGATTGTCAGCTGCCCCACTGATTCCACACTGATTTTTTCCCAGTGGGCCAGTGATACAATGCCCACTGCTCTAAGTCACGTTTCCCCTCCACGTACTCCAGCATCATCAGGAACTGCCCCTTCGGCACAACTCGGCGTGCTGGCATGTAGAAATTAAAACTTATTGAAAGTATTTCAAGTAGGGTCAGTCGGCTCCTCTAAATCCGTCTCAGCGCAGCACTGACTTACGCTATCATAGGGTGTGGGAAATGGGGAATTCCAACTACTTCATAAAATACAGTTTTAGTAAGCAAAAGCTATGCTTGAAATTAAGTCAAGTTAAGTTTTTTGGTAAGAGCTTCTATCATTCACAGTCACAATAATTTCACCAATGTCACGTGATGAGACCTGGACAATAGGAAAACACGTGGAACAGGTAATAAAAAGAGAACTTTAATCTGAGACTATAATTTAATATTATTGGTAGATATAAATTTGTTAAGTAAATTGACAGAGGATGGGTGAGATAAGGTGAAAAGGAAGTTAGATTGACAGGAGGGGGGAATTTCGGAGGGAGTAGATCGTAAAGGGAAGTATGATTGATAGGGCATTCAAAGAATAAATGATCAGGAGTACCGTCAGCCAGGCCACATTCACACTATGATGAATCCCTTATCCTAATTTTTGCGAGATGGACAGGAGTGTCCCAAACGAAGACGACAGATGACAGAAGTGACTTGATTTATATAGGTCCCTAAACTTAAAGATCCAAGGACGTCTCAGAATTATTGATTGAATGGCACCGTAGTGTTTACCTTCTAAAGTTTTGGTCAGGGGCGGAAGCCCTCACTTTTTGAAATTTGTCATTTATGGTGCCAGGAATTGTCTAGTCGAGATTTAGCTACAGCAGCGAGATCATGAGAGTGGATCTTAAAATGAGAAGGATCACCGGTCCCCACAGCATTCCTTGCCAGCGAGTCACCCGCCTCGTTACCAACAATGCCAGAATGTCCGATACCAAGCAACGTCAATATTGATGCCAAGAACATGACATCTGTATAACGCCTCACGGATCTTGAAAATAAAAGAATACTTTGATTAGATTTAAATGGATTAGCCAAAATAGCATAGCTTAGGGAGTGCTTATGCTTGAAATTGTAAACAAAGAGAAACTAATAATGTACTCTGTGACTTGAACTGTCATGATACCAAGGAAACAGTGTGCTTTTAGCGATATCAAAACGCACTTGCAATCAATGTTTTTTTTAAGCCAATCAATCAATTTTTAGGTTTGATGGCTTCTACTGTGGATCCCTACAGTAATTCCGCCAATATCACGTAT
Source organism: Argyresthia goedartella (assembly GCA_949825045.1). Taxonomy (NCBI): domain Eukaryota; kingdom Metazoa; phylum Arthropoda; class Insecta; order Lepidoptera; family Argyresthiidae; genus Argyresthia; species Argyresthia goedartella. The sequence goes on from OX463823.1 coordinate 12,923,134, forward strand.
TGAAGATGACACGAAGGGGATCACGTTGTACAGTTATCGGTGAAACTTCCCTTGAGTTGAGATCTCTCTATAACCAGACAAACAACAAATAGGACAGCACAAATTAATATATAATTTAAATGTTAAGTGATTACATATTAAGGGTGTTAGACATAAAAAGAAGACATACATAAATAAAATAATAATTCTACATCTAACTACAGTTTAATCTTGTTAGAGGTTATAAATTTAGAAAGGATGTGAATAAAGGAAGGGTCCGAAAGAGTCAATAAGAATTTAAGATTGACGGGACGGGGGATCTTACCGGGGAGGATGTCATACAATGAGGTTTGAAGTTTAGTGCATTCAAAAAACAAATGATCGGGAGTACCGTCAGCCAGGCCGCATTCACAAAGAGAGCTATCCCTTATCCTAATTTTAGCGAGATGTACTGGCGTGCAGGAGTTTCTCAGTCGAAGCCGACAGATAGTTGATGTAACAGTCTTACGCATTTCCCTGTACTTGAAAAACCAAGGTTTTTTAGGTATTAACGGTTGAATTTGGCCATAATGCCTACCCTTTAAAGTTCTAGATGACTGCCATGAAGATTCCCATGATTTTTCCAGACGAGTCTTAGCCGAAGATACTAAGTCTTGGGTATGAATTTTGAAGTGTGATAAGTCACCAGATTCCACAGCTTCCTTTGCACAAGAGTCAACTATTTCATTACCCGAAATACCACTGTGAGCTGGAATCCAAGCCAGTATAATGTTGATACCCCGAGAGAGGCATCTGAACAGAGCATGGCGAATCTTTAGTACAAGAGGGGACTTAAGTTTTGATTTAAATGGGTTAGCAGAAATTGCGTAAAGAGAGCTTAAGGAGTCCGAGAAAATTAAAGTGTTATCCAACGAATGGGATTCCGCATACAAGATGGCTTCAAGGATTGCCGTCGCCTCCCCGGAAAAAACGGAGGAACCCGGAGGTAGTTTGAAGTTTAAGATAATTCGGAATTTAGGGATCCACACGGCTGCTCCAACATTCCCGCTAGAGGAAAGCTTGGATGCATCCGTGAATATGGGCAGCCACTCTGACCACTTTTCTAATAATTTTAGTATTTGACTGACAGAAACACAAAAAAAGGTTAACAAGATACAATAAAGGTTTTTAACTTTAATTTCAATTATTTCCTCAATATTTATGAGAATCTATGCAACCGATTACATTACGCAACAAAACGCAACATCAAAACATCGCTCATCGATGCACGTCCCTATTTAGTTCGTTCACACGATGCTCAGAGCTGATAGATGCTACCCCGTAATCGATGAAATTGTATGAGCATGAGATGAACCATAGACACTCGCTCTGAACTTCATGGAGTTACGCCATAAGGCTGAGAGGAGAGACATATTTTTGCTCAGAAGATTTAAATCACTCCTTTAAATCTTTAAATCCCAAATCATTCACTGATCGAAAACAAATAAACAATCACTACATCATGCATAATACATCAATACGTCACTTTCTACTGCCGAGTCCGATTCTTTCTTTGCTTTTTGTTTTCCAGCTAACCTAACTATAGCTAGACTAGGTATATACGTAAACAAAAACATGATTTTGCACTTTGTCTCAATCACAGAAGAAATAGTTTCCTATTTGTGGGGTTTGACGAAAATTCAACCGGGCCCGGGCATTTCCGTATGCATGCGCTAACTTTGCACAAGAAATCAGCTGTTGCGTTGACGACGCCATCTTGCAAAAAAGAAGCGCCAGCCGAATGCTTCTCGCTCGCTCACGCCCTACTTCATGCTTCCATGATTCTATCAGTTAATAATTTATTGTTAAACGCTGGTAAAACCAAGTGTATCAAATTCTCACTTCCAAATGTCAGGCAAGTTGAGACCAGTTTAGTGTTAGACAACAGCACGTTAGAATTAGTAAATGATACGAAGTTTCTTGGAATAACCATTGATAGCAAATTGCAGTGGGGACCCCACATAGATAAATTGGCTGGTAAATTAAGTTCTGCGGCTTACGCTGTTAGGAACATCAGACAAAGCACGGATGTGGCTACATCTAGGCTAGAATATTTTAGTTACTTTCATAGTGTGATGTCCTATGGTATCTTGTTGTGGGGGAAAGCAGCGGATATTCAAACTATTTTTATTTTACAGAAAAGAGCTATTCGAGCAATTTATAATTTCAAACGAACAGACTCCTTAAGAGAGCTTTTTAAAGAAATTGACATACTAACAGTAGCTAGTCAATTTATTTTCGAAAATATAATGTATGTACGCAAGAACCTTACAACATTTTCCAAACTTAGCGATAGCTGTAATGTTTACCTAAGAAATAAACACAGGCTATGTGCGCCCCGTTTTAGACTCGCGAAGGTTAGCAATTCTTTCAAGGGTCAGTGCATTCTCTACTACAATAAGATACCTCTGGAGATTTTGAAATTGCCATTTGAGCAATTTAAAAAGCATGTTTTGTCGAAAAAGGGATATTACAATGTTCAAGATTACTTAAATGACAGGACTGTATGGGGTTAATCTGGCTCAACACAGACCATGCTGTTAATAATTTTGTAATTATTTATTCCAGCTTATTAAATAAAAATAAATCATAATTGTATTAGTTAAGCACAACCTATTTTTAAAAGAGATCTAAAAATCAATGTGGGAGTTTCTACGCCCTTCTTCTCCCACAGTGGTCCAATGTAGAGAAGAGGCAAAAAATGACGTTTGCTAAGAATATGTAAATATCTAAAGTAATAAAGTACTTTTGAGTTTGAGTTTGAGTTTATCAATCATCATAGTGAACCGTAGCGAAGATATGATGTATTTGGAAAACGTATGATCTAAAGAGTGAATGCTTCTTTTGGAAGATAATCGTTCTTTTTAATGAATCACTCATGAGTTACACATGGGTATCCTACCTAAAGTAACTCATTCACGACAGTTTTACTGAGACGAAACCTATACGTGAATTCATGTTCATCAAGTTCCACCATGTAATTTATTCTAGGTTTGAACTGTCTTCTTCGTGCTTGGATTACGTCGTCGTCCTCATCATCCCATTCTTGTATAAGTTCCAGGGCCTCCAGATCACTATCACCACTGCTGCTACTACTCGAATTTTCCAATGACATGGTTCACGCTCACGGCACGGAGTACGGAAGATAAAATAAAACAAATGAAATCAATTGCACAACAAAAGATAGATAGCAAGCAAACTGCCGAAATTCATCGATTGAGCAAAATGCTATCTCTGGTAGTTTGACATACCGACGGATAGCTGTCAAATTAATATTGAAACGCATTTACGCGACCTCCCATAGAAAAAGCTATCTCTAGTAAGCGGTAGGTCCTCCCACAGATCGATAGGAAGAAAAGATTGACTTTGCTATCGATCCATCGATATAGAAACGGAAAAAAACGTCGATAGATAGGAATCCTTACTTCAGTAAGGCAAAACGATGGATAGATAGCCTTTGGACCGTCGAACGCCCGCAGCGGGCAAGTTTGCAAAATGAGTCGACCGGCAAGCGAACCGCAGCGGGCGGATTTCCGGTCGTATAGAGATGGGCGCTTTTAAACTAAAAATATAGGTTGGGAGCCGCGTTTGTACTTACAGTTGGTAACCCCATACACGAACGTATCTGTGGAGCTATCAAAAACCAGTCCGTGCATAGGAAAAAAATGAGTTCTGATCCAGTTTATCGGAACGATTTCTCGCGCGCTTTCACCGCGTTTTGATTGAATCGCGTTTCACATGTTTTTCGCTAGAAATGTATTATTTTTAATTAATACTAAGGTTGGTGTTGTACATATTGTATAAATAAAACAGAAAGTTAGTAAAAAATGTGTTTAATTTAATTTTTATTAATTTTATTAATTAATAAAATAATTAATTAATCAATTTAATTTAAATGCTAGGTTTGACCTGGGACAGCTAGGCTCACGAATACATTATTGTTTTCATTCTTAAACACTAAATTAGCTTGTTTCATGGCAATTCTAATAATATATAGGTTCCTATCCTTTTCATACAATAAAACGCCGTGAGCGACGTTTTAGTAGGAGCAGGCAACAGCCCGCGGGGACCACCCACGTAGCCCCCTTGCCGGTTGAGCGTAATTTTTCAAAATGGCGCCCGACACGATAAGGGATAGGATATTGAAAACGGGCGTAAGCCAAAACCAGTAGGTAGGTATCTTATTGTTTATATGTCTGTGGCCACAGACGCCACAGAGTACATTATTAGTCTGTCTGTCGCCAAACACGGCAAATGCCACTAAAGCTAGACTATATTTTATCAAATTTTCCTTGACTAGTGACGATATAATTGCTTACAATGGTAGTTCTAAGTCCTTTCGTCTACTGGGCACAGACGGAATCAGTTATATCATTGAAAATCGACTTGAAAAATGTGACCAAACCAAATGTGAAGGTTCTAGAGAATAGATTATCATTCTCTGCCCAGGGCGTCGGTGCTCATGGAGACTCGTATTACGAGTTTAACTTAGATTTATACTGCCCGGTGTTGACCGTAAGTATTTTCACCCTTTGACCACCCCATCAGGTACCACCAACTTCCTCATGATGGTTGGCTGGCTCGTTTTTAAACCGACTTCACAAAAAGAGGAGTTTTACGATTCTGTATTTTTTGTTAACCTTGGATGTTTGTGAGGGTGGCTTTTATATTAATGGGCTTGCTTTCTATTCTAGCTCAAAGGCTAGGTAGTCACTACGTATCAAGGTTTTAATAAGGGATATATGAGCAACATCAAAAGTTTTCTTTAGCACCTGCAACCTAGCATCTATTTTTGTATGTAAGCAATGAGTAAATGCAACAGCTTCTATTTTATTCATTCATCATTATCAGTTTACTACCTCAACTGAATATTAGGGTAAACTATATATACATATATATAATGGCGATAATGATATATACATATATGTATATATATATATATATATCATTATCGCCCGGTTTCTGAAAGGAAAATTAGCTGTGACAACATGTTAAACGCATTTCAGGGTTGGAGTGTAGACTTCCGACTTCCGCCCCCTTTGACAACTCTTTCGGAAAATGGGGGTAAATCATTCACCTTAATTTGGGGGGGGTTTACATTGCAGACCCTTTGCTCCGCTTCCTAAGTTCTAAGCTATTACCCAATTGAAATTTAGCCACAATAACCTACTCTAGAGGACAGTGTGATGAAGTGCATGGTAGGAACTCCACTGACAAGAGTGTAGCTCTTAACCTCTTGAATACCACCAGCATTAGATAATGCCACTTTTCTGTTATAGGTTTTGAAATAAGGTTCAAAATCGTGACCCGTTGCCACTACCCTCGTTTTTTGAGGGGTTAAATAATTAATGAATGAACCTACTCTAGCCAAATTTGACTCAAGAAATATAATTCTACTTGAACTCCGTCTTCACAATGTTTATTTTTTTATAAATGGCAGAATTGAGTTTAATTTCGAGTAAGTCTTTGGACTTTAATTGAAATCATAATTAAATAAAACCGAGTTTCCGGCAATAAAAAAAATACGCTTAAGTGCAGTAACACCGCATAGGAAGCTATCCCCCAACCCTCTATGCATTCTTGCATCGCTCAAAAACTATACATTTCCTCGCAAAAAAAACAAAACTAAGGGACAGGGGAGCTCCAAATAACATAACATAATAAAAAAAATCATATGAATGATATCTATTGCCAACCCGAATAATAAAATTTACTATCAATATGACTCAACATTCCTGATAAATATTTTAGAATTAAAATTGACTACTCAGCGATAAATTTTATAAATGGGCTTCTTTATTTATTCAGAGATTCAACATCTGTCCAGTAATAAAATCAAATTCGAGCCTCAAAATTAGTCATCATTTATTTTTTTATTTATTTATTTATTTCAAATTTGCATGTTTCCTTGGATTTTTGACAATTTTGGGTTGAATAAAGAAGAAAAACTGAATCCCTTATTCTATCCTCCCTATCCTATATCCTAGGCAGTCTTGTGGTTGTCGTAACCATATTGTAGAATTGACCATATAATGAAATGGCCAACCATGGTGGAATTAGACCTTTCATTGAATGTTGAAATAGTGAAGATTAACCATTCACTGACCCAATCCTTTTTGAGGCATCGCGATTTTGAACCTTATGACATGGGTCTGTGTGAAGTTAAAATATAGTCTTTGTGTTAGTTGGACATGTATGAACTTCACAAAAAAAAATAGGTAGTGCTGAATAAAAATGCTTTTAAAAAGACATGTTTCATCAAATTCAACCCTGAAATGGTCGGCCAGATCATAAAATGATCAATTCTATGTTATGGCTACTTCTGTCAGTTTCCTTCGTATATTGATCAATCAGGGTATAGACCCTGATTGAGCAATATACGAAGGAAACTGACAGCTTCGAACGACACTTCTCAAAATAATGTGCCATCAATCACATCACTATCAAACTGTCCCATTAATTCTAAATATAATGAAAAACTGGTCAATATGTTGTTAGTGTATTACTTTACAATAAGAATTTGATAAAATATTTTACAATTTAATTGCTGGTTTGTAAAAAGTCAAAAAAATCAAAATCAAAAATCATTTATTTCCATAGGATGTTGTTACATCACTTAGATCCGTCATTACATTTTTTTGGGTGAGTTCACTAACACAATGGCGGAATCTGTGGAGAAGAGCTCACCGAAGAAACTCCACAGTCATCGCATCTTTTGCGTTTCCTTTTTTAAATAAAATATTGTCAAATTACAAAATGAATGCTAATTATATATCGAAACAGCCTGTACGTTTTATTTTCAATATAATCCAATTACGAAGTCCCCAACCAAGCCGAGGTTTCATCGGCGGCCAGATACCAATGCGAATACAAATAGTTACGACGCGAGTGAGCGTGACAGCGAGCGTTGTACGCAGGTACGCTGTCATGCTGTAACTACGCTCTCTGTCTCTGTCTCCCACGTGCTGTCTGCAGTTGCGGTCGGCTTCCAACTAAATTTTTTTTTAAGTTTATCGATAACGCGCCTGCGCGTGTGTCGCTTTAGCCCCTCTCTAAAGCTGTTACCTGTTCCGATGATTTATGAGTTCGCGCAGACGAAAAAATTCTACTAGAAATCTTCGCACATGCTCGCAATTAAACAGTACGAGCGCGAAGCCAATATAATTTATGCGCGAGCGAAAGTTAAGAGGCTAGGGGTTAATGTACGAAATTTTGCCTACTCGGGGAACAGACTTACAGTACAAATACATTCTATATTTCGATGTAAAATTTCGCTGTTTTTGTTGTTCAGGTTACGTTGTGTTTTGGTATTTTTTGTTAAGTTTCGTTTATTGTTGTTTGTTACTTGTTATTGTGGACTTGTTGGTTATGGACCCTCAACCAAGTTCTTCGAGGGAGTGCTTGTCGCCAAGGAAACAGAGCACTCTGGTTTCTTTTAGTGTTGCAGAAAAGGCTAGGATCCCTAACACATACAAATATGTATTTCAAGAAAAATCCAAGATAGATTTGTATAAATCGATTCATTTTTAACTCTTCTCAGAATTCAGTAGCTCTATTCTCTGTCTCTGACATAGTTTCTATTTGAAAGGTGTTCTCTTTCTTCAATATGACGTTAGACCAATCAAAACACGATTGTGTATCCACACGAGCTGTCATTTAAAGTGATTGCAATTTGAATTTGAAAGGTATCTGGTTCTGTCAAAAGATACACAATAGAGCTAAAGGCGAACAATACTAAGTATAAAAATCATTTACATAATTGTATGTAAATGATTTTTTTTCACTCAACAGATATATTGATATCTGTTGAGTAAAGGGTTAATGGCCGATTTCACCAACGATCCCTATCTTTTAGGGGACACTTTATTTCTTTCAGGGGCCACCTAGCGGTTGTTTCGATTTGCCCTAAGTGTAAGGGTCAACTAGGCTCCTTGGTGACACCGTAAATATAATAGTCCGGCCACTGAAACAATCGCTAGACAGCTAAGAAAAAGAGCTAAATGTCCCTTAACTGTTGGTAAAATCGGGCATAAGGCTCTTATTTTCATACAAGGTAGATACTTACCTAAATATTTTTCTCATTGAATGGGAGGCAATACTACCAGCTATCGTTACATTTTTAAGATATCATTCTGTTTTGAAACAATAGAATGAGCTAAGTCATTCATTACGCCATCACATTTTTTTTTCATCAAAAAGTGGCAACATCGACCTATCGGTTTCCTTCGTAAATTGGTCGATCAGGGTATAGACTGAGTGTTTTTTATGAGCCGGAGGGGCGGAGGTGACCGCACACTTCTGCGGAGGCAGGCGTGGGTGCGGCTGTCAACCACTTCCCATTTGAAGAACATTTCGGCTGTGAGTCAAGGCCTTTTAATAGGTGCTTAAACCTTAGGGTTTATTAAAAGGTTGTTGCAGAACAAATGTGAGCTTTTTGAACCAGTAGAGGATAATTGACAAAAATTTACTTGAATCAAACGCTGTTGTGCTATATTTGTGCAAATTAGCAGCATCCTTAATTTTTTATTCCATTAGGAACCATTGCGTATCCAACTCTTCTTCTTAAATGTAAGTAAAATGTTGTCAAATTGGGAAGTTGTCGAATTAAAAAGTTTCAATATGGGTAGTTGTCACTATGAACCTGGTCATAAAGGGAAGTTGTCGAAATAGACCTAAATGACTGCAATTTACCTACCCAGTATCATAGGGCCACAGAACAGCCTTTATATATAATCTACCACTTTCAGGGTTCTTCAGGTAATGAAGACATTGTTGTCCGGCTGTTTGAGAACCGGGTTGATCTGTTGCTGAAGAAGAAAACACTGGCGTGGTGGCCCAGAGTCACTGCACAACCACAGAAACCTGCCTGGCTGAAGGTAACAAACGAAAAAAAACAACTGCTGAAGCAGAACAATTCTTACACACGAGAGGCATGCGCGTCAGCGGCAGTCGACGGCAACTTTAAAACTTGTTGACTGCCACTGCTGTCAACTGCCGCCAACGCGTTTTACTACACGTCGACGGGCATGCCGCTCGTGTGTTACCCCCGGGCTACACGATGCGATGCGACGCCGCACACCGCACAAACAGGGCGTCACAGGGTGGGGCGGGCCGCGCTGCGGCGCCTGGGAATCGTATGGTCGCCCTGCGCCGCACCGCATGGTGTGGCCGGCCCGGCCCTAAGGATTATTGCGCGTCGACGGTGCAGGTGCTGTCGGCTGCCTTGGACATGTTTTATGGCTGTCGCGGACGCGCATGCCGGTCGTGTGTAAGAGCCCTAACATAAAAGGAATTCGCTTTTATTATAAGCATCAATTCTTCTACCATGGAGGGTAGCAGAGGCACAATTGAGCCCGCGTTTAACCAGCTCTTCATTACTCTCTTGTAACTAATCACAGGACAACTGATTGATCCGAGTTGATTGAGAATTGATGTCGAGTTCAGCCACGACGAGTACCTCCTCTACGGCCTACTTCAGTGTCATGCTGGTTTCATCACGCACGTGGAATTTACTTGGGATTGACCCGCCACCGCCCTGCGACCCGCATAACAAGTAGGCACGACTCGGCAATCGCACTACGTCTACTAGAACTACGACCATGTGAGGCCATGGCCATGGGCCTTACAACATACATGGAGAACATACGTACTCATATTATTCATTTGTCATTGTGCCATTTGCAATACCATTATTAGCGGTATAGCGGTACATGAAATCTACTATGTATTTCTTTAGAGAGAAGTTTGCAATTAAGATTGAAATTCTTTACGGTCTTACTTTTTCTTCAGATAAACTTCGACTTATGGAAATCTGAAGATGCACAAGACAGCGATGAAGATAAACGCAACATCATGACAGACTACCCGGGAATGTATGATAAACTGCAAAAAGAAGAGTTAGGTTACAGAAGAGGTAATAAAAATCATTTTCGAAAATAATCTGCTCTGGAAAGCGATCCGAAAATAATGTTCATGTTTGTATGACATGATTTTGCCGATTATCCTTTACAAGGCCAATGTTTATTGTTTACTGCAGATAATTGTAGGTGTACATTCAAGTGTATATGAGCAAGTAGCCTAGACGTCGACCACCTCATTTTTTATAGGTATAGTATTCAAAGCATTTTTAATGGTGATTGCAGAAGACCTTAAAAAGGTTTACCTATGCCTGTACAATCTGTTCCAATTCGTTGGCTTCACCTATGTCCTGGCGGTCATGGGCGTGAGGTACGCCAAGTTGGAGCAGGCGTCAATCCTGGACACATATCAGCATGTCGGCCCGGCCATGAAGTTCCTCCAACTGATGATGTTCCTAGAAGTTATGCATCCCCTCTTTGGATATACTAAGGTGGGTTTTAGTTTTAGAGCTAGAATTTCCTTCTCCACAGCTGCGATGGGTTAGCCCCCAGTCACGAAAAATGGAGTTGAGAATAACTGGCTAGAAAAAATAACTGCCTGTACTATTCTTAAGGCTGGGCAGCCCGGCAGCGGGAATTAGAATTAGAATTTGTTCTTCAGCTTAATTTTAGAAGAATAGGATTCAAATGTTAAAAAAGATTTCATCGATCTATAGAGGACTAACAGAGCAACATAACAAGTTCATAAAATCTTATCTGACGCGAAATTGTAAAAAAAATATTTAGTGAAAAACAGATTTTGTGATAACTTTGGTAGACTTTTCTATCGAATAAAAACAATCAAATTCATTACGTACGTGTGCGTTCACGAATCTGCTGACAATCATGTTCAACAAGCTAGTATAAAGAAACTACTGCTGTAATACTAATTTTAATAATGATAATTTTGCTTATAATAATATAACTTGAGATTTACAAAAGGCTGTTTTGGCCTACTGGGATAGGCGTGACGCTATTACTAAGACTCCGCTGTCCGTCCGTCCCTCTGTCACCAGGCTGTATCTCATGAACCGTGATAGTTAGACAGTTGAAATTTTCACAGATGAAGCATGTCTGTTGCCGCTATAACAAAAAATATTAAAAAACAATAAAATAATTTATTTATATTTAAACCACATACAAACTTATGAATACACCTTGTTACGTACATAGGGTGTGAAAGTAGCCGCACCAATAACTTTGTAAACAACATTCTGCTATGTAAAATCCAAACTATTCCCCCCACACCATTCCTACCATTGTACGGTGGTACGGAACCCTTCGTGCGCGGGTTCGACCCGCATTTGACCGGTTTTTATGAATTAAAGAAAGCTAAATGGAGTTTCGATATTGTAAATAAAAAAGTTTATGATACTATTTGTACAACACTACACTATTTAACTCTTTTATTTTGCAAAGTTATCATTTTACAACCGACATAGGTCAACAGCGCTCGCAATCTTTAGAGACTGCATGGCCAGGTCAGGGATTTGCTACACATTTTCAGACTTCATTAAAGAATAATTAATAGAGATACTTTGTCAATAAAGATGTTACTAAAATACTAATACACAACACTTATACTGGCGCGACAATGTTAGTCAAGTTTTATAGGTACAAAACATATTGTTATTCAGCACATAATGAGCCGCCCAAGGCCAGACAGGCAAGGGTCAATCTTTCATCACAATCAGGGTTACCAAAGAACCACTCGTAGTGTCAACTTGTAATACATGGCCCTGCATTTAATTACTCGTACTTTTTGCAACAATATTTGACACACTTGTGTTAGGTGAAGCTGTGAGTAAAACTCGATGTAATAAAATCTAAGTGGTGTTCTATAATTTTATTACATTATTAGAATTTAACACATCAATCATTCATCATTTATCAATCACGAAACTTTTTTGGGCTTATATGAATCGTAGTGGAAAGACACATGATGAAATAGGGCAGTCTTTTCATAATTGTGTTTACCAACCCTTTTAAATCCCAGACACTCGTATCCTTCCCTCCCTGACTAAGGATCGTAAGCGTTAGACCAGAGTGGAATTAGCAGCCTACAGCCAGAAGCCTAGATTCGGCGAAATTCAGAAGTTTTAATTATTATTATTTTTAATCGAGATGCCAGATAATGACATATCAGACATGATATTCTTGACATAATAATCATTAATCAACCACGATATATCAAAGAGTAGTCATTCATCGATTTGTCAGAAATTAAAATCTGTAGAATGTTATAAACATTTTAGGCTGCTAGCTATTGCTGCCATTAAAAAATAGTAATTATTAATAAAATAATTAATGTGTGATCATGAAAAAAAATTATTTGTTCTATTAAAGGGGAAGCACTATTTTGAAAATTTCCACTTACAACCGAGATGCCAGATCATATCAGACGTGATACTCTGTGTCATAAATATCATTAAACAACCACGATATTTCAAAGAGTAGCCGTCCATAAGCTAGCTGCCTAAAATGTTTATACCATTCGACAGATTTTAATTTCTGGCATACCGAAGAACGGGTATTCTTTGGCATGTCGTGGTTGATTAATGATATTTATGACACAGAGATGTCTGATATGCAAGCATTATATCTGATATGGCATTATCTGGCACTTCAGTTGGAAGTTGGCTGAATCTGGCTCTAAAAACTAGCAGCCTAAAATGGTTATACCGTTCAAAAGATTTTAATTTCTATATACATATCGAAGACCGGCTATTATTTCACACATCGTGGTTGATTAATGTTCGGTATAACATAGAGCATCACTTTATATACGCCATTATCTGGCATCTCTGTTAAAAGTTGGCACAATTCGGCTCCAAATGCGGATAGATTTTAATTTCTGAAATATCGAAAAACGCCTATTCTTTGACATATCGTGGATGACAAAGGATCTTTATGACTCATAGAATAATGTCTGATATGTCATTATCTGGTATCTCGGTTGGTAATAGGCCGAATCCGGCTCCAAATGCCGGCAGCCTGAAATTTTTACAAATCAAGTTTTATATGTTATTTTCTGGAATCTCTGTTGTAAGTTGGCATAATCCGGCTCACAAGTTGGCACAAATCATACCACCTGACAGATATTAATTTCTGACATAAGGTCAGGTTGGGGAAGACCGTATAGAAGGCAAGACCGTCTGCGCGTAATAACTTCCATTCTTGAATAGCTATGCAGCTTGCATTGACAGTTGGTAAAATAATATCCCAATTTTGTTCAAATTTGTAATCATAGATGTCGCCGGTGGGAGAAAATTAGCTGCCATTTTTTTAGGGTCTTGAAAGTCCATCATACCAAATGACACGTGCTGACGAAAAAAAGAAAAAAGCGATTAATTGAACGAGTTTATTAAAACAAAGTGGTTGAGTAGTATAATTCTATTAAAAATTATTGACACTGAAAGAAAAAAACCGGAATCGAACTAATTATTTTACTGTAAATTTATAACACAATTTATTAGTAGAAATAATCTTAGCAGCATAACGGCATGTAGTGATCTCCCAAAACCGGGACGAATTGCCTTTTCGCCTCTGTTCCAGTAACTTTAGGTACATTAGCTCTAACTATTCCGATCGCTGTTGATTAATAATTCCTATGACATCGAATATCATATCTGATATATCATTATCTGGTATCTTGGTTGTAAGTTGGCAGCATTCGGCTCCAAAAGCCAAAAAGACAATTTTAATTTCTGAAATATCGAAGAACGTCTCTGGAATCATTTCTGGAATGTCATTTTTTCTGGCATTTTGGTTGGAAGTTGGCCGAAACGGGAACCCTCCAAGTGCTATTTCAGCTCGCTCTTGAAGCTTTTTATAATATACATAACCTATCAATGCATTAGGCTGGCTTAAAAAGCTTTATATATAAAAAATCCTAATTTGGTCGGGTTATCTTGGGCTGCTGGCTTTAGGCCGCTAACTTCACTCCGGAAAGCGGTAGATAGGAGACACGTCTAGCAGCAGACTGCTATAGGCTGAAATGATGGCCCACTATAGCAGTGGCCTACATCCAGCAGTGGACGGCTATAGGCTGAAAAGATTATGATAATAGCTACCATGTTTCTCATTCGCAGGGCGGTGTTCTAGTCCCATTGATGCAGGTCGGCGGGCGGGCGTTCATTCTGTTCGCGATGATTGAGAGTGAGCCGCGTATGCAGACGAAACCCGTTGTCTTCTATCTGTTCCTTGTGTGGTCGACAGTTGAGATAGCCCGGTGAGTTACTAGTATTATAGGGGAAATATTAAACTGCACATCCAAAATACTGATTTGCACAGCAAATATCATGGCAAAATGCTGCGGTAGCTTAGGTGATGGGTAAAAGGGGTGAGCGAAGCGAAGCCCCCTTTATCCTTCGTGTTAGGTTAAACATCCAAGAACAACCAAAAATACTTAAAACATAAACACATAAAATATTTAAAACATAACAAGCCTTTTTGCTGTGCAAATCAGTATTTTTGATGTGCCATTAAATACTAGCCATATCTGTGGTTGTACTGCTATTTTATGGATCAAATGATAAAACGATGTAATTTTCGCTTTTTCGCCTTCATTTGACTAAGGATATAGGAATGATGGCAGTTTTGCCTTACAAGAAGGCAGTTCTGGCAGGGGGTGTCTCTTCGCAGTTTAGGTACGTTCGGCCGGCGCCTCTCGGACAGGCGTATCGGTAGGTAGGCGTTTGGCTCGCACGATAGCCGCGCTTGAGATGTCAGAGTAAAATAAGCTTTTGGGCGTAGGAGACAGCGGGGGTGGCGCAATCTAGCCTGTACGAGCGGGGGGGTACGATTCTGTAGGTGTTAAGCGATTACTGGACGTACTGGCCACTCGAGAGTAGCAATTTATTTAAGTGTCTTCGCGTAGTGATCTTTCTGTGCCGCTAGGTAACTATACTGATACTTATTCTGTGATTCTGGAACGAGGCTAACTATCATAAGCTATCTTTATTAACACTGAACGCGACCTATACAACTTGGTTCCATTTTTCGAACGCGAACTAGCCATGTTTTTGTTCAGTGACCAAATGAGAAGTGGACTAAAGACGCATTTTTGATGGATATGTCGAAGCTATATCGTAGAATTTGATAATTTCATGAAACGACCAACCATTTTTCATATAGTCAATTATTTCATGAAATGATCAGCAGGGTTGAATTTCACGAAAAAAATGTCTTTAAAATGGTTAGTATTCAGCACTAAGTGGTGTTTTTTGTATTATACTTACATGTCCAACTAACACGAAGACTATTCGGGGAGCTTCGCTGCGGTCGCCCTCTTCACCTAAGCTAACGCAGTGTTTTGCCCTAAAATATTTCTTCGTTCAATGAAAGTTCTAATTCAACCATGCTTGCCTATTTCATGATATAGTCAATTCTACGATATGGTTTCGACAGATAAACATAAACAGTTACATACAAAGCTTCTGGCGCCACACTAGGATACCCTGTCGTGGGAACGAGAAACAGCGACGTCACACACATATAAACATCCAAGACCTGGGGATGGGGGTTCTGTATCGCCAGCCGGGGATCGAACCCGTGACCTCTCGCATAAGCAAAGCCACAACCACAGTGACACAGAAGTCGTCACAGATAGAACAACAGCTAAAATTATCTTATATCTCTTTTTTCAGATACCCATTCTACATAACGCAGCTGTACAAAAAAGAGATCTACATACTGACCTGGCTCCGTTACACAATGTGGATACCTCTTTACCCACTCGGTATTCTCTGCGAGTCTATTGTCGTTCTACGAAACATACCTTACTTTGAGGAAACCCAAAGATTCACCGTTTCCTTACCAAATGAATGGAACTTTGCCTTCCATATGCCATCTTTGCTGAGAATATATCTTCTGCTACTGACATTCCCTGGCACGTATTTCGTGATGGGGCACATGAACAAACTTAGGAAAACAAAGTTAAAATCAAAGGTTGTTATTAGGAAGTTAAAGTAATGTATAATTAGTCTTTGTACAGTTAGGGGACGGTTCCTAATCACTAATCGGTCCTGCAGTGGTTTACCGAAGGACTGATTAGCAACTTAAATGAACCGTGGTATTGAGATAAATGGAATTGTCTCGTCGTCACAAGTTTCCCGTGTAGGAGACCTGAATAAGTTTGGTGTAAAGGTTTACTGGTGTAGGGATTTATGTTATGTGGGTTCTTCCCGTTTTTCGCTGCATACTCGTAGTTATAGTGGCTGACGAAGTATGAAAATAGTTTTTGACCGTAACTAGATGTAGAAATGTAATATAGAAATTCATTTAAATTTTGCCTGTAATATTTCATGTCGCAAGATGCCGTGTCATGAAATAATATTTACTTGCTCAAATGATTGAGTTTTGTCGTATCGAAAGCAATGAGCGGATACCAAAAGTGATAATTAGGTTCTAATTTCAATGTGAAGAGAAAGTAGTTTTTAATTTTTTAATTCAATGTACCATTTGCAATATTTATAAAATTATTTTACAAGACGTTCAAGTTTATCAGTATCCTTTCCTGAAGTTCACACCTATGTAATGTGCCCGTCTTTATTTTAATTGTGTTTTTATATTTAATTCATATGAGCTCCGTGTTCTAATGGGTTTCACGCTTGCTTCTCACGCAGGAGATGCAGGTTCGAAACCTGACCATGTACCAATGAGATAATTAATTTACCTTAAATCCATTATCGGACGTTCAGTTTTTCGGATGACACGTTGAGCTGTAGTTACCGCTTACTATCGCTATGTGGTAGTGGTTATAAAACCCTCCATCAACCCGCACTGAGCCAGCGTGATTAGAGTATGACTTAATCTTACTCATATCGGGGTCTTCATCCGGATACGAGTAAGCATGTGCCCCTCGGTGGGGACATTAATGGGCTACAATTATTATTTATTATATTATTATTATATTTTTAGTTTCAGATGTGATATTTTTTAAGGTGAAAGTCAAATTGATTTATCATTATCATACAGTGAATATTATTGTATATTATTATGAAGTATGGGTTATTTATTAAATTGCGTAAGTGTTATGGAGCATATTTGTGTCTCATGCTCGTGTGCATTGCAATTTAATGCACACGTAGGATTTAATACCTACCTAGTTTATTACACAGCAGTGTACAATATCATGTACCTACTCGTACAATAAACGACTTTTTGTATAAAATATGATTGGTTTGTTATTTAAATGTTAAATAAACAGTAGTGGTATTCCTATTATTTAATCTGATCTAGTAACAACTACATAAATAAAAACATGATTCACAAAATTAGAGGAAACCACTAAAAAAACATCCTCACCAGACAAATAACCTGATTTACCATGTCCCTCCATGTTACTGAGAATAATGAAACATTTCATAGCCACACTATCAAATCAGTTTCTTTCAGTTGATCCTTTCCTTTCCTTCAACACTGATTGTCGAAACCCCTTTTTACCATAATAAAAAGGAATATATGAACATCTACTGCCAGTAAACACAAATGGCTTCTCTCTGGTAGTCATGTGTGGCTTGCTCCCAAAGGTGTCTAAGATCGCAGTTTGATGTAAGCGCGCTTGTACCATGCACTAGGTTCAGTGTGTGCATAGTACTCGTGGAAAATGGGCTCCACCAGCTGGTCAGGGGGGACGAGCTTGTACACTCGTTCACCATAGTATTTGCCGACCTGAGAACATGGAATAAGATAGAGTCAGCAATTGCCAACTAATGCAGTTAGTACTTTTGGTGGAGTAAGGCTTGTTCTCACTATGGCTACATTGAGCGGTTGACTATTTAGTTTTCATATGAATTTGACATGCCCTTGCAAACTAGCGATATTGTCTTTAGAGGCTGATCTCAACCATGTTGTGTATTTGAATGTGTAAATAATTAATGATAGAATGGCAAACACTAGGTTTGGATAGTCACAAGGAAGACCTAGGAAACCACAAATTGATAGCAATAAGTATTGCAATAAAATTAAGGAATACTTGGGCAAACAATTTGCTGAACCAAGTTCTGTCCTTCGTTCCAAGTTACTTCCTTGTTTTCTGAGTCACAGATGATTTATTTTCAGAAGTTATGTTCCATTCGGCTATTTTTATTAGTTAACTTTACTCTTAATTAATAGGAGAATTAGGAGAACAACTAATTATGTCATAACAATGAAACTATATTGTAGTTTGTCTTTGTCTCACCTCCCATCCAGGCACATCTTTCATGAGTTCCGCTTCAGCATCCCGGTTCCGCCTGAGCTGCTTCAGGTATTCCCGGTCCCGCTCAGCCAGCAACATTGGGTAGATAGCCATCTTGGATGAGCGCATCTCAATTTCATACTTCTTTATTTGCTTGCAGTTGAGAAAGTAGAGGTAACCGCTGCCTATGGTCATCCCAATGTAGCCAGCAAACATAGCATATCCTGGATAATTATTACAATGTTTATTATGTATGTATGTATTTGTGTATGTATATGCGAGTTGGGATGGCAATGGGGAAGACAATTATCATTTAATTGAGTTGTGGCTTCCCTATCGTCCTCAGACTCAGTGCGATGTATAAGTGGGTTAATGCAATAGTGATGGGGGGTGGACAAATCCAATAGCAATGGGGGGCGGCAAACACTGGTACCAAGTGCTCCTCAAATTAAATCCCAAACTGTTGTGAACTATATCTAATATGAATTAATTAAATTGATTATTTCAGGTCCAACCTATATTAAAATTACAATATAATCTTTTAACAAATAGTTCACTAGGAGCTAGGACACTTTTCCGGCATGAGAGGCTCGCTGGCATTTCCCTCAATCAACTACAATCCCAAGGGTCACAAATAGCTCCACCCATTTCAATCACTGGTCATCACCCAGTGAGCTATGACCATGTTGATATGTTATAATATGTGAATACATTTACAACAATAATATGAAATGAGTTAATGCCGATAATACACAAGCAAAATTGCAGGTTTCCACACAGTAACAGATCATCTGTAATTGTTGGTTGATTTATATTTGCGTCTTACATTATGGGTTTTAATGTGCCAGTTCCCCAGGCTAGTCCCAATTTTTACTCTGTGTTGATCATGTCCTTTTTTTATTAATCCTTCCTTGCAGTTTAATGTGTGGTTTAGGTCGAAATTATTCACTCCGCATCCGTTGCAGGCCTGAGGGAAGTTTGCAGGTTCGTGGGAGTATCTATTAGCTAAAGCATCCCTAAACTGGGTAGCTGTGAGATCAGTGTTAATTGCCGCGGTCGGGATGATAGTTGGCAACAATAACAATGCAGGGATACAAATAATGCCATTGGATGTGAAACCTTAGGGAGACTAATTTATAGGGCAAAGACTATCTCCGTAAATATTTTGTCGTTTGGACGATATTTCATGGTTTACACGAAGCTGGAATCTTTATCAAGTGGTTCAAATTTAGATGAAATAACAATAATTTATTGATATCGATAGAAGCAAAATTTTGAACTAAAATACGAGGAAACATAACCTCTACAATTCATATTACATAACAAGTAAGAGCGATTTGATGTAGTTGCATGAGGGTTTCTTACCGCTAAAAAATTGTTTTGCAGGGATTCTCTTGAATGGAATAGGTCTGTAGCCTCCCGGAGGAGGCAAATCCTGTTTTCGGGCTAGACAAGCCTCCGCCATTCTTGTTTTTGCAGTGACAAAATTGACAACTCAACTCAAGTGTCAACTGTCAATGTATTGACAGCTAGCAGCGTTTCGGTTCTTTTTTTTGTCCATCTGGTAACAGGCAATAATCTTTCGACGACACAGCCAATTCTTATATGTATTTTTGTTCATTTCATGGGTAAAGATGGATTTCTACTTGAGTATTTATCCGTCGTAGGATAATGGAAAAAAAGAATGGGAAAAAGGATGTTTTGGTGGGGGATGAATGAAGGGCGTTTTCGGTTTGACGGGCGCAGAGAAAGGACGTGAGCATTAGCATAGTTTAGGAGTAAAAAGTTGAGTGAGTGAAGACCTGCCCTAGAAGTTCAATGCGTTAGCCTGTGTGTGAGCTTTAGTGCGATGGCCGTTATGTGTATGTGAAGTGAAAAACTAAACTCAAAAATCTTTTAAATTTAGGAGTAGGATCGTTCGAAAGTCAATTGGTTTAGTGCTAATAATCTTTTACTGAACAATAACAAAACTAAATGTATTCGGTTTATACTCCCCAATGTTAAACAAGTCTCGGCTAATGTTAATGTTAAAGGTGAAAATTTAGAAATTGTAGATAGCACGGTATTCCTAGGAATCACCTTAGATAATAAGCTTCAGTGGGGCCCACACATAGATAAGCTATCAAAAAAACTCAGTTCCGCAGTTTATGCAGTTCACATGCAGTTAAAAAAATCCGTCTTTTTACGGACGTGGAAACAGCTAGACTAGTTTACTTCAGCTACTTCCATAGCATTATGTCTTACGGCATACTGCTGTGGGGGAACGCTGCAGACATTAACATAATATTTGTGCTGCAAAAGAGGGCTGTTCGTGCAATCTACAATGTGGGTCCCAGAGAGTCACTGCGTTGTAAATTTAAAGAAATTAACATTATGACAGTGCCGTGTCAGTATATTTATGAAAACCTAATGTACGTCCACAAAAATATTGATAAATTTCCTAAGAATAGCGACAGGCACAATTTCAACACTAGAAATAGGAATAAACTAGCTATACCTACTACTAGGCTCCATAAGGTTAATGTATCTTTCAAAGGACAATGTATTCGCTTTTACAACAAAATACCGACTGAGTTACAAGAATTGTCTGTAAATAAATTTAAAAATGTTGTTAAAAATCACTTATGTAAGAAAGGTTACTACAAAATATCAGATTATGTAGAAGACAAGAAAGCTTGGGAAGGTGTTTGCTCCAATTCTGTAAAAATTAACGTATAAAGCTGGAGGTTTCTAGTCGCCTCTTTGCCTCCAGCATCTAAACATTGAGGTGACGGAATTCAAATTGAGTTCTATATTTCCCTGTACCTTATACATGTGTTAGTTTAAGATTTGACATTCTCCAAATGTTACCTATGTGTTTCTTATGGAAATAAACTCTTTTTGAATTTTGAATTTTGAATTTTGAAAAATATAACCCGTGAAATAAATACTGAACAAAAAATAATTAAGAGTCCGTTAGAGCCCTTTATTTCCGTGGAGCAACGGGACAGTACGGTTGAGCTAGTCTCCCGGAAGTCCAAGCCGAGGCTCAGGAGATTTGGCAAGTTACGTTACGCAATAAATTATCTAGATATTTCATTTTGTGTTGAGGAAGATGTTTGGAAATTCGCTGAGGGTTCAGGAGATGACAGTCACTAGGTAGGAGAGTTGATTCGGACCAGACCCTCAATGAAAGATGATGAGGATGGAGGTGGAAACTAAATTATCAAATCCAAACTTAATGTAGAACCTGAGGGTTCAGGAGATGACAGTCTTGAGCAGTCAGAGTTGAGCTCGGCACATAACACTGATGTGTTATGTGCCGATAACTTCTTCTTAATCATCTTTTTCCGGAAATTAAATACATTTTAACAGATGCCATTTTGAAGAGGAGGCAAGAAGTCATAACCGACCACACCTTACAATCCTGGGATACCGAGAGGCAAGAAGTCATAACCGACCAAAATTGACCAACCTGGGTTACCGAGAGGCAAGAAGTCATAACCGACCAATTTTGACCAACCTGGGTTACCGAGAGGCAAGAAGTCATGACCGACCACACCTTACAATCCTGGGATACCGAGAGGCAAGAAGTCATAACCGACCAAAATTGACCAACCTGGGATATCGAGCGGCAAGAAGGCATAACCGACCAATTTTGACTAACATGGGTTACCGAGAGGCAAGAAGTCATAACCGACCAAACCTTACAATCCTGGGATACCGAGAGGCAAGAAGTCATAACCGACCAAAATTGACCAACCTGGGTTACCGAGAGGCAAGAAGTCATAACCGACCAATTTTGACCAACATGGGTTACCGAGAGGCAAGAAGTCATAACCGACAAAACCTTACAATCCTGGGATACCGAGAGGCAAGAAGTCATAACCGACCAAAATTGACCAACCTGGGTTACCGAGAGGCAAGAACTCATAACCGACCAATTTTGACCAACATGGGTTACCGAGAGGCAAGAAGTCATAACCGACCAAACCTTACAATCCTGGGATACCGAGAGGCAAGAACTCATAACCGACCAAAATTGACCAACCTGGGATATCGAGCAGCAAGAAGTCATAACCGACCAATTTTGACCAACATGGGTTACCGAGAGGCAAGAAGTCATAACCGACAAAACCTTACAATCCTGGGATACCGAGAGGCAAGAAGTCATAACCGACCAAAATTGACCAACCTGGGTTACCGAGAGGCAAGAACTCATAACCGACCAATTTTGACCAACATGGGTTACCGAGAGGCAAGAAGTCATAACCGACCAAACCTTACAATCCTGGGATACCGAGAGGCAAGAACTCATAACCGACCAAAATTGACCAACCTGGGATATCGAGCGGCAAGAAGTCATAACCGACTACATTTCACCAACCAAGGTTCAGCACGAGAGGCAAGAAGTCTTAAAAGACCAATTCTGACAAACCTGAGTTCTGATGTTCCTAGCAGTCAAGAAGTCCAAAAGACCAAAACTAACGAATCTGGGCTCAGGTGATCCAGTCAAGTGAAGAATCTTAAAGATCAAAACTATTTATTCCACTTCTCCTGAGTTCAGACTAGGAGACAATATGACGAACTACTGACAAACTTAGGGTAAGATGTTCGAGGTCCAAGTAGAACGGGTTTGTTGGAGATCATCCAACACACGATCAAGAAGGAGTTAATTCACTAGAGTAGCACACATAATTAGAATAATTACTTCACGAGTCTGAAACGGGGAGCCGAGGCTAGGAAATTCCTCAAAAGCTGAGAACCAGAAGTCAAATAAATAAAGTAGTGGTTAAAGGGATAAGCAAGCAGCCATTGTGAGATACAATTGGCTCCGAACCACATAGATGGCGCAGTGGAGAGTCCTTTACTCAACAATGGAATAGGAGTCTGGATATTGATATGAAGCTAGATCTCATCGGTTTCTTTGTTACATTTATACACTGCACTCTAATTGAGGACTCATCTGTGATTCAGTTAACCTCTCCGGACCCCGGGCTGCGTAAAGCCGCTTTATGTATACTAGTTAGCTCTGTTAGGTGCTGAATAGTACACAGACTTCGGCCTTCACTAATTCGCATACCGATGAACAAAATCTGTGTATGCTCAGCGCCTTGATGTTGCACAATTTTTACGCATCATAGTTTGGCTTGGTCAATCGAAGTTCAATGGGACAAACATGATCGCTATTAGCGCGTTTCTAAGAGAATGCGCTGGAGTGCAACATGGTTGGCCCCTAAAGTGAATTTAAAACGCCTGAATCGATGGGTCCCAAATCTGTTGCGCATTGACACGCGTGTGCATTACTCAAACAAAGAAGATGCTTACAACTTCTCAGTGCGCGTATGGTGAGAAAAAAGTATGATTGTATGTTTGCGTGTTTTGAACTGAACTGAACTGAACAATATACATATAGGTAGGTAGATACCTATTATAATAATAATAATACCTTGGACACTATTACACACATTGATCTAGCCCCAAACTAGGATTCCTTCTATCTTGGGTACTAGACAATGATACACATACTTATATAGATAAATATTATGCTTAGATAGATAAACAACCACGAATAGGGTACAAAATATCCGTTCTCATCAAACAAATATTTGCCCCCACCGGGACTCGAACCCGGGACCGTTGGCTTTGTAGGCCTGGGTCACTGCCGACTCGGCCATTCGGGTCGTCCATATAATGCTAACCACTAACACTAAAATGCTCACTAAAATGTCTTTGCTTGCGGCGGCTCTGTGTAGCGGGATGATGGCTGGTGCACAAGTCATACTCGTGAACGGGTGCTGCTTGTGGAGACTGGTCCAGTCTGGTTTCTCATAAGTTATATTCATTACAGCTAGTTACGTCAGGCGACTCTACCAAAGCTGCTGGACCTAGCAGAATATTCTAAACAATGCTTTTCCTTATGACCACAAAGTAACAGGTCCAGACGCTGAGTCGACAGGCGGATGTTGTCGCGCCAGGCACCTACAGTGCTCACGGCCTAGTTGATAAGTAGTTTGTTAGTTAGTCTTAGACTTGGTTTAAAAGAGAATAGACACTCTACATTTAATAAAATTGTATTTTTTAAAACGTCCTCCGCCTACGAGATAACTTGACTGGCGCAGCCGGTAGGATTTCCGCGTCGCGTAAACTCAAATCAGTAAGCGTGACGAACGTTTTCACGCGTTATAAACGGAAATCGAACCAACAAATAAATACGTCGAACTCTATGTGCGAAAACTGCGTGTGGGGAAAACTATCTTCACCCGATACAACGAAGAGGACTACCAACGTCTAAGGCGCACACAAAGGAGGGACATGGGCAGTCTGTGAGTAGATCTACTTCACTATTCCTGTCTGCTTACCATTCCTATTCCGTTTTAGTTATAAGCGTCTGGAAGGGTTCGGTAGGGTGTTTCTGACAATCGATTTGGCCCCAAACCATATAACTCTTTCGTTAGACTTAGTTTTTAAGTAAAATATTGTGATTGATTTCTTAAATTATCCCGAGAGAACTAGCCGACGTCATCCCCAAATTCGACGGTGACGAAAAGCTATTAAATTTATTTATAAGAAAATGTGAATATGTAATCCGATGTCGCCGAGTAGAAGGGATCGCGGAACAAGACTTATATGTTTTTCATGTAATAACGTCAAAATTAATAGGCAAAGCAGCTAGCCTTATCAGTGAACGACAGGATTTAGGAACATGGAACGCATTAAAACATGCTTTAGAGCAACATTTCGGTGATCCGCTTTCGGAGGAATGCATTGCGATAGAGCTCGAGACGCTCAAAATGAATAGCGGAGAGTCATATCTAGAATTCTGTAACCGAATACAGCATACTAGTAGTACATTGATTGCCAAAGTAAACGTGATCGTAGACGCCGCGCTCAGAGCTAGTAAAGTAATAATATACGACAACATGGCGTTGAACGTGTTTCTGTATAACTTGCCCGAAGATTTGCTCCGTATTGTAAGGTTAAGAGTCAGAGTCAGAGTCAGAGTCATTTTTTTATTGAATATAAATAAATAAATTATCTTATTTAACGTCAAAATTATACTTACTTAAATACAAGTCAATTTTTTTTTATAAAAAAAAAAGACTACACCGTTTCGGACGGTGGGCCTCGGGGTTAAGAAGAAACGGCAAGAAACTCCCCCATACTTTTTTTTTAAAAAAAGTGACTTTACAACAGGTACTGGTTTCGGTCTAAGGAAATTCGCCGGCGAGTGATAGACTTGATCCATCGCCCCTCGTCGAATTTCTGTGCGCTGAGATGGTATGGACCATGCAGTTTTGTCATCTAAGTATTCCTTAATACTATAATAGGACTTTCTTATCAGCTCATTTTTAACATAGTTTTTGAACCACTTTTCAGGAAGGATCAATGATTCCTGTGGTATTTTATTGTAGAAGCGAATACAGTGCCCCATGAATGATGTGCCTACTTTACTTAGTCTAAATAATGGTAGTGCTAACCTATTTTTATTTCTAGTGTTAATTGTATGGCTATCACCTACAATTTTAAATAAAGCTATGTTTTTTCTTAGATGCATGATATTCTCGTATATATATTGACAGGTAACCGTAAGTATAATAATTTCTTTGAATTTTTCTCTTAATGATTCTCTAGCATCTAATTGATATATCGCCCTGATCGCCCTTTTTTGTAAGAAAAACATCGTATTTATATCTGCTGCTCTCCCCCAGAGCAATATTCCATAAGACATAATACTGTGAAAATAACTAAAGTAAACCAATCTGGCAGTTTCAACATCTGTAAGATATCTGATTTGTCTGACCGCAAAAGCGGCTGAGCTAAGTCTTCGTGCGAGATTAGTTATGTGAGGACCCCATTGAAGTTTCGAATCTATAGTCATTCCGAGAAAGATTGTGTCTTCAACGAGGTCCAATCTTTCAGATCCTATTCTAACACTGCTTTCAACCTGTCGTAGATTAGGCAAACAAAATTTGATACATTTAGTCTTCTTTTAGTTTAATAACAGGTTGTTTACATTGAACCAACTTAACACATGAGAGAGTGTACTATTTGCGTCGTCTAGAATTTCTTCTTGTCTTTTCACCTTGAAAATAATAGATGTGTCATCAGCAAATAGAACAATCTGAGTCATTTTTTCCACCATATAAGGCAGGTCATTCATGTACACTAAGAAAAGCAACGGACCTAAGATAGAACCCTGGGGTACACCAATATTCATATGGGTTCCAGTGGACTTGCATCTGTTTATATCTACTTTTAGTAATCTTTCCATTAAATAAGATTCCATTAATTTTAACGCATTATCTTTGATACCATAGTGTTGAAGTTTGAGCAAAAGAGTTTGATGGTCCACACAGTCAAAGGCCTTGGAAAGATCACAGAAATTACCAACCGCATCCTGTGATCCTTCCCACGCACTATAAATGTGTTCTACTAGCGCTACTCCGGCGTCTGTTGTTGATCTGCCTTTAGTGAATCCGAACTGTTTTTTGTGGAGTAGCCCAGATGCATTAAAGTGAGAGAGTAGTTGACTCAATATGACCTTTTCAAACACCTTGCTCAACACTGGCAATACAGATACAGGTCTGAAGTTGGCAGGGTCTTCTTTACTACTGGATTTGAAAAGTGGTATTAATCTGCTCATTTTCATGAGGTCAGGAAAAATTCCGTTTGCTATACAACTATTGAATGTGATTGCCAGGTATGGTGCAATCACATCGATTACTGATTTAACCACGTTAACCGACATGCCCCATAAATCTTCAGACTTTTTCATGCTTTGAAGTTTAAATGTTTTAACTATAGTTATAGAGCCTATTGGCTTGAAGTTAAAGCCATCCTTGTTTTGGCGCACATTTTCAACCAAGTAATCTAAAGACTTTTCAGAAGAGGATGGTAGTGCTTCTGTTGTTATTATTGGTATGGTGCTGAAGAACTTTTCAAATGCGTTAGCAACGTCCTCGTTTGATGAGAGTAATTGGTCGTTAACTTTTAAATTAAAACTAGATTCACTAGAACTAACCTTGCCTATCTCTTTTTTAATAATGTTCCATGTAGTTTTAATTTTTTCGCCAGAAGCTTTGATTTTATTGTTAAGATGTAGGCACTTGGCTTTGTGGCAGTCTTTCCTAAAATTTTTAGAATAATTTTTGACAAAGACGTTAAACTCAGGACTGTGATCATAGGATTTTTGCTCATACAATTCATATAGTCTGGACCTGCTCTGTCTTAAATCCTCTGTTGCCCATTCAGAGAATTTTGATTTGTTGTCCGGTCTCACTTTTGTCAGATTGAAAACCTTTTCAAATTCCGCAGATACAGATTTGAAGAAGCTGGAATATAATGTGTTCGGATCTTCACAGTAAGGTGTTAACGGTAGACTTGACACTAGTCCACTACGAAATTTTTCCATTTTGTTCAAAGTTACTGGTCTACACAATACTTTAACGGGCTTTATAGCATTACTTTCTTCAAATACTACAATCTGACCAGTGTGGTCTGAACTTAATGCCTTAACTATTTGTTTATCGTGAATACTACATTCACAGAATACGTTATCTAGACAAGTAGCGGAGGTAGCCATTATTCGTGTAGGCTCCAGAAAGACATTGCACATATTGTAAGACTTAAATACTGCTAGGATCCTAGTGCGAATAGAGCGGTTTGCGGTGTCTAGTAAATCTACGTTAAAGTCGCCGCAAACTATGACGCGTTTGGACTTGTTTCTGGATGCAAGTTGAAGTACTTGTTCCATCACTGATTCAAAGACTTCAAAATCTCCTTCGCCCCGCCTGTACACACTAACAATAGTATATTTTTCCATCTCAACACACGAGACTTCAGCATTCATTTCGCTAGAAAGACTAACAATATCCTTTCGTTCTTTACACTTAAAACCATCTTTTACTAAAATTAAGGAACCACATCTAGTTTTAGTCTTTCTATTGAAACAGCTGATCACTTTATAATTTGGTATGCTGAACTGCATTGCACACTCTTGCAGCCAGTGTTCTGTCATACAAAGTATATCTATTCTTTCGCTTTCTAAAAATATTTCTAATTCTAGTTGCTTGCCAGAAAAGCCTTGTATATTTAGGTGCATTACCTTTAAGCCGTGCTTTTCTGTTGTCGGTTGCGGCAGTTTAAAGATACAATAGTATCGTTTGTACATATTGCCTTGTCAGTAAAGGGAAAAGTTAAAGTTAAAGTTAAAGGGAGCTACTAGACTCGAAAATGCATTGAGCATTGTGTTAGAAGAAATCAACTTTATTTTTCAATACAACGCGCGAAATAAAATGACTAAGACACCAAACGTCATGCCACCGAGGCCCGTGGCTTTTACTCAGAACTCACCACCACAAAATTCTTTTAAATTTGGTATTGTAAATAATACACCTAGGCAATTCCAACAACAACCACAAATGCAACCCAAATGGCAGTTTGGCATCCCCCAAAGGAAACTGCAACCTCCTGCAGCACCCCAACAATTTGGATATAGACCCCAAATTCTCCAACAACCTTCAGGCTACAGACCTCAATTCGGTTTTACGCCTCAAACTGGCTATCGCCCAACGCTGAACCAACAGCCACAATTAGGATATAGGCCTGCCCAGCAGAATTTTGGCTACACACCACCAAAACAATTCGGCTTTAGACCGCAACCTAACCAATTTGGCTACAAGCCCCCAACTCAGTTTGGCTATACGCATCCCCAAAATGCATCAAGGCCCCCACAGCCGATAACAACAGACGTCTCTATGCGTACAGCTAGACCATCTGGGCTCAAAGTTAATGAATTAGAACTGCAACAAAGTAACGAACAACAGTGTTATAGTGACGTGTGTGAATGGATACCAGTAGAGTATGAAGGAATGAATGAACAATGCTTGACTGACGAAAATGTACCTATAATGTACGACCACTATGAGTATGAAGAGAACAATTCGAACAGAACGATCAAAATTTTCACGTCATAACTACACAACAACAACAACCCGAAATGATAAAAAATAATTACAATGAAAACCTCAAGTTGCCCTATATACACATACCCGAAATTTCAGCAAACTTTATGATTGATACGGGCTCAACCCGATCTTTTATAAACCCCGAAAAAACCGAGCAGTACTTTCAAGAATATAAAAGGTTCGAACCCTTCGAGGTTATAAGTACTCACGCTAGCAGCCAACATAATGAGGTGATAGATATCCCTATGCTGCCAATATTCCAGTGCGAAGGCTTCCACACATTTTATGTGTATAACGTAGACCCTGACTATGACGGACTTATTGGACTGGACCTATTAGAACAACTAGGTGCGAAAATTGACATGAAAACGCACACGTTGATGACAGATGCGACTTCTATACCTATCATCTGTAACAACTCAGACGATACCATTACTCTAGCACCACGATGTGAACAACGAGTAAAAATACCAACGGATTTACACACAGGGAACTGTATCTTCAGTTACATACAATTCTGTGAAGGAGTGAGAATGCCGAGTGCTTTAGTGAGAAGTGAGAACGGCTATGCTACAACAGTTATTCAAAACAGTACTGACCAAGAGTATAAGATCACAGTAAAACAACCGTTCAAAGTAATAGAATTTACTAGTGAGACGTGCCAACTATCTAGCAGAAAATCTTAATTCAAAACTCAAATTAGATCACATGAACGAAGAGGAAAGAAAAGCCATCAATAACTTATGCATGGAATACAAGGACATTTTTTATTGTGAAAAAATACCGCTATCTTTAAAAAATAACGTAAAACAACAAATCCAAACACGAAACGAAGACCCAATTTTTATCAGGCCTTACAGACAACCCCACGTTATAAATCAGGAAATAAATAGACAGGTAGAAAAAATGCTAAAGGACGACATTATCCAGGAGTTTTATTCTCCCTGGAGTGTCCCAGTACACTTAATCCCTAAAAAACCTGACGCGTCGAATGAAAAGAAATATCGACTGGTAGTCGATTATAGAAAGCTGAACGAATTAACAGTTGACGACAAATATCCCTTGCCGAATATCACCGACCTTTTTGATAAAATGGGCAGAAGCTGTTACTTTACCACCCTTGATCTGGCGAGCGGTTATCACCAAGTGGAAGTAGCTAAAGAAGACCAACAGAAGACAGTATTTTCTACTCAGACTGGTCACTTTGAATTTAGACGCATGCCTTTCGGATTAAAGACAGCACCAGCTACATTTCAGCGTGCTATTGATAACGTACTGCGTGGACTACAAGGCATCTATTGTCTTGTTTATTTAGACGACATAATCATCTATTCGTCGAGCTTACAAGAGCACTTACAAAAGCTACGTCTGGTCTTTGACCGACTACGCAAAACTAACCTCAAGGTACAATTAGATAAGTCTGACTTCCTAAGAAAGGAGGTCCTGTACCTTGGAAACACCATCACCAGCGAGGGGTTGAAACCCAACGACGACAAGATCAAAACCATCCTCGAACGACCACCGAGATAAAGAGTTTCCTCGGACTTATTGGCTATTATCGACGCTTCATCAAAGATTTTGCCAAAATAACACAGCCCATGACAGCTAGACTAAAGAAAAAACGCGCTATGCCCATCAGCGATGAAAAATACATCGAATCTTTTCAGAGATAACCAAGAGCAAGGAGCTATTGGTTATCGCACCAATACTACAATATCCGGACCCCAATAAACCATTCATCTTGACCACAGATTCCTCTGACTTTGCAGTCGGCGCAATATTAAGCCAGGGACCAGTTGGATCAGATCTTCCCGTAGTTTATTCGAGCAGAACCCTAAATGACGCCGAAACTCGGTACAGTACTACCGAAAAAGAATTTCTCGCCATAGTCTGGGCCGTCAAACATTTCAGACCTTATCTATACGGAAAGAAGTTCATTGTGGTAACCAACCACAAGCCTCTAAAATGGCTAAAATCACTCACTGACACCAATAGCAGGCTCACCCGTTGGCGCTTACGACTTGCCGAATACGATTTTGAAACAGTATACAAAAAGGGAAAATTAAATTCTAACGCAGACGCCTTGTCACGCATCAGGATCAACGCATTAGACTACAACATTTCTACTAAAGGCAACGTGGACGAAGAAGAAGACAGAATAAAGGAGATAAGAAAACTAACCAAGGAAATAGAGGAAATGGGAAAGCTTCAAGAGAAAACGCTAGCACAAACTCCGGAAAATCCCATAAACCCCGAACGCCCTTTGACAATAGATTCAGACACCGATAGGACACTTTTGTTAGAACAAACATCCCCATATTCCATAGCAAGCCCATCCAGTGGTACTATCACAGCATCTGAGAAACCCTCAGAAACGGAAACCGCTCACTCTGCCGAAGATACGGAATCGGTAGGAATCCCTATTCTGCAAGAAGCCGTCGACACTAAGCCCAATCAAATATTAGTATTCACATGGATAATTGATAAAGTCTCAGTAAAAGACATATCCAGAAAGAAAAAGAGAATCTTAGAAGTTCACCTGGCAACCAACCGACGCGACTTGGTGAAACAGTTTATAAAAGAATTCATTTAAAACAAAACGAAATATTTTATCTATTTTGAGAACGATGAACATCGCAGACAATTTACAGAAGCCGTAATCTTCCTTTTCAAAAAAGACCTTGTACAGTATTCACATGGATAATCGATAAACTCTCAGTAAAAGACATATCCAGAAAGAAAAAGAGAATCTTAGAAGTTCACCTGGCAACCAACCGACGCGACTTGGTGAAACAGTTTATTAAAGAATTCATTAAAAACAAAACGAAATATTTTATCTATTTTGAGAACGATGAAAATCGCAGACAATTTACAGAAACCGTAATCTTCCTTTTCAAAAAAGACCTTGTACAAGCACCAAACGCGTAATCTATGTCGACGATGAAAACGAACAAGTGGATATAGTAAAAAAATACCATCATGGAAAGACATGTCATCGTGGCATTAGAGAAACCTTAGCCCACATTAAACGCACCTACTTTTGGCGTAATATGGATAAGATAGCAGCGAGCGTGATAAATTCATGTGAAATCTGTCGTAAGATGAAGTACGACAGAAATCCCATCAAACCTCAACTTCAACTAACCCAAACCCAGACCAAACCTCTAGAGGAGATATTTATCGACCTTCTATAGAAAACATTCTATAGAAGGTCGCTATTACCTAACTATAATAGATGCCTTCAGCAAAATAGGACAAGCCTTTGAAATCGCCAACCGCTCTACCCCCGAAGTGGTTAGAGCTCTTATAAAATACTTTTCCTTCTGTGGCACACCCCTGAAAATCAGCTCAGATCCTGGATCTGAATTTAACAACTCATTAATGAAAGAACTCCTCTTACTACACAAAGTCGATCTACACATAGGCACCCCGAATAACCCTAACCCTATGGGTCTTATAGAGAGATTTCACTCTACCATAATAGAAATTTACAGGCTAGCCAAATACGAGCATAAGTTCACAGATGCTGCATCGGTGATGACTTACGCCTTAAGGCATACAACTATAGTATCCATTCTACCACAGGTTTAACCCCGTTCGAAGTCCTGCTAGGACACACAGATTCAAGACACGCTTTTGACGCTAATTTCGAAAAACAATACACCCAACAATTAGTTAAAGGTATCACGCAAAATGCACAAAATACCTTTATAACCATCTAGCAGAGCAGACCGCCAAGGAAAAGGAAAAAATCATTAGGAATAGAGGAGGTGAAGCAGAATTTCCAATAGAACCCGGTGATACAATTTACGCAAAAGATACAAATAAGCGCTCAACTAAGGACGAACCCCGGTACTCACGAGCTTTAGTTATAGGAGAAACCGATAGAAATATAGTCCCTATTCGAGTCGGTCACCGTGACACAAAAGTACCAGTTAAGAATGTAAAACGTCCATTGCAGCACCTGCTCATCCTGGCAGTGGCCATGGTGGTACGTCTCCACGCACTTCAACTCCAGGCATTAAATAGTAACCCAGGCGTCCTGCCCGTCGACAGGAATGCACGGCCCAGTAATGCCCGGCCCCGGAATGCCCGACCCCGGAATCGTGGGATTTGGGACGCCAATTCCGGGGCCGGACGTTCCAAGCCGCACATTACTAGGCCGTGCATGCCGAAGCCGTGCACTGCCTGTTCGACCCCGGAATGCCCGGCCCCGGAATTGTGGGACGTCTCTCATTGGCTGGAAATACTGGCTTCTGATTGGTCGAACATTTTCGATTTAACTTAGACGAATCTAAGGCCATGGTCATAGTAGTGAGGTTTTTTTGTAAGCAAGTTTAACATTCACTTGTCACATAGCATAACCTAATATTAATAATATTTGGTTAGTTTAAAATAAAAACAAACTCAATTCTGCTATAAGTTCAAGTGCATTATATTTATTGAGTCAAATTTGGCTAGAGTAGGTTATTGTGGCTAAATTTCAATTGGGTTGTAGGTTAGGTTGGAACTTAGAAGAAGCAAAACCGAAGCGTAGCGGAGCGGAGCGGAGCGAATGCAAATAAAAAAAAACATTTAATGATATTAATAGATTTTTTGAGATAGAGACACTATGAACACACCCTAATCTCTGATGTAGCAGTTGTCTATGGTACTCGGGACGCCAATTCCGGGGCCTGGCATTCCGGTGTCGAGCACTATTTTGTACGGCCACGGAATGCTCGGCCCAGGAATGCCCGACCCCGGAATCGTGGGCTTTCGGGACGCCAATTCCGGGGCCGGACATTCCTGGGCCGGGCATTACAGGGACTCCTTAGCAACGACAACTGGATAATAGCAAAGACTCTCGACTTTCAATCAGTCGCGGACGATTTGCAGACAAATGTAGCGAGGACATCGCAACTCAATAGGTTAGTTAGTTATTTAGATAAGAACTTTACTTGTACTTTCATAGATTTAAGAATACAAACAGATTTTATAAAAAATATAACAGTAGAAAAGCTTCAGCAAGTTGCACCAACCATCCGAGTAAAACGTGGACTCATTAACCCCATTGGTTCAATTATAAAAATCATAACCGGAAACCTTGACAATGACGACGCTATTCGTTATGATCAAATTCTCAGCGAAGTAAAGACCAATCAAAATAAGAGTAACCGCAAACTGACGTTGATCACTGAAAGGGTACATACTTTGGCAAATACCACATTTAAACTAAATGACGATCTCATTCAGATTAAATCAGCAATCAAAAGGGTTACCACTGAAGTGAGTGAAATCCTGAAAACGGAATATTTTAATCACCTTGGAAGTCAAATTATTAACACATATAACTTGTTGATTCATAATTTTCAGTCTCTTAATATTAGACTAAATGAGATCGAAACTAACTTAGCTTTAAGTAAAGTTGGTATCTTGCACCAATCTATCATAGATTCGAGTGAGTTGCTGCATATTTTAGAAAATATACACAGTCAGGTCATAAGTTTTGTCACACAATAAAAACTTTTGAATTTAGAACGCTGGCCACAAAAAAGTTTATCGAATTTCGAATTTTTCATGAAAATAAAAATGTGTACTTTTTAGAATTTTCCTCATTTTTAAATATGGAGTGGACACTTAAAGAAGACCGTGTCGCAGTTATTACGTTGCATCGTTGCGGTTACGCGCCAATTCAGATTTTCGACTTACTGAAAAATTTGAATATAACCAAAAGATTCGTTTATCGTACCATAAAACGATACAATGAAGACTCTAGTGTAGATGACAGGTCAAGAAGTGGTCGCCCTCGCTCTGTTAGGACTCCAGCAGTGATAAAAGCTGTGAAGGCGCGAATTCAAAGAAATCTCATACGTAAGCAGAAACTGTTGGCCCTTCAGTTGGGGTTAAGCAGGACCATGGTGAAAAGGGTGTTAAATGAAGACTTAGGGCTTAGGGCATATCGAAGAAAAACAGGACATCGTTTGGACGCTCGTTTAATGGACCTGAGACTGAAGAGATGCCGCGCTTTGTTGAAGCGGTACGCGGGAATAAAGCATCGGGAAATTCTTTTTTCGGATGAAAAAATTTTCACCGTGGAAGAGAGCTACAACAAACAAAATGATAAGGTGTACGCACACAGCAGTGAAGAAGCAAGCAACCGTATTCCGCGTGTCCAACGAGGTCATTTTCCATCCTCGCTCATGGTTTGGTTTGGAGTCTCTGATTGGGGCTTAACTGAGGTACATTTTTGTGAGAAAGGCGTAAAAACGAATGCAGTTGTGTTTCAAAATACAGTCCTCAAGAACCTTGTGGAACCTGTTTCTCATACCATGTTTAATAACAGGCACTGGGTATTCCAACAAGATTCTGCGTCAGCTCATAGAGCGAAAAGCACACAAGACTGGCTGGCGGTGCGTGAAATCGACTTCATCCGGCACGAAGACTGGCCCTCCTCCAGTCCAGATTTGAGTCCGTTAGATTACAAGATTTGGCAACACTTGGAGGAAAAGGCCTGCTCAAAGCCTCATCCTGATTTGGAGTCACTCAAGGCATCCTTGATTAAGGCAGCCGCCGATATTGAAATGGACCTCGTTCGTGCTGCGATAGACGACTGGCCGCGCAGAATAAAGGCCTGTATTCAAAATCGCGGGGGTCATTTTGAATAAACTTTATTACCATAAGGATCTTTATTAAGTTCATTTTGCTATATAAATATTTACATAAATAATAAACATGTCTAAATTATTTCATATTGCACATGTGACAGAACTTATGACCTGACTATGTATACAAAGTAGAAAAAATAATATTTCCACCGAAATTGGAAAATTTGGTCAGAATTGATCAAAGTATTACATTAAAGGCTTATTTTAAGGGTAACCAAATCAATTATCTCCTAGAAACTACACTGATTAGTAGAGACACTTATATCTATTACAAACTTTTTCCTTTACCCATATTATCCCAAAACCACACCATTGTTATCCTACCCAAATACCCTTACATCCTGGTGAAAGGATTAAAGATCAGGCTGCTCACTCGACCATGCAAGGAAATTGAAGACTCCAGTTTTCTGTGTCTCGATGATGATACTTCTCACTACAAACAAGACAAATGCATCAGCGAACTTATGACGTATGCTGAAACCGTGACGCCTTCTTTTCACTTTCACCATTTTCACTAACACTTTTCGTCAGGGCAGGAGAGGAACCTCAGGTCGTCGAGGTCCACTCCCTCCAGGTTCATCGGTGTACCAGAGATAGTGTCTGCAGGCTGGTTTACAGTGGGCAGGTTTACTATGGGCAGCTTCGCGTACTTGAGGTCGTCAGTATCTGTACGGTGTATTCTTAGACTGATATTTCCAACTTGAACCTCGCAAGTGTCGTCGAGTGTAAGTATGCAGGTTCCATGGATCTTCTGATGGAACACTTCGTTGATGCAGGTCTGCGAGAGCAACCTTTCCTCTTTGCTGTAAAGTATCCATCTGTTAGGCTGGATCAACTGTATTTTCATATTTTCGATAGAAACTGGAACCTGAATCAGTCATTTACTCGTTAGTTTAGTTCAGTATTTCTCAAAGTGGGCGATAACGCCACCTAGTGGGCGCTGGAGGTCTAGAGGAGGGCGTTGAGGGGCCCAGAAAAAAATAGGGGGCGTTGGCGTGGTTTTGGGGGGCGATGGTTGGATTTTCCGGGGCTTGTGATAGCGTGTTCTCTTGAAGCTTTCCCATTTCCTCTATTTTCATATTCATATTCATATTCTTTATTGCACAGAAATCTTAATAGTAAGGTAACAAAACATTTTATGAGCAAAGGCGAGCTTATCTCTAAAAAGAGATTTCTACCAGCAAACCTAGACAGGACAGGAAAAATTGTGCAACAGGAGAGTCCTAGTGCGCAATAAAACTATACACATATAATTGTTTACAACTAAAACATAATAATGCAATAAATTATATATACTAAATAAAATACAAAAGCACAAAAATAAAATATATATCAAACATATACTACTTATAAATACATATATAAAAGTACCTATCACGAAAGAGAAAGGAAATGCTGTTTCAATCTTGTCTTAAAAGTGAAAATTGAGGGCTATCTCTAATAGCGTAGGGAAGTGCGTTCCACTAACCTAAACGAGTGTTTGTAAGCGGCAGTGTTATGCCGAGGAGTAGAAAGGAGAGACATAGTGTGGGATCTCCGGTTGCTTTACCTGGAGGAAATTAACTCGAAACGTTCTCGAAGATATGAGGGGTGGATTTCGCAAAATGTTGAACAGATAGGAGAGAATGTGCATATCACGATGAAGGCGGATTGGAAGCCACACCAACTCCTTGCGATACTGTGAGACAAGGTCATACTTGCGCAGCCCGATGACAAACCGAATCCCGAGGTTTTGAAGGCGTTCGAGTTTGTTCAGTTGTTCTTCGTTCGCACTGGAGGCCTACTATGACCTCCTAGATCTATTCAGTTTAAGGCCTTAAACTGAACTGCATTGCTAATTCGTACCATGACCTCTAAAAAGCAAGGCAGTTTAAGCCCTTATTACGTCCAGCGTTTTCATGCAGTTCACCTTTTTTTTCCTCCTGAAATCGTACCATGACGTGCCATTTGAAAAGCGCTCGGCGATTACTGAAACGCTCAACTGTCAAAGTAAGCAATGTTTAAAAAGTTGCTCTGAGATTAACTTTATGTGAATTGTTGTCTTGTTGTTGATAGTTTAGTAGACGATTTGCGATTGTTCAAGTGCTTTTTAGTTATTTTCTTTATAATAATGGCAAGTGAGTAAACAGGTATTGTTTGAATTTTTTGAAACGGACAATAACTTGAATGACAATTTAAAAAGAAATCGCCACCGCCTTACAAGGGAAATGTATGATCCCTTTCATTTAACTGACGACAAATTAACGAATAATTTCGTCGAACTGTCGGCTTACTCCCGACTTGGCTCAAAGTTTGTGCAAGGAACTGGCGACGAGTGGTAAACCACAGCCAAGTAAATCGTCGGATTCCACCATAGAAACAAAAGTAAGATTTTATGGAAATACATTAGATCTTTGTCAAGAGACTTAGGTAATTTCTAGTCAAGAGATCTAGACAGTGTACATCTAAATACCTTGAAATACCTACTCTTTTCTGTTGCAGGGTCTTACAGCTTTATCATTTTATGACTTTGGAACATATCAAATGCCAACAGGTAAGATCCGTGGCTTTATTGCGTAACAAACCATATCAGCAGTACTGGGCATAGGTCACTGCAGCAATGAACTCATTAGAAATGGGAAATACCTATAAAGAATGTACACAAACTGTAGAAGAATGTTGTACCTATGAATAGAATAAGGTGAATTTTTAATTGATACCATAGCTTTAATTATGTAGCTGTCAGACACCGGTTCTAAACAGTCGCTAATTTGAAAAGGTTATTTATAATTAACACTTTTTTAATTTCAGGTGTAATGAAAAATTTGGTGTTATGTTATTGGCTGCATTGATGGGACACAGGTAGCTATTGTAAACCCAAAAGGAGAGGAGAGGTATATCTGTCGGAAGGGCTATTCTCTAAATGTTCAATTGGTAAGATTAATCAATGATAATTATTATGACCTCTGTGGCACTGCGGTTATTATAACTCTGCCTACCATGCGAGAGGTCCCGGGTTCGATTCCCCGGCTGGGGATAAATTAATAAAAAATTGGAAAAAGGTCTTGGATGTTTATGTGTAATGTCGCTGTTGCTGGTTCCCACAACACAACAGTGTGGGGCCAAGCAATGTAAGTGCCTGTACATAAATGTTAATGTTTATTTAGTAGTATGTTGATGCCAGTTATGGTGGATCCACACATGACTCATTTAGATGATCAGTCCATCCACTTCAAGACTATTTCAAAGGCCTCAGTAATAATAAAGGCTTTTAGGTAAGCTGTTCTAAATGTATTTCTAAGAATGGATTATTTTGATGGGATATGGATGGCCTACAGTACACCGACTATCAAAATAAAACTGAAATCCATGTTAATCAGAATTATTTTATTTAGTAAACAAACAGAAATTTACAAATAAGTATGCTACTTATTTCTGAATTATTATAATAATAGTTTATAAAGTTAAAAAATGCCATTTCTTACAATCATACAAACCTAATAAGAATGCCCCTACCTCCCTAGTACCAGCAGTAGGTTACGAGATGCAGACAAGTAGCATTCTTATTTGTGTTGTCAAGTAACACTGAAAACTAGAGTATGTATAACTATAAGGCCGTGGATGCGGGAGGCTCAGGACCGGAGTAGATGGAGTGGTAAAGAATGTGTGCCGATTGATGATGATGTTTAGCTAACTTAACATAGCAACAAAATTAATAATAAAACATTCTCTATTCACATAAATATTTTATCTATTTAATAAAGTAAGTTTTAAAGAGGAGGTCTGTGGCGCACTCAGTCAGAAAGCCAGCAGTGAGCTGTTATAGGCTGCTATGATGATTAATAAAGTATAATAGTTTTAATTACAATTGTGTCTAATATAATATTTTACTTGCAGGTGACTCTGGTTATCCTTTGAGGAAAACTATGATGACTGCTTTATTGGATGCAACAGAAGGCTCATCTGAAGCCTACTACACTAATTGCCATGTCAAAACTAGAAATGTAATTACACAGTTATTGCAAGCATCAAACAGTCTTCATTTAAGTTTTATGTTAAAATTGTGTTTTTTTGTGTTGTTTAGTTTTTGTTGTTTTTTAAGTTACAATGTTTTTGTTTTATAAAGATTTAATGTAATAAGATAAATATGCATGTATTTAAATATCTATACATACATATTTAGACAGTCATAATTTAGAAGCACCACAGATACTATAATACTGTAGCACTGATTTTTTTTTCACTTTTTAAAGACATCATCATACATGTAATTTTGAATAAAAAATCTAACTTTGACTTAACTATTGAGTATATTTGTGTATGTAATTATTTTGATTTTAAACTCCAAACTCAAATAAAGTAAGTAGTTAAAAATAATGGACTTTTGTACAAGTGAAACACTAGATAAAATAAATCAAATATGATCAACAAAACTAATGAGTACATACTGTGTGCTTCGGATATACGCCCATCAGAGAAAATAGCCTATTTCAATTGATTCTATCAGGCAGTACACGCAAAAGAGTAACAAACATCCATCCTCTCAACCACAAACATTCGAGTCTATATTATTAGTTAGATAAATAACCGATGACCATCCTTTCCTATCTTTAAATGCACCATCACCCATCTAGTTACATTGCTGGGCAACTCTCTGCCACATTCTTAGGGTACAGATGGCTGAGTGGACTTATTATAGCCCAAGACTATGTCTCTGTGTGAATTTAATAAAACACATAGAGCCCCAATTGGTCGTATGATATACGATGGGGGCGTCGTCGTATAGGCAATTCAACCAAATTACTGCAAGCAAATATAAATTTAAAACACCTATGTAATTTATGAAAAGGAGTATCAATAATTATATGTTATGCATACGACATATTTTAAAATTACACGGAGTCAGATTTTAATTAGAAATTATATGTAAAATATTATTTTACAGTTTCGACCCGCCATCCAGCGAGGCCAATGCTATGTTTGTTAAATGAGTATGCCTTGTTGTTTGTAGCGTAGCGAACGAGAAAGAATGTATATGTAATTAAATCAACACACAAAAGTACCTCCTAAAATAAATCGTTAAATATTGTAATGTAAACAAACACATGAACCACTTGACAGTTATGAGTTGCGTTGAGCAGTGTAATAATAATGACATGTACTCCTTGGAATCTGTTCCAAGCTCTTTAAATTAACCCATAGGACAACAGAGAGTAACTCTGGCAGTAATATTAATATTTGTATAAATATACCTTCATATTGCCCGTTAAATCAAGTTACTAGTAATGAAAAATGTAAAAGTAAGAATATTTTAAACGTGGTTCATCAAAATATACAGGGCATGTTAAGTAAAGAACTGGAAATTGAGTTATTCATGAACTGTAATAATATTGATATTTTATGTATAACAGAGCACTTTTTAAAGAGTTATCAGTTCATGTTCAACTTTAATAACCACCACTTTGCTAGTTCGTTCAACAGAAAAACAGCTGATCGCGGTGGCTCCTTAATACTTGTAAATAATAGTTTTAAATATAAGGAACGAGTTGACATAGTGAGCCTGTCTGTTGAGCGTACCATGGAAATAGCCTGTATTGAACTTGAACAACTTATTGTAATGAGCGTATACAGACCACCAGATTCATCCTTTGATTTATTCGAAAAGAAAATGGATGAAGTGTTGATTAAAATCAGCGATAAAAACAAATTTTTTATAATTTGTGGTGATTTTAATGTTAATCTGTTAGAGGATAATAATATTTGTACTAGATTAAAATCTTTATTTTTATGTCACAACATGAACTATCTGTTTTTGGAGCCTACTAGAATTACTGCAACATCTGCTACCTGCATTGACAATATATTTACTAACATTACGCCCATTTTCAAATCGGTCATCAATAAATTAACCTCTGATCACTCTGGTCAGATAGGTATATTCAATATTAAAATAAAAAAGGACCAAAAAGAGGATATTACATGTGTGCCCGTTAGTGACACTCGGCTTGAACACTACAGGAATAATATTTTAGATAAACTATGGGAAATACCATACAGTGACGATCCAAATTTGTTGTACAACTCAGTATTTAACCTTGTCAAAAATGAATGTGATACGGTATTTAAATCAAAAACTATAAAAGTTAATAACAAAGCTTTGTTTAGTGATTGGGCGACAGTTGGAATTCATAGGAGCAGACGAAGATTATATGAACTCTATGAAGATAAATCATATAACAAAAATACGGCCTTTCTAGATTATGTTCGTAGTTATTCAAAAATGTTTAAACGCGTTTGTGCCGTAGCTAAATCTAATTTCATTAAAAACAAAATTGAATCTAGTAGCAATGTAATGAAAACGACTTGGCAAATTATAAACAGAGAGACTGGAAAGGCCAAAGCTACACATAATAACTTCAAGCTTAAGATAGATAATCAATTGCTAAGTACAGACCTAGAAGTAGCAAAAGCT
Organism: Argyresthia goedartella; assembly: GCA_949825045.1. Classification (NCBI taxonomy): domain Eukaryota; kingdom Metazoa; phylum Arthropoda; class Insecta; order Lepidoptera; family Argyresthiidae; genus Argyresthia; species Argyresthia goedartella. The sequence continues at coordinate 12,965,277 of OX463823.1, forward strand.
TTCGAAAATTTCTTTACGGACATTCCAGTTTCAACAACCAAGTCTTTAAATTCATCTCCCGCTGATGCTGAATCTATACTTAAACAAAACTTTGAGGAATGTAAAACAGATTTTAAATTTAGGCACGTAAATAATGAAGACATTGTAAAAGCGTTTAAATCCCTGGAAATGAAAAAGACAGCTGACGCCCATGGTCTATCAGTAAAAATTATTAGTTCCATTGTAGATTGTATTGCACCTCACCTTTGTTGTATATTTAATCAATGTATAGATAGTGGTGTGTTTCCTGACTTGATGAAACTAAGTAAAGTTATACCTTTATTCAAAGCTGGTAGTACATCAGACCCCACCAATTTTAGACCCATATCGATACTACCAACGCTTAGCAAAATATTTGAAAAACTCATACTTAATCAATTGCAAAGTCATTTTTATCTCAATAATTTAATTCATATTGCTCAGTTTGGTTTCACAAAGGGTCGTTCAACAGCCGATGCTGGTGTTGAACTAATCGACAATATTTTTGATGCCTGGGAAGACGCAATGGATGCAATAGGTGTCTTCTGCGATCTATCCAAGGCTTTTGATTGCGTCCATCATGACACTCTTGTCAGGAAGTTACGCCATTATGGTGTAAAAGATCAGGCACTTGGCCTTCTGGAGACATATCTAACAGATAGGGTTCAGATGGTCGATGTTAATGGGAAAAGATCACCTGGGTCTTCAATAAGTATGGGCGTACCGCAAGGTTCAATTCTTGGTCCTTTCTTGTTTTTAGTATATATTAATGATTTACCTTACCTTGTTAAAGCAAAACATGGGTTAGTATTGTTTGCCGATGATACTTCTTTGATATTTAAAGTTAAAAGACAGCAATCAAATTATGACGAGGTAAACAATGCTATCTCTAGTATAGTGAACTGGTTTACTGTTAACAATTTATTACTTAATGAAAAGAAAACTAAATGTATTAAATTCGTGTTACCCAATGTGAACCCGGTAACTACAGACATATTTATAAAAAGACAGAGATTGGACCTTGTGCAGTCGACTGACTTTTTGGGCATTACTTTAGACGCCAAACTACAATGGGATCCTCATATAAATAAATTGTCGAACAGACTGAGTTCGGCAGCGTTCGCAGTTAAAAAAATTAGAGCTCTTACCGACGTAGACACCGCTAGAATAGTCTACTTTAGTTACTTTCATAGTCTAATGACCTATGGTATTTTATTGTGGGGTCACGCTGCGAATGCTAATAGTATATTTATTCTGCAGAAACGGGCTGTTCGTGCAATTTATAGATTAGGGCCTAGAGTGTCACTGAGGGAAAAGTTTAAAGAAATCAATATTCTGACATTTGTGTCTCAATATATCTATGACAATCTTGTGTATGTAAAAAGAAATATAACTAATTTTCAGAAGTACAGTGATATACACAATTTTAATACTAGAAATAAAGACAAGTTGGTTGCTTATGTAAGCCGACTACATAAAATTAGTAATTCTTTTAAAGGCAATTGTATACGCTATTACAATAAGGTCCCTACTGATATTAAAAACTTACCTTTAGACAAGTTTAAAATAATAATAAAACAGAAATTGTATAAAAAAGGTTACTACAGGATATCTGATTACTTAGAGGACAGATGTCCATGGGAATAGATTGTTTGAGTAACAGGATTTTGTAATTTGACAATATTTTATTTAAAAAAGGAAACGCAAAAGATGCGACGACTGTGGAGTTTCTTCGGTGAGCTCTTCTCCACAGATTCCGCCATTGGGTTAGTGAACTCACCCAAAAAAATGTAATGACGGATCTAAGTGATGTAACAACATCCTATGGAAATAAATGATTTTTGATTTTGATTTGATTTGCGTTCAAAATACTCAATATAATTTGAACGATCAATAAAAAACAAAGCATAAGTTACTAAGTTTTATCACAAATTTCATTAAATAGTAATATGCGCGTATTACTTTTAAGCTTTCATTTTTTCAAAGTACCATTCGTAAATAATAAAACAAATTATAATATAAGATATCCTTATAATAAAAAAACCGGTAAATACCGTATAAACAATAAACGTTAGTTAGGAACGGTCCTCCAGTCAATGCGATGAGTAGTTCTTTCTTATGGAATCCTGTATATTCCCTTCTCGTTCTTACATGGATGTAAGTTAACTAGCCAGAGACAATAAACTATTCACCTTATCAAATAAGCAGCTCAGAACTCGTTCACCTTTTATGAGGTTGTAGCAGCATCGACACAGCGACTCATACTGGAGCTCGGACGGCGCTGCACGGATTAATATATACTGTGAGACAGCCTATCACGCATCTCGCTCGCACTCTCCATACATCACAATCTCTTTGCGCGAGTTTGACTGAGTCAGCTATTTTGTACATATATGTGATCTAATATGAAATAAAGTATTCTAGTTTTGCAAATACAAACCTTCGTCTTATTCATCAGCTGCAGCATCCCTACCTCAATAGTGGTGACCCCGACTTTGATTTAAGACACGCAACACAAATCACACAGAATGGCGAATCAGGAACAAACCCAAGGAACTTCAACTGATCACAAAGAACTCTCCGGCATATCAGTGAATATGAGAATACCACCCATCTGGCGTGATAGACTTCGCCTTTGGTTCGCCCAGTTTGAATCGATCGTCTCTTCTCACAAAAAAGGAGACAAGGCCATGTATGACCTCGTAGTCGGACAGCTGGAGCGCCAAGACATCGATGAAATATGCGACATTATGTTAAACCCACCAGAAAACAACAAATATCCAGCAATTAAGAATCGCCTATTGGAAGTATACGAGGATTCAGAGGAGCGCCGAATTCAAAGATTGATTTCTGAAATGGAGCTAGGCGACAGCAAACCCTCCCAGCTGCTGCGGCGCATGCAGTCTCTCGCCGGCAACAGCATTCCCGAGTCCACGTTGCGTATCATGTGGACCAACCACCTGCCCCAGTCAGCACAAGCCGCACTCACGATTAGTGAAACAATTGCCAAGAAAACGGATGTGAACGAACTCGCACTTGTCGCCGATAGAATATTAGAACAGTCCAAAGTTTGCTCAGCCGCACACTCCACTTCAATCGCCGCCGTCGACCACCAACAACAACCATCCACGTCATCCGGTGCGCAGATAAAGGCTGAAAACCATGAAAAAATGAACATCCACGAAAAAATTGATATGCTGGTCTACGAAATTGCAGAATTGAAAGCACAGCGAAGAGACGACCACCGCAGAGCGCCGTTCCGCCGCGACTGGCGCGGGCGCAGTGAGCGCACTTTTCCCCACTCCAGCGGCGCACCTCGGTACTCGCAACAGGGCCCCGCCGCCGCCGCCGCCGCCGCCGCTAACGATATCTGCTACTATCATCGTCGCTATGGAAAAAATGCACAGAGATGCACAAGACCATGCAAGTTTGATCAAAACAACTTTACTTCGTCGTCGGAAAACTAAATACAGCGTTGGCTGAGACGGCAACCGGCGCTTGGAATAATTCACACCGTCTATTCGTCTACGACAAGCAGTCAAAGCTATCGTTTCTGATCGACACCGGAGCAAATATTTCCGTCATTCCCAAACAAAAGGGAAGACGTGCGGAGCCAACGAAACTAACATTGTATGCAGCCAACAATACCGTCATACCAACATATGGAGAGAAAACATTGGACCTGGACCTCAACTTAAGGAGACCCTACCGATGGAAGTTTGTCATTGCGGCAGTCAGTAAACCAATACTCGGCGCTGATTTCTTACAACATCATCAACTTCTCGTCGATATCGCCGGTCGATCACTGATCGATAAAGTCACCAATCTCTCCATCAAAGCACCGTTATGCAGCTCATCGGTGCCTACAATACGTACCATTGACATCGCACAGAAGTACCACGACATTTTGGCCGAATTTCCCGACGTCACACGATTATCATCAATGAAGGAGTGTCCCAAGCATGACGTGGAACATCACATCGAAACCTCGGGTCCACCCATATATTCAAAGGCGCGACCAATTCCCCCGCATCGCTACCCCGCCGTCAAAAAAGAATTTGAAGACATGATGCAGCAGGGCCTATGCCGCCCTAGCAAAAGCCCTTGGTCGACGCCGCTTCACGTTGTACCAAAGAAGAATGGAGACCTACGAGTTTGCGGAGACTACAGAAGACTCAACTCCGTCACAAGACCAGACCGGTACCCAATACCAAGACTGAAAGATTTTACCTATCAACTCAGCGGGAAGAAAATATTTTCAACGTTGGACCTGAACAGGGCGTACCAACAACTGCCAGTATTAGAAGCCGATATTGAGAAAACAGCCATTATCACGCCTTTTGGCTTGTTTGAATTTCCAAGAATGTGCCCAGGACTCAAGAACGCGGGCCAAACCTTTCAACGGTTCATCCACCGAGTACTTCAAGGTCTGGACTATGCGTTTCCATTTGTGGATGACGTCATACTCGCTTCTACCACTGAAGAGGAACATGCGAGGCAACTCCGCGCCGTTTTGCAACGATTGGATCAGTTTGGCATCACTATAAACCCGTCAAAATGCGTACTTGGTCAAGAAGAAGTTAAATTTCTTGGTTACTCAGTATCCAAAGATGGCATTAAACCACTCGAAGAAAAAGCTAAGGCTATCGTCACTTTCCCGAAACCAACAACAATCCAAGAATTGCGAAGATTTCTCGGCATGCTAAATTTTTACCGAGAAAACATTCCAAAGGCGGCGGAAATACAAGCGCCACTGAATGCTTACCTTCACAACTCTAAGAAAAATGACAAGAGTAAAATCATATGGAACGACGAGGCGGAAAAAGCATTCAACTCGAGCAAAGACTGCATACGTAACGCAGCTATGCTCGCGCACCCGTCTGCCTCCGCCCCCCTCGCCCTCATGTGTGACGCATCCGACTCGAGCGCGGGAGCGGTACTACAACAGCGAGTAAACAACACCTGGCAACCACTCGGCTATTTTTCTAAGAAGTTTTCGCCTACACAGCAGCGATACAGCACATACGATCGCGAGCTGTTGTCTATCTACATGGCACTGAAACACTTCAGGAAGATGTTCGAAGGGCAACATCTCATCGTATTCACCGACCACAAACCACTGACCTACGCGATCAACAAGCCGCCGTCTGACAACGACACGCCTCGACGAACGCGTCAACTACTCTTCATCAGCGAGTTCACAACAGATGTACGACACATCAGCGGGCAAGACAACGTCGTCGCAGATGCTCTGTCTCGCATAGAAGCTATCTCATGCCCCGCCCCCATCGACTACAGGGAGCTCGCCGCCGCTCAAGAGACGGACACACAAATGAAACCGCTACTGCTACAAAGGAATTTGCAACTAAAAAAGATAAACGTACCTAACTCAAACGAGAAGATTTACTGCGAGATATCTACATCACACGTTCGACCCTACCTCCCTGAAGACTTTCGTCGCATCGCATTCAACGCCGTGCATGACATAAGCCACCCAGGCATTCGAACCACGCGCAAGCTCATGCAAGAAAAATACTTCTGGCCTTCCATGAACACGGACATCGGCAACTGGGCCAAAACATGTACTTCGTGTCAACAAGCGAAGATTCAAAGACACACATCGAGCAACATAGCGACCTACCCTCCATGTGACCGCTTCGAGCACATCCATGTTGACATTGTTGGGCCGCTATGCACGACAGCTCAAGGGTATCGCTATCTCGTCACTATAATCGACCGCAAGACTCGATGGCCTGAAGCCTTACCCGTGCAAGAAATAACCGCCGAAACTGTAGCGAAGACTGTGTTCGAGGGATGGATAAGCCGTTTCGGATGTCCGGCCAGCCTCACCAGCGACCAAGGCCGCCAATATGAAAGTCAACTTTTCTCTGCACTGGCGAAATTACTCGGCATTGATAAAATACGAACTACTGCATACCATCCACAAAGTAACGGGATAGTCGAACGCTGGCATCGCTCACTCAAAGCCGCACTTATGGCCCGTTTAGACAACATCAACAAATGGACGGACGAACTACCTACTGTTCTATTGGGGCTACGAGCAGCGACGCGACCAGACACAGGAACCAGCGCAGCTCAACTTACATACGGGCGCGCACTCCGCCTGCCAGGCGACTTCATCGCATCACCGGCAAGAGGGGCGTCAACGCAGCCACTGCAAATGACTCACAACTTCGTCAATCACCTGGCGCAACAGATCAATGACCTCCGCCCGGTACAACGGAAACAAAGCAATCAGCGAACGATTTTCGTGCACAAGGACTTGCACACATGCGAATACGTCTTTATGCGTATTGACGCTGTACGAAGACCTCTGCAGGCACCCTACGAAGGACCCTACCCGGTGCTACAAAGAAACGACAAGTTCTTTTTACTTCAACTGCCGGGACGACAAGTCAACGTGTCCATCGATCGCCTAAAACCGGCCTATACTATGAGTGAAGAGTCGTCCGATGAATACATAGAACGGAGGACAAGATCAGGTCGTGTCATTCGACCTCCTGTACGCTTCGCTTGAGGGGGAGCACTGTAGCAGCATCGACACAGCGACTCATACTGGAGCTCGGACGGCGCTGCACGGATTAATATATACTGTGAGACAGCCTATCACGCATCTCGCTCGCACTCTCCATACATCACAATCTCTTTGCGCGAGTTTGACTGAGTCAGCTATTTTGTACATATATGTGATCTAATATGAAATAAAGTATTCTAGTTTTGCAAATACAAACCTTCGTCTTATTCATCAGCTGCAGCATCCCTACCTCAATAAGGTCATGGTACGAAATTAAGTCGTTGAGTTTAAGTACTTTAACTGAACTGCCTGGATTAAGAGCAGTTTCTTATAAGGTCATGGTAGGCCTCCTGATCCAGCAAACATCCGCATAGTCGATTAAAGGTAGTAGGAGGGACTGAGCAAGGGTGATTTTACTCTGCCGCGGCAGGAAGTACTGCAATCTCCGTAGGGAGTGAAATGACGCAAAGACTCGTCTGCTGACCTCACAAACATGGGGCGACCAGGAGTTTTTTTTTATCAAATACAACCCCAAGATTCTTGGCCTTCTCGCTGTATGAAATTATGTTACCATCATACACTATAGGGTCGACGGGCATTTTATGAACTAGGTTATGAGAGTGACGAGTACCCAAAATCATGGCCTGCGATTTGCCCGGGTTGACAAGCAGACCATATGAGGTAGCCCATTTCCTGATGTTATCGAGATCAGCATTCAACGCCTCTTCTGTCAGATTCAAATCACACGGAGAGAAGTGCCGATATATTTGAAGGTCATTTGTACGCAGATGGTAAGAGGTAAGAACGTCAGAGATGGAGTTAATGAATACCGAGAAGAGGAGAGGAGAAAGGATTCCTCCCTGTGGAACACCTGTGGAGAGATCACACCAGTCCGTTGCGATCTCCTCAGACTTAATGCGTTGCTGGCGGTCTCTCAGGTAGGAGTCAAACCAGCGAGCAGAGTGCGAGGAGACATTAAGTGACTTTAAAATTTCAACTAGTATATCGAAATCAACGCAGTTGAAGGCGCTACTGCAATCAAACAGTGTAAAGACCGCAAGCTGCTTTTGATCCATAGCTAATTGAATGTCGTCAGTGACTTTGAGCAGTGCCGTGGTATTGCTGTGACCCAGCCTGAAACCTGATTGGTGGGGATTCAGTACCATTTTTGATGAAAGGTAGGAGGAGAGTTGGGAGTGAACAATTGATTCCAGGACTTTGGAGAGGATAGGCAGAATAGTAATGGGACGGAATTCTTTAAAGGAGGCGGGATTGGACGTTTTGGGGGAGGGGAATCACAAGTGCCAATTTCCACTGGCTGGGGTAGCAACATTGGTCAAGCGGCGCATTAATTATGTGGGTGATGAGAGGTAACAGCACATCAATGATAGTTGTTATCATCTGAGAACAGATCTTGTCCTCACCTATGGCCTTCGGCGAGATTGCTAGTATTGCCCTCCTTACTGCGCCGATTCCGACAGGGATGAAATTAAATGCTGAGGTGAGGGCTGTTGCCTTGGACCGTAGGTTACCAAGGGTAACATCCTTGACGAGGGGGTCCATCGCCACAGGGGGAGTTGCAAAGAAACTATTGAGACCCCGGAGATCAACATTTCCGGCTGCCAAGTCCTGGGACTTACCAACACCAAGGGTCTTCAGGAACTTCCAGACCTGTGCTGGAGTATAGCTCTCGATACATTCGTAGATATGACGGCGTTTAGCATCACAACACAGACGAGTGCAACGATTACGGAGGCATTTGAAAATTAAAAGATTCTCATCGGTCGGATCCATCTTATATCTAGACTTGGCACGGTTTCTCTTAGCCATTAGACCCTTAATGGTGTCAGTAAGCTACGGTGCAGGAAGATGCTTAACTCTAACCCTCTTGACTGGAGCATGCTTATAAAACAAGCTCAGGACAATAGAGTTAAATCGTCCAAGGATGGTTTTGGATATTTTTTTGTACATTTTCCATCACTCATGCATGGCGCATTGAAGTTTAATGGTCCACATGGTCTGTGAATCATGTTTTTCACTACTATGTTGTATAGTTCCGGATCTTTTTGTGGATTGGGAAATTCAGCTTGGATGATTTTGTCGATATCCGTGGGATAAATTTGATAGTGTAGCCATATGAGATTGTGTGAGTGAGGTAATCCTCGTTTTTGCCACTCGATTGTATACATCCAGCATCTAACGGTTCCAAAGATGTGGTATTTTGTGATGACTTCAATAAATCTTTTTTTTTTGTCGAAAAACTCGGGCTGTTATGTCGTGTCAAACCATGGAGGTTTGTCTGTATTTTAGTTGTTCTTTGATGTCTGGCCATGATGAGTTGCATGTAAATGTTATGAAGAGATCAGGTCGTCCATATTTTCTTACGTAGGCCATGGCATCTTGAGTATATTCATGCATATGTCTTAGACTTCCTATGTATGATGAGGGTAAGATTACCATTGTTCCAATATCGTCAATATTGTCGTCATTTATGATTGCGTCTCGAAGGTGGATGTATTCTTCTCTTCGTAGTTTCTTCTGATTCAGTCTTATGTAAAGCATCCGTTCTGCTTCTATTTTTGCGTACATATCTACCAGAAATTGTTGGTATAAACGGCGAGTATTGAGTATGTGATTGTATATTTCATTGTCTCTGATCATTAAGCGGTAAGCATAGAACTCCTTGGAAGTGACTTTTTTGTTTGTTTCTATGCCTGTTTCAGGATGAATTTGTTTTATATTGAAATGATATCCGTCCTTTTCGTGCAGAAATAATAACGGATATTGAAGAGCATCATATGAACGGTGTATCTCTGCAATGCGTTGTAGTCCTTTTCTTCTTCGCTGTACAATTATGTCACGGCTTGTATTTTCATTGTCCACAATTACGATGGCGACTTCATCTATCTGAGGTGCATTAAATCTACGTTAGTGTTCTCCACGTGGTCTTTTATCGGCTCGAACTACAATTTTATAGTCATTAAAAATCATGCGGTCTAATGTTGTTTTGAATATGTAAATCAGTTGATTGTATTTGTGTAAGATCCTCTGTACAGCTTGGATTATTTCGCGTCTCAATCCATTAAAATTTGTGCATCGTTGATCAATCTCTTGTTCTTCATTTCCGATGAAATATACTTGCAGAAATTTATAGTCTTCGTTAGGCATTGGCAGTAACGATCCTATTTTGTGATAAATTTGCCCTTGAATTGAAAATACATATTCAAATTAATTTCTATTAATGTTAGTCGAAGTAACACCGAAAGAAGTCATTTAAAAGCAGGAGTTGTATGATCTTATATTTTGAAGAAAGTGTTTTGATTCTAGTGTTTCCCCGGTCATGTAATGTAGAAATTCCTGCGGAGGTGCTTCCAGTGGTGGTAATCGAATTTTTCCATTTATGCAATAGAGACCTGGTATTTCTTTACTGGCAAAATTGGCAAATGTTATTAATTTTTCCGATTACAACATATTTATGATTGTAATATTTTTTCGTCGGTTCGTAGCGTAATGCTTCCTTTGTTGATTATCTTTTTAAATTCTCGATTCTTCAATACTTTTCTTTTCTTTCTTCGCTTTTTCTGCTTTTCAGGGTGCTCATTCTGATTCGTTGATTTTGTAAACGTGCTTCGTGCTCTTCTTCCGTTTCATTTCTTCGATATTCTTTTTGTTCCTGCCGTTTCGCTGAAGAACCTGCAAGATCTCCTCCTCTTTTACGTCTAGGCATTGTATTCTGTAAAATATAAATTAAATAAACATTTTATAGACAAATATATTGCTACGTAAACGTGGGGTATGTTGAAACAAAGAAAGAAAAATTAGTTAACCTTCAAGCGGTCGCGCGATATTTTGTTTACGGCCAAAAGTATATAGATAGAAGGCATCGATTCAACGTCGCGCGACTGCTTGAAGGTTAAGGAAATTACAATTAAAAGAAAAGAAAAACAACCATTACAATTAATTAAACACAGAATTAAAAATACTCGCATTTGATATTTCACAATAAAGGCTCACAGACAACTTTTTTGTTCTTCGCTTCAAAATCGAGAATTAATTAAACACACTATTAAAATACTCACACGTGATACTTCAAAATAAAGGCTCACAGATAACTTCTTTCCTTTTCGGTCATATTCAGAGAGCTAGGCTCTAGGATATTCGAGAAAGTTTGTGAATATTTTCTTTCTCACACCTTCTAGAATGTTCTCGATATTATCGTCCGTCGTAACAATAGGTTCTGCAGCTGTAGCATACGTAGCAAAGGCGCGAAATCTAAAAACTTAAATTTTAAAATGTTTTCAGAACTGATTTGAATAACTAAAATTATGTCGCTTTAACTCCAAAATATAAGTTACTGCTGTATAGGAGGAGCTAATGTTCTCATGTAAGTAAGACACTGATGCTGAGATCCTGGAGTCAAACTGTGCTAATAGTCCAGCTTCTGCATGTGGGAATTTTTAGAAGATATTTAGTCATCGGCTGCAGAATTGCATATGTATTGCAGTGACAAACAATTGAAGTGTTCTTGGTAATATATGATACATTGATATTCAAAACACAATATGCTCTTCCTCTCAACAACCCAAGGCATCATTTGAAGCCCTTTTCCCGTTATAAGTATTGAAATACCATGGCATAAGGTTCAAAATCGCGATGCCTCAAAACAAATTGGGGGTTTGAGAATCAATCATATTGTGGAACTTAATTTGTTTGTTGTGGATCACCGCCTGCAAAAAATTACATACCTATCAAGGTATGTATTTTTTTATATTATTGTACATATCTTTTCTTGCAAAATTAATAATACCAAATTATTTTTATTTTAAGGTGGCTGCAACCATTCCCTGTGCTTTTATTTTGGCTTTAGAAGCGGAACCATGATCGATCACATATATCACGATATACCTTTGATATTAATGACCTGATAAAGAAAGATACTATTTGATGAAAAATATCGAATCCATATAGGAACAAAAGAAAATTGGGTAATAGTACATTACGCTACAAGGGAAGTAAGTGAGCTATTACGGAACGAGATGCAATTTGGTGCCCGTGCGAGCTTCGCTCGCAAAGGGCTCTAAGGATCGAGTGCACCCGAGATATTTAGACCGAGCGAGCGAAGCGAGCAAGGGCGGATATAGTTCGAGGGTGCAATAGCTACTTACGACCCGAGAGAAGTATACTATTTTACACCTTTCTTGCGAGGAAAATAAAACACAACAAATAAAATAAAAAAAACAATGTTATTTAAATTCATATAAAAAAACTAATGAGGTTAGAACCTACATATTAATTTTAATGTGATTTTAATAAAAAGTTGTGTTTGTAATTTCTGAATTAGATATTGGGAAAGTATGTAAATTTTGACATTTTTAATTAGGTAATTAATTAGAGATAAACTTTATCAAACTTCAAATAATATCGATTGAATTACCGCCAAATTTTTTTTTTTTTTTGTGTTGGTTGAGTTTTTGACCAAGGAGGTTTGCATAGCTTTAACTGTAAAGTTGTATGAAAATCCATTACATATCAAGCATTGCTTGTTCTGCAAAGTAATTTGAAAATGGAACGTAGTTTTCAATGCAGACAATGAATGAATGACGTAAAGACTAACTTACATTCACTCTTTGAACGTAAGTAAGTAGGTCTTTACGAGCAAGGCAGGTGTAATAGAAATTGATCAACCGGCGATCACTTGCTTCACGGATGGTTCAAGAAGAGAGGGCACAAAACTAGCAGGAGCTGGTTACTATATCTTGAATAATAACGGACAAGACAAATCAATTCCTTTGGGGCTATAGACGCCAGAATGTTCGAAGCGGAAATCTTCGCTACCTCTCAGGCGAGCTAAGTTGGCACTTGGCCCGAATGAAGTTTGTGCAAAGTACAGTGTATACAGTACGTTTTTATATATAGCTAAATAGAAATTCGACAATCGATATTAGCAGCATGATTGACTTTGACATTTTAACGGGTCGAAATTTTGAACTTTATGCCATGGTAATAGAATTCAAAACCTATTACAGCGACAGTGGAGATGAAAGGTTTCCTCACGATGTTTTACATCATCGTTAGAAAGTTCCATCATCGATGTGTTCTGCTTAATGTACCCATTGGTGTAACACGCTAAACTGACTGACAGTGAGTGATAGACAATGATCAACCAAAACCTAATATCGATTATGTACATCAAATTTCGATTTAGTAATATGTAACACTGTACTTTGCCCAAACGTCATTCGAGTCAGGTGCCTTCTTAGCGCGCCCGGGTAATATAATGGAATGTGCTGCTGCCCTCAAGGAAACATCAGATACTGAAAATAAGACTGTAGTAATATATTCATATAGTAATGCAACCTTCATAGTTCCGGTGTCAAGCACCCGCCAGGCAGGTTTTATCAAATATTGTTTGCACGCCGATGACCCACCTCGCGGGTTTAGACTATACATAGCGAATGATGAAGTTTATCCACGCCGCTGACTCGACTAGTGGGTCCTACCACACTCGGCTAGCTAGGGTTGTCGCTCACTTACGCGGTGTTTCTGTAGTATTTTTTCAAAACCTTATGTCTAGTTTTTAGTTATATATTCTGTGCCTCGATGATAGATGACGTTTACATTCATATACATTGACACCTAAATGGAAATGTGAATGTAAACACAGTGAGTGAGTGTGCCTCGCTATCTTGCCCCATTTTGCTATGCAACTTAACTTGAAACTTTTTGAAGATAATAGGTACTTAGGCGATAATACAAAAATCGAAGCGGACGTTGGGAACTTTTGGCATAACCTTGGAGGTCGTCAGAACCCATAAAGCGAGTCGGCGGTGCTCACTATTCCATCTGTAAATGCACCCGAGTGGCGGGTGCTGGGCTCTGGAATATGGTTTGCACACCTTCTGTGTTTTGCACTCGACTAGCGAGTCTTATGAAGTACTTCCGCCAACTTTCGATAATGTTCAATAATGTTTCGATTTATTGATGGTGGCCAAAGTGTTAAAGGCGATAAGATAACGAATGAAGATTCAGTTTTTTTTTATTGAATATAAATAAATAAATTGTCTTATTCAACGTCAAAATGATTATTCCTTATAACTACAAGTCATTTTTTTATATAAAAAAGACTACACCGTTTCGGAAGGTGGGCCTCGGGGTTAAGAAGAAACGGCAAGAAACTCCCTTATACCTTCTTTAAAAAAAAGTGACAACAGGTACTGGTTTAGGTCTAAGGAAATTCGCCGGCGAGTGATAGACTTGATCCATCGCACCTCGTCGAATTTCTGTGCACTGAGGTGGTATGGACCATGCAGTTTTGTCATCTAAGTATTCCTTAATACAATAATAGGACTTTCTTATCAGCTCATTTTTAACATAGTTTTTGAACCTCTTTTCAGGAAGGATCAATGATTCCTGAAAAGAGGTTCAAAAACTAGTTTCGAATCTACAGTGATTCCGAGAAAGATTGTGTCCTCAACGAGGTCCAATCTTTCAGATCATATTTTTACACTGCTTTCAACCTGTCGTACATTAGGCAAACAAAATTTGATACATTTAGTCTTCTTTGAGTTTAATAACAGGTAGTTTACATTGAACCAACTTAACACATGAGAGAGTATACTATTTGCGTCGTCTAGAATTTCTTCATTTTTTTTCACCTTGAAAATAATAGATGTGTCATCAGCAAATAGAACAATCTAAGTCATTTTTTTCACCATATATGGCAGGTCATTCACGTACACTAAGAAAAGGATCGGACCGAAGATAGAACCCTGGGATACACCAATATTCATATGGGGTCCAGTGGACTTACATCTGTTAATATCTACTTTTAGTACTCTTTCCATAAGATAAGATTACATTAATTTTAACGCATTATCTTTGATATAACATAGTGTTGTAGTTTGAGCAAAAGAGTTCGATGGTCCACACAGTCAAAGGCCTTGGAAAGATCACAGAAAATACCAACCGCATCCTGTGATCCTTCCCACGCACCATAAATGTGTTCTACTAGCGCTACTCCGGCATCTGTAGTTGATTTGCCTTTAGTGAATCCGAACTGTTTTTATAGAGTAGCCCAGATGCATTGAAATGAGAGAGTAGTTGACTCAATATGACCTTTTCAAACACCTTGCTCAACACTGGCAATACAGCCATGGCTCACAGTTAATTACCATGGCTCACAGTTAAACCATGGCTCACAGTTAACCCATGGCTCACAGTTAATTCTTAATAAGACAACTGTAAACACAAAGGGGTTGTTTTTAGTCCGTATACCACACGAGCTGATGCCCGCTCAATATGTGGGGACCCGGACATAGCAGGGAGGTCTGACTCCTGGGCATGGGTAATTCCATTTTTTTCCCCTCCAACAAAAAAAAAAAAAACACTGGCAATACAGATACAGGTCTGAAGTTGGCAGGGTCTTGTTTACTTTACCGGATTTGAAAAGTGGTATTAATCTGCTCATTTTCATGAGGTCATGAATAAATCTGCACTGGTCAAAGAATGCAAGGCAACCCTATTCTTTGGAAAGTGTTTTGGAAGTAAATATTTCATGGGTCCCGGGACATGAAGGGATCCGAGGAAATGAAAAAGTAGATGAGCTGCCAAGATTCGGTGCAGACAGGAGATTCATTGGGCCAGAACCCAGACTGCCTATAACAGCAGGTTAAGAACAAGGAGATTTGGGGAGGGTATTCAGCGGGCGTCCCACCTCATCATCTATCTATCTACTCGTGGTGCTGCCGGTGGTATTTCTAGTATATTTTTAGTAAATGTTTTGTTTTATTAAAACCATACATATTCTTGAAAATTTTGTTTTTTTTTATTATACCTATCATCCTGCAATTTTATTAGCCCACAAGCAATCATTACAATTTGATCAATTTGATCCAAGTAGCCCAAACAAAACTGCGAATAGTTCATGAAATATTCTGCGTTCACTCGACGACACCATTCTTCTCGCAGACGTTCTAGAGAATTGGTAGGAATAACAAATCTGAGTTATCACTGCTATTTGAACATGACGGGACGAAAACACTATTTGCTTCCCTTTATGAAAAATAATTAGATTTTTTAAATCATATCACAGTAATAATCAATAATTTCATTTTAATTATGTTAGGTATGACTGACGTGAGTGACGTGATGTTTGTTTGACAGCTGCCATGACTTCACTCATAAACTTGGCACTCTGTGGTTGACTTGAATGCATTTTTTTGTGCTAGGCAAATAAATTTATCTATATTGATAAATTGATCTATATCTATAGTGACGTCACGTTTCATTTTGGCGGGTAAAACTTTAGTTTGGTTTTTAAAATAGACGCAATGAATAAAACCAAATAATATTTAAATTAGTTTCTTAAAATGGTCAATATCTTATTTATTTAAAAAAAAATGAGTACATAAGAAAAATGCATGGTAAATTATATCAAAATAATATCATACGCCTACAGGTCGCATTTCTCAACCGATTCTCATGAAATTTTGTGACCAGTTTCGATAAATATATAGAATTTTTTGCCGAGTCAGATTTAAGATTTTTTTAAAAATGGCGGCATAATGACTTACTTTCATACTCGTTATTTTATTTATATTAGTTCAAGTTGTTCATTCATAACTTTGAATGTGGTATTGAAAGAAAATGCAGTCATCCGATAAACTTGGGGGTTGGGGTGTACTGGGGGGAGTGAAAGGGGGAACTGGTGGGGGGGGGGGGAAGTTTCCTGTAGTAAACGTATTCGTTGTAGCGAATTTCAGTTTTTTATTTTATTTCGAAAAAATGTATACCTGATCACACTATGCAGTTCTCTCCGCCTTCAAGAGACGAACCTGCAGACACCAGATTTGACCTCCTAGGACGAAGAAAAGGCGAGTGATCGCCAAAACTTAAACCCCTATTTTGCTCAACAGTCTGCATAGTAATTGGAAAATTCAAGCACCTGAAAATTCAATTTAAAATTGGACTTTTTTCGTTAAATTGTTACGCTAAACAAACTTATATCGCATTGTAATAAAGCCGTTTGTCCGTCAGTCGTGACAATATGTTCAAGTATGTATTCGAAGGGCTCGCGAGGTCTAACTGCTCTCACAAAACCACTAGTATTATAATCGTAGTCTAGGTATACGAGTACCTACACAATACACACAATGCAAACGCATTGCTTTATCGCGAACGTAGATGTGGGTCAGGAATAGTCAGCCTAGAATGCACACAAAGTAGAGGCAGAGGGTTACGTTACGGGTATCGTACTCTCATACACCCATACCCGTAGATAGAACTCTCCTTAAACATTCCAAACTTTACCTTCACCTCTTGAAAACCAAGTGAACATTCCAGTGCGAACACTGAAGCGTTTAGGCCTTTCTAGTTTCCCACATTACGCTCTGACGTCACAGCGTCGTGCTTTCTCGGGGAAACGATCGATATTTGAAATCAAGTTCGGGAGGTTTCGGGAAGCTTCGGCGGGGCCGAATGACGGAGCGTACCACGTGCTTGTTACGCAAGTTGTGGTATGATGATGGCTCGAGCGAGCACCACAACTCATTGACCAAGATTATTTGTGAAGCCATACTTCATTCGACCGTGGTTACAGTCATAGAATGGAGTAACAGCTGTGGTAAATCGCATAAACATGCTAACGCTAATGACTTACATAGGTAACTGCTTACAATCTTTACAATAAGTTATGTACCTGGCTAATTAATGTATTATGTAGTAATATCGGTATTTAAACCAAAGTATCTTTCTTTTGTGGTCTGCAAAAAGGGAGGCCTTTGCCCAGCAATGAGACACAAGTAAGGCTGCGTAATAAAAATACTTTATTTTGTGAGTTCTATAGCGGTGGGCTAATAACTATCAATGATTGTTTTTAACAGTGGTTCCTGATATTTACTGAACTTTAGATAGCATGTCGGGTAAACAAAAATTAAACAAATTTCCACTCTCAACCACTTCAGTGTGTATTTTGGGAACAAAGACTCCACTCATTAGCCTATTAGGCTATATTGAAAGCACTCAGATTTCAGTCCGGGCTATCTAACTAAAACTAGTGTGTTCGTTAGTGGTATGGTCGCTACGTGCATTTTGAACAGAGTGACCAACAGCAAATTGGTTTATAGAGGCTGTTGCTGACAATGATTTGTCAAATAATAATTTTAAATATGACTTTAACTGTCTGTTACACACTGTTGACCCTGTGTACAAGGTAAAGCAGAATTAGTGACAAACGAGCGCACAGCCCCAAACCCCGGACTTTGAATCTTAAAAGCATGGTAAAGTGGTGACGTGAAAAATAAAGACTATACAAACACATAGCGCCACGGCCTTTCCCATATGGACTGGCAGAGGCACGGTCGCGCCCATGTTTGGCTAGTTATTCAATACTCCGCTTGCGTGACAGGAGACTAGCCCATCGCTGCAGCTATTGAGATATGACAGTTCCCTCACGATGGTTTCCATCGCCGTTAGATTTCCAGAATAAATCTAAGACCCCTACAAAAATCATGACTCTAATGAATGTCTACATACGTTCTTAGTAACAAGGGTGTAACATGATTGATTAGGGTCCCGCGGGGAAAGTCGAGGGCAAAAGTAATACAACAATAAATCCAATGAACAAAGTACTGTAGGAAATGAAATTAGCTGGGCGACATTCTAATTTAGTTTGTAAAGCGGCGAATCTAATTATATTAACTCTATTACCTATACTATAAAAGCAGTACGAGTTCAATCTGGAATAGGTCAAGTCTAACATGTTATATTATTATATTTTGCATTTGGGAATGCTGTGTTAAATTAACGGTACAAGTCCCGGGCAAAAGCTAGTATCAATAACTCCAATGAAGCACCTATAAAATCCCCGCTATCTTGATCGTTTCCAGAATGCAGGATAAGAAATTAAAAATGTTGTATGAGAGACGTGAGCTGAAAAGCTAAGGCAGGGGGGGGGGGGAGGGACTCACGAGATACCAGTACGAAAGTGGGGTACGCACGTGTCATAGTTTGGTTTAACTGTTGATTTCGGTAAATTTCCCTGGGTTTATAATCTTAAAATAGATCTGGAAGGCATCAAGCGTATCTATTATCTGAGTACCTATGCAGCTGTGGCGTAAATGGAAAACCTATGGGTCTCTATCTAGCTACCGGAGTTTTCTCTACTTAGAACTCGCGTAAAGCTGCTTATGTCAGATTATTACAAAACACATAGTAAATGTAGAAGACTCATTGGTTGGTCAAAATAATGGTAACATTATTTTATTTCTGGCGCTACGTCGCATCCGTATAGACAAACGGCTCTAGCTACCCCAACACAATGTTCTGGGTCGCCAACTCCATCTCGGACCCCAAAAAAGTATGCGACTTATTTACACAGTATTTTACCTCAATGCCCAAAACGGGCATAGATCTCTAGATATTTTTGATAAAATTGATTCTCACCCGTGCTCTTATCACCTCTGCAACATTACACTGGCTAAGTCTGAAGTGGAGAAGGCCCTCTTCAACGTCGACTTAAAAAGGATGCCGGACCCGACAAGCTACACCCTTTCTTCCTCAAAATGGCAAGATCTGCTTTAGCCCCGCCCCTCACCATACTCTTTAACAAATGTCTGAAAGAAGGTGTCTTCCCTGAAGCGTGGAAACACGCGTTCATCATACCAATAAAACTATTTTCCTACTTCCATCCTCTCTTGCATACGAAATTGTTTGAAAAATTGCTACATAACAATATTTACCCACATTTGGACAAACGTATCATTAAGGAGCAGCATGGTTTTGTGAAGGGTAGATCTGCGGTGACGAATCTTATATTATATGCCAGTGACCTTTTCGGAGGTCTTGGTTGGTAAGCTTCAGCAAATTGATGCAGTATACACCGACTTTCGAAAGGCATTCGATAAGGTTAATCATTGTATTTTACTCAAAAAACTAGCTTACAATTGTATAAAAGGTAACCTCCTAAGGTGGTTTGCATCATATCTTGATAATCGCACCCAGGCTCTCAATGGTTTCACTTCTACACCATCGCCCATAACATCTGGCATACCACAGGGCTCCATACTTGGACCCTTGCTCTTTGTACTTTTTATCATTGAAATCAGCAAATGTACATTGTAAATTCATTCTCTATGCAAATGACTTAAAATTATACCATGTTATCTCCAATCATTCTGACTATCTAAAATTGCAATCTGACGTCGACAGACTAACCAATTGCTGTACTTCTAACAAACGATTTCTTGAATATGACAAGTGTTCTGTCATAACTTTTACCAAGAAGCGGGTTATATTCAAATACCCCTTTAATATCAGCGGCTACATCCTTCAATATGTAAACTCTATTCGTGATATCGGGGTTATTTTTGCCAAAAAGCTTACGTTTGATAAGCACGTACAATAAATATGCACAAAAGCCTATCAGACAGATGCTTGGCTTTGTATTCTGTACAACAAACAAATTAAAAAAAGCATCATCCTCAATCACCCTTTATCTTTCACTAGTCCGTTCGCATCTGGAAAACGCTTCAACCGTCTGGAGTCCACGCTTTCAGGTGTATATTCGTAAGTTAGAAATGCTGCAGAAAAAGTTCCTACGTGGCCTTAACATTAGGCTTGGCAAAGACTACCTATCGTATGATAACCTGCTGAAGGACTATAAGATTCATATTCATTTTCATGTTCATATTCTATATGGCACAGAAATCTTAAGATCATGTCATTAACATTCAGAAGGGAGCGTTCTGATGCTATTGTTCTCCGCAACAGCAAAAAAAAAAGCGTTTATTTCCATAAGAAACACATAGGTAACATTTGGAGAATGTCAAATCTTAAACTAACACATGTATAAGGTAGATGTTTTAGATGCTGGAGGCAAAGAGGCGACTAGAAAACTCCAGCTTTATACGTTATTTTTTACAGAATATTGGAGCAAACACCTTCCCAAGCTTTCTTGTCTTCTACATAATCAGATATTATGTAGTAAGCTTTTTTACATAAGTGATTTTTAACAAAACATTAAATTTATTTACAGACAATTCTTGTAACGCAGACGGTATTTTGTTGTAAAAGCGAATACATTGTCCTTTAAAAGATACACAAACCTTATGGAGCCTAGTAGTAGATATAGCTAGTTTATTCCTATTTCTATTGTTGACGTTGTGCCTGTCGCTATTCTTAGGAAATTTATCAATATTTTTGTGGACATACATTAGGTTTTCATAAATATACTGAGACGGCACTGTCATAATGTTAATTTCTTTAAATTTACAACGCAGTGACTCTCTGGGACCCACATTGTAGATTGCACGAACAGCCCTCTTTTGCAGCACAAATATTATGTTAATGTGTGCAGCGTTCCCCCACAGCAGTATGCCGTAAGACATAATGGTATGGAAGTAGCTGAAGTAAACTAGTCTAGCTGTTTCCACATCCGTAAAAAGACGGATTTTTTTGACTGCATAAACTGCGGAACTGAGTTTTTTCGATAGCTTATCTATGTGTGGGCCCCACTGAAGCTTGTTATCTAAGGTAATTCCTAGGAATACCGTGCTATTTACAATTTCTAAATTTTCACCTTTAACATTAACATTAGCCGAGACTTGTTTAACATTGGGGAGTATAAACCGAATACATTTAGTTTTGTTATTGTTCAGTAAAAGATTATTGGCACTAAACCAATTGACTACCTTTGAGATTGCATTATTCACATCGTCAAAGTTCAAACTGCGTTGTTTCATTTTAAACAAAAGTGAAGTGTCATCTGCAAACAGTACAATCTCATGATTATCTCTGACAAGATGTGGCAGGTCATTAATATGAACCAAAAATAGGAATGGCCCGAGTATGGAACCCTGCGGTACCCCTATAGTAACAACAGACCCTGGAGATCGTTTTCAATTAATGTCAACTCTCTGTATCCTGTCAATTAGATAAGAAGAGAGAAGATCTAAAGAGTTAACCCTAATTCCATAGTGATGTAACTTCCTGATCAATGTCCCATGGTCATCGCAATCAAAAGCCTTAGACAAATCGCAAAATACTCCTAGAGCATCATGCGACTCCTCCCAGGCATCATATATATGTGATATTAACTAAATACCGGCATCAGTAGTTGATTTGCCTTGTGTAAAACCAAATTGTTTACAGTGGAGCATGTTGTTGGTGTTGAAATGTGTAAGAAGTTGATTTAAAATTACTTTTTCAAAAACTTTACTAAATGGAGGCAATACCGATATCGGTCTGAAGTAAGAAGGATCAGATGTACTACCCAATTTAAAAAAAGGTACTATTTTACTGTGTTTCATTAAATCAGGAAGCACGCCAGATTCAATAGATGCATTAAATATGAAAGCTAAATCAAGTGCAATAACATTTATTAGGGGCTTCACAACATGAACAGAAATATCCCAGAGGTCTGCAGTTTTCTTGACATTTATTGATTTAAAGTCTTTAAGAATCTCTTTATCATCTACATAATTAAACGAGAATTGATTTTCACATCTAGGTACATAGTCTTTTAGCAAAGATTCAGCGACTATTTTGGAAGAGTCTAAAGACTTTGTAGTAGAGATTGGGATTTCAGTAAAAAAAAAATCAAACGTTTAGCTACATCAATATCATTTTTGAAAGTAATATCATTAATTTTTAATTCACATTCATTATTTTTAAAACTGACCTTTCCAGTCTCACTTTTAATTATATCCCAATTTGATTTAATTTTGTTATCACTTTTTCTTATTTTAGATCTGATATAATTTGATTTTGCATTTTGACAAACTTTTCTAGAGGTATTTGAGTACTTTTTTACTTTATCCATGAACTCTTTACTATGATTCCATTATTTTTCGCTATATAATTCATATAAATTTTGTCTACTTTTAAGTATACCTACTGTGGCCCACTTACTTAAGTTAAGTTTGTCTGAGACCACAATCGATCTCGTAGTAAATACTGCATTGAACGCATTGCTGAATTTTTAAAAAACATACAATATGACTCATTAGGGTTATTATTAGAGTAATTGATAGGTAGTTTGCTATCCCAATTCAATTTAAACCTTTCAAACCGATGTGCGGTCACAGGTATGTATTGTATCTTTATTGTAGAACTTTTTTTAAGTTGAATTTCTAGTCTAATGTATTGACCTAAATGGTCTGACTTTAAATTACTTATAATTTTTTTAAGTACATTTTTTTCATTTGGATAAGCAAATATATTGTCTATACAATTTGCTGAGGTTTCAGTTATTTGAGTAGGTTCCATGAAAAGTGGCTTTAAGTTGTGAGAATTAAATAAGTTAGTTAGTCTCGTAATAAGGGAGTAAGTTTCTAATAAATTTACATTGAAGTCTCCACATATATAGACCTATTTCCAAATTATGCCTAATCGCTAAGGTTCTCGAACGAATCGTTAATGCCCAGCTCTATAATAGTCTCAAAGCGAGTTTTAGTCCTTTGCAACATGGATTTTTAAAGGGTAGATCAACTTTATCAAACTTGGTACTTCTAAATGACTATGTTACCGAGCGTTTGGATGATGGTGACCAGGTGGATGTCATTTATACAGACTATAGTAAGGCTTTTGATCGCATTGACCCTGTGGTATACTGCTGAAAAAGCTCGGGGGTGTTGGTGTCAGAGGCAGTCTGTTTGCGTGGTTAAGCTCTTATGTATCAAACCGTTGTCAAGCTGGTTTTAGATCTTCCTGGGCAAGTATACCATCCGATGTTCCCAAGGGATCCTTGCTTGGCCCACTACTATTCATTATATTTGTACAGGACATCGACTCAAGCTTTATTCATTCAAATGTATTACTATTTGCCGATGATATGATTTTTTTTAGAGTAGTTAACAAGGCTTCGGATGCCCTTATTTTGCAACAGGATTTAATCAGGCTTGACAACTACTGTTTGACAAATAAACTTGACCTTAATGTTGCAAAGTATTTCTTTGTGACTTTTACTCGCAAGCTTAAACCATATACATCAAACTATCATATAAAAAACATGCCATTGACTAGGCTGTCTGAAAGTAAGGACCTCGGGGTTATTCATAGTAGAATGATGTTTGACCAGCGTAGACTTATGTACGTAGTCACCTTGAATACGCATCTCATGTATGGAACCCTTGCTATGACAATTATAGCTGTAGACTTGAGCAAATTCAGAGAAAGTTTACTCGGTATCTCGGATTTAAATTCAAGCAGCCTAAATTAGAATATGAAGACCGATGTTCACGGCTCCATCTTCTTCCTCTGAATTTGCGCAAGGATATTGCCGACGTAGCATTCCTCATGAAAATTGCTAGGGGTGCCGTAGACTGTCCAAATCTACTCAACAAATTAAAATTTAAGGTCCCCAGTCATAGTACTCGTAGACGTCCACTATTTCAGCTACCCTTTGTTCATAGCAACTACAGGGAAAATTAATTTCTCGTCAGAGCCTGCTGGACATTTAATCGTCTCTTCAAAACTAATATCGATGATGATCAGGACATTGATATTTTTAACAGCAGCGTTCAATCACTAGATAATACTATCATTAGGAGGTTTGTAGAGTGTCGTGATAACGTAGATGGAGGAGTGCGTGAGCAGTATAATCCTTAAAATCTTCCCTTCTGTGTGAATTGATTTAATCTATTTTAAGAACTAAGTTACGTGCTGTTATTATTTAGACGACCATATGTGGATGCTTGTAATTAGCTTTTAGTATGCCATTTCCAATGTTATGTAAAAATTACAGCTGTAAGCTTCCCTAAGAAAATAAAAATAAATAAAAATAAAATATCATAAGAGGTTTATTAGATTTTGATACTTTAATTAATATGTCATCCATGACTTTTTCAAAAACATCAAATAAACCTGATGGTGGGCTGTAAACGCTTATTACAATTATGCGCTCCAATTCAACACATGCTACTTCAATATGGCTTTCAACTGATAAACATACTATGTCATTACGATTTTTGAACTTTTTATTTAGAAATATTAGAGAGCCTCCACGAACAGCATGTGATCTGCAAAAATAACTACCAACCTGGTGGTTAATGAAATTGAACATGAGCTCATGGCTTTTTAGCCAATGTTCTGTTAGAAATAAAATATCAATATTAAAAGAGTTCATGTACAATTCCAACTCTAATAATTTACTGCTAATACCTTGAATATTTTGGTGGACCAGATTAGTAAACTTTGCATTTATTTTACAATTTTGAGTTTTTCTGTTTTTATTATGTACTTTATTAATATTATTTGATGGGCTTCGACTGGGCTAGAGACTTCCTCTATTGTCGTTGTATCTAATTTAAATGACTTGGAAAAGCTTCCAAGGTTTTGTTTGAAACATCAGTATAATGCTCAATAGAGGCATTATGTGTAGCCAAATTTTTGGCTGTTATATTAAAATAATAGGACAGCGAATTTGCTAGTTATCTTTTGTAATAACTAGGAAAGTAATATTTACCTTTAGTCAAATAATATTTATTTCTACCAACAAAATTGTTAGTATCCATTACATGTATATTATTATTGCATGATATAGTATGCAAGGTCATATTCAGATTATATAATAATAATAATAATAATAATACCTTGGACACCTTTTACACACATTGATCTAGCCCCAAACTAGGATTCCCTGTATCTTGGGTACTAGACAACGATATATATACTTATATAGAGAAATATTATACTTAGATAGATAAACAACCATGACTAGGGTACAAACATCAGTTCTCGTCAAACAAACATTTGCCCCCACCGGGACTCGAACCCGGGACCCGTGGTTTCGTAGGCAGCGTCACTGCCGACTCGGCCATTCGGGTCGTCAATGACGACCCGAATGGCCAATCATTATATCTTAGGTTGTTTTCTGATTGTGGCAGGCTGTCGCTGTAAGGGAATGTGAACATAACAATTTGTTTTACTTTTAAAGAACAGAGCTTGTCTAAATATTTAATTAAGTCAGACTTGTTCACATTACCCCTATTAACGAGGCATATTAATAAATAACAGTCATCACTATATATAGCGTTATCTACTTTTTGCATAATATCATGCAGATCACAGTTGGGTAAACAATTATTTATTATCGTACGCTCCATATACATATTTAATAATTGGCCCATATTTTTTCCAAGTTCTTCGCTGTACATAATTGTTTTTATACCTGGATATGAAGTGTTAACATCCAGAAAGGAAGTAGCTGACGGAGCAGTCTGTTCTAATCTCTACAACTGTCCACAAATCGTAGAAGCAATAAAATATGCTGCACCCACCAGGATTGGGCTTTCTTGTTCGCACGACACAGTATATCCTATTGTGGCAACATTATGTGCGTATGTTTATGTGTTTATGCAGCTTAGGTATCTGTCGCCTTTGGTCTGACCGTGCAGTTTTGATATGATAGTTAGTCCTTCATTGGTATTTTTAATAATGTCCAAAACTTCTTTATTAACTTGTTTACCGGTAAAGGGTTTCTATGCTGTGTAGTTACCTATGGTATAACGGTATTTGTACAACTGTCTCAGATATGAACTTGGTTTCTTTATTGGAGGTGATTATGTCTCAGTGTGTGTACGTTGTGTTTTTTTTTTGTATTCTGTTTCATAAGTATATTTTCTTCTTCTAAACTCGACCTTTGAACAAAAGTAAAAATAAAAAATAAAACTGGTCTTGTATTATGTCTTAGTGAGAAATGTTTAAGATGTCATGATTATGTTACGTTGTAAGCCTATATTTTATGTTTTGTTACCTGTCATTGTTTTTTCTCCAAATAAATAAAATAAAATAAAATACCTTCTTACGGTAATGATTTCCTTAAATATAGCTGTGATTCTCCACCCGTTTCTACGGTGAAGATATCATACTTATCTTGGGTGTTTCGAGGAGGTTTAACACATACAGCGCCAAACCTCAATTCATAACCTTAACATAGGCCATGCTTAAATACTTCATTTCCTAATAACTTCTAAAATATACGTCATAATAGCCCAAACCTAAATATACCATTACAATCTGGGTTCAGTTCGTGCTTCGAATTTTTTTGTAAACAAGCTAGTTGATTGCGTTTCATGCCTTTTCAATAATGTAGAAAAAAATGAGAAAAAAATAATAATTAATAATTAATATTAATTAATATTAATTAATTTTATTTTGTTGATTTCAATGGGCCCGTTTCGAGCGTTCTTCTAAAAACAATGCCACAGGAGCCATAGAGTTAGATGGGCGTTTCTCCAGAAACTGGGCAACTCAGTGTTTCGGGCATATATAGGTAATCCATATATATATCTCCGGCTTAAAACGTTCGTTTTTCCTTCGGGATTACGACATGAGTTTCACATCCGAAGACTCTCATATGAGAATGATCGACGTTCTTGTCGGTCTAGAATTCTTCAGGAATTTTGTTTCCTAGAGCCATTGTTGGCACTCGATTTTTGATGAAGATTGCCGAATTTACTGCTTCTCCCCAGTATAAAGTCAATAGTTTGGAGTCCTAGAGCATACATCTGGATTTTTAGATGATCGTACGGGTTTGTATGTACGTACGTACAACAAGACAGGATGAATTACATCAAATCACCGACACTGGAACTATCTCAAACTGCGGAGTGAAATATTAAAATGACTACCCTTACAATGCGCGCCTAGACCCAAAGATAGTTCCTATTCAACTCAGTGATACAAGAGACTGACCGCAGTCATCTCGCGTATTGACATAATTGTAATTTTATCAAACCCTCAATCATCAAATTGTAAATAATAATCAATGGTGCTTAATAAAGTCTTAAGTCATAAAAAGTTAATTTATTCAAGAAGAGGCAGCAGAGACCCAAAATAACATAACGTTTCGGTAACTTTTAGGGTTCCGTACCCGAAGGGTGCCAAACGGGACCCTATTACTAAGCCTCCGCTGTCCGTCCGTCCGTTCGTCTGTATCTCATAAACCGTGATAGTAAGACAGTTAAAATTTTCACAGATGATGTATTTCTGTTGCCGCTATAACAACAAATATTCAACAAATTCAACTGTTTACGAAAATCTGACACATGTCGTACTTTCGCAAACCAAAAAAAACGAGTGACTAAGTTCTACAGTCGCTCCAGGTTGGTCAGCTGACCCTCAGTCACGTCCAGAAAGCGCACGTCAGCATATTCCAATAAAGGAAGCAGCAACGTTTGAGCAAGCATAATTGTTGTTTGATACGATAGCAAAAACTGCAACCGTCTCAGAGAGTGGTAGAAGAAGTGCATACACCTGCTTACGTTATTGATGTGTGCCGTCCAGGACATGTTCTTGTCGAAGATCAGACCCAAGTTTTTAGTTCAGTCGGTGTAGGGTTATGATATATTACCGTATACCTACAACAGGAGGCACTACCGAACCCAGTCTGGAGGTCATATGGCGACTCCCTATAATGTTAGCCGGCGACTTAGAGGGGTTAACCACTAAGCCAAAATTGACTTGGCCTATATTTCAACGGCCTCACAATCAATATTTACTCTCACCACAGCATCAGCGATCTCGTCTGCTGAGAAATGCGTATCAAGTTGAAGGTCACCAGCATAAAGATGAATTCGGGATGAAAAAACTTTTGTGAGCTGGTTAATAAAAATAGAAAATAAAAGAGCGGACAGTATCCCATCCTGTGGGACACCGGTACACAAGCTCATCCAACCATAATTTGTCATTCATATGCGTTGATGACAATGAGAGAGATAAGAATTTATTAGGATCTAAGGCACCAGGGGGATAAAGAAGTCTAGTTTAATAAGAACCGAATGAATCTTATTTTTTATGGCAACCGCGATTGCCTGAGAAATCCTAGACAGATATTATTCATCATAGACCAAAGACAACCTGTTTTGTTTACCTACTTTAACACCCTTCTACACTAAAACTAACAGTTCGGATATCAAGAAAACAAAAAAGACAATCTTAAAATAACATGTAAACAATGAGGTACATCTGCTACCTAACTATTCTAACAACAGACACGTAAAACGTTTGGCTATGCAACGTGCAGACCAACTTTAAAACATAATTTATGGAATTGGTCTTTAACTAACCCCTTGGTAAACAAATCAGCTAACTGCTCGTTAGTTGGTATATATTCTGACAGTAAGAGCCCCTCGCAAATCTTTTGTTTAACAAAATGATGCTTTAAATCAATATGTTTTAATCTCTTATTTTCACAGTTCTTGGCAACTTCAATGGCTGATTGATTTATCAACATATATTTTAAAATTTGCGTTATGCAGCTTAAGCTCTGAAAGTAGGTTTAGCACCCAACAGGCATCAGCAAGGGAAAGGGGTTTTCCCCAAACCTACATTTCAGACTCCGTCGATGAAAGCGATATGCATTGCTGTTTTGCTCAACACCATGGCACAGTGCATCCGTACACTTTCATAACAAATACAGAAGTGGACTTCCTATCTGTTTTGTCACCTGTCCAGTCAGCATCGCTCTGTCAGCAGCAGTCATAGTATTTGGTTGCCATACTCTATAGCCTTTGCAGTTATCCCCATATCCTACAAAAATACCGCATTTACTTTGAGCGTCCCATTTAAGTCTCTTCTGTTTAGATACATGGGTCTACACCTCTGAACATGGGGTCAGGGGTAAAGCTCTTATGGGGTCTTATTTGGTATCTTAGTAGGCCAGGTTATTTTAATCACAAAGGCTGTACTCACCGCCTCCGCCCACAAACTTCTTGTTTCAAATTTATTTATTAATACTTCAATTTTCTCTTTTGTTTCGGACTTCTGTTTCAAAAAATATATAAACCGATAACAACTTCATCATCTTTACACAACAAGAAGTATTCAGATCCACCCAGCGACCGCTTTTCACTGGCATCTGTGTCCATAATAAACTCATAAGTACAGTTCCCATTCATAGTATAGCCTTTGGAGCCTTATGGTACTTCGTCTCCTGTCTCGACATGAAAAACATGTCCTATCTTTCACAGAAATTACATTTTCTAGTTCTACAGTCTCGTTTAAAGTGGCCGGGTTTGCCACACTGGAAACATTTGGCAGTTGTGCTCTCACTCTTATCTGGAAACTTACTGATGGCTCTTCGAGATTGATTAATCTTGCTCAGTAGTGCTAATGACGTAGGCTCTGCGTCTGCCTCACTCATACCATTGCGCTCCTCCTTCACAAGTAAACGAGTCTGAAGGTTGCTTAAAGTCTGCTCTGATGCGGTGACGGATTCCCACGCTGACACAGTGTTTATACGACTTCGGTAAGCTCATCAGTATTTTCGTAATTACCATCTTCTCAGATATTTCCTCCTTCATAGATTTGAGTTTATTAACAAGTGGTCCTCATTTGACAGATATTTTGACATAGGCCCTTCATATTTCAGATTATAAAACTTTTGATTTATCAAATGCACTCCGACTTTCGACTTTGTGTAATAAACTGAGTTCAACTCCTCCCACATTTGGTAGGCTGTTTCGCATGTAGCTAAGTATGTCAGAACTCCCTCCTCCTCTCACAAAACAATTATTTCTTGTACTCTCCTATTCATTTCATCCCATTTTTCTACCTCGGCTTTGTCTTTTGACACCGGTCTCTGCTTCGACACAATATCGTATAGTTTACGAGCTTTCAGAATTATACTCGTCTGTAGCTTCCATGCCGCCCAATTGTTTTCGCCGAGAAATACGGTTCGGCTGCTCTCCATCTCGATTACGACTATTTTAACCTCACATTCAGCTTGTTAGAACCGACGTCACACGTATACAATACAATACAGGATCAAAGGCACCAGGCGGATAAAGAAGACTAGTTTAATAAGAACCGAATGAATCAACTTTTTTGTGACAACCGCTATTACATGACAAATCGTAGACAGATATTATTCATCATAGACCAAAGACAACCTTTTTGTTGGATACCTACTTTAACAGAATTGAACCACGGGATCACAGAGGTGAAGACACCAATCGAACGAAGGACGCCAAGAAGAATCTCAAGCCTATCATAAAGTTCGGTCAAGACTTTATTGAAATATTCCACATTTTCATCCAAAGATTCCAATGCAAAAAACTCAGACCAGTTCATAACTAAGAAGTCCTCTAAAAACTTGTCAACATCCATATCTTTAAAATTTCTTTGTAGACGTACCTTTTGTTGTCGCTTAGGCAATTTAATTTTATAAGATAAAAACATGAGGTGGTGGTATGAAAAGGGAGCCGTCATTTGACCGTGAGTTGAAGCTATACTCACATCAGAAACTATTTTCAAGTCTTACTGTGAAGGACGACAATTTGGAAAGTGGTTAGTATAAATACGCGCTCTAATTCCTTCAGGTTTGCACGACGTATGCCGAACTTGGCCAAAAACATGCAGTTGTTATCTAGGAGGCTTTATATGGTCTTAGTAATGATAGATGTTTTTTTTTTTTTTTAATAAAAACTAGTTTCCGTTCAAATAATGAATTCAACAAGGCTCCAACATAAGCTGCGCTTCTTCCACCCCGTTAAAATACGTGCTCTGAATCTTTCACGCCCGCGCGACACTCTATCTGCCAAACTTGGCAAGAACATAGAGTTATTATCTACGAGCGGGTTTACTTGAATATTTCCATCGTTTAGAACGAGAAAAATCTATCTATGAGCCGTGCATGACATAAATATCGTATTAAATATACTCTAAGTATAATATAAAAGGTACTTAAAGGATTAGTATGTTCCAGAACTAATGTTCATCGTAACCAAGCTTTCTGTATGTTTTGACATATCCCGCCCTTCCTTTCTAATTCAAATTATATTCGCTATAGATGACAGCTCATGTAAAATTCGCAACTAGTTGAGCACAAAGAATAAAAATTCTTAATTCCGAGGTTGCGAATCGCAGTATCAAAATCAGCCGGAAGGAAATAATTGCGCTCGGATTCGTCAACGTCAATGATACGTAAACAAAAACCCTTCAAAACATATTTTTTTCAGGGATTGCAATAGAAGCTTCTAGATTTCAGAGATAGAGAGTACATATTTTTCTAGTTTTTTAAGCTCCTCCACATACACTACCTCTATGAACATAAGCTGCAACGACCCTGCAATCCCGTGGATTGTCAAGGCTTTTAGGTTATAGTGGATATGTGGTTTTGTATGAGGAATGACATTCCTTCATGTTATAATTTTGCATTAGTAATGTAAAACAAACAAAACATGCAGAGCGTCACATATTTTCCCATGCGCTGTGTAGACACAGTGATGACCTCTGTGGCGTTGCGGCTTGAAGCTTTGCCTCCCAATCAAGAGGTCCCTGGTTCGAATCCAGGCTGGGGAGGACGAAATAATATCCCCAGGTATTGAATATTTATTTGTGTTTTACCTCGCTGTTTCCGGTTCCCACAACACAGGATATCCTAGTGTGGGGCCAGAAGCAATCTATATACCTGTATATATCTAGGTAAATGCTTATGTTTATTAGTTATTCTATGTTACATTTTGCGTGCATTTGCCTGTGTTGTTTCATCACCGTTAGAACGTCCATGTAGCGAGGTATTTATACAGAACGATATCTGTAATAATAATGTCCCCTTATTATTAGGGAAGTCGTTCTAACTACATCTTTCTATAACACCCTATGTATATTGCATTTTTGGAGTGGGATGCGCTGCTATTAAATTCCTCTCTCCCGAGTAAAGCGCGGTTTACATTTTAAGTACCAATTATGGCTTAACGATTTTCCCGACTTACATAGCATCATGTACAATAGGGGACAGGTCAAGTTGAACTCCTTGTCCTATTCTGTGTCATGGAAAATGATGTCAACCGCTTAGGTGTAGTGGTCTAGGCTCAGCCTCACTAGCGAGAGGTTCCGGATTCAAATCTAGTTGGGAAGGAGGAAAGAAATATAAACCTCTTGGTATTGGATGTTTTTAAGTTGTGACGTCGCAGTTTTGGGTTCCCACGACGCAGTAATACTGTATCAAAAAGCGTGGAGTTCAATGCATGTACTTCCTTGTTCGATGAACAGTCCATGGTTTGATGGAAAAGTAAATATTTGAGCGGGGGCAGACAGGATACTGCCTTATCATGTAATTCTGATAATTGGAAATTTCAATAGCTTTTGAAAAATTGGCCTATAAGTAAACAAGCAAAGTCGCAACAAGACAATGAGTTCTTGAAAACGACTTTTGATAAGTATATGTAATAGCTACTGTTATAAATAAATTTGACTTTGACCATGACTTTGACTTTGTTCACAAATTTTGATGAGTAGCATTAGTCAATTTACGTTAGTGTTTGGCATACATGTGTAAAAATTATCGATCGAATGCAGGCAAAGCAGCAAGTAAGAGCTACTGATACAGATATATGTGGAATGAGGTAATTAAGCCCTTTTATTTGATACCCAACACGACCTTTTGCTATCACTTTTTATCTATGAATTTATGTCCTCTAAAGGGCGCCATATTTAATAAAGTGTGGGATCACATATTATATGTTAAGTAGACGGTTAAGACGCTTCCAACGATACCTCATTTGTCATATTCTGATAAGTAGTTTAGATGTTCTGGTGGAACAAAAGAACATACATACATACATATAGGTCAACCACATAACTCTTTTTTTGGAAGTCGGGTAATAAAAGACAGCTGGTGTGAAATAATTATGTCGTGATTGGTATTTTTTTTTTTAAATCGATGGAAATTTTTAGATGTCTGAATTACATATAAATCTTTATAGTAAATTATACATAAAAAGTACTACACACACTGATAACTGTAATTAATTGCTAAGAAATCGACTGCAATAGTAGTTTATGTGACTGCTACATAATGGAGGGCATTAATACTCGAGAGTGGGTTTATGAAACGAGCCGAAGGCGAGTTTCATAATAATATCACTCGAGAGTTTTAATGCCTAATTATGTACAGTTACATACACTAGTTTATCTACACACATATCATAAGCTCTCTTTGATGTGTTCAGGAGCAGCATGTTTGACCGGCATTGTGGCTCTGCAGTTGTTTAGCTTGTTCTGTAGTACCAACTTCACGCAGGCGGGCGTCGGCGTTCGAAATTTGAATGTCAGTACCAACTTCATAGACAAACTAGGGGCGGCAAGCAGGCGGGCGTCGGCGTTCGAAATTTGGATGTCATAATATGTAGAAAAATTACACATTATGGTCATAATGTGTAATTTTTCAGATAAGAAATGAGTTTTTACCACGTAGTTAAACATTATGCTGATCGTAACGTGCGGTTTTTGTACGAAGTAAAGAGGGTTGATGATACGTGTGTAGATAAAAACAGTTAAATATTGAAATAGGAGTAGAGAAATAATCTAATTGTTCAATAGATATAGCTGCAGTTAAATTAATGTCACATTTAATAATATTTCGGGATCCAAGTACTACACCTACCCCTTGTACTACACAATACAGATAACTTGTAATAGAAAATCATGCACAAACGCGAGCTTATCTCTAAAAACGTCAAAACTAATTTAATAAGGTATTTTAAAATAACCATCACCATCTTGAGCCGCCACATCAGTTCATTTGTCAATTAGCGAAAGAAGGAGGAGGAGATTGACGTATAGCTCTGTCCTTTACTTACATATGCTGTTTTAAACAGACAACACATGCATTCATGCCATTGCGGTCAAAACAGCCAACACGTGCATGCCTCATTGCAAATGAAGGTCCATTTTCGCGCCAAACTGTCGACAGTCAGTTTGACTTTTTGCAATAAATTAAAGTTTATGCTCTTGGTCATGGCGACATGATATTGGTGACAATCAAAGCAAAATAAAATGATGGCAGATTCCCTAATAGAGCATAATTCAAATAAGTTTGATTTTGATTATGTTGACATTTGAGCATTCGGCCGATAGACATCATGACTTTGAGTGCCGATCAAAAGTTGAGTTGGTTGTGAATCCTCAGCAACTTTTCTTTTTAAGAAAACATTTACCTTTTTAAATATTTGAACTCAAAGAATAGCCTCTAGTCTGAAAGTGGGTCAGTCTGAAAGAAAGCTAGATGCCTTTCTTTTGACAAAGGCAGACATTCTGCAATGTTTAAACCATAATTTACGAATATTATGTACAGATCTCATCTATCTAGGTCATCATCACAATTTAATTTCTTTCTGTGCCTGGCCCTTGCTCTATTTATAGATATGCTGAAAAAACACGTTTCTGTTTCCATAGTAGTTTTATCGATTCGCTGAAAAATATGCTTTAGCGTGCAATGAACCAGCTACCAAGCCCCAAGCCTATGTTGCTACGAACTTGCTACGAAAATTGCTACGCCAGTTTTTCTGACGAACAACTTCCTCATATTCTTAAGTGGATAGCTGAAACTTGTTTCTTGCGCTACATATTTATTGGCAGATATTGGCAGCTAATGGATCACGTGGGACCACTTAAGAGTGTACTTCCTAATACCTAAACCTCAACATGTATGTACGCAGTACATATGCGGTAGGGAATAGTTATGATACAAGATACAGGATTAATTGGTTTGCGCTGTAATGCACGTGCTATAAAGGCAGTATGGATTTATAGATATATAGCCCGAGGGCGTGCGGGGCGGATGACCTATAAATCTCAAGGGTCACCGCAGCCGCCGGCGGGAGGTTTTGTTCTTCCGCCAAAAACGGACCGGACCCATCGTCAGTGCATACAATAATTGCATAAAGTTTACCCGGATCGATGTGAGGGTATTTACCTCGGCGGCGAAAATAACCGGCGTCGGTTTCTATCCAGTGATGTCAGCGGGTCGGGCGCAGAGCGCAGGCGCGGGCTCGGTGCGCGGCGGGCGGCACGGTAGTCGGTCGCCGGCCGTCGCCGGGCGCGCACGTGTCGCGAGTCATGGCGCCCCGGTGCAGCCGCTGAGGCGGCCCGGCCCCGCCGACCGACCCGGGTCGACGGGCCTGGCCGTCGCAGTGCCACCATGTCGCTCCTCAGCGTCACAGGTACCCGGTTTTATTCACTAACGGTTTCGCACACGCGGTGATGTTTTGGCGCCAGTTCCCTCGAGGTGGTAGGCTCGAGATTTGATTGTGATTGCCACAGGTTCCGGTGATGTGTGTGTGTTTTGTTTGCGTGGAGTTTCAGTGGTATAACTAATTGTTTGACGAAAATTTCGTCATACGTTTGCGTAGGACTGACAAGGCATTTCACTTTTCAGTGCGAGTAGATGAATGTGCTCTCCGCTTTTATAAAGCGTTCCTACTCGGAGAAAAGGTCATAGTCTGGCAACAGTCGAGAAAAGGTTTAGGTATAATCAATAGGTTTGATTGAGCGTTCCGTTTGTCTCACAATACCTACTTATATAGGTAGGTATAAGCAAGGTGGTTCTTTTCAACAAGAAAGCATTATACTCCTTAATGGGGATGGCATGTTGTGTTGTGACTCAACTCATTGAATTGAGAACGGAGTCAAGTAAGAGTTGCACTTAGGTACTTAACTTGTTTACTTAGCTGTCACGTAACCTCAACCAATAATTACTTTTCGAAATGATGCTACTTCCTTATTTACTTTACACTTACATCTAAATATCAAGGTAATCCACGCAGAAAACGTTAGCTCTACATCGCTTCATTCACAAAAGTTGGTATTATTTGCCTGTTTTCCATTTTCCATCAGACTTTTTGACTGAAAGACTATCTTTAGAAGTCTATGAGGTACCTTAAACAAAGGCACACCGACCATAGCCGAGGAACCGTGAAACTAATCTCGTAGAGCCGTGAGTCTCGGACCCTCCCCTTTAATGTTGCTAGTCCCCTCGATATAGGTCGCGCCCGCCAACCTGCAGCTAAGCTCCCGTCCACAGCGTTCTTAAAACCTGACTTTTATTATCTACAAGTCATAGTACGTACCTACGTACAAATTATATCCGTCCATACTTCCATTATTTCATATTGTTGAAACTAGGCATTGAAGGGGGTATAAAAATTACTTTCATACTAGTTAGGTAATTATTATAAATCCGTTTTTACTGTTTGTTAAATTATTTCTCCTAATTTTAACAGGTCGAAATTTTGAACTTTATGGCGTGGCAATAGAATTAAAAACCTATAACGACATTTTGGGTACCCAGGTACCGAAAGTCAATCAAGGGGTTAGACATAAGGATGTAGGCTACCTTTTACTGTCAAAATGAAAGTGGGAGAGGCTGAAATAGGATATAAATAATTGTGTGGAGAACCCATATTTTTCAGGGTTTCGTACCCGAAGGGTGCCAAAAAGGACCCTATTATTAAGCCTTCACTGTCCGTCCGTCTGTCCGTCCGTCAGTCAGTAGGCCCTATCTCATGAACTTAATAAGTAGACAGTTGAAACAGCAACCGATAATGAACTAAGAATATTTTTATAAATTTAAGGGTGTCCCCATACAAGAGACGTATTTTACTACGCCTGCGAATTAATATCACAACAAATGGCGGATTTGCTTTCACGGATCCGAAATCTGTCCGAATCAAAACGCACAAGAAGGTAATATTTTAATGCAATTTTCTCGTGAAGTGCTGTATGCTTGTGGCCCGAGTAGAATGTAAAATTGCCTCGATCGTGAACCGTAAGTGTTTTATAGATCCATAAACAACTAAAAGTTCTCGATCATATGGGCTGTATTTTTTCAGTGAGGGGCTTAGCTTTCTAGAGAAAAACGCCAACGGTTGCCACGCATATTTTACGTGTTGCTGCAGTACGCCTACCTCCAATGTTTGTCCGAGGCGTCCGTCAGTGACTGTTGCTAAATCTGCTTGCAGCCAGGGTGTGCGAGAAGTGTAGCTTTCTTGCTCTCCTCGAAAGCTTGCAGCTGCTCCAGAAGACATTGTGATCGGGCATGATCCTTTCATGTCTGTTCCAGAGAGTATTTAGTTGAAAGCTGCTTTTGCGAAAGCTTCGTTAGGTAAGAAGTAGCGATAAAAATCATACCCAGGTATCGTTTGAGTTCCTTGACTTTTTTTGGTGTAGGGTACTCCTGGATTGCTTTAACCTTCCCAGGCATAGGCTAGATCGACGTGGTAACCCACGAATGTGACCTCTGTCTGACCAAAATGACATTTGAATAACTATTGACGGGAACTCCATAGTCGCGTAGACGTTGAAAAAACAATTGCAGGTATTCCATGTATTGCTCTTGAGACCTGGAGAAGACCAATATGTCGTCCAAATAGTCATTGCAAAAATCAAGACCCCCTGAAGATCTTATCTTTAAACATCTATGCCGCATTCCTAAATACGAATGTCATAAACCGAAATCCGAACAGGCAAAAAGGGTTGTTGGTGGCCGTTTTGGGAATGTCCTCATGAAATCGATATCTGATTGTATGCCTCGATAAGGCCGATTTTCCAATGCCACATGCCCTCATAATTATTTATTGAACACAGTTATTTAAAAATATAGATTAAGAGAAAACATATGTACAAAGGCGAGCTTATCTCTAAAAAGAGATATCTTCCAGCAAACCCAGGCATGACAGGAAATTTTATTAAGAAAGGCCCTCCATTCGTCTTTGAAGCTAGATGAAGGGGGTAGACCAAGTTGTAGGATGTCGTGAAAAGCTGATTCTCCTGTTTGACTTGACAGATGAGATGATATCTGTGGTTTTCTGTTTAGGAACCTGCACAGAGAGACTAGTCACGCTGTTGATGACGCGTTGGTTTCTTATGTATGTCCAACAATATTCCGTAGTAACTTAGGAAGTCTATGCTTATAATAGGCTTATGACGTCTGCCACGACAAATCGCCAAGAGAATGCACGTCGTAATCCTAATTTATGCTCCAGCTATGTTGATCCATATGTGGAAATGACAGAACCATTTGTAGCGAAGAGTTCGTATCTTGTTTTCTGGCGGCTCTCTCTGACTGATGACTGATAAAAACGTACAAATCTGAGCCCGTGGCGACTAACAATTGCATTTTGGAATGTTGGTCAGTGATGAAGAGGCGGCTAGAAGTGTAACCGTCATTTACCACCATTAACGACTGATGTAGTAGTTTTCCGCCTTGTAGGTGCAATTTCCGGAATATTTATTAGCCTTTGTGCCGAAAACGTCGTGATACATGGTGATACCAACAGTACTTGTCATTGTGTTGACAGGAGCAGACTGTGAACGAAAGCGGGAACGGCTTCGAAAATTACCTCTTTGGTTGTTGCGGGATCGACAATGTTGATATACAATAAGTGCTGCTACTTGCCTGGTCAGTTTTGCTACTTATTATTCTGCCATGATGTTGAACATGACGTCGAAGATCCGTGGGATGTCTTCGATGAAAATGACGTCGCTGCCACAATAGGTGTTGTGGAAACGGCGACTTCGAGTATACGATCTGCCAATGTCGCAAGTGCTTCGAACGGAGTCTCGACCTGTAAAGCGATTATTGTCTGAATGTTATATCGTAATCTACTTGACCAGATTTATTTTAGTCTATGGTCAGGTACAGCCGGTCCAGCTAAAGCTTGCAAGTATCGCAAAAACTGTAACGATTTTCGGTTGCAGAGTTCTTCGTGAACTAGCAGTTGCTTTATCTTTTTCTAGTGTGATTCGGTCAGCTTACTAATAAGGCAGTTTTTCAACATCTCGTATTTGTTTTCAGATGGAGGTGATCACCTCTCGTACCTCAGCTACGGTAGCGAAGTCCATTTACGAGATGGCGTAGTAAAACTTTGTTGAATCTGTTTTATACATATGGTGAACTGACCTTCTAGACGGGCAAACCATAATTCCGGGTGCCACCGGCCAAAAAGGCCAAAAAGGCGGTATTTTCACTCCAACACTGGAATCTGAGGCAATAACTCTTCACCTACGGCACGGGGAATCCGAGATGAAACAGCAAATTCCGGGTTTGAGCGCAACCTACCCACCATGGAAAATCAGATTCGTTGCATTGAAGCGCACTCAAGCATCATCTTCATCAAGCCTGGAAACTGCAAGCGTCGATGACGCATAGGACAGCTCTGCTTAATGACCTTCGACGTGCTGACTCCTTTCCGGACTGTAAATACTGTGTATATTGTAAATACTCATCGACTTCTCTCATACTCACTATCGCCAGTGACTCAGGCCACTGTCGGGCGAGGGTATTGATGATCAGGCGATCCACATACATGATGGATGTCAAGCAAAAAAACGCCAGAAGTTGTTAATAGATGTCATCTCGGATCGCTGAAACAATTGACAATCGTTCCTGCTGTATATAATTATAACAACGTCCGAGCATACGCTGTTGGGATCTCCCTTTTAAGCACCTAATATCCACAGCGGACGCAGCCACCGGACCTCTTCTATATCCCCTCAAGACCCCAGGCATCATATGATGCCAAAAAAAATGATTACCACGGGATAAGGTTCAAATCGCGATGCCTCAAAAAAACCTGGAACTTGGAGAAAATGTGTCTTGCCTAGCCTCCTATGGAGCCGAAACATGGACGCTCACTAAGCAAATTATACACAAAATCAAGGTGGCACAACGAGCAATGGGGCGTTCCATGTTAGGTATCTTTCGGGATGACGGACGGTGGACCAAAGCAGTCACGGAGTGGTGGCCAAGAGGAGCTACAAGGCCAGTGGGCAGACCACCTGCCCGATGATACGATGATATACGACAGGATCTCAATGGATGCGGATGGCACAGGTCCGTAGGGGTTGGCGCTATAGAGAAGAGGCCTGTGCCCAGCAGTGGGTTGATGTGTGCTGAGCAAGTTTCGAGAAAATGTATAGCAGCTTCCTCGTCGCTTTATTAATATTTACGGTTTTCTATGAGACAGTACAATAATAAAGAGAAATATGAAACTTATAAAAAAGTTTCTTCTAACAACCTTAAGTATAAGGATGTAAGTGCTACTTTCTACGACGAAGGAATTTCTTATTTTTCGTAGCACATAAGAGGACAAATTAAATATAAAGCGAAGCGATGATAATTATAATAATAATCTCTCGCTTACGCGTAATGTGTCCAGCGGCGATTTCTATACCACTGTTTGATTACCCGTGTTATACTGACATCTTGGGGACAAAAACCCTTGTACATATTAGTTGGATTTGTTTTTAGATCTATGTTTACCTGTTGTCTCGACCGTTCAGTCGACTTGATAGGGAACTTACATACCATGTACCTAAAATCATGATACATAACTTTACTCCTGTTCTACTCTAAGTTCTAAAAAATCAACCCTACTACTGTACCCCTAAACTGTATTAGGGTTATAAGTCGTTTCAAACATCGTCACGCAGAGTGAATTAGTAGTAAAAAAACTTTTCCATACGGGATGGCAAAGCACAGTTGTGATCAGGCTTAATTAGTAATTCAATAGACGACCTCTGTGGCGCAGCGGTTTTGGTTTTGGTTCGATCCCCGGCTGGGGGTAAAGAAAAAAACCCCCAGGTCTTGGATGTTTATATGTGTGACGTAGCTGTTTCTGGTTTCCAGGACACAGGGTATCCTAGTGTGGTGCCAGAAGCAATGTATGTGCCTGTATGTAAATGTAAATGTATGTATATAGTCCAAGAAGAGGCAATTGATAGTTTTTCTCCAATTTAGACCAAACTTTTCACCAAAATCCATACCCGGGAAGATCTTACAAATTCGGGACGCGGAAAGTGGCATGCCATTAGGCCAACTCTGTTTTCTGTGAAAGCATTCTTATATTTTCAAATACTTCAGGGATAGCATTTCGTGTGAGTATATGTAAAATAATGGCGCCCAACGGGACCCAATTACTAAGCCACCGCTGCGAACAGCCCGACGGATCTGTCTGACAGTTCGTCACCGGGGTGGGGTGTATCTACCTCATGAGCGATACGTAAAGAGTTAAACTTTTCACAGAAAACGTATTTCTTCCAGGCGCTACAGCAACAAATAATGAACTGAACGCAATTTGAAAAAAAAAGTGCTCGCGCAAGTGAAGTGCTTTTTTACGCTTTTTCTTGTACGTTGGTACGGAACCCTTCGTGTGTGAGTCCGAGTCGCATTTGACCATTTTCCCCATTCTCTCAAACATACTATTTGTCATGTCTTGGAAATCAATCAGTAGTGAGTACCCAGCGATACATGCGATGGCTACTTCTTATCAATTTAGTCAATCAATTCAAAATCGTTGCTGATGATTACCAGACTTACGACCGAATGGGTGCCCACCGCTGGACACCGGTGTAGAGGCAGGTCAAGAATTCGATGGCGGGACGACCTGGACAGGTTTTTGCCGGGCTCGGCTGGGGCGGCACAGGATAGGGAAGAGGGGTCTGAGATAGGGGAGGCCTTTGCCCAGCAGTGGACACGTTAAAAGCTAGCACAGTTAAAAGCTTCAACTTATCCATGACCAGCAGCAGTCGTTGTTTCTGTTTCAATGTGGGGGGGTAGGGGGGGCTCCGAACTAATAACGTTAACGACGCCAAAAAGGGTTAACAAGTGCAATTGGTCTATCTGTTTGGTTGCAGTCGTTGTTTCTGTTTCAATGTGGAGGTCGGCCTATCCCCAAACCCTCCGCTTTTTGTTCCGTATTAATTACGTTCACGACGCCAGAAAGGGTTAACAGGGTATCCCTTTCCTACGCATCCTTTTGTGTTTCCTAATTTTTATTCGCATAATGAGTTTGTCATTGGCATAACTAGATTTTAGTATGTTTTCTGTGGGAGTACTTTTGAGCCATCTCATTGATGTTTTCATATTATTATCTGGGCATGATGATAATAATGATTTATAATATTTATCTGAAGGCAGAAGTTCTTGCTTCAGTTTAAAATTTACGTCTTCTGGTTCAGTTATCTTATCGCTTTTGTTTCTTTGTATATTGTTTATTTAAAATTTATATTATTTGGTAGATGAGCCAATACTTATGGTGAGATTGCAGTTTAACAATTGGATATAATTTGGATTGCATTGTACAACAAGCAAACCGAGCTTGCGACTTAAAGTAATAAAAAGGCTAGAGTAGGTTAGGGTTAAAGGTTAGGTTGGAATTTAGAAGAAGCAAAACCGGAGCGTAGCAAAGCGGAGCGGAGCAAAGCGTATGCAAAAATCAATTGAATACCCTATTTTACACCAAACTACATGGGGTCGCCTCGCTTCGCTTCGGCTCCAGGTTGATTATAAAGTTATGACCTAACAAACCTAACTTTAGTACTCGGAGAGCGAGTAATCTATCACAACAAATACGGTTCTTTAAAACTACATGGGTAATTTGGTAATCATGTCGCATATTTGGGAGTCAATTGGTAAACTATAATGTGCCAATAAAATGTGTCAACATTTAATAATTCGAATATTAGCTGCAATACGAATTTAGTGTGAAGTTTGTTCGGCATTTGAGTAATGAGGTGTTTCTCTTTATGTCTCATCCTCCACGATGCGAAAATAATGTTGTACCTTTTTATGTTTTTTCTGTATGATTATAGGGCTTATAATGCTTTTGCTTCCTATGTTTATGACTTTGAAATATATTGTATATTATTATAAGTAGCCAAAATCTTCCCAGGGGTACTTTTTACGTGGCAAAAAATGCATCTTCATTCATGTATTTTCTTTGCTTGAAAGCCAGATGTTTCACCATCAGTACGTAAAATTAAACATTATTATGTAGGCGACCAAGTGACGTTGGTTTTGAAGGTAATTTTGAAATGAAACTTAAAGAGAAATAAATATAATACATTTAGACGGATCGGCGGGATTAACACCAGCGACTTTCAGATCACGAATACCGCAAATGAACACAATCCACCGCTTCATATTGCTTTATGCAGTGAAATTACCGATGTTACAGAGCGGGAAAAGAGGATGTTCGTGAAACTTGGATAATAGCATTTTGGTGAGTTGTGACCTAGCTAGATTGTAATAATAATACCAAACTATATGCGTTAGCGAAACGCAATTTGGAAATTAAAGAAATAAAGTAGTATCCAAAAATCTTTAAATGACGATACACGAAACAGAGACTACCTTCTATCTACCCGTGAAAACCGCATAAAAATTGTTTCAGTAGTTTTTACGTTGTCCTCAAACATACATAAAGACAGACACAGAAAAAAACCAAAAAATCGCTGATGTGCGATGTTTTTTAGTGACCTCCTTTTATTTTGATATCTTATCTTCAATGTAGATACTAGTTATAGTGTAATATTTATTTAT
This sequence comes from Argyresthia goedartella, assembly GCA_949825045.1. Taxonomy (NCBI): domain Eukaryota; kingdom Metazoa; phylum Arthropoda; class Insecta; order Lepidoptera; family Argyresthiidae; genus Argyresthia; species Argyresthia goedartella. The sequence goes on from OX463823.1 coordinate 13,008,932, forward strand.
GGTTTTTCGCTTGCTTCTCATGCACGAGATGCAGGTTTGAATCTCAGTGCTGAGCGTGTACCAATGAGATTTATATTTAGTACATTATAAAGACGTTCTAATGGAAATGGAAAACAACGTGATACCTTCGTCCCTCCATAATGCAGCGATGGGCTAGCCCCCTGTCATGCAAAATGAAGTATTGAATAACTGGCTAAAATTGGGCACAGTTGTGCCTCTGCCACCCCTTATGGGAAACGGCGTGACGCTATGTTATGTTATTTATTTATAAACAGTATGTTTATTAAGTGAATGTAGACCCTCGTAAGTTTCTTGATCAGTAATATCTCGATTGTAATTTATCACTTATGTTTAGCCTCCCTCATCCTAACATGCTTAGCTGGAAGAGATCTCTTACTATATAAAGTATTTTTTTTTTATGTATTTCTTGTTTTTTTGACTTATTTGCCTGCAATAAAGAAATCATGAATTATGAATAGGACAGAGTGGCCGAATCGTATTTAGAAGTAAAAAAAAGTTACTTAGATAGAATGGAAATAGGTCCTTAAATTGATATTCAATATGGCGTATGTTATTACACTTCTCCCACACACCCAGTATTTATAAATATGAGTTACTTAATTGTCGTATATAATAATACCTTGGACACTATATACACACATTGGTCTAGCCCCAAACTAGGATTCCCTGTATGTTGGGTAATGGTTACTAATCAACGATACACATACTTATATAGATAAATATTATACTTAGAGAGATAAACAACCATGACTAGGTTACAAACATATATTCTCATCAAACAAATATTTGCCCCCACCGGGACTCGAACCCGGGACCATTAGCTTCGTAGGCAGGGTCACTGCCGATTCAGCCATTCGGGTCGTCAATATATTGACAACTATCCTTTTTTAAACTGCTGGTTTATTTAATCATCATTCTATCCAACGTCTTTGTACAAAACGAGCAATTAAGCACAAACTTTGGAAGTTATCGTTTCCGCGGCGTATGCAAATACAATGTGTGGAGTAAAACAGACTGGGCGGGGTCTAGAGTGATTTATAACACTTTTTATAGCTCGACTACGTACCAGTTCGTATAATCTATGCTTAATTTGTCGCTTAAATATTGGCAACTTTTAGGTATACTGTACTTAGTAATCTACTTTCTGTGATATGGCCCTAGTCTAAGTTCGTAATTCCTTTATTGTACTACACAAAACAGATATACAGATAACTTATAATAGGAAAACCATGTATGAAGGCGAGCTTATCTCTAAAAAGAGATTTCTTCCAGTAACCCATATTTAGTGTTTGTTAGTTTTAGAAGATCTTATTTTCGTATCGATAATTCAAGTCTATTCCAGTTATGTAGAGAATAATTATCAAAGTATTCAACAGCTCATTCCGTGATTTTCACAACTTATTCCCCGATAAAGCATGCATCATCATCATCACCTTCATAAGGCCTAGAGTATCTGTATCAGATTTAAGTTTTCTTTATCGAATCGCTAGGATCCAAGTGCATTAGACCAGAAAGGTTCAGAAACGGATGGCCGCCATGTGTCAGCTTGAAACATTACACGGTTCAATTCATGTGACACCCTGTTTTCTCTTCCTTGACTTTTCCATATTTTTACAAAATAACAGAATACTATGTAAAATATTTGGTGAATTATATATATTCTTTATTATTATTGAGAAAGCGAGCGGAGTATCAATGTGATCATTGGATTCTTGCAGCTTACTTTTTATGTTTTAAATAATTAATGTAGCCCATTAGCTTCCCTGCCGAGGGGCGCCAGCCTTTACTCGTATAAGACTGCGCTATTATCCAACACACTGGCTCTATAGGCGTTGATAGATGGTTGGTCCTCACTAACTTTGATCTCTTATTATTCTGTGGCCAGCACATTCAGATCCTGTCGCTATTTATTTAAGTCAGTCTCTAGAAGCAGCACAGTTTGATGACTCGGTGATTCAACGATATTCCGAAGTGAGACTTATGTGGGATGCTTGCTCAAGTCTCATCTCATTGCCAAACAGGTCACTTAAAATCAAATTCATCTGTATCATGCGACAGTTTTGACAAAACCCCAGTTAGACCCGACGAATGGGACAATTTGACCATGATAACGTTGTTTTGTTGGATTTATAAAAAACTAGCTGACCCGCTCTCGCTTCGCTGCGGGTAGCTCTACCCCTACTTTACCCTTACCTATCCCTACCCTAACCCAGCCCTACCCCTAACCGACCCCTATCCAACCCCTACCCCTACCCAACCACTACGCTACCCCTACCCTTCCCCTACCCTACCCTACCCTACCCCTGCCCTACCCTACCCCTACCCTACCCCTACCCTACCCTACCCTACCCCTACCCTACCGCTTCCCTACCCCTACCCTACCCCTACCCTACCCCTACCCTACCCCTACCCTACCCCTACCCTACCCCTACCCTACCCCTACCCTACCACTACCCTACCCCTACCCTACCCCTACCCTACCCCTACCCTACCCCTACCCCTACCCTACCCCTACCCTACCCATACCCTACCCTACCCATACCCTACCCTACCCTACTTTTAAACCTTCCCTGGTCTACAACAAACATTTCAAAACCAAAATCAGCTAAATCGGCCCAGCCGTTCTCGAGTTTTAGCGAGACTAACGAACAGCGATTCATTTTTATATATATAGATAATAATTTCATGCCCATGATCTTTGTCGTGACGCTCATCTTATTATTTTTATTAGTGGCGCGCTAAATCTCTTTTGAGGTTAATTGTGTCAGTGTCAAGGGTATTTAAAAGACATCAGGTTTTCTATCAAGAACCTGGAAATTAATGTGTTGAGGATAATTTAATTTTGATTCAGGGAGGCAGTGAAGGTCTGTGGGGTCCACGTAATTACTTCGAACGTGACCTACTGCCTCCTCATGCTCATCTTTCTTTCCTCTTTTTCTGCTGAATGGTACCATTACTCATTGCGAATTATTATGCCTGTAGGTTTAGTATTCCTTATTCGGAATACATAACGATGACACAAGACTTACTTATTGATTTAGTTCCTTTTACCCCTATTTGGTGTTTGGGGCCGATGTGAGTCTTCTCCATTTTTCTTTGTCCATTGACTAATGTCACAACGTAAAATGACCCACGTATAATTCAGGCAATTCAATACCTGTTGGAAACCTGAGAGTTCACTAGAGTTTTGATACGATTTTGAACCCCATACCATTTTAATAAAATTCAAAACCTATAACGGGACAATGACACCTTCTGACGTCACCAGGGCATTAAACTCAATGATTGATCGACACAATGGTAAACCAGAGTGAATTTGACTATGAGCCACTCGATGTGTGTTCAGGAACCATTTACAAATTCTCGTGCTCAGTTTTCATGTAATAGGTTGTGGCATATGACCAGATATACCGGAAACGGAAATAAAGGTTTTTTTTTCTGGCACTCGGCCCACTGACGTTTGTTTTACGTTGCCTACCCCGTTTTAAAGAATAATTTTATAGACGAGCTATCTCAGCAAGGCAGGTACGTCTTCCATAATACTATCGCAAGTGGATAGAAATATTTGTCTCCAATCTCAAAGTTGTGTCTGCTTATAGCTTTAGTTATGTTGATCAAAGACAAATAAGTAATTTTTGTCTATGTCTTAATCTAAAGACACTGCGAGAGCGGAATGCTCAGATAGCTGATCAACTATAGTGTGCGCTGTGTCTTATAGAGCTGTCAGTACCCGAACGAAAGACAGTAACAGAATGACTTTAAGCGCCGATTTCAGAATTGAGAAATTCACTAAGTCAATCCTTAAGTATCGTTCTTTCTGTCACGTTCTTTTTTTGTGAAATCTGCAGTGACAGAATGCTACTTAAGTATTTGATAAGTGAAATTCTCAATTCAGAAATCGAACGTAAGTGTCCGTCAAACTTTCAGTTATAGGTTATGCACCCTAGGTGTAAAAAATCGCTTTACCTGAACCCAGGTATAATATCTTGATATTCAGCTGGCAATCAGCTCCACAAGTCTGTTTATATTCGCAATTATTTTTACAACTTGTTCGTGATTAGACTCGAAAGAAACCTGCTACCTCTGCGGGGGAAAATTTCTACGAGAACTGAATACAGATCGCGATTAAGAAGACAAGTAAACATACGCAGCCCTTGATCACATCAAGAACTTCGTTTCTTCTCTGCATGTGAAAGTAATCTGTGCGGCATTGAGATCACATTGAAGTTTTCGTTTCTTCATCTCAAGTCTATTTGACAGTTCTATGCTTTGTCACAGTGACGGTTTAGCCATATTAAATCTCAAATCAAATCATTAAACAAAACAACCGTAACATGAAAATAGTCTATAAAGGCGAGCTTATCTCTGGTAATAGATCTTTTCTATCTAACAAGGTTAATATGGGAAAGGTAATTTCCACGCGCTTCAGATAGCTCTTAGAGCTAACAGTGTTTTATTAATACGGGTCTTAGAAGGAATGGTTCCCAAATGCGGTGCACTTTTCAAATATAGAACCGTTTAAAGTTAATTGTACATGGAAAAACGTAAAACGACAGTATTTTCTACGAGAATACCTTTTTAATTCTTATTAAAAAAAATGAGAGAAGAGTCTAAAATGAGTAGGTTAGAAATAGTAGGTTATCCTAAATTCAAAACAAATGCCTCTCTATATGCGTAGCTAGACGTTGATGGTAAGAAGTACGGGGGGGGTATCCATCTCAAACGTAGTGCAAAAGAAAATGAGATTATATTTGTGTAAATATCGTTGAATGGGTCGATACAGTTAATTAACTAAAGTCTAAAGTCTGTCTTTAATTTACTAAATAACTAAATATCATCTTCTAAATATACCTTGTTAAGTTATAAGCCAGTGCTACTAAGCTTCAGATAAGATTTATCTCAAGGCCCATAGTCTTCAGTCATTGTTTCAAGATCACGTTTCATTACCGTAACAGTTTGATTTCATAAAGGAACCTTTATTTTACGGCTTTTGCCATAGTTTCAAAATAATATTAAAATTATATATGAAAATAGATTATATAGTACACCAAGGCGTTGAAGCACTGTTTTATGTCACAAGTACGATATTTGATCTTGAACATAACGAAGAACTCCAGATTTAACACCCGAGCGCAGTGAGGGTATTAAAAGTTATTTTTCACACCTTTCATTCGGAAAAGTAAGTTTTGCTCCACGACGAGAGGGAGCAAAATGCTACTTTTCTGTTTAAGCTACTTTTTTAATTTATTCATTGGCATGTAGCATTTACGCAATCTGCCCATTAAACACAGATCTTAATAAAATAATCGATTGTAATTTCATCGTAGTCGATAAAAACGAACATGTTTCAAGTTTTACTTTTAACAACGTTATATGAAAATTTATGAATGTTTCAAATATAAAAAAAATGACACAATAAATTATATGTTTTACTGAAATCAAAACTATCGATGACTGTGATAGAATATTGATATCCGATACCATTGTAATATTCAATTCAATTATTTTTACACATTGGTAAAAGTAGCACAGGAATATTTTATTTGTTACCTTTCCCTTATCCTTCACAATCCGTGATTATAAAAAAATAAGTTTACGTTGTTCGATTACTGTAAAAGTGGTGAAAGTATAATTCAAAGTATAGTTATCTCATTTCATTTCATTTAATTCAAGAGCATTTAATTTCAATTTTCCTCATAGTCGGTGTCAAAAGTTGTATGTGTCACTCAGGAGCAAAATTATTTTCGTCATGGGCGTTAACACTTGAATCCTTCGTTATGCTCAGGATTCTTACTTAGAATCCTTCGCTTCACTCTGGATTCAATGTACCGCCCTCGCCGTAAATACATCATTTTGCTCCCTTGTGACACAAATAACTATTAAGACTGAGTCCTAAGTGCAGTCAGGGGTTCAAGCGCGCTCAAGAACAAAAACAATGCAAAGAAAAAAAAGTTTGTCTCTGAGGAGTAAACCCAACTTTTCTCACCTTTTCGAGACAATAAAAAGCAATAAACATCTTTTTTAAGTAAATCAAAAGTGAAAAATTATGATTTATACTTTTTTTATATCGTGAATTACATGTCAGGATAAAATAAAAATAAAATTTCTAAGTACACAGTATGAAAAATGTCAACAGTTCATTTTAAACAACAAAGTATAGTAATAAATAATGTCATAGTTTGCTGCTTATTCAGCATTAATCGTAGGTTGTGGGCTATAATGAAATTCAGTTTATTCATTATGACCCGGATAAAGCCCAGGGCTATAATGACTGGCTTTACGTTAGGTTTGTATAATATATAACGTAGCATTGTGGAGCAGGAGGTGTTAAAATAAATGTAGCCCATTAATGTCTCTACCGAGGGGCAAAGGCCTATACCTGAGCAGGATTGCACGCAGGTTCAGTGCGGATTGATTGACTAAAAAAAATGGTCATTTGAAAATCCCGATGAGATTCGGACACTGATTTTGAATCATGATCATTAACATTATCGGTTATTATTTTATTATTACCATTCATTACCGTTCGTCTAATAATTATTTTAATTACTAATAAAGATTGAACATAAACCGGTTGGTAAACTTGGCCATTTGCATATTTAGAGTCAACACAAACTCTCGATTGTCATAGTCGATTTCCATATTTATCGATTACCAGGCTGCCATGTCTGAGCGTGGGCACAATCGGGCGGATAAAAACGTTTCTGTTCAAACAGATCGTGGGCCCTTTGGTATTGAAGGTTACTTTATTAAGTTTTATGGTTAATTGTTGAAAAAGCATATCGACTAATATCCAAACGCATTAGCGCTGTCAACTGTCATTGTAAGGAAATACTCCGTTTTTGACATTCGCTCATATCAATAATGAACCGAAGTCGTATCATGTAATTGACGAGAGATAAACCTGGGAATTTCAATTAAAACATTTCATACACAAGCTAAGTCTCAATCAAAGACAACTCGTGTGAAATAATCGTTTTGTGTCAACGAGTCAATAAAAAATTATAAAATTATAATAAATTTAGCCCCTTAATATCCCCACCGAGGCGCACAGGCCTTTAACCGCTGAACTCCACCACGTGTGGGTTGATGGAGGGGTTGTACGACCACTATCACATAGTGATAGCAGCCGGGACCTACTGCTTAAAGTGTCATCCGAAACACTTAACGTCCGATAATGAACATAAGATAAAATTAATTATCTTGGTTCACGGTCAGGATTCGAGCCTGCGTCTCCAGTGAGAGAAGCAAGCGTGAATCCCATTAGACCACGGAGCTCTTTTTAAAAGGGTTTGAAAATTTATAGAACTCAGAATTGCATGATAATGCTGCCGGTTATTGTTTCTTTTTCGATTATTTCTTTATTGATTCGACTCAAAAACATGGCGTTGATTCAAATTTTAAATTAAATTGAAAAGTTCTTTAATACTGTAGATATTTAAACATCATCCGTGTTACCACAAAAAATATAAACAGCGCTTAACCTCAAAACAAAACGTCAAATCCAATACATTTTTGTTTACAAACAAGTGTTGAACAGTAGTTGATTTTTTTGTAGTAAGGCCCCAAATGTTTAGTACATACACGTCATATTTTGCCTCTTCTCTGCTTCGTACCACTGTTGGAGAAGAACAGATTTTACCATCAAAACTTTCGGTAGTCAACTGTGCACCTGGGCCTATAAATATAAATCCTATGGTCCTATGAGTATAAAAAACCAATTTCAAACACCCTCGATACATTTATGGAACTTTAAAACTCGAAAATTTAGTTCACTGATTTCCTTTGCTGATAAATATATTTCGAACTACTGAACCGATAAAAAACATTTGCAGTGAAGTCTTCTAACAATAAAAGAAAACAGTAATCAATTGAACCGTTAAAGCGCTAGAGTGCCACGGACATGTTGTAGCCATAGTGTAGAATTGATGATGTGGTATCATGATGTGGTTTACCATTTCAGGAAATATAAATACCTACGATCGTTTAAACCATTCGTTTAAATCGTTAAAGATCAACGTTTGAGGATATAGTCGTACACGTTTGGCCATATCGTAAAACGTCAATAATGTAGGGTATCTATCGAAGCCAAGTCATAGAATTTATCGTTTCATGAAATAGCCAACCATTTCATGAATAGTCAGAAAAGGTTGAATTTGACGAAACATGTCTTTTTAAAAGCATTTTTATTCAGTACTACCTACTGTTTTTTTGTGATATACATGTCGAAATAACACAAAGTTTGGGGGCATCGCTGCGCTTGCCTAAGTTTTCACCTAAGCTACCGCAGTGTATTGCCCTAAAAGATTTCTTCGTTCAATGAAAGTTCTAATTCAACCAAGGTTGGCCATTTCATGAATTACAATTACCGGTAGCCGCCTCCATCTTGAAAATCAACAACAAATTGACATCAGCGCCTCTAGCGGTGGTTAATGTAATTATTTTACGATATGATCACCAACGTTTAGCCACATCATAAAATATTCATGCATTTTGATGTTCATAAAACATCATAACATTCATTGATCTGGTCAGGCCATTTCATGATATGATCGATCAGTTTGAGGTGGCTATATCATGAAATTGTCGTATTTCATGAAATTGTTAGTCACATCATCATATGGTGAATTCTACGATATGGTTACGACATACACACAGACATTCAGACGCTTCAAACTTATAACACCCCTATTTTTCGACGAGGGTTAATAGTAAAAATATACATCATTGCGATGATATAGCAACTTTTCAATGTTCATATTTTTAACCCCCCAAGAAAAAGAGGGGTGTTAAAAGTTTGAAAGCGAATTGTATGGGGTTAATCTGGCCTAACACAGACTTTGCTGTTTTTAATTTTGTAATTATTTATTTCTGCTTATTAATTATAATATTGCAATATTTGTTTTAGTTAAGCACAACCAATTTTTAAAAGAGATCTAAAAATCAATCTGTGGGAGATTCTACGCCCTTCTTTTCCCATAGTGGTTCAATATGTATATATGTAAATATCTACAGTAACAAAAGAACTATGACTTTGACTTCAAATTTATCTGTGTGTGGTGTCTGTATGTAACATTAAACTTAACAAACTAGGTACCTTATTGTTATGAGCCATATCTATTAATAAAAATAAATAAATAAATATTCGAGGACAATCTAAAACAAATCGAACTAGGCCCATAGTAAGCTCAATATAGCTTGTGTTATGAGTTCTAGACGAAGATATATTTAAAAGAGATAAATGCTTATGTAAATTCATAAAAAACTTCCAAGACTAAGAAACAAATATTCATTCCCATCACACAAATATTTGCCCTTACCCGGATTCGAACTCACCGAACCGACCGTCAGCTTCGTAGAGAGGGTCAATACCCGCTAGGCTAAACCGGCACTGGGGTGCTTGGCAAAATTTGTCTTCTTATGTTAGCCTCTCCCAGGTACCTGTGACGAACCACAGAATGGGTTTAAACTAGAGATGCAACTAATATTCGGCAACTATTCGGTATTCGACCATTTTTCTATTATTTTGCAAGCATGTTAAAAATTATTTTGCATTCGGAGGGAATAGCAAATAATGTTCACATAAGTTGTCAACAAAATGACTTATCACAATAATTACAAATATGTATTAATTACAAAATAATATATATTTAAAACAAACTCATTAGCATAGAGCTTTCGTGATACACAAATTGTGTTTAATACAAATCTGTCACTGTCAATTTGTAGAATCTAATATAATCACAATTATGTAAGTTTGCATTGAATATTCCCCAGAAGTCCGCAAATATATAGCAGACCCAAGGCAGTGGTGGTATCACGAATATTCCGCAGCCAGAAACAAGCGTATTGAAGTTTCAGTGAACCTTTTGGTATCTGGAAATAAAGGTCATATCATCTAGACTCGGTTACGTTTTTGGTACGTCATAATGTTCCTGCTAGCTGTTTGGCCCTTCGAAGGTTTCTTGGTGAGTCACGTCCTGTCTATTAACTGTGGTTAAGTGTACAGATATGACGAATCATCAATATGGCGGATCACAAAGGTATGTTCTATATACCTTTTACGAGTATAAGATTTCGCTTGAAAGGAAGTCTGCAGAGCCTAAGTACAGCTCAGATGGAAATATGTTTTCATGAGAATTTCCAGGCATCCCTTAGATTTGAATAGAGCCTGTAAAATAACGTTTCATTTTCATGTTATATAATTTATTGCGTAAATCCAAAAACTCTGCTGTCATAAATAAAAAAAACCGTCAAGTGCGGGTCGGACTCGCAGACGATGGGTTCCGTATTATCGTGATAAAACCAAAACAAAAAGAAGAAAAAAAAAACACTTTATCCTAAATAATAAAACCAAAACAAAAAGAACAAATATATGTGTTCTCTGGGAATCAAACCCTGAACTTCAAGATTGCGAAACCGATACAAAACCGACTGAGCCATCTCAAAGTTATTAAGAGCAGCGAAATTTATGGTGATATTGAATCATGATGTTATGAGGTATTTCGCAGGGGCAGGGATTTAAAAAAAACATTCGCTTGTATGGGGACCCCCTATAATTAAAAAAATTGGTTTAGTTCATTATTTGTTGCTGTTGTGGCCACATAAATGCACATTCTGTGAAAATATCCGCTCTCTACCTATTTCGGTTGATCCGATAGAGCCCGGTGACGTACGCCTGGACGGACAGACAGACGGATAGCGGAGGCTTAGTAATAGGGTCCCGTTTGGCACCCTACGGACGGTGCCAAACGGTACGGAACCCTAAAAAAGCTTTTAAATACGAGATAACTGCAAAACAAATTTGAATGGATGGAGCTATCTCACACATACGTATATACATAGTCAGGTCATAAGTTCTGTCACATGTGCAATATGAAATAATTTAGACATGTTTATTATTTATGTAAACATTTATATAGCAAAATGAACTTGATAAAACATAGATTCTTATGGTAATAAAGTTTATTCAAAATGACTCCCGCGATTTTGAATACAGGCCTTTATTCTGCTCGGCCAGTCGTCTATCGCAGCACGAACGAGGTCCATGTCAATATCGGCGGCTGCCTTAATCAAGGATGCCTTGAGTGACTCCAAATCAGGATGAAGCTTTGAGCAGGCCTTTTCCTCCAAGTGTTGCCATATCTTGTAATCTAACGGACTCAAATCTGGACTGGAGGAGGGCCAGTCTTCGTGCCGGATGAAGTCGATTTCACGCACCGCCAGCCAGTCATGTGTGCTTTTCGCTCTATGAGCTGGCGCAGAATCTTGTTGGAATACCCAGTGCCTGTTATTAAACATGGTATGAGAAACAGGTTCCACAAGGTTCTTGAGGACTGTATTTTGATACACAACTGCATTCGTTTTTACGCCTTTCTCACAAAAATGTACCTCAGTTGAGCCCCAATAAGAGACTCCCAACCAAACCATGAGCGAGGATGGAAAATGACCTCGTTGGACACGCGGAATACGGTTGCTCGCTTCTTCACTGCTGTGTGCGTACACCTTATCATTTTGTTTGTTGTAGCTCTCTTCCACGGTGAAAATTTTTTCATCCGAAAAAAAGAATTCCCGATGCTTTATTCCCGCGTACCGCTTCAACAAAGCGCGGCATCTCTTCAGTCTCAGGTCCATTGTCCTGTTTTTCTTCGATATGCACTAAGCCCTAAGTCTTCATTTAACACCCTTTTCACCGTGGTCCTGCTTAACCCCATCTGAAGGGCCAACAGTTTCTGCTTACGTATGGGATTTCTTTGAATTCGCGCCTTCACAGCTTTTATCACTGCTGGAGTCCTAACAGAGCGAGGGCGACCACTTCTTGACCTGTCATCTACACTAGAGTCTTCATTGTATCGTTTTATGGTACGATAAACGAATCTTTTGGTTGTATTCAAATTTTTCAGTAAGTCGAAAATCTGAATTGGGGCGTAACCGCAACGATGCAACGCAATAACTGCGACACGGTCTTCTTTAAGTGTCCACTCCATATTTAAAAATGAGGAAAATTCTAAAAAGTACACATTTTTATTTTCATGAAAAATTCGAAATTCGAATTCAATAAACTTTTTTGTGGCCAGCGTTCTAATTTCAAAAGTTTTTATTGTGTGACAGAACTTATGACCTGACATATGTGTATTTTTATAAAAAAAACATAATCGATCTAGTATGTGTCTATATATTGATTTTAATATGTACGAACACCTCTACATAGGTACGGATTGGAAGTGGGCAGCATTAGCATATCAATAAATATGTATAATAAAACAGTAGAACCGGTTTGTCTGTACATTGAAGATACTGTAAAGAGGAAGAGAGGGTCTAAAGAATAGCCATAGATCACAATCAGCGATTTTTAGAATTATTTTCTATATATATGTCTGTGTGTTTAAAACTACTGAACGGTTCTCACAAACATCTAGAACATAATAATAATAAAGTTGAAGCTTTGTTTACTTGAAATCGGATATGAGAATATTTTTTTATCGTCATTTAAAGATTTTTGGACACTGCTTTATTCCAAAATTTCAAAATTGTGTTTTGCTAACTGTTTTTGAGTTTGGTCTTATTATTACAATCTAGCTAGGACACATCTCACTGCTAAAACGCTATTTTCCAAGTTTTTAACTTGGGTTGGATCATTAGGTTCATATTATTATTCGCTCTGCGATCTTAAAGCCGCTGGTTTAAATCCCGCCGCCGATCCAAATTTTTATTTTTTAACTTTAATTTTTATTTTACCTTCCGCATCGGGGTCGCTCGGTCGCTCAGTTTCCAATGCTTAATTTTACGTACTGATGGGAAAAATCTGCCCCTTATGCGAAGATAATCAAAAGAAACTAAGTTGAGTCTACATGAATGCATTTTTGGCCAAGTTAAAGGTACCCTTTATTGATCAACACGCTATGCTTAAGGTGATGGCCACTTTAGCCAGGTTTTGGGGGGAAGGAGGGAGTGAACGTAATAAGTACTGTGTAAAAGACATGGATTTGGGGGGGCGGAAACAGAAACAACGACTGCTGACAAAGAGGAGCTGATAACCCTTTCTGGCGTGGTAAACACAAACCACACGGAGAAAAGAACGAGGGGTTGGAGGGGCGAAGCCTTCTAGGTCCTGTACTAACTATTTCAGTGAGATCCCGCCGACTTCATCATTTTTGTTCGATCAACGTCCACCTCTCATGATCCCCACCTACCCTTTAGGGGGTGTATCCACTGTAGCCAACCTTGCTGCAGTGGATACACCCCCTAAAGTCCATACAGACGAAGTTGCGGGCATCAGCTAGTGTTAAAACAAGTATTGTTTTATCCACGGTTTCAAAATTAACCTTGACGTTGCTGCTGACATCGCAAAAGCAACCAGCCTTTTTACTAAACAAACAGGGGTGGAAATCGCATCACGCGACTTCTACCGTGTTATTTTTAAATCGACTACTGAATATTCTAGGATGATCGATAAATAAAATAGCGGGATTCTAAACACATTGTAAATAGAAAACATGCATTGATTTAATTTTTGCTTACAGTTTACAAGTTGATCATGTTGAATAGACCACGAGCATGAAAAAAAATATATATCAAACTGACAGTTTGGCACCTACTACAGAAGTGACGTCTCAGCACGTGCGACGTAATTGTCAAAACCATGATACTTATATGTAAGTGACAGAGCTATGCTTTAATTTCCTTCTCCTTCTTTAGCTTGGAAAGGGAAGAGAGACTTATTATTATAAATTGTATGTTTTTTAGTCTCGAAATATGTGGTGATAAATATCGCCACTGAACCTGTACTCAGCTGGGAAGCTCAGATGGAAATTCGTTTACGTACGTGGGGCGATGAAGGAGATTAATACATTTTGATTTATCTAAGTGTATTGACAGTACTATCTCAGTCTCGAACCACCAAATTCTGCCAGTGCGGCGGTATGCGACGATTACAATAATATTATAGATATGTAGATTAGATTAAAGATAGATTATACTTTTATAGATAGTCGCTATTACGAAACGTTTTCACAGATAATACTCGCTGATATACCTACGTATACGTAGAATAATTTGATGGTTCTGACCAGATGGAAGAATATTTTTTTTTCCGGGATAATGGAGTGATAGTTATTTTACAGAAACAAGCAATCGATAATCCTAAAACATGTACAATGGCATGTGACCTCGATGCTCAAAAAAGACCAATTTTGTTGCCTATTTTCGGGGGTGGCCTATTGGCATATGTAACTAATTATTTGAGATAAAGTTCAACAATAATGATACGGAGTAGAATGTAAGAAATAGTGGAAAAAACTTCTGATTCATGTTTTTAGATAGTTCTTTCGATTATTTATCATTATACCAGAGTTTATAATATTGTAAGATAACTTCATGTAGTTACGATGTCAATGATTTAAAGATTATTTCCGATATCTGAATTGAGAATTTCACTAATCAAATACTTATGTATCGCTCTGTCCCTACAGATGTCACAAAAAAGAGCGAGACATAACGACACTTAAGTACTAACTTAGTGCAATTCTTAATCCAGAAACCGGCGCTTAATCTTTTGTAATTTCATATCTGGTTAAAAAGTAAAATGTGGGTGATATGTGTGAAATATGTATTGATATTTTTGCAAGCATTTTTGATTTACTCCACCGGGAATTCTGTGCCGGGATAGAACATTGGGTCGCCAGCACCGCACCTGATAGGTGTAGAGGTGCCTCCAGGCTTTACTTTGTGTCACACATACACAAAGTAAAGCTTTAAACCTACAATGTAAAGCCTGGTGGCACCTCGAAAATAGTACAATATCGAAAATAAAACTGTCGTTGGTTAAAATAACATAGTTCAAAACATCTTAAAACTAATCTAATTTAAAAGTCCAAAGTCGTAACACGATATATGAATCGCTGAAGTTTATAATATCCAATGGTCAAAAGATCAAATAGTTAAGATATCTAAACTACTAGTACGTATTACAATATCTAAATTAAAAATGTCGTTGGTTAAATACTAAAGTACAAAACATTTATTGATTTAAAAGTCTAAAGTCGTAACATCGATATAGGGAACGCTCAAGCTTATAATGTAGAATGGTCAAAAGATCAAGTAGTTTAATAGCTAAACTTACCTGTTACCAAAAAAAATATTAATAGCGTTTATCCTCAAAACAAACGTCAAATCTAATACGTTTTTGTTTCTAAACAAGTGTTGAACAGTAGTTTATTTTTTGTGGTAAGGCTCTATAAAGTCGATATATGAAACACTGAAATTTTAAATATCGAACTTTCAAAATATCTGTAACCTATAAAACGATATATAAATTATGTCGTAAATGTAGTCGCTTAAGCCATAATTAATCTCCCTTTTAAAGAATATTGGAGTATTTGTTTTCGATAGACTTACTAATTGTCGAATACATTATGTATAATGAACTTTATGTATTTTGAATTTAGAAGAATTACCATTAGATATTGTGATTTTACAAGTTTTGAATTTGGTATTTTAACAAACGACATTTGTACTTTCGATATTATAATACGTTCCCCCTCTAAACCTATCAGGTGTGACGCTGGCGACCCAATGTTCTATCCCGGGATAAAAATTCCGGCTTAGATGACAGTAAACTGAATTTTATCGTCATGGCATCACACTTAAATAAGCACACAAAAACCGTATGTATCTCAGTATCATGTGTATCCCACCTGAAATTTCTATTCTTTTTATGTTTGTTATCGTTTGCAGTCGGCGTCTGTGGGTAGGCAACTCATCTTTTTACTGGTACTTGTCTTACTGTCAGGAATCTTGCGTAAAAGGATTATGATATAATTCTCCAGTTCTTGCTAAGGAATAATGAAGTGGTAATATTGAAATGAAATTTGAATTTTCCTACAATGTTTCAAATTATAAATGGAGGATGAAAATCTAAAATGTCTTCCCACAGCATTCATTACTCAAGCTTAGCGTTTATTATTTCAAGAGTTTTCTCTCTCACTAAGAAGAACGTGTACATGTTTTTGTTTATTATGTATTTTCGAGGCTATGAAACTACGTTCATATTAATAATTAGTTCAGCGGAAAACGTAAGAGACAAACCACAAATAACTTTGTCATAAGACTTCATTCGCATTTATGATATAGAGTATAACTTAAAGGCTTAGTAGTATTTTCAAGGGTTGTTAAGAACTTCATGCCAAAAATATTTCGCAATGAAACTGATTTTTAATAATAAAATATTACTACATCTTTTGTTACACCTTGTTTATCTGGATGATTTTTGATGATGGATTTGGTTAATGATGTAAATGTAAAAACTACAGAGGACATAAGGCACATTACAGTTGGCATTTCTAAATGAACCGTGCACGAATCACGACGCGTGTAACGGTGACCTTGTGCCCTTAGCACAGGCGAGGTACGAATAGTGAAGACACGGTCTTCGTCAGAAGCGGGCAATGAGGAAGATTAATACATTTATTTTCATCTTAGTACAGTTCATGTAGCAAAAAAATCGAGCGGTATTAACGTTAAGTCTTACATTATCCCATACGGAGTGGCAGAGGCATAGTTAGACCCAGGTTGAGCCAGTTAATGAATAGTTAATTTGGCGTGACTGGGAGCTAACCCATCGCAGCAGCTATGGAGATGGTTTCCTGGCGATGTTTTCCAATAGCCTTAGAATTCTACATATTATACAGAGTAGCCTCCTTAAAAAAAAACTAAATAAATAAAAAGGCATTATTTTAACGCAATTTTTTTGGCAACACATATATTGTTTAGCACAATAAGCTTTTACTCCCAAATATGTTTAGTGCCTCCATGCAGTTTCGCAGAACCGTATTGGTCACTTTCTGTTCGAATACTGAAGTTAGCTTTGTAATATAAAACCTGGAGCCGAAGTGGAGCGAGGCAACGTAGTTGTGTTCAAAATAGGGTGTAAATTTTTGGTGAACATTTAGTTAATTTGATATGTTTTTTTTTATCATTATACTTGCCTGGTGTGGGAACCAGCAGATTAGCCATTGCTAAACTGCTGGTTCCCACACCAGGCAAGCCTGTATCGTGGGTAACCAGAAACAGCAAAAACAGAGAATGCGACAGACGGAAAAACAATTCTGTAAGTTAAACTACTTAAACACTAACTTATCCCATTCAGAAATTTAATAGTTAAAAACTTATTAAACTTAGAAAAATATAAACAGAAGGTACGTCTGGCAAAATCTATAAATTATGATATTCTCGTGGATTTATGTAAGTGTAAAAAGTATTTGATCGGATGTAACTTTTAACTCAATTTGGCAAGCAGTTAAACAAACTACATTTTTTGGTAAATTCTTTTGAATTAACCATATAACTTGTACCATCCCTGTCCAAGCACAGTTCCCAGGCAGTGCTAAAGATATTAATCAATCCTGCTTGCCGTCGTCGCTGCTGTGAAGGGCGCATTAATTTAACTCTCAAATGCATTTGCCTCTAAAAAGCTATCACAAGCTTTAATACCTTGTAATCAAAGAGCTTTATTTAGGTATTTTAGATATTCTGTACCTACATAGTAGCAAAGTAGTGCGTCTAAGTAAATAAATGCTTCAGTAAATCATTCTATGAATAGACAGCCAGTAAGATTATATGATTAAATTCCAATCTATTCTTGTAAACTTCTAACGTTGACGACCTCTGAGGTGTTGCGGTTGAGGTTGTGCTTACCACCGACAGGTCCCGGATTTGAATCCCGGCTGTGGAGAAAAAATACCCAAGGTCTTGGATGTAAGGACGTCACTGTTTCTTGTTCCCACGACTAAGGGTATCCTAGTGTGGGAAGAAGGCATCAGGTGCAATGTATGTACCTGTATTAAAAAAAATAACTTTATGATAGCTGATACAACCAGAACATCAATATTTTACGTGCTTCACGTGGCTTGACATGGGTCAAGGGACGGGAGGCTAGCCCATTGTGCTTCTCTTTGTACGATTACCGAGGCCGATTTGTCCCCAACGAGGTCTACTCGACTTAAAGTAAGCTTGAGCCGTACTCCACCACGCAACTTCCATATTGGAATTTATTTAATATGCAAGGCGTTCCTATTACAATATTGTTTGTTTATCAAAATCAAGTAACTATATGAACATAGTACAAAGCTACTCAAATTATGCAATGACACACTCATATAAGTAAAAACTCTTTATTCTTAAAAGAGAATCTTGCCTCAAATCCTTTTCACACGTAGCAGGTTATAAAAAGGATATTGTTTGACTTTATTGTGGAGTCAGAGCGCTATACGCTACGTGCTACGACGTAGCACTCGTCAGCCACGCAAACGTTACGAGAACGTGCTACGTGTTTAGTTTGATCGTATTTGTGGAATTTTGATATTTGGTTATTGCGTTGTTCTGCAGAATATTACAAAAACGTGTGATAGAATTTATGGGGTGGGGTTATTAGGGCATTATTTTGAACAAATTTCACTAAGAACTCGATCAAAAACTATTCTTCAAATTCCCCGCAGTAGAGTAACTTTTAAAATCGCTACTCCTCCCAATATTCTATGTCTCCACCTTATAAAGCGTTGACCTGTGAATTGTGAATGAGTTAACAAAGTAGGCTTAAGTTATTTCTCTAACGAGAGAAAGCGCCAGCATGACTCTGAGTTTCAGTCAAATATTGAGTTGGCTGTTGAGCATCCGCACATTCCCAAACAGCGTCTAGAGGCTCTGAACTGTGGCTCTTACATTTGTGTTGAAAATGTGACGCAGTTTTACGCAATATGGCTTGACCTTGGGGACTAGCGGGGTCGGGCCCTGCCGCTTCGTTGTTCAAGCCTATTTTATGTATATAACATACCTATAGACGGAAAACCATATTTTATATATAGTCTTTAAGTTGGCAAAGATTGGGCAAAGTAATCGACGCGATATAATACAACAAGATTTATTTGTTTGTAGACTTTCTTGCGGGTCTCGCATGGGGTTTGTTTATATTTTGATTATTCAATGTTTTTGTATCCTACAAATAAGGGTATCTTAGTATAGAAGCAATGTATTTGCCTTAAATAGATCAATAATTTTGCACACCAGAAGCCGTAGGAGTGACCCTCCAAGCATAACCCCAAGCAAGCATTTTGGTTGCGATTGTAAATACTTATAGATTGTACTGCAACACTAGTATGCCCTCACCATAAGTTTTTACAGAGTATACTGTATATCTGATTTTAGAAACACATGATCACTAGGTACCTACTCGCAGGGCATACACCTAACCAAAAGACCTCTAGTACTTTGCAAGAACTGTGATACAATTGTTTTAAAAAATCTCTAAAATCTATGTCAATTCGCTCAATATAACATAGAATGATGTCGTCGGTTTATTGTACAATGTGTGGGAGAGATGTTTATAGTTTTAATTTATCTTTAAAGTTCCAAAGAAACCTGCAGTTTATAATTAAATCAAATCTTGTTTAATGATCAAAGCAAGATTAAGATTTTGCTCTGAGGACGATTTTGTTTTGAGATTACTTAGCATTAAGTTTGTAATTTTATGGTATACCATCTTGGATTAGTTAGGGACCTCAAGTTTTCTATTTGTTTTGATGAACTAAGCTTTAGTAAGCCGGGTTAGGGTGAGGCCTGTCGCACACGTGGCTACTCGACGGCGACTCTAGTAATATAGCCGCCATACAATTTGCTAGAGTCCAACGACAACTAAATTGTATGGCGCGTAGTATATGAACTCGAGACGTCTACTGGTAGTCCCATAAAGTTAGTAATTTTCGAAAATGTATAGTTATTATTGCGCGCTAGGATGGTCCTGTTTCATAAACATTCCTGCCGAGCCTAGGTTTTCTGGAAAAAAAAACTCTTTAGAGATAAGCTCGCGTTTGCGTATAATATTTCTATAGCTGTACCTTTATGTTTTCTGTATAATAAAGAACATAAATACGACTTGTCCCGTGTCGGGAACGTTTGGGTTTGCGTTAAAGTTAGTTTTGAGGTCAGGAGAAAATAAAATTAAAAACTAACTACTCTGCAAACAAACGTAGCCTTTTACCATAAGGGTTGGCAGAGGTACAGTAACGTTCCTGTTTAGCTACTTATCCGCCACCTACATAGCCGCCACCGCTAATAAGTATGAATAATGAAATCGACATAAGATCCAATAGTGACAATAACATTAAATGATTTCGTAAGTCCGATGTACTGTACGTTTTTTAATCATGGTAACCAATAGTATTCCATAGCTATTTAGAACAGGAATAAAAAAAAACTTAACAGTATATAGAAACATAAAAGAGTAAAACCAAATAGTGGGCGGATCGAAACAGGTCATAGTTGTGCCTACCCGCATTACTCCTATTAAGAGATGGAGGGAGAATTTCCGATTTCTCTAGAACATTCTCGGAATCGAAATTGTTTGCACTCTTTGTTTTGTTCTCGGTTTTATTGCGGTAGTAATTTTCCTAGACCTATGAGCCGCCTGAGTGGTTTATTGACCTTTCCTAAGTCTGGCGGCAACTAAACATTAAAATGAATACTTCTTATTACTGGTACTGTAGGAAAACTTCTTATATCCATAGCTGCCGCGATAGGCTGGTCAAAAGTGACCACAATTGTGCCTCTGCTACCGCTTATGGGAAAAGGCATGAAGCTAAATTCTTGTTAGTATTTAACATAGTCAGTGGAACTAATAGTAGTTCCACTGACTATGTTAAATACTAACAAGAATATATAATAATAGTATGGGCTATGCGTTGATAACCCATTGGGTTTGATGAGTTTGTAGTTATATACATATCTGGGGCGAAGGACTGTCACGCAAAACGTTGTGTTTGATTACTAGTTGAACGTAGTTTGTTTGTATCTCTGTCGCAGTTAGTTCATTAAATCAGACCATTCATTTAACTAAGTCACTAAAATTCCGTCAGACAAGTGAGTAAACGAAACGTATAACGAGTTGTCTAAACGTTCCTAGGTAACAAGACTTATACAATATAAATATTTTTTTATTTGTACTTAAGTTTATGTTTTAAGTATTTTTGTTGTTCTTACATGTTCAACCTAACACGAAGGATAAAGGGGGCTTCGCTTCGCTCACCCCCTTTATCCTTCACCTAAGCTACCGCAATGTTTTTCCCTGATATAAGCTGTGCAAATCAGCTGTTGTCGTGACGCCATCTTGTTTTCCAACACGCCGGCTTTCGGTAAGACAGATTGTTAAACGTTTTCGACGATGCTTTATTAAAATTAAAATGCTAGTGACTTCGGCTCGATTAACGGTCTAGAGAGTTAGTTAAGTGTCTGATTTAACCAACCAACTGCGATATCTCTACCACCTCGTAACAGAAATCGTATATTGAGGTTTGTCTTGGCAGCATTATTTGTTGAGATATTAAACACATATTTTCCACTGGGTTTCACGTCTCCTCTCGTTGGTTTTACATTATGGTCCTTGCCTATGTGTATTACACGTTAGTTGCTCTACAGTGGAAACATAACTCCTTCTATTCTAGCCCATTGGGGAACTAGTTTTGGCCCTGTGCCATAGGCTACCATATTGACTTTCGCGCCTTCAACTGCTGAAATTAAACCTTAAAATGAACAGTCAAACAAAAACTAGGTGTTCCGCTGTTTGACCTTTTCCCTGAGAAACAGAGCCAAGAAGTGAAAAGTTCTGCTATTGTTTACAATTTGGGATACATATGTTTGAATAACTTTATGGCTTTTTTGAAGTATAAACAAACAGATTGTCATGCCTTTGCCGAAAGGGAATGGCAAACTCCTTGGGCCTTGGGTTAGCCAGTAATTTAGTAGACACAATTTTGCGTAAAGCTATTTTTGTAGATAATGGGAAGACAAAATAACATTTGGTGTACCAAAATAGTCTATGTATTTCATATGTGAATATGAACACGAACCTTAATCTCTCTTTCTCTTTATAGATAACTAATTCAGTTTATTCAGAGCGAGGAACTTCTCGTAATTAGTATACTTTAGCTTAGTTTCAACGTTTGTGTTGGCTTTCCTTCTATTATGGAGTGCAGTTTCTCGGCGTTTATTTTGTAGACCTTTGGGAGGAAAAGTAAGCCAGTCTATTCTGAAATGGACTATCTTATAAGTAGAAATAAAGTCTGTAGTACAACTGCCTTACGAGTAATAAGTACTTTGTGAAAATCTTATTATAAAGTCTACTGCAAAGATAATATAATTACTAAGCTATGTGTACGATTATTTTCACGGAATACGCTGCGAAATAGTACGATTCGTACTTGTGCAGATGTTATGATGATCATAGTTTTATGATGGATGATCATATCGGTATTTATATTAAATCACGATATGATTCCTTTTAATGACACGCTCTTGCACTGAGAAAAGAGTTTCTTGAAACATTTCCACTTGTTTACCATGCAATAATAATTACGATTTTTGAAACAGATGGGTAGCAATTAACATAACATAACATTTACATATATATGTATATATGTAAATGTGGCCCCACACTAGGATAGCCTGAGTCGTGGGTAGCGATGGGGAATTCCCGAGAACATTCTCGCCGCGAGAACTTTGCTGTTAAGATCGGAATGTTCTCCCAAGCGAGAATCTAAGAGAATTAAAACATTATTAAATACGTTCTGGTGCAGTCGGGTAAAAAGGGGTTCATACAGGTAATAAGAAGGTAGGAAATAAACTAAGTGATAAGGAAAGCTGAAGCTTTACGAACTTAAGGCAGACGATCACACAAAACCACTGAAGAGCACTTTAACAAAAAAAAAACACTTCATTCATCGGTCTTAAAAAAATATCTGTTATTCACAATGAGAAAATCTAGTTAAAATACTGAATCATAACACGATTGGATTAATTTGCCTCAATCGTCGGAAATAAAATAATTTCAATATAACATTAGGGTTTTTTGCCATCATTTTTTACTTAAATTTTCCTCTTTTAGAGCTCCTTATTAATCCTTAAATTTGATTAATTAGCTTATTTCTGTTTTTCAGTAATTTCGAAAAAACACCTATTTTTTAACGTCGCCGGGCGGCCCGATGTTATTCCGCGCCGCCCGCTACCCCGTCAGTTCCGCTACTCCGCCAGAAGACGACGGGCGAATGCGGCGCCCCTCACCTCAACAGCCAGAACTGGGCCTTAATATATGAATCAGTAAAAAAATAAACCTCGCGCCGATGAGGGTTCACAAGAAAAATATATTTTCTTGCTAGTTTTCTACGGTTATGGTTTTTCTTTTGCTTATGCTTAGGGATTCTAGAGAACATTCTCGCCACGATAACTTTGCGTTCAAGTTCTCAAGAATGTTCTCCCAAGCGTGAATCTAAGAGAATCTTAAAAAGTGGTTGCATACAGATATCAAATTAACTATGTAGGTAACAATGAAATCTTAAGTTTGACAAACTTTGGTGGAAAAAAATACCGGCCAACTGCGAGTAGGACTAGCACACCGAGGTTTCTGTACAAACATAGTTTTTTGTGATATAACTACAAAAGCCAACGACTAAAAGTGGTGTCTTCTAGCGGCCATCCACCAAACCTCAAAATAGATTCTATACTACTTAAAATTGTTTATTTTAAACCTTGAAACTTAGTCAAAACTGAGTTATGTAGGTTGAAAGTATAGTTTGGTAAATCCGTATTGTATACAAAATAAAGTATTGAATTACTGGCTTAAAGTTGATACGATTGTGACTCTGCCACCCCATTTGGGATTAATTCCTGAATCTTTGTTGTTATTGTTTGGTAAATATTTCATCGTTGTATAATTAAACGCTTACTTGTGCTTGGTGTTTAAGTTAAAAAGAGGTTGAATACAAAAATGATATCCATTTTGAAATCCAACATGGCTGACGTTAATTTGGACTGGACTTGGACTGTTTTAAATTATCCATGTCTGCGATCTTTGATTTCAAAATTTAGATCTCGTATTTTTTCTAAAAATAAATAAATATGTATGTAAATATACAACTAAAACCTACTTTCCAAAAAGATATCGTTAAAATATACCTCACATTCTCCATAACTCAGTTCGGATTGAATTTCTGGGTATATATCATAGTTGGTTTTGTTTTTAATGTAGTCAAGGATCGATATTTCATGTTTTAGTTGATGGCCGCTGGAAAAGTCACCACCCGTACAATTTTTCCATTATTCGAGTTCGCCATAGATTCAGACGTCACACACATATAAACATCCAAGACCCAGTGTTATTGTTATTCCTTCCGGGCCGGGATTCGAACCCGAGATCTCTCGCTTGAGAAGCAGAGCCTCAAACCACAACGCCAAGCCCTCAAAGTGGATCGATTCTTAACTTCGTTTAACTGAATAAGATTATGATTTAGTCGTATTGACTAAATGCCTGAACGTGAGCGCAGCTCTGCCACCTCATATGATTATGGCCGTAAGTCATGCATGACACTTTTTAATCATCTTCAAAATTAAAGGCTAGTATATAATCGCACATCAAAAATACTGATTTGCACAGCAAAAAGGATCAGCAAAACACTTTTTATGTTTTTAATATTTTTAAGTTTATGTTTTAAGTATGTTTTGTTGTTCTTGCATGTTCAACCTAACACGAAAGATAAAGGGGGCTTCGCTTCGTTCATCCCTTTTACCCTTCACCTAAGCTACCGCAGCATTTTGCCCTGATATTTGCTGTGCAAATCAGTATTTTTGATGTGGGATACCTAGGGATAAAATATTATATGAATCTAGGCCCTAACTCGCGTGCTCAGGAGCCATAAAATACCGTCCCACCGAAGCGGCTTAGCATTCTTTCATACTCAACGACAGTACTTTTAACAGACGACACAATAAACGTTATTTATGGACGCACCGGGCATTACTACTAGGAATAGGCTGTAAACAAGTCACTGTTAAGGGGTGAGTATAGCTAGCGAAAGGTTTCTTGGCGCCTGAGCGAGACCGCCTTCTCTCTCTTGCCCATGCAGACTCTCTTTCGTCCCCATGAGCCGCTACCCTCTCCAGGCGGCGCCCAGGCTCCAAGAAACTTGAGGTCAGGCATATAAACATAAACATTTACATACAGGCACATAAATTGCTTCTGGCCCCACACTAGGATACCCTGTGTCGTGGGTATTAGAAACAGCGATGTCACACACATATAAACATCCAAGACCTGGGGTTTTTTTTTCTTTACCCCAAGCCGGTCATTTAACCCGGAACGCTTGGTAGACAGAGCCACAACCACTTCGCCACAGAGGTCGCCAAATATAATATAAAATTTAAAGATTTAATTTTGAAGATGATCAAACAAATCCCGGCCATTTCCAGATGGGGTGGCAGAGGCAGAGCGGCATCAAATTTTAACCATTGATTAATTTAGTGCAATGACAAAAGGTAGTCAAATTATTGGCGTTATTTTGAACGGTGATACCGTTTTTACATATATGTCGCAATTTTATGTTTTAATAAACAGCTTTAAGCTTTACTTTAAGCATCTTTAAGTTTTTTACATACATACTAAGTGGCCTTTTCCCATACGGGGTGGCACGTTTTAACCATGTTTGGCTGTAATTACCTAAGGCAACAAATATGATCACCAAAATATTTTTTCTTACCCAAAATGGAAAAGATCACCAAAAGTTGCAGAAAATATCAGGGCAAAATACTGCGGAAGCTTATAGGTGAAGGGTAAAGGGGGTGAGCGAAGCGAAGTCCCGTTTATCCTTCGTGTTAGTTTGAACATGTAAGAACAACGAAAAATATTTAAGACATAAACATTAAGACATTTAAGTACCCAAAAAATAAAAAAAAGTTTGGTGATCATTCATCCAAACACAATTTGGTGATCATTTACAAATTCCGGCAGTCATTTCGAATTTATTGATAGTAAATTTGCGAA
Source organism: Argyresthia goedartella (assembly GCA_949825045.1). Lineage (NCBI taxonomy): Eukaryota > Metazoa > Arthropoda > Insecta > Lepidoptera > Argyresthiidae > Argyresthia > Argyresthia goedartella. Next base: position 13,034,811 of record OX463823.1, read on the forward strand.
TTTTTTGGTAATCGTTTAAACACAAGCCATTACCTAATACTCAATCTGCCTTGACTTTGGGACCTACCAGGGTAGGGCTGTCCCCTCGTCGGTTGTTCAAACCTGACGGAAAACCATATTTTGTAGTTTTTATGTTGGTAGAGATTTGGCTAAGTAATTGACCCGTATAATACAACAAGATTATTTTGTTTGTTCACGTTCTTGCAGGACTCTCAGGGATGTTTTCATATTTTGCTTGTTCATAATGTTTTTTTATCCTCAACAAAGGGGAATCCCAGTACAGAGGTAATGCATGTGGCTTGTAGATAAATAAAGAAGATAGATAAAGTTCTGTCCATCATCACCTCGCAGGAATGGCTTCCTATACTGTTATATTATCGCTATGTAAAAAAATATTAAACCCTTATCCTCTACTCCTTTGCCCCTCCCACCCCATGAAATATGGACAGACAAATAATAATTTAAGTAACAGTAATTAAAACATTAAAAACCCACCTATAACTCACTAAGAATAATTTAACATTGCAACTAAACCTGCAGCTTATAATTAAATCTAATCTTGTTTTAATGAATAAAGAAAGATTAAGATTTGCCTCTAAAGATGATTTTTCTCGAGATTACTTGGTTTGTAAGTTTTTTTTACCATCTCGGGTAAATTAGGGACCTCAAGTTTTCTATTTGTTGTTGGTTTGATGAACTAAGCTTTAGTAAGCCGGGGTTTAGTGTAAGGCCCACGAGACTACACACGAGACTACTCGAAGACGACTTGAGTTTGAGACGAAAATCTTTGACAGTTGTACCTATTATTGTTAATTGTGGCTTAAACCACCGATGTCCCCTTCCCTCAGTAATATGGTAACCTTAAGTGTCACGTCAGTGAATTATTTGGAAGCAAGGAAGCGATTGTTTTTAAATGTCGAACTAACGTGATATGCCAGACGTTATAAGGGTTATGGCATCCGTAGAAAAATGTTTGAACCTCTTTTCCTAGGACGTCAGTGAATTGGTATAAGCGCACGCAGAATGGTAACGCCCTTAACAGTTCCATTCAGGTTTATTTTATTGATAAAACATGGCTCTTATTTTTGATAACATAATGTTCATGAGAGTTCACACGCCTTGACGTTACGCGCGTTATCATTCTGAGGGGCTTAAAACACTATAATATTCCATACATTTTTACGTATCCAATTTCAATAACAAACGTGGCGTACCAATAATATGTGACATTTCATAATGTTTTGGGAATTATCCAATGGACTGCCGAGATCTGATGGAATTGATTGCTAGATTGAAATTAATTCGACTTTGTACAATTATTACAATAAATGATTTTTGGTTTGATTACGGACCTGTTTCAAAATGGGCGGACTAACAACAGACAGACAGATTAAACTCAAAGAATGATGGGCAAACATTTAGGAATCCTGGTACCCCCTCCAATAAAAATGACACTGTTTTTGTTTGAAGGACTAATTCATGGGGGACAGTAATTGCTGTGTCATTAATGGTCTCCGATCGGAGTTATACCATAATGAAATGTGGCAATCATTGTCACACGTAATACACGACTCCAACGAATAAACGGCATTTATAACCAGAACAAACAAAAAATGGCCGTAAACACGCCTGAAAAGTCATAGGAGGGTAATATGTCATTTCCTTTACATGTATGTCATTATAGTTAAATATATAATATGTTAGATAATAAACGAATATCTTTTACCATTGTACAAGGAAAAACGTAAAGCGACAGTATTTTGTACGAGTATACCTTTTTCATTTTTAACTATAAAATATTAAATACTAGTTAGGACTACATTCAAGACTGTTCATCGAAACATTGAAAAAGAGTTTTGTGAATGTAGTATGTAGGCATTGAAATTTAAATTTCTTTGCTCATTGAGACCGTAAGTGTATAGAAATTGATTAACCAATTTACAGAAATAAAATGAAATATGATAAAAATACTGTATATTATTTATTATAATTCGAATGAGCAATTGTTAATCGTATAATGACAAATAATTAAGCACAAAACTCGATACCCGCAATTAAAGATCTTTTCCGATCGGGAGAGTCCTTCAGTTTACCGATAAACAAATATCCCGTTTGGTACGGAACCCTAAAATCCAAACTACTAAATCGATTGAAGTTAATAACTATTTAGATAAATACGATGACGATACGTTTGTATTCATGTATGCCATTCCTGCATGTACATGTTATGTTATACACATAACACCACATAACGTAAATAGAAAATAACATAACATCACATGTACAGGCACATACATTGCATCTGGCCCCACATTAGGATACCCTGTGTCATGGGAACTAGAAACAGCAACATCACAAAAATGTAAACATCTAAGTTGCTTTGGAAGCACAGTCTTGACCGTAACACCACAGAGGTCTTCTTACTTTTAATTACACTACGAGTATATATCCGGACAGAAATTGGTAAGAACATTGCGGAAATTGTGGGTTTTTTAGTTATTTCTTCGAAACCACTAATTGTTTCTTAATTTCAAACTCTCGGTTTTAAGATATTTTGAAAACCTATTTTTAGACGCAAGCATATACACATATTTGTTGTTTTTAGATCCCAAGTAAAAACGAGTTTTAGCAAGTTTTAGTTGAAAAACCTCTTTTTTATGAACACACAGTAAAGAAAAGGGATGTTTTCATAACATATATTTTTTCGGGATATCGGAAGTGTCTCCTTTAGGTGCAATAGCGCTTCAAAGACGGGTGTTTGACCAAATTTGACTTTACCCAGCGTCTTAATGGCTACATTTAATTACTTGCAACTTAACCAGCGAATGTCAGGAACGCCCGTAGCTAAATTAAATATGTCAAGACGGTCCACCATGTGCGTGACCGCGTGGCATTAATGAATGCCTCACTTTATCTACTGAGTTTGTCTTGTGGCTATCGAGTTCCGAAATATTTAAGAATTTTTTATATATTCAGTAAGAATTTGTCACAGGATAATACTACGAGAAAAATAATTCTACGAGCAACTTTCCAATAATGTTTAGTATATGTCGTGTCGGGACCTGAATCCAGTATAGTGAGCGGATTTTCTACATTATTACTATATTATTATCGTGAACCTATCCAAAGGTTCCTAAAATAGTAGTTTATGTGACTGATACATAATGGAGGGCATTAAAACTCGAGAGTGGGTTTATTAAAGCCGGTGCGAGGGCGGTACGCAGGCGGGCGTCGGCGTTCGAAATTTGTATGTTATAATTTGTCAAAAATGGTCGAATTATGGTCATAATGTATCAATATTAAGATAAGAAATGAGTTTTTACCAAGTAGTATAACATTATGCTGGTCGTAACATGCGGTTTTTGGACGCAGTAAAGAGGGTTTATGATACGTGTGTAGATAAAATACAGTAATAGTTTAAAAAAAAAACTTTTATATACTAACAATAAACGAACTCAGCGCGATATTACCGTAGATATGCTTAAAACATATGTTTGCACGTTCGAATGACATTACCCCTATTCTGGCGTAGTCGGGATAAAGGCCCAGATTCACTAGGGACAAAATGTCTTCCAACATATCGCTGCACGTGACGCTGCAACGTTGCAGAGTGTCCCAAAATATGCACCGCGATATTTTACACATTTTTCGGAACACGCGGGCATGATTCGGGATACTGTGCTACATTGCAAAGTTCAGATGCACTAGGGGACAAATTTCCCCTTGATACATAATTATCCTGCAACAGACTATTTAAAGCTATGGCGAATTATTATTCTATTCTAGACATCAAAATTACGGGCTCTGCTGGCGTTTCAAACAAGGTTTTACATACCTATATTAAAAAACTTCAAAATAGGTGTTTCCCAAAAATAATTGCAGCCCGTTATGAAGTGTCGGAACCCTTGAGATATTGCTTTTACTTGTTATCGGCATTTTTTTGTAGAAGATACATCTTGTACATGTACGTATATTCCTTACATCTTAACTTGACACCAGAAAGGCAAATATATGTCACGTGATCACAAATCTCGATATTCCAAAATGATCACTCGATGTAGGTTACATTCAGTTGTAAATACTCCTTTGAACAAAAATACAGATTTCACTACAAACTGGTCTAAATTCTTCTTGGAAATAACATCATTTCCCAAAATTCCACATCCGACGAAAATATGAACACTTATTAGCAAAATGAGAGAGTTAGTTTGACATTTCGTTTGAGATATGGGCGATGAAGTGAATGAAAGAATGAAATAGGGAGCAAAGGGTTGGTAACTAAATATCAAAATATTTTTTCGGCAGATAATGGATATTATCATTCAAGCGCGTTTTTTTTTGGCTCTAACGACCCACAGTGAACCCTTTTATTTATTTCGATGACACGGCATCCTCCTTTTTTCGGATTGGAATATCGATATATTTTTTATTGTAAGACAGATATTGCCTGGATTGAAAACTTGTTATACGGATAAAATATGGAGGGATGCATACTTTTCGAGAAAAAAAAGATTGAAATAATAATGTACGGAGAAAATGAAGAAGTGCGTTCTGGTACCCATGTTCAATTAAAATAAGTGGTACATTATTGTAAAGGTGTCATTAAATTTTATCTTTATTAACCCCACTACAATTTCGAAATAGTTGGTCCGTTTAGAGATATAGAAATATAAACATAGAAAATATTATATGCATAAAATGACGGTTTTTAATTATTTTGCGACTACTTTACTTGAACACAAAACGCATGGTCATCGTATTTATCTTGTTAGTTATTAACTTCAAATGATTTAGTAGTTTGGTTTTGAAATCGAAATAACTAGAACTATAATGTCATCCATGGATACGAAATTACATATAACCCCCCTGTGAAATTTCAGGCGTGTTTACAATCATCATCTTAATCAATTTAAAAATCTCTAATCATAATAATTATACAACACTGAATTAATTCCATTCATCTATCAACAGTTTTATCAATCACGGCAGTTCATTCAGTAATTCCCAAAACACTATAAAATGTCACATATTATTTGTACCCCATGTTTGTTATTGAAATTGGACAAGTTAAGATGTATGGAATATTATACTGATGCTTCGTCCTCGATTTTAGCCTATGTAACACATGTAGTATCGTTTAGAGTCCAGCCAGTCTCATACTATATTTTAGAGGAAATAACTTTAACCTGTCGAAACACTATGGCCGAAACCGCGCAGATTTTCCGCGGCTGAATTTTTCGTTCCTGTATTGAACCTTACTTGATTGACATAGCATTGCAGGCGTAATCACGCCGAACTTTGATTGCGTTTTCGGCAATGGTGTGTTTTGACCCTAAGGCTGAAAAGACTAAAACTCTTGACTATCGAGTCTGACAGTCTGGATGGTGAGCACTGGCCGAGCACTAAAACGCGAATGAAACGCGGCACCGCGTTTCATTCGCGTTTTAGTGCTCGGCCAGTGCTCACGTCCGCGCAAGCGACGTTCGAAACTTATTTTCTTCCAACAAAATGCCAAAAATGAAACTTTCGGATAGTGGCTCCGGTCAAATAAGACATAGAATACAGAAGTTGGGGAAGAAACTACGTTGCTGACACAAGAAAAGCAGGGGTCGAAAGAAGTCATCTTCATCAAATTCCAACGACAATAGTTCAAACAATGGAGGTAGATTCACAAATTTTGCACTCCCGGCAAATTTTCTGTTTTAAGTGTCATATCATAAAGTAGGTACGCCTACAACAACTATTTGAGCGAAGGACAGTACACATATGGGACTGTTCCAGTACTTTGTACATAGTATGTGGACGATACATACGTTTTGGCTCGGTCCCGAAACGGATCTCCCGCCGCCGCCGATGGGGGTGTCACCACCACCGCTGGACGCGTCATCACCGCCACAACCCTCCACTTTAGCGTCAAAAGAACCGGAGCCTGGTGTTACTAGTGATGTGGATAAGGTCCTGCCCGAAAACCTGGTCGAGGACCCAACTTGACGAAATAACACGGCGAGAGAAAACAAAGCGGGTTAGCAACTCACTTGAATTATTTTTCTACCGTGGACTTTACAAAGAAGTTACGAAAAGAGCTGACATCAGCATTCCTAACACATTACAGGTAAACCTATCACGATGTATTTACACGCAACTTTGCTAGGCTAATATGTTTGCTAGTGTCAGCGTGTCCTGCTATTGAATATGGTTAGTTATATACGAAATAATTAGGGAAATGAAAATATGTACATTTGTTAAAACAACAATGATAATTACTATTTCTATATGAACTTAACGCATACTGTAGTTTCGGACTTATTGTGATGGCGTAAAACTATAGGGCCTTACCGTATTTATATCGATGGCCTTACCACAAAACAATAAACTACTAAATATTTATTTGGATTTGACGTTTGTTTGAGGTTAAAGGTGGTTTAATATTTTTTTGTGGTAACACGGTTAGTATCTAGACGTTGTTTTAAAAATAAAAGATGGTAAAGCGGGCTATGGAGTACAGATGATAGGTTATGTTACATAAAATTTCTAGAGATTTTAGCGGCATTCCTTAGCTTGAAATACTTTGCTAGCGACCTCGCCTACCGTCAAAATTTGTTACGGATAGATATAATACCACGGCCATCTCGTACATAAACCGAATGAGAGGCATACAATTTCCACACCTAACAAATGTCACTAGGCAGCTCTGGCAATGGTGTAAACTACGTCGTCTTCACGCTTTTGCCTGCTATATATCTTCAAAAGATAATGCAGTGGCGGATGCTGAGTCTAGGCGCACTCATGTCGACGTAGAATGGGAACTAGCTGACTCAGCACATCTTGCGTATAAAACTAAGTTTCGGCACTCCAGTCGTTGATTTATTTGCGAGTAGGATAAATAAAAAGTGCGACATTTATGTTTCTCGGAACAGGGACCGCGATGCGTTAGCAATAAACGCATTTACCGTGTCTGGAGTAGTTTATTCTTCTATGCTTTTCCTCCATTCACTAAAATCCTAGAGTCATTGCCGAAAATCATTAATGACAGAGCTACAGGCATAATGGTTGTACTGAAATGGCCAACTGAGGCGTGGTATCCATTATTTAGAAGTCTGTTAGTGTCAGAAATCTTGGAATTTTAATCAAACAAAGGCTTTATTTTATTGTGTCCCAATTCGAGCCGCAGCTGCGACATCCACACGAAGATTACCCTGGTGGCTGGTATCTTATCCGGCAGGCCTTGCTGAGGGATGGAGTCCCTCTTGAGACTATTGAGAAAAGCATACATTCTCTCTCCTAGAACTCTTTCAAACATTGTGATTCATGTATTACAAGATGGATCTATTACTGCCAAGATAAAAACATATATTCGTTTGTACCATTAATTTCGAACATTCTCGCCTTTTGAATATGCAATACAGCACATTAAATTGCCACCGATCTGCCTTAAAACATATTGTAGGAGATTCTGCTTGCCATTATTATAGGATTAAACATTTTTTTTTTCAATTTAAGTATATTCAATTTCATAATGACAAAATTATTATAAAAAACCGGTCAAGTGCGAGTCTAAATCGCGCACGAAGGGTTCCGTACCACCGTTCAATGGAAGCGATGGTGTGGAGTGAATAGTTTGGATTTTACACAGCAAAATATTGTTTACAAAGTTATTGGTGCGGTTACTTTCACACTCCATGTACGTAACCAGGTGCATCCATAAGTTTGTATGTGGTATTGAAAGAATTGTTGTATGGGAGCCCCCTTAAATATTTCTTTTATCCTGTTTTTTAGTATTTGTTGCTATAGCGGCAACATAAATACATCATCTGTGAAAATTTCAACTGTCTAACTATCACGGTTCGTGAGATACAGCCTGGTGACAGACGGACGGACGGACAGCGGAGTCTTAGTAATAGCGTCCCGTTTGGAACCCTTCGGGTACGGAACCCTAACAACAACAGACTTTATCAAAACATCTCGACCTGGTCGTTTCTAACCTTTGCTAGTTTTACCGTTTTCCAAATATCTGTACTGCGAAGACACTACAATCAATCAATATCACTGTGACTGATCCCCTGCGTAAAAATGGAGATAGCTAGTTTATTAGTTTTCGCAAACATGGACAGATAACTTCTTCGACTTTGGTCGGTGGGTGAAATACACTTAAGAGCAGAGGTGTGGACGGTCGGTGTTTAGTGGCCACAGAAGGCGACACTCTTTACATCCGCCGCAAAGCGTCTGTGCGTCTCTCTCCCTCGATACCATAAGGAATACCGCAGGGTAGGTAGACCAGACCAGACCAACACCTTTGCTGTGTTTTACAATAAAAATATGACTAACAATTGTAACGCCGAATTCGCAACAGTAATACTTACCGATAATTGTTAGTCCAACTATCTCTCAAACCTAAGTTCATGAATTGTTATTGATTTATTTTTCTTTCAAATTAATTTAGTGGATTTTCAAAATGTCTAATTAGTTACGAAGTATATTGATTTTTTAATGTTATTTGATAAAAAAATACATTGATTCACTTTATTTAAATTTGCTGAATTCCTTTAAATATTATTTTTTAAAATAATTAAATTTTAAATTAAATTTATATACTAATTATACTACTATACTAAGACGACCCGAATGGCCGAGTCGGCAGTGACGCTGCCTACGAAACCTAGGGTCCCGGGTTCGAGTCCCGGTGGGGGCAAATATTTGTTTGATGAGAACGGATGTTTGTACCCTAGTCATGGTTGTTTATCTATCTAAGTATAATATTTATCTATATAAGTATATGTATCATTGTCTAGAACCCAAGATACAGGGAATCCTAGTTTGGGGCTAGATCAATGTGTGTAAATGGTGTCCAAGGTATTATTATTATTATTATATTATTATTATTTAATTTTATAGATTTTTTATGACCTTACTGAATAATAAAAAGGTAGGTACATGTCTGCTGAAATCACTTACTATGCAATCTACATACCTTACCTTTCAAGACTGAATATTTACAGTTATCTCTCAATATCTACGTATGTGTCACATAAGCTTATATCGAGGTCGAATCTATACTCTTTACTTTGTTCGATCTGCAGCCATCTTCATCTCTGCCCATCTGCTCTGAGCTAACCACGGCTGCCTCTTTATTGTACCCTGCCGTGGGTAGGTGTAGGCTGATTGATGATGATTATGATGATGAAAATTACTTAATATTATTTATATTTATATGTTATTATTATAATTGTTTTATTTCAAAGAGTTGTGTACAGCATTAATTTAATATCTAATATGGTTAAAACGTTTAAGGTTTATTAGGTTTATTTATCTGACAGCCACAGCATTTACAAATAATAACAGCTTAAAATTAAATTAAAAATAAGGCCAATTACGGCTGTCTATTTTGTAACACCAAACTTATAATAATGATAGGTGACACTACTTAAAATACTTAGTTTTAGTTATTTATTAAAAAGATAATATATATATATTGGCGTGTAAATCTATTTTACAAATTGAATCTTAGTCCAACATACTGTATTTGTGCGTGAGTTGTGTGGTGTGTTCGTGTGTGTGTGGGGTAGTGATTGCGTAGGGTTTACATGCAACCAACATTTATTATACATTTATACGTTCCATGTAGTGATATGCTACTTACATGCTATTTTCCGGTCTGTTCAGCTGGATACTTGCTGAGCTGTACAGCTTGATATTTGGTTTCACCTTTATTTTCATAGGACCCTGTAACGTTTTAAACCATAAGAACACATTAACAAATCATTTTCGCTTCGTATTTTCACACTATCAGCATTTCTAAATCGATAGCGAAGGGGTTTACCTTTGGTGACCTTGTATTTGGCTTTCTCCGAAACTCTGCAATCTCGGGCTTCGTGCGCGCTGGTGCGCTACCCTTTATCTATCGCTGTTATGTAATTTTGGCTATGTGAACTTGTTGATTTTTCTATAACGAGCCTGAAACCAAAATCTGACATTTACTTTGTTGTTGTTTATCTGGTTGTCATGGCAATGTCCATTCAAACTCGTTAGCGGTCTGATATGTTTGCTTCAATACTTTTACAAAAATACTTTTTCTCTCTTGGCCACTCACAAAAATTGCTTTTAATTTAAATAATTTTTAGAACTCTCCAAAAAGGGTGTAAGAGCGGAACATTTCTGAAATTCTGGAGTCTCACTTCAGCTCTCAAGCAAGAAGCATCACCTAAAGGCCTTATCCCGGGGTCGCACTGCCCCGGGATCCTGCGAGCCGCTACTACTACGCCTCCTGACTTGGCGAGCCTCTACCCTGGCCGGCGCTTCGTTGGGTCTCCACTTCACCTGCCGTTCTCTGCTACACCTGCCCGTCGGTGACTTCAGGCCGACACGTTGCGGGCCTCTACCCTGGCCGGCGCATCACTACCAGGGCCCCTACTCCTGCTGCCCGTCGGGGTCTGATGACTGATTGGCCGCCGGCCACGCTCTCCATCTGCAAGTGCTACGTCGCCCACCAGTGCTTCCACTGACCGGTTCGCCAGACCGTGTCCACTGCTCCTTCTGCTCCTACTCTCCATGTCCTCCGCTTCCTTTTTTTTTAAATCTGATACCTGTATTTTTTATAAAACCTGTCTCATTTCATCCACCCTCATCTTTCTATCATTTTTATAAAGTCATTGTATATACCCCTAATAAACTGTCATTTCTAAATTTTATCCTGGTTGTTTTCTGTTAGGTTCGGGTAGGTTCTTGTCGCTACACGACATCCTTCACAATAGTCATCCAGTCAATTCAACTTACTAACCTTCTTGTATTTTTTTCGGGGAACATCCCTAGATATTAAAAAGAAAAATTATTCATCTTCGTTAGCTGACGTAACCTTGTAACGACGTAGTGTTCTACAACAATCACTATTTATTGTTCTTATAATTTAATTATTTAATTATTAACACAAATCCACAGGCAATCAGACTTCGGTAAACTAACAGAGATTTAATACGGGCCATTTATGGATGTTTCTATGATTACTAAAGAACTGTATGCTTCTTATTCATCGTCGTCTTGGGGTGATTTAGTGATTCTAAATCGTAAAATTGAATTATTTTGTCATCATAAGCTATTAAATAATTAATTTTTGACTGAAAAAGATTAAGCAACTGTTTAGTTCTAACATTAGAACGTCCGACAAAGTTACGTCGTTGCATTGAGACGATCTGTCAAAAGACCTACGGTAAAGTGTTTTCACTTAGTGGGGGGTAGAGGGGTTCGGTAGTTTAAGCCACAATAATTTGTAAATCTGCGCTGCCGCAGAACATAACATAATGTAAAATGCACATACAGGGACATATATTGCATTTGGCCTCACACTAGGATACCCTGTGTCATGGGAACTAGAAACAGCGACGTCACAAACATGTGAACATCCAAGAATATCCTGACGTAACAGCCATGTTGTATTGTAAGCTTGTAATTATTAACTTTATTTTCATATTATTGTGTCCAAATTTTCAACCTCTACGAATCGAGATGCTAATTTTGCCGATAGACAAGCTTTAATTTTCCCACCAAGGGGCACAGGGATACGCGTAAGATCGAGCCATATTCTTCCAGGCTGTTTCAGTGGGGGCTAGTAGCCGACCAACGCGATTGTCGGAAATTTTCAAGGTGCCTTAACATGCTGAAATGTTGTAACAATCTACCTCTAATATTGAATAGAATGTAATACTCTGTCATAAAGAATGACGAGCATTCTTCTTAAGCTTGAGCGAATGCCCGATGCATTTTGAGCATTCGTGAGCGTGAGCGTGAACAATACTCAAGCCACAGCTAAGGTTTTGTTGAAACCTCAAAATAACGTTGCTCTGATCCGGTTTCATAATGAATGTTGCTCAGAATTATATTTCCCACAATAATATGACTAAACCTGTTTGTTACACGCTGTATTTGATCCAAAAATTAGAGAAACAAAGTGGCCATATAGATAAATGTATTGTAGTAAGCATTTATTTACCGTCAGCTTAGCAGAATAGCTCTCGGAGTTACAAATGATCGGAGCTATTAGAAGGGTCAGTTATTTGTGTAGTGTATGTGTAAAATTCAGGAGGTCTTCTCATAAATATGGGCAATTTATGAGAAGACCTCTATAGGGTTGCGGATAGTCCGTATTCATGCGACGCCCTCTGTCGCCTATATAGCCGCATGAGGCATTTGGGCCACGGCCGGGGAGGGGAAAAACTCTGGTTCGTGGATGTATTGGAGGCCAACAAGCATCTATATGTGCCTATAAGCAAAGAGTATACAACCACCCTATAAACGTTTATGTAACTCGTATATGTCTACTCTCTTTAGTCCTGTACGCAGGTTGGCAATTTAGAAAAAAGGTCAAAGAAGGCACTGATTCAACAGCCCTGCGGTTATACATGGACCTACATTCAATCAAATTCCTAGCCTATTAAACAATAACTAAGCATTGCCGAAAACTTTTTCAAATATGCCTAACTGGAAGACAGCCTTTCGATCGATCGAAGATGAATGGACAACCGTAAATTGTTTTTATTATTATAACAGCCGATTTATTTCAGCTGCATTATACGAATTTAGTGGCGAATAAACATATAAGAAATGTCTTTATAATATCCATTATTTTCCAATCAATGATCTTGGTCACCCTGCCAAAGTAGAAGTGCGTCTTGTGTTAATCGTTTGCTTAGTTAAGGTTAGGAAACTCTTGAAACGTTCCGTTGGATCATTTGCCCGAGGGAACTTTAGCCATTTGATAATTTGGCGGCCCATAGTTAACGCCCGGGCTATTGATTAAGTGCCTAATTGAATCAAATGGCGGCGACATTTATACGATAGAGGTGCCAGCCAATGTTCTATAATTATATCCCGGACCAGGATAGCACCAAATCACATTCCAAAATCGCTTAGGAAATTAGTTACAAGAATAACTCCCCAATATTCGGAGTAGTTTCGCATCACTTATTCAATGCTCTAAAATTATCTTCAGACGGTTGCACAGAACAGTTAGCGTCGGTAAAGTAAAGCTGTTGTAGTGAGCTTACAGTGCACTGCAAAATCGTATGCGCTTGAGTGCCATCGTGGACTATAATAACTCGCTAACTGTGTAACTGGCTATAACATATGCAGTTATTACACGGTCATGATTACCGTGTCTCCGTCGCGTCGCTGGAATTAAATAATAACCTTATAGTGCCGTAATGATGTTACGAAACCCAAACTACGTTAACATGGCGCGTCCCTGCACTTCTCCATATGTACGCTGTCACTTCTTGAAATAATGTTGCCATCGTCAGTTTGATACTGATGTTCTCATTCATTCTTGTTTCAATGAAAACTGGATAATTTAGAAAGGGTATTGCTTTACATCTGATTTGTGTGTTTTATTTTCACATATGGTTTGTCAATGTTGAACAATAGTATGAAAATCATGCCATAAACAAAATACATTTTTCTGCTGCTGAGTAACGGGTTTAGGCCTTGTATTTTCAATAGGTAAATATTTTTCTCAACATAAGCCAGGTAGGTACTAGTAGCTATCGTAACATTTTTATTATATAATTCTATATTGAGAGTGAACTAAATAAATCTTTACCCCCTTCACAATTATTTTTAACCAACCGTTGGCAAAATCGGTTTTATTTTCCTTCATTACTTAGGCAATTAGGAAATAATTAGGCTCGCTGTCTCGCCGGCGAGTAGTGAGGGGAGCGCCATGTTATCGTAGTTTATCTCTAAAGCTATTGAGGAAATGCCCAACATTGTCAATGTGGATCATAATTTGCCAAGCTCAACTTAATTAGTATGTGATTATAAAATTTACCTTTTCAATCAAAGGTGTACTTCGTTTCGATACGAAATAGCTTTGCCATCTTAGGTAAACAATACCATAGCAAATAAAACTTGTTTTAGAATGTTCGTTACCATTTTCATAGAGATAATTCTTCGTGGGTAGATTAAAAACGTCCTAGAGCTTGATGAAGCGTTAATTAATGGAGACCAAATCTTAAATTATGCAAACATTTTCCTTACAAGACGACGGTTACGCAATGATTAGAAAATGACGACATTTAGATTTGCTGCCTGTGTTATATTAGAAATAGAAATATTTATTTGCATAGAAAAGCTCAAGAAAAATAAAAACTCGTCCTTGTACTATATTTTTGATTTTATTAATTTTGTGAAACTGAATAAGATAATACAATGTTGATATCATTAAAGGCAGTCACATAAAGTATATTTAAAAATATATATATTTAAAGAGCTTGTACATTTAATTATTATAACGTCGCTCTATAGGACAAAACTTATAAATAACAACACACAAAATAAATAGAGGGAAACAACAAATCCTACCTATTTTTAATGTAAATTCTTGCTAATTTATACAGCATTCTGGCTTCTCCAGAGGATGGAAAAGCCAGAATGCTGTTACATCCACCTACACCTAAGAATACTCATTTTATGATTATGAATGCGTATCTGCATCCTAAAGGCTTCGCTCCGGACACACTCCGCCAGCACGTGATCGACGTCCTCAGAGGTGCCACACTCGTCACAATTTGGGGATCATGCTTTTCCCATTAAAAAGCCATATTCATAAAGTGGAACTTCACTCCTTTTCCATCTCGAACTATACATGGATGACGACGAGGCTCAGGCTGGACAGTTTTATTCCAGATGCCCGCGTTCAACGATCTTTCGTTGAAGTATTCTTTCCACAACGTGGTGCATTGCATTTTCACCGTGGGTACTCGTATCAAGTCAGTATAAAATGCCTCGAGAGAGTATGCGTCTCCAACCGCACCCGCGGTCTTAGCCAGCCTGTCCACCTCCTGGTTACCTGAAACACCCACATGCGAGGGGATCCATTGTAAAATAATTGTTTACCCCGATTCCCTAATAACAAGCAGACCAAGAATGCTGTAAACAATGAGTGGCTCTCGGAATTTGGAGCAGCATTTGCCAATGTATTGCAGAGCGCTTCTTGAGTCTGTTAATATAACAAATTTATCGCGAATATATACGACAAAGCTTCTGCAATAGCGATTAGCGCTACGAGGATTATAGAAAACTTGTTAGCAATTTTAAAAAGTTTGTAGAGGAGCATATGAGTCAAAATACTAACGCTTTTACCACTGGACTGTATCGAATGTTCATGCTACAGTTAAATTACTAACCTATCTATTGTTTGCTTGCCCTTGTAGAGCACGACACAAGTAATTTTCGAAATCTTAAATAATAATGGTCGATGACTTATATCGATCCTCAAATAGTATAGGATTTCATGCAAATAACCACTTATGTTACCACTGAATGAGTAAAAATCTCAACTCGTAGCAAAGCCTCCGTGAGGTTATTTCAGTACGTAGCGATGTCGTGCCTCACGCGAACTTATTACCTTCATGTTACTATTTTTACGAGTACTTTTTTCATAATCGCAGAATAGTCTTAAGACTAGGTTTTTAGTTTAGTCGTTGTTTTAAAACCGGGCCTCAGAGTTGTGTTGTGAAGTGCTTCTCTGTTAGCGGAATGTATTTCTTGACCTGCTTTGTTATAGGTAACGTTCCTCCTGAATCTACATTCTAAAGTGGCTCTACAGCGCTAGCTGTAGAGCCATATTAAGGATCGAATTCGTTGACAATGCAATCTATTAATGCCTGTTGAATACCGTAGGATCAAACCAGTATTGAATAGGTGTATCGAAATCCACCCGTAAACAAGCCCCTCATACTATTTGAGCCATCAGCGCTATCTATTATATTGTTCGCCAAGCGCATCAACTGTTCTGCGATGGCCACTCCAGTAATTTATCATTACATTTATCATTTGAACATCCAAGAGTGATCAAAATAATGAGGCTTTTAGATTTAGAGTGGTCAATATTGTTATTAATTAATTAAGGTAGTAGAACGCAGGATTAAAAATATTCTATGTCTAGGGATTGTCGGGCAACTGTGGCAATTACAAATCATGGCGTTCGACCGCGATACGTCTCGCTCGGTGTGTTTACGAGAAGTAGTTATGATTGAGATCCAAATGACTCGAAGTGGGGTTATCGTTAGCTTGGTTTAAAACTTTATTATTATAATAATAATGTTGTCGTTTTAAACCAGACCTAACAATAACACTGCTGCGCGCATTGATTTATGGGGTCACCTAAAAGGGGTTCGGTCTTTTTTACTGTAGGCGCCTGGTATATCCAACCGCCAGAACTGCTTTATTTCGAAAATTAACAACTTTCTTATTGTTTCAGTAAAAAAGGCGCGATATGTCGGTATCCAAGGTACGTTTTCTTACAACCTTTAGACTGTTTCAAGCTGTGTTGCTCTATACTTAAGCTGTGCTTCTCTTTGCAGCGACACAACTCAACACATATGTGACACTCAAACTACAGAATGTCAAGTCGACTACGGTGACAGTGAAGGGCCCTACCCCTTGCTGGGAGCAAGACTTCCTTTTGTAAGTTTATTTTTGATATTTCTGGATGTTTGTAGTATAATTTCCACTTTATAGGAATGTGGGTTAATGCTGATGGAAACATCGTTCGGAAACCTTTGGAAATCAAGGTGTTTAACCAATGTGTCCTGTCCTGCCTAAGCTCACATATGGATCAAAAACTTGGCCGCTTACATCTGAGTAGCACAAAGGGCAATAGAGTGCGCCATACTCGGAGTTTCACATCTCGACCAAATACCCAACGTCAAGATACGACGACGTACCAAGGTCGTAGATGTGGGTATGCGGATCGCATGGTTACAGTGAAGATGGGCGGGACACTTGGGTAGGAGGGACGATAGCAGATGGACCAAGGCGGTGAGGGGGTGGTGGTTAAGGGACGCGTATAGACCACCGGCCCGATGGTCGGATCACATCGCCAAAACAGCCAGAAAACAGTGATTACCTGAATAGAAGTAGAAGGAACCCGTTAACACCCCTTGGTTACGGAACCGCGCATATATTTCTAATAAGTTTTAGATAATTTGAAATTAAAAATACAAATCCTGACTATGTCCCTGCTTACTAACTACAGAATATTGACCTTCCACGATCACATTTACTTAAATCAATTTTTATAACCACTTTCATTATCAAGAAATAAACATGAACATATGCATGTCTATTTCTTTACATATTGAAAGTAATAAACATTTTGAAGAACAGAGTTTTGAAAATCACAGCTCGTGTATCGGTAAAATTAGAAACTCGATTCGTGGTGGTTGAAATTTTGAACACAAATCATATTCAAATAAAGTTCAAAATACCTCACACTGTAGCATGGCTGTTACGTCAGTCGCTGTGTTAGAATAGTCGGCCTAGACAAGATGCATCGAGAGCTTTTCTATTCGCGTCAACACTTTGGCGTTTTCGTTCGGTTGTAGACAAAGTTGCAATTACGTGTGAAACGCTCTTTCTGCAGCGTCTTTCGCTTCGCGCCTTAAAAGGTGAAATAATTGTCTATGCTTATCGTTTCGAGTTGTCAAAATCATTTGACAGTCAGCGGAAAAGTTATTCCCATCAGGCAGGTGGTCTGCAGGTCCGTACAACCCTTACTTAATTAATTACGGACATAATTAATATATACGGACAACAAATCAAAATTCTTTGAATGGGCAACAGAGGATTTAAGACAGAGCAGGTCCAGACTATATGAATTGTATGAGCAAAAATCCTATGATCACAGTCCTGAGTTTAACGTCTTTGTCAAAAATTATTCTAAAATTTTTAGGAAAGACTGCCACAAAGCCAAGTGCCTACATGTTAACAATAAAATCAAAGCTTCTGGCGACAAAATTAAAACTACATGGAACATTATTAAAAAAGAGACAGGCAAGGTTAGGTCTAGTGAATCTAGTTTTAATTTAAAAGTTAACGACCAATTACTCTCATCAAACGAGGACGTTGCTATCGCATTTGAAAAGTTCTTCCGTACCATACCAATAATAACAACAGAAGCACTACCATCCTCTTCTGAAAAGTCTTTAGATTACTTGGTTGAAAATGTGCCCCAAAACAAGGATGGCTTTAACTTCAAGCCAATAGGCTCTATAACTATAGTTAAAACATTTAAACTTCTTAGCATGAAAAAGACTGAAGATTTATGGGGCATGTCGGTTAACGTGGTTAAATCAGTAATCGATGTGATTGCACCATACATGGCAATCACATTCAATAGTTGTATAGCAAACGGAGTTTTTCCTGACCTCATGAAAATGAGCAGATTAATACCACTTTTCAAATCCGGTAGTAAACAAGACCCTGCTAACTTCAGACCTGTATCTGTATTGCCAGTGTTGAGCAAGGTGTTTGAAAAGGTCATATTGAGTCAACTACTCTCTCTCTTCAATGCATCTGGGCTACTCCACAAAAAACAGTTCGGATTCACTAAAGGCAGATCAACAACAGACGCCGGAGTAGCGCTAGTAGAACACATTTATAGTGCGTGGGAAGGATCACAGGATGCGGTTGGTATTTTCTGTGATCTTTCCAAGGCCTTTGACTGTGTGGACCATCAAACTCTTTTGCTCAAACTTCAACACTATGGTATCAAAGATAATGCGTTAAAATTAATGGAATCTTATTTAATGGAAAGATTACTAAAAGTAGAAATAAACAGATGCAAGTCCACTGGAACCCATATGAATATTGGTGTACCCCAGGGTTCTATCTTAGGTCCGTTCCTTTTCTTAGTGTACATGAATGACCTGCCTTATATGGTGGAAAAAATGACTCAGATTGTTCTATTTGCTGATGACACATCTATTATTTTCAAGGTGAAAAGACAAGAAGAAATTCTAGACGACGCAAATAGTACACTCTCTCATGTGTTAAGTTGGTTCAATGTAAACAACCTGTTATTAAACTCAAAGAAGACTAAATGTATCAAATTTTGTTTGCCTAATGTACGACAGGTTGAAAGCAGTGTTAGAATAGGATCTGAAAGATTGGACCTCGTTGAAGACACAATCTTTCTCGGAATCACTATAGATTCGAAACTTCAATGGGGTCCTAACATAACTAATCTCGCACGAAGACTTAGCTCAGCCGCTTTTGCGGTCAGACAAATCAGATATCTTACAGATGTTGAAACTGCCAGATTGGTTTACTTTAGTTAGTTTCACAGTATAATGTCTTATGGAATATTGCTCTGGGGGAGTGCAGCAGATATAAATACGATATTTTTCTTACAAAAAAGGGCGATCAGGGCGATATATCAATTAGATGCTAGAGAATCATTAAGAGAAAAATTCAAAGAAATTAATATACTTACGGTTACCTGTCAATATATATACGAGAATATCATGCATGTAAGAAAAAACATAGCTTTATTTAAAATTGTAGGTGATAGCCATACAATTAACACTAGAAATAAAAATAGGTTAGCACTACCATTATTTAGACTAAGTAAAGTAGGCACATCATTCATGGGGCACTGTATTCGCTTCTACAATAAAATACCACAGGAATCATTGATCCTTCCTGAAAAGAGGTTCAAAAACTATGTTAAAAATGAGCTGATAAGAAAGTCCTATTATAGTATTAAGGAATACTTAGATGACAAAACTGCATGGTCCATACCATCTCAGCGCATAGAAATTCGACGAGGAGCGATGGATCAAGTCTATCACTCGCCGGCGAATTTCCTTAGACCGAAACCAGTACCTGTTGTAAAGTCACTTTTAAAAAAAAAAAGTATGGGGGAGTTTTTTGCCGTTTCTTCTTAACCCCGAGGCCCACCTTTCGAAACGGTGTAGTCTTTTTTTATATAAAAAAAATTGACTTGTAGTTATAAGTAAATATAATTTTGACGTTGAATAAGATAATTTATTTATTTATATTCAATAAAAAAAAATACTCTGACTCATTACCTAAAATTCTCCACAAATAGTATATCCGGCATATTCTTGATTGACTCCAAACGCTGGCGTCTTTGTAGTCTGCGCTGGCGGCTCAGCCACGCCGTCTCATTAGGCGCGGCCCAAAATATTCTTAGTATGTGCATTTTCGAATAAAAGTAGAAACACGACAATGGACATGATAAAGACACGATACCTACCCAACGCATATATTTTTTAAATAACCCACATTTCTCTTGGCACAAGTTACAATGTGTGTTAAAACATGATCAAAACAGCTGATTGAAAATCGCCTTTTCCTCTCATGCGAAGTCACGTGACCTCGTATCTACAAGTCCTTAGCGTTCAATAACTTATCGAAAGATTCGTCGTTTTCTACTGTCAAAAAGTGCATGTTGTCTACGCAATGTATGAAGGTTACCGAAAGACGCCGGAGAAAACCATAGACTATCGTTTCGTTTCTCTGCTGTCGATCGAAAGAAATGAACTTTGTCTGCCAAATTTTTATCGTTAGCGTTTGATGACGTCACCTAGCGAAGCCAAATGTCAAATCCCCTACATTTTATGTTTTCGTTTCGTTTTATCGAAAATAACTTGATCTAGGCCTCCTGTTCACAAATTGAGTTTTTTATTTATTTTTCCAAAACCTCTGTATTTTTACTATATTACCATATTTCTATAACTTCGATCACTTCGTGATCGTTTTAATTTATTTTGAATTCCAATTTTTCGACGATAGAACCATATCAATATGCCTTTTCATTGACATTATGATGTTTTCAAACACTATGATTGAAGAAAAGGGATTTATTCATAACATATTTTTTTCTGGATTTGCAAAGAGTCTCCTTTAGGAGGAATAAATAACGCTTTAAAAATGGGATTGACCATACCCAATAATACACAAAACAGACTCATTTCAACATGTACATTTTACAATAGATTCTGAGACATAATAACTATTCGATAACCACTAACGGATGTCAATATGTTCCCATAAACTTTCGACTGCACGTCGACTTATTGTATTTTATGTAAATTATATAGAGGTGGTCATAGCAATAATATTCATCACAATAATATGGCAAGCATATTGTGATTCTTAAGAAATTCTCACATATAAGTTTCATTGCATTGCTTCTACAAAATCTATAATTTCATTCTTGATTGGTAGCTGAAATAAATCCTTTCTATTTATATTTCACTTACGTTTTTCCTCTGGTGTAGAAAGTTCTCCGGATTGAGGCGCGATGCGAGATAAGATGGATGTTGCGTCAGTTTATGCTGGTTTTTACAGATGATCCTACAGCCAAGTAGTTTAGTAGACAGTTTAGGCTAAGCCCTTCACATAATTCCAAATTCCAAATGTCTTTATTACTGTAGATATTTACATATACTTAGCAATCGTAATTTTTTGCCACTTCTCTACATTGGACCACGGTGGGAGAAGAAGGGCGTAGAAACGCCCACAGATTGTTTTTTAGATCTCTTTTAAAAATTGCTTGTGCTTAACTAATACAAATATTACTACATAATTGAATAAGCAGGAATAAATAATTACAACATTATTAACAGCAAGGTCTGTGTTGAGCCAGATTAACCCCATACAGACCCATCATTTAAGTAATCTTGAACATTGTAATATCCCTTTTTCGACAAAGTCGCTTTAACATGGTTTTTTCACATATTTTTAGCATAACGTTCAGCAAAATAAAAACGCGAGCAACACGGCACATATGCCCATATTTGGCCAGCTATTCGATACTTAATTTTCCCGGACAATGGGCAAGCCCATCATCGAAGCTATAGTGACTATAGGTATTACATAAATGTAAAAATAACATAAACACAAACATTTACATACAGGCACATACATTGCTTCTGGCCCCAGACTACGATACCCTCTGCCATGGGAATCATAAACAGCGACGTCTCACACATATAAATATCCAAGACCTGGGGTTTTTTTTCTTTACCCCCAGCCGGTGATCGAACCCGGGACCTCTCGTATGGTAGGCAGAGCCACAACCGCTGCACCACAGAGGTCGTAACTTACTAAATTGCTTGAAATTTCCAACCTAATAAGTACGTAGGTTTAGATCATTCATATTCAAACAGGGCAGAGCTATGGAAAAGGCGCATTAATGGCAAACAACTCCCACTGTGGACACAATTATTATATCTGAGTATTGATCGCGTCCGTACTACACTTATGATAGTGAATCGTATGCAGTTGTTGGCGATACTAAAATGATAGCCTCTGCATCGATAAGTGGCACTTAGCATTTTTTTCAAAACCTAGGAATGGTCAATCAGGGTTATCAGCTTTATTGATTTGCCTGTTTTATGGAGAATTTGGAAATAAACTATGTTTAGGGACTCTTTGCTTATTGTAATAGAACGTTATTTTTTAGTAGTGCCAATAGACGATTCGAAGTCTTACTTATTATCCTCAAAAGTGATGAAAATTCATAATAAATGATATTACCGCGAGATAAGATAACGGTTTCCAATAAACCGGCATTTTAATAATTAAAAGCTTGAGATTAAGGTTAGGGCTTCACTTCATTATTTTTTAATAATGAAATATTACGAGATAAATTATCCTCAGTGTTAAATTAATACTAGCCTGAACCTTCTTACCTATAGGTGCATGTTCATGTTTATATATAAGCCTTATGGATGTACTGAATTCAATTGTAATTTGGTAAAGTTTTTTTTCTATCTATGAAAATCTGCTCCAGACTAGACTAGTCGGATAGGTTGTGAACAACCTCCCCTCTTCACGAAGTTTATTTGATTTATTAAAACTAATCAATAGCTTTAATTTTAGGTGCATTATTATGACCATCTTCAAAATCATGTCAAAACTACTTTGTCTAAAGGGATATTACGATGTTCAAGATTACTTAAATGGCAGACTGTATGGGGCTCATCTAACTCAACACAGAACTTGCTGATAATAATTTTATATTTTTTATTACTACTTATTATTTATAAAATGTAATATTGTAATATTTGTCTAAGTTAAACACACCAATTTTTTAAAGAGATTAAAAAATCAACCTGTGGGAGTTTCTTCGCTCTACTTCTCACACAGTGGCCCAATGTAGAGAAGCCACTTCTCTACATTGGACCACTGTGTGAGAAGTAGGACGAAGAAACTCCCACAGGTTGATTTTTTAATCTCTTTTATACATTATACACAACATTAACACAATATTACATTTTAAAAATGACGTTTGCTAAGTATATGTGTCGCTGTTGGTTGGTTAAATCAAATCAGACACCTAACTAACTCTCTAGACCATTAATTAAATACCGACGTTTAACTAAGTCACTAGCATGTTGATTTAAATAAAGCATCTTCGAAAACGTTTTACAACCTGTCTTACCGAAAGCCGTCGTGTTGGAAAACAAGATTGCGGTAGCTTAGGTGAAGGGTAAAGGGGGTGAGCGAAGCGAAGCCCCCTTTATCATTCGTGTTAGGTAGAACATGTAAGAACAACAAAAAATACTTAAAACATATATTTTTTTTATATTATATATGTCTTGTTGCCTAGGAACGTTTAGACAACTAGTTAAACGTTTCGTTCACTCATATGTCTGACGGAATTTTAGTGACTTGGTTAAACGTCGGTATTTAATTAACGGTCTAGAGAGTTGGTTAAGTGTCTGATTTAACCAACTAACTGTGACATATGTATCGTAATAAAGAAAATTTTACTTTTACTTTTGACCATGTCCCATTCATTTTTTGCCAAATCATAAAGTTCACTGAATTCATAGTAAAGTTTTAATTTCGACCCTTCCCCATGTCGTCAGATTTTCGTCTGTAAGTCAAGGGCGAACACCTGTGTGTGGTGGTTTGGTGTAAAGCCCACACCTAAAGTGGGCTTTACACCCAAACTTCTTTCTATATACTTTAATAACTCTGAGGGGCATGCGCACGAGTTACAAGGTTGAATGAAAGTACGCAGCTGATCATATGGGAAGTTTTTAAAATGGGAACATGACACTAAGAATACGAAAAGATCAAAAGCCTCCCCACATTATCAATTTAAAAAAGCCAGACACTGTGGTTTGTTCGAGATATCTCATTGGCTTGGGTAAATATTTGTGGGTTTGACCACAAACACTAAAAGCAAAGGTAAAAGTATTTGTTAGTCTAACATTTAATCCAAAGTACAGACCTATCATGAATAAATGATAGTGTATTCAGAGAAGCCTTGTCATGTAATTCTGACATCTTGGAATTTTAATAGCTTTTTAAAATTTGACAAATCAGATCACCACACCAATAAGTGAAGTCCCAATAAAAAACCGCTTGTGTTAAATAATGGTGATGACTGTCATTGCTAAATTTTTCAAAATAAATTAAATTTCCGAGATGTCGGAATCAAATGGAGGCTTACAGGTAATAAACGAGTACCTAGTATTTGAATGTTCTTTTGTTTTGATACCAGAGTAGTTGTCGAGTACTTGAGAAGAACAATGTGATACGTTATGTATTAAACCTACTTTTATCTTATTATACAAAAACAAAGCATTTAACCTTATAGGCTTGACGATCATTCTAATAATTCCAACGACTAGTACTGAATCTTCACTCGTACTAAGTCTAAACCGTGGTGTCATTTCTGGGTCCTGTTACGAAGCAAGATGACAAAGGAGATATGTTGCGGTGGCGGTTACCATCGCAGTAACCGATATCCTCAGATTTGTTTCTATCCCTCAAGGGGAATCAAATCGGGATTCTTTCATTCGGAAACCGTTCCAAAATACTTACGTAGGAACAGAGGACGGGATGAACTCTCGCACCATTCGGAAATGGTTTTTGCGTGTTCCAAGTTTTTATTTTGCGTGGATAGAGAGCTTCTGGCTTTGGAAAGTTTTTGAGATATCTTCAAACATTAATAAACATATGAAAAGCGTCACGCCGATTCCCATATGTGGCCCACTTTTAGCTAGAATTTTAATTAAGAACAGAAATTATCTTTGTGTGGAGACTAAAAGTCCCAAAATTGCTGGGAATCAAATGTAATGCATATTATTGCATGGACCCAAATACATGTACCTATACTCTAGTCTAGAGTAATGGTCCATGTACCTACCTGTATACATTGATATGGATACTAAAGAGCTTCAAATATTATTTATAAAAGTTTTATTATCATTTTTATTGTATTTTAATTTAGATTGAACAAACTTGTGTAGATAAATTTTTGTGCGTAATATTTGTATAGTTACTTGAGTAAATAAATCCTAATTTTCATTTTGTAATAATGTTGGATTAAGTAATTTTCAAATTTTAATAACCGAAATTAAAATGTTACCTAAAATTAATAACTGGTGCTCTCAAAATCTTATCAATTTCCACGACGAAAGTACGACGTTTCAATTAATTAGTCCCAAGTCCCAAACGGTCTTACAGCTAAGCTCTCCCAGTAATCGTGACTCGACATTCCGTGGATTACAGGCTAATGATTGACAACCTCATGGAGAAATTAATTCGGTTTTCCGCCCCAAGGAGCTAAGGCGAAACGCAGATTTTTCCCGTTTGATCCATAAATAATTGAGAAAATCGACTGTCAGGATCAGCTGGTGATTTTTCCTGACTCGATTTGTTTTGTGGTGGAACTAAAATGGTGGCTTATGTGCCAAGTACATTTGAAATTACTGTCGCAAAGACCAACCAATTATATTTGGAGTTATCCAAAGTATAAACTAGTGGTTCTGTAAGACAGTAGACCTCGCTTCAATTTCTAAAATAGAATTCCATCCATGTTCCCCCTCCACTATCCTTTTTTTTTTTTTTTGTAAATCTTGTGTTGAATGAAGTGTGCTTCCTAAATTAAATTGCTTAAATTTGATTAAAATCCGTCCATCAATAACGCTACAGCAAACTTCCCCCCTTTCCCCCCCCTATTAACCCCAATAAAAAATTGCGATTGACTAAATTTTTTAATTAAATCAAGGAACTTATATGCCAATTTTCTTCCAAATTGGTTGGAAAATGCGACATGTAGGCGAGAACAGACTGACAATTTTTTTGGCCATTCTCGAAACTGGACGCTTCGCTTGCTTCGTTTGCTCACTCAATTATAGGATATGTTGACACGATTATTCGATGACTTCTGTATACGTTAAATTTCTACTGAATATTTTTAGTCAAGGGCCTTTTCCACAACCTACGGGAAAGAGTGACTAATTGTGTTATTAATTCTAAAATGATTCATTAAGGAAACCTTAGTGGATCACATTAAACGATTATTCGTCGTCATGCCACGCTCCCATCTGATTGATAGCGGAGCCATAAATAAACGTCATTATGGTGGGGACATACGTCGTAAATTAACGGAAAACATCATTAATGGGAACGTGAACCGGAAATTCGGGGCTCTGAGAGTTGTAAACGTTCTAGAAGGGCAGTCCTGCTCCTAAACACGTAAGAGTCAAAGTATTAAAATATGTATAAAGTTTTCTCATTTTTTTAGCGTCACCATTGATCGCGCCACCTTGCCACGTGCCGCGCCATCAAAAGTGATGCTAACAAAATGAATAAACTACAATTTACTCTATGGTATTAACCCCTTGTCTGTGGACATGGTGGATAAGAAGGCTAATTAAATAATTAGCTAAACGTGGCCAGTTGTGCCTACTCTGCTTCCTCGTACGGGAAAAAATGTGATGCTTTGTTTGTTTATATTTAGAAGGTTAGTATTAAAATATACATATTATGGCCCATGTAATTAATCGGTCATTATAAACAATGCGTGAACAGTGTGATAACAACTTTTAGAATAATCAAATCGCCCGGGCATTTTGAAGACCGGCTTAGCCTAGCGGGTAGTGACCCTACCTATGAAGCCGACGGTCCTGGGTTCGAATCCCGCTAAGGGCAAATATTTGTGTGATGAGCATGAATATTTGTTTCTTAGTCTTGGATGTTTTTTAAGTATTTATCTCTATCAAGTATATCGTCGTCTAGTATCCATAACACAAGCCTTGTTGAGCTTACTATGGGCCTAGTTCGATTGCCCTCTAATATTTATATTTATTTATATTTTATATAATGCCCATCACCTATGGGGCAGAACAATGTTTATTTTCATTGGAAGTCTGCTGCCCTATGGTAATATTGTTGTTCTTACATGTTCAACCTAACACGAAGGATAAAAGGGGCTTCGCATCGCTCACCCCCTTCACCCTTCACCTAAGCTACCGCAGTGTTTTCCCTGATAGTATCTGTGTTATCACATTGCCCAAAACCCACATGGCAATATTCATAATGTCTGGGCAAAGTGATTAATAGGTAAGTTCAATTATAATTATTCACTTTTCCCAAAGTAGTTTGTCATTATTTATAATGGCTCTCAAGCACACTGTAAGATACTATACTGAAAGAAACACTATAAGCATGTTTTTTAGATCTCTCGAAGGCCTTCGATTTAGTCTCTTATGATATCCTGTGGGATAAGTGTCGAGAAGCAAACCTACCGATGGAAACTATAAATATAGTGAGACAGGGGGGACTCACGTCTCCGAAGCTTTTCAACTTATATGTAAATAATCTCATTGGTGGGCTCAGCAGCAAGCATGCGGGTTGCTTTGTAAGTGGGAAAACTGCGAATAACATAGGCTATGCCGATGACATGGTGCTGCTGAGTCCATCAGTGAGAGGATTGAGAAATCTTTTAAGTACTTGTGAGCCATATGCTGAGACCCATGGAATACGATATAATATTAAAAAGACTGAAGTAATGATATTTAAGAAGGGAACTAAGTCGCCCAGTGTTGTGCCTCCTATAAAATTGTACGGTCAGGAGTTATTGAGTGTTACAAGCTTTAAATATCTGGGACACATTGTAACCAATGACCTGAGAGACGACGTGGTTATTGATAGGGAACGGAGGGCGTTGGCGGTGAGGGTGAACATGCTGGCGCGCAGGTTTGCTCGTTGCACACATCAAGTAAAAATTACTTTGTTTAAGGCTTACTGCCAATCCTTTTACACGAGCAGCCTGTGGGTCAGCTATACTCAAAAGTTCATAAACGCCCTTCGAGTCCAGTACAATAACGGATTTAGGATGCTGCTGGGGTTGCCGCGATTCTGTAGTGCGTCAGGCATGTTTGCAGAAGCCCGCACGGACGGGTTTCATGCAATAATAAGAAAACGCGTGGCCTCACTAATGTACAGAGTTCGCGGCAGCACCAGCGGTATCCTGACTGTTATAGCAGATAGGGTCGATGGACCTATATTAAAGCACTGGATAAAGGTGGTGACCGGCACCTCGCTGGATAAATAGGCTCATCATCATCATCAATCAGCCCACACCTACCCACTGCTGGGTACAGGCCTCTTCTCTACCTCGCTATCCGCCATAAGTTGCCTACTTTTTTATTTTAATTTTATTTTAAGGTGTAACTAACATAGATTAGGAGATTCTCTTTTTGTACTAACAATACTATGGAACCGTGTTTTCTGAAAATAAATGTTTTATTATATTATATTATTATTATAATGTCAAACTACATAAAAAAATAGTAAGATCTGTGAGAATCTGCCGATGTCAAAACTAACTAACAACCGACAGCTTTTGTGCGGTAAACATAGATTCCATTTTCAAACAAACATTTTTTTATTAGTTTAGAATTTAGTTCTGTCACCGCCAGCATCAGCTGTAATTGTATTCGGTTTTTGAGTACTTAAACATAATTTAAGTACTCAAAAACCGAGGGTAGTTGGGACGAATCGCGATTTTGAATGCTATGCCATGGTAATAAAACCTATAACGGAAAAGTGGCGTTAGCTAACGCCTTTGGGTACCGAGGGGTTAAAGTATGTATAATTATTATAGTGCTTAATTGGTTTCAGGATACTTTCTTGATGTAACGGAACCTTCAGTCGTATATTTTCATTTAGCTTCCATATAAATTCCATTCATAATTAATGCATGGCGTACGTTGTTTATGTAGTTTCACTTTGTTTGCAACCGCCTGAAACACGCTTTTTATCACTGAATTTTCAGTGAGCGGCTGACTCGTTCATTTCCTTCGATACGCCGTTAACAGGAGATGTGTCAAAGGAGAATGAGCATTTCGGTAGCCACTCCAGTAGCTGTCATTGTAGTATCGTTTAAAAGGTTTTACCAAGAAAAACAATTTCAACTATGACCACCAGTCTCAAATCTTAGTATTTTCGGAGATAATGTAATCCAGGTACATAAATGTTTTTTTTTAGAAAAACGTATATAATATAGAAAAACGTAACCAGAGGTGCAACAAACACGACTTGTGATGATACCGGGCCTGAAATACTAAGATCAGAATTGACAAAAGCTTTACAGATAGCCTACACTGAGAAGACCGAATCACATACACGTAGTGATAGTTAAGCTTATTGAACACAATCTGATAGATGCAATCACCAAGCTCTTTAACAACATCTCCAACTCCGGAGTGTTGCCAAAGGATTGGTTAAAGTCCACATTTACAAAGTACCGGACTATAAGCCTGGTGAGTCAAGTGCTGAAGCTGTTTCTCTCGATAATCCATGAGAGAATACGCGTAAAAATTGACAATTTGCTTGAGGAAACTCAATTTGGCTTTCGATCGGGAGTAGCGACCAGAGAAACCCTATTCGCTCTAAATGTTCTTGTCCAGAAATGTAGGGAGATGCAGAAAGACGTCATAATTTGCTTCGTGGATAACGAAAAAGCCTTTGATCGTCTTCAACACGATGTTTTAAGGCGTCCACTAAAAGATATCGGATTGGACGGCAAGGAGATATGGATCATCCAAAACCTATACTGGTACCAAACAGGCACCGTCAGAGTGGAATGTGAAGAGACCAAAGAAGTGGCAATATGCAGAGGCGTACGTCAAGGATGCATCCTGTCTCCGCTTCTTTTTAACTTATACTCGGAGGCCATTATCACTGAAGCGCTGGAGGAGAGTGAGTGGGGCGTCAACATCAACGGACTAGTTATCAATAATCTCTGATACGCTGACTCCACTGCCCTGGTAGCCTCCACGCCGGAATATATTCAACTGATAGTGAACAACGTCCTCGAGTGCAGTCAGAAAGCGGGTCTTTCGATCAACTTATCCAAGACAAAGTTTATGGTAGTATCCAGAGACGCAACACTGCCGGGACCGATCTAGAGCAAGTCTAGAAGTATTATGTAAGTACTTTGGCACATGGGTAAATGAAAAATGGGAATCTGAGCAAGAGATAAAGACCCGCAATGAAATTTCCCGTTCGTCATTCAACAAAATGCGAAAGGTACTGTGTACCAAGCAGCTGGACCTTAGACTTTGGATGCGGTTTCTCCAATGCTATATCTGGCAGATAGTATTCTACAGGAAGCTTGGACCATTTTGGAGAATACGCGCAAAAGATTAGAGGACTTCGAGTTGTGGAGTTACCGCAGGATGTTAAAGAGTAGCTGTTTCCATAGGAGCACGAATGAAGAAATTCTGAGACGAGCTGACAAATCCCGAAAACTCATGACCACAATCAAAAGAAGAAAAGTTAAATATCTGGGACATGTTCTCCGTCACAATCGATATCAACTGCTTCAAGTGGTGATGATGAAAAACGTTGAAGTTTAACGAAGCGTCGGAAGAAGAAGAACATCGTGGCTCTCGAATATGCGTAAATGGACCGGTATAGCGGCGTCGAAGACCTGTTCCGCTTAGCGAAAGACAGAGAGGGATATTCAGAGCGGACCGCCAAAAAATAGGAATAAGGTTCAAAGTCGTGGGTCATTTTTTGATCTACCTACAGACGAGTGGTTAAGGCGATACTTTATATCCATTCAGATTAGGTATAAAATAAGAAAATCACCATATAACCAATTCCATTCTAATACGCCCTAATGGGTTTTATGTACCAACCAAGACCATTTGGCTCGAAATTTACCAAACAAATTTGCAATATCCCGATATGATTCGCAATTTTGAACCTAATGAAATGCGAATAGGTGAGAGCCAGGGGGTTGAAACGGTTATGGTAATTTTGTGGATCAGTTTAAGACGTTGTAGAAGTAGGTTTATACAGATTTATACAGATTCAGTTTAGGAACCTGAACTGAATCTGTATAAGGCGTTGTAGTAACCCCCCTATTTCATGAAATGGTCATTAAAACATATATTTTTAATAGCATTGTTTTTCAGCACTACTTGGTGTTTTTGTGATAAACGTGTCGAACAATGCTAAGACAATTTGGGGGATTCGCTGCTACCCATTAGTCTTCACCTAAGCTACCGCAGTGCTTTGCCCTAAAGGAAGAAACTGAAACTTCTAGTTTAACCATAGTTGTCATGAAATGATACCATATATATATATGGTATCATTTCATGACAACTATGGTTATTATAAATACATATGTATATGGCAATATTTAGTAAATGTCCTTATTTTTTATTACAATTCACAAATATGCCCTCACGTGTACACGGACATACCCTTAAAGCGCTGACAAAACTACCAGACAAAACTTTCTTCACTATCGTGTATTAAAATAGCTTTTATCCTCCAACAGTGAAATCAACGACATCAACTTAGGCCTCCTGGTCGAGGTGTGGAATAAGGGCGTCATCTGGGACCGAGCCATAGGGTACCACTATCTACCGCTCACGTCCGTTGCCTATAACGTGGTAAGATGTTTCCATACTTTTAAAAATAAACGTTACAAAATATGCTCGCTGCATCGAAGCTCAACTCAGAGAAAGTACTAAAGCATAGCTTGCTACCTGATTATCCGATTTAGTTTCAGCTTAAAGGTGCCATATGCGAAGGGTGACAAATGGGACCCTTTTACTAAGCTTCCGATGCCCGTCCGTCTGTCCGTCAGCGGACTGTATCTCAAAATCGTAATGGGCAGTTAATTGAAATTTATACAGTGTGTGTATTTCTGTAACCGCTACAGAAACAAATAATGAACAATGTGCTTTTTATAAAATTGAAGGTCCTTGTGAAATATGTTTTTTTTTTGTGTTTTTTATTGTGCGATGGTATGGCATGATATATGGCGATCCGACTCGTACTGTTTCCCCCAACATATAGCAGCAACGTGACGAACATTGCACAGTATCCCGAAGCAAGCCCCGTGATATTTTACTATAGTAAAATATCGCGGGACACTGTGCAACATGTTGGGAGACATTTTGTCCCTGGTGTAACTGAGCCTTAAATTTCATACTAGCACTGTCATTTCTTGAGAGAGAGACACTGACAAGATGACTTTGACGTTAGTGCATGTATGTCAATGTTATGTTATGTTACTTAGAACGTTTTTCGAACTTTGAGTTGTAATATGGTCATTAAAAAAACTATAGGTACCTTTCAGCATCTTTTAGTAACACCAAAGGTCACCAAAGTAAATAAAGTGAATACATGCTTTAGAAACCACCTATCGATCTGTTAGCAACTCACAATTGGCCTTGGCTTACCGAGTTAATACCTCAGTAACAAAACACAAAAAGTTGTAGTAGTAAGGGCGTTCCACAATGCTCAATATTAGGTCCGTTTCTTTTTCTTGTTTATATATAAACGACCTACCCGATTATTTTATTATCAAGTATCGTTCGCGGATGTTACCTCTTTAAAGACTACATCAAATTTATGACGATGTGAACAATGCTATCTCCATAGTAGTTGATTGGTTTACAGCAAAGAATCTTCTGTTTAGTGAAAGAAAATCAAATGTGTAAAGTTTTCTCTACCCAATGAAAAATAGACACCCACTAATATAATTGTAAAAAATTAAAAAAAAATCGGGTAGCTGAGTTCTGTAGCATACACCACAAAAATAATCCGACATATTTCGGATGTAGACACCGCGAGATTAGTTTACTTCGGCTACTTCCATAGCTTGATGTATTATGGCATCCAGCTGTGGGGTAATGCCTCGGATATAAATCGCATATTTATTCGGCAGAAACGGGCCATACGTGCCATGTATGAACTCGGTCCAAGGGACTCGTTAAGAGACACATTTGAGGAGATCAACATTCTAACTCTGCCATCTCGGTACATTCTTGTGGATATATTGTATGTCAAGAAAAATATCCACCTGTTTAAAAAATGCGATAACCATAATTTTGATACTAGAAATAAGAATAAACTGTCCAGCTACTCTAGTAGACTCCACAAAATTTCCAATTTCTTCATCGGCCTATGTGTATGCTTTTATAATAAAGTCCCCGATAATATTCAAAGCTTACAGACACAAATGCAAAACATTTATTGAACGTGAAGTATGTTTGAAGGGATATTAATCAGTGCAAAATTATCTAGAAGGCAAAAATCTTTATGGGTTAAACTGCTTGTTCTTCCATCAGCTATCATAAAAATGAACATAAGTAAAATCAACATGTTATAAGTATTTCCTTTGAAAAAGAGCTACCTCAGAGTTTCTTGTGCATGCTCCCCTGAGAAGCTTTTGGTACGTACATCTAGTATTAAATGAATAACGTGTTCTAAGAGATATGTAATTACCCAACAGAATAAATAATATTTTGACTGATCTGATTCATTGATTAAATGAGATATATTGATGTTGTAAGATCTATTCTTGAGTATCTCTTCTCTGTTAACATTCCCAGCGCGCTACCGGGTGGAAGTCACCTGGTGCGTAACTATCCCAGGGTTCGCCCGCCGAAATGGTGTATTTTCCGTTGGTTTTATCATGAGAAGGAAAGCGATGCATTGAGATTTGGATATGTCTATCACTACCTGTACTCTGTGCAACCTAGTAGTGACCTATTGAGAGAGTTTTTTCATTAGGTGTGGCTCTAGAGTCTGACACATGTGGTACCTAGTAACCACACTGGATGACGAACTAGTTTGTCTAGTGATGTGATCGAATAGCGTTGATTTCTAATTTGATATAAAAAGGTTTTCCAAACCATTTATTAATATCAGTCAAATAAAAAAATATTGGTTTTCATATTATTGGCCTTATTTAGATTAGTTTTTTCACGTTGGAAGGGGATTAAAATGATTTTCATATCTGTTGCATTTTTAATGATGATTTAACAAAATTATTTCCTTCCAGTTCACTGATTTGAGTCCTCAATCATCATTTGCATTTAAGTAATTTTTCGTAGCCAAAACTCTAAATATATATAAGATTCGCGTAAAATAAACTACGCTGATGTAGTTTTCACATCACTAAAACTCCATCGTCATTTCTACCGTTCAGTGGTGAACTTAAGTACCAGGACTAAATAACCTTGTACCAAATTGACTGAAAGTAAGCTGGTAAATTTGCCGCGCTAAGCATGTTAAGTTTAATTAATATTGGTATAATAACAATGCTTGTTGATTTGTGACGAAAACTCCGCACTAAATGGTGAATTCCTTTATTGAATCGTCGTCGTATTTTGCCTTATTATTGAATCACCTTACTGCTCGTTTTACTTTTGTGATGGATGAGTTTAAAAATGTTGACTTAGGTTTAATATGATTGTACTGAATGGGGACAAACATCAAACAATGCTTGGATAACTTATTGGTCGTTCGATAGCATATAATGCGTTACCCTCTGGACTTTGTAGCGGTTATATTTTTATGTGATGTAAGATTATTATATTTATCTACACACGTATTATAAACCCTCTCTACGGCGTCCAAAAACCGCACGTTGCAACCAGCATAATTATATACTACTTGGTAATTACTCATTTCTTATCTGAATATTGACCATAATGTACCAATATTTCGACATATTATGCCATCCAAATTTCGAATGCCGACCCCCGCCTGCGTGCCGTGCCGCCCCTAGTTTATATGTGAAGTTGGTAGTACTGAACAAGCTAAACAAGTGCAGAGCAATGATCAATGCCACAATGCAGGTCGAACATGCGTTTCCTGAACACATCAAAGAAAGCTTTGTATGTAGATAAACTAGTGTGTGTAACTGTACAGGCATTAAACCCACTGTCGAGTTTTAATGCCTTCCATTATGTATCAGTCACATAAACTACTAACTCCAAACCGAGCGGCCAATCGATCTGTTAGGCCCTTCTCCATATCACGATGCGCATAGAAACATGACTCTTCCCTAGTCGCCACGAAGTATCCGACATACATTTGAATGGAGGATACCCGTAATGCGAGATTCCATTAAAATGTATGGTTGGACACCTCGTGGCGACTAGTCTCCGCGAGTCGTGTAAAAATCTCGTCGCCTTTGCAGTAAAAACTTTAGTTGCTCCGGTCACATTGGTGTCTTAATAAAAGATATTCAGAATACTACCTTGTATGTGAATTAGTACGTAGTTTTGAAGCCGCCATCATTATCATTAACCATTTCTGATTCTGCGAAGCAATTATGCAACATTATGAATCGACTGCGGGCAATTACAGTGCAATTTGTAATTTTATAACGATTAACTGTGATTGGCCGCAGCAGCTTTTAAAGTTTTAATGATCAGGAAATCTATTCAGTAATGGCGCGATTATCTTACCTACTGAAAGGTCTTTTAAGGCTTTTACCATTTATTGCTGTAGTACCATCAGACAGTACCATCAATGGAACTAGTGAAACACTTGTGTATCGCTAGTTCCATTGATGGTACTAGAGACACATGTAGTTTTTAGTACCATTGTCCGATAATATGAATAGTAATAGTGATACACTGTCCTGTGGAACAACCAAGCGGTCTAGCACACGGGCCTGCAAAACTAAGTATCACACTTTTAAAATTGCAATAACTTTTTAAGTACACAAGATATACTTTCTAAATAAAAAGGACACAAAAAAAGTTTAATTTTATACAATAGTTTCGAAAGAAAACTGATGAAATTTGCTATAGAACGTTTTTTATTTTAAATATCTAACTTCTTTAGTTTACAAAAAATGGAAAGTGTAGTACTTAGTTTTGCAGGCCAGTGTAGTTCTACAGGTAAAAAAAAGCTACCCGTGGGACACCGACTCGTCATCCTCGACTTTCCATATAGTACGAGGGCCACAGACAGTTGCAGGAGGTTGCGACTTTATATTCAAAAGGGGTCACGTTGGCACAGTCAGCACAGCCATGAAAGTAAAATATTACGTACTCTTGATGTGTCTTGAAATAAATAAATAAATAAAAGTTACTACAGTAATAAGGTGTGCTTGAGTTTTTTAATGTGTCAGTAGTACCAATTGCTTTTGTTTAGCTAGTCAACCCTGGACATTTTAACTAGTGTAGTTTTTTACAGGTACTAGCGATACACAAGTGTGTCACTAGTTCTATTGATGATACTGTCCAATAGTACTAAAGCAATAAAGGAAGGTTTTAAGTTATTATGGTCATAATTATTAATATTGGTTGTTCTCGACTTAATTATTATGATTTTGATTCTAATTACGCTCTATCTAACTGCATTCGATCTAACTTAGACTATATCTAACTAGTAATCTCGTTTTTAGGCCATTTTATTTGAAAAATTACTGACTGGCTAAGCGTGAGCAAAATTGTGCTTCTGCCACCCGGTGTGGGAAAAGGCGCAACGCCATATTGTGATGTTAAAAATCCGTCACACACTTCTGATTTTCTCATAAATCGACTCTCCAAAGTCGGCATCTATGCTATGTCACTAATCCACTGCTTGTCGCGCAGGAGCTCGGCGGGCGCTGGATTGAGTTGGAAGCGCAACTGATGATGCGCGGCGGCGCCGTCGTCGGCACCACGGGCCAGACCGGACACGCGCTGCTGCTGGAGTGCCGGTTCGAGCCGCCTTTTGGTGAGTTGAGTTCATGTATGACTATTCAATTGTCGTATTTTAAAATAAAATAATTTGAAATGATTACATTCTATTGATAAAGGACGTAGGTTAGGAAATAACAAAGTAATTATAATTTAGACATTACACAATCACTGGCATCGCGCCGCATAACTTCAATAACCTCATAACCTCTCGAAAACGCGTGCTACGTCACAGGCACCGCCTGCCGCATCGCCTTCTTTGCGCATTATCTTGACAAGTAAAAGAACATCGGGGAATTTTATAGCACATAAATCAATAAAAATCGATTTTCTAAATATAATTTTTCTAGAACCCTTGGTAGGGAAGACATTACACTCCAGATAAAATAGAATGTAAGAATTGGAAATACAATAACTTTTTCCATCACTTTCCTGTCCTAATTTGAATCATGATACGCGTACGGAGGTCGAGTCCAGTCAAATCCACACTAAGTCATAAATAATAATCCAGTTGCCTCGTATAGTCCATCGTTGTAAGTGGCAACTAGTAGTATGGATCTGACAGAACTGGATCGCTATACCCAAGCTTTACCTGGATGCTTGTATCATGTTATGAATGATAGGCGTTTTTTATTTCTTTTGATAATGTGTCTGGTAAGGATCGAAAGAAGGTTTGGTAATGATCTACTAATATCATACCTAAGCAATAGAATTCAACAGGCAGAAGTTAACGGCGTTAAATCTGATGGCTCGGGTGTAAAAATTGGCGTTCCACAAGGTTCCATATTAGGCCCTTTCTTATTCCTGATATATATTAACAATCTGCCTTTCATGGTGGAAAAATTAACTGACATAGTGTTGTTTGCTGATGATACTTCAATGGCCTTCGAAATTTAAAGACAAACAGGAGATTTTGATGATGTTTTAATGGTGTATTGTCTTTAACCTTGAATTGGTTCACAGTTAATAATTTATTGTTAAACGCTGGTAAAACCAAGTGTATCAAATTCTCACTTCCAAATGTCAGGCAAGTTGAGACCAGATTAGTGTTAGATAACAGCTCGTTAGAATTAGTAAATGATACGATCTGAGAGCTTTTCGAGCAATTTATAATTTAAAACGAACACAGACCCTGCTGTTAATAGTTTTAATAGTTTAATTAATAGTTTTGTAATTATTTATTCCTGCTTATTAATCATAATAATTATTTTTTTGATATTTGTGTTAGTTAAGCACAACCAATTTTCAAAAGAGATCTAAAAATCAATCTGTGGGAGTTTCTACGCCCTTCTTCTCCCACAGTGGTCCAATGTAGAGAAGAGAGACTGATGTGTGGGATTCCGTCTCCGGTACCTGTCACTCTGGCTCCTGTGTGTGGAGCACCCGTCTCCGGTACTGCTGTATAGGGTTTTAATTTACTTCCGTTGTTGTAATGTTGGTCCGATTTCTTTTTTAAACTATTCAAATTGCACAAGAAAGAACAGACTGTCTAACGAATGAATGGATTTATACTCTGTGGTCACTCATTTCTCAATAAAACTGACTTCTAAGGGGCTCTATTTTTGTACCTATCGAAAAAGTTCTCTATTGATAAATAAATGTATATAGACTATCTGTGATTGAGATTATTTTAGTTCTATACATTATACCGCATAAATAAAACTAAACTTTACCGCCAAATCTTGCTTTATTTTAAAAATGAGACAGAAATAAGTACAACAGGGAGCTTCATATTAAGTAACACATATTAGCTGTTATTAAACTGAAATAAAGGCGTTGTGGAAAGGAAAAAGGGTAAAGAATTCCAATTAGAGTAATATTCTAATTAGAACTTATCTTAATTCTAACTAGAATAGGAGAATTTCAACAAAAACTAAACATCGGCGCTCAGATTTCCTGATGTGTGGGATTCCGTCTCCGGTACCCATCGACACGGCGAAAGTTACAAAATGGCCGCCACAGGCGACTGGTTAAGCACAACCAATTTTCAAAAGAGATCTAAAAATCAATCTGTGGGAGTTTCTACGCCCTCCTTCTCCCACAGTGGTCCAATGTAGAGAAGAGAGAAAAAATTACGTTTGCTTAGTATATGTAAATATCTATAGTAATAAAGTACTTTGACTTTGACTTTGTCACAGATATTAGAATAGCAAACTAAACAATTTGGTCACACGCTTCAAAATGGTCCATACCATCTCAGCGCATAGAAATTCGACGAGGGGCGATGGATCAAGTCTATCACTCGCCGGCGAATTTCCTTAGACCGAAACCAGTATCTGTTGTGAAGTAATTTTTTTTAAAAGATGGTATGGGGGAGTTTCTTGCAGTTTTTCTTAACTCCGAGGCCCAGCTTCCGAAACGGTGTAGTCTTTTTTATGTAAAAAATTGCAAGTCAAGTTATAACAAAAATACAAAAATGCTGAATCAGGCCTGAGGAACGTTAAAAAATGACTGGATAGAAATTTGCTTACACTTAATGTCTCAAAAACAAAGTAT
Source organism: Argyresthia goedartella (assembly GCA_949825045.1). Classification (NCBI taxonomy): domain Eukaryota; kingdom Metazoa; phylum Arthropoda; class Insecta; order Lepidoptera; family Argyresthiidae; genus Argyresthia; species Argyresthia goedartella. The sequence continues at coordinate 13,073,858 of OX463823.1, forward strand.
TTAAAATTTCATGTAACGGAACACTCAAATCCGCGTGATGTATTTACACTCCGCATGCACTCGTGTCCTGATGGTACGACAGATTGTGACTGTCCTACTATAGAAAATGTTAAAAGCATAAAGTACTTAGGTGTTATATTAGATGATGGGCTGTCTTGGGTTAACCACATAGAATATCTATCAAATCGCTTAATGTTTATTTTTAAAAGACTAAGAGGTATTGGGGATGTATACTTGAGAAGAACCATCTATAAAGATTTAGGCGAATTAATTATAAAATACTGTATAACTGCTTGGGGTGGGGCCGCAAAGACACATCTTATAGAAGCTGAGCGAGCACAAAGAGCAGCATTGAGAGTCCTGTTCTCTAAGGGCTTTCAATACTCTACATTCGAACTGCGCAGGGAAACACAATTGCTTACTGTTCGACAACTTTACATCGTCTGTATTATTAAAAAACTCATTAAAAACAATGGTATAAGAGACAAGGAATCCGAACGAAGCCTTAGGTTTAACCGAAAGCAAAAGGTAGAAGTCCCTAGGAGCAGAACTACATTTGTTAGGCGATTTAGATCATTCCTTGATCCTCATATATTCAACAAAATCGAAGGTACAATAGAGTCCAAATGTGATCCTATGTACTTCAAGAAGTGGTTGATGGATAAAGCCTACGACTATTTGATCAAATAGTATCAACGAGTGATAAAACGTGAGTTTGAACACAAATCTGCTGCTTAGTGGTCCCGTATCCGAGCCCAAGACTACCTTGTCGTAGGGCTAAGCAGCCATACACAAATAACCCGCACAACCCCCCCCCCCCCCCACACCCACACCCCTCACACAAAACATTATAAAATAAATATACGAAATAAAAATCTTATTGTTCGGATTTGCTTTCAATTACTTAATAGTAGTTTATGTGACTGCTACATAATGGAGGGCATTAATTCTCGAGAGTGGGTTTATGAAATGAGCCGAAGGCGAGTTTCATAATAATATCACTCGAGAGTTTTAATGCCTAATTATATACAGTTACATACACTAGTTTATATATCATAAGCTCTCTTTGATGTGTTCAGGAACCGCATGTTTGACCGGCATTGTGGCTCTGCAGTTGTTTAGCATGTTCTGTAGCACCAACTTCGGGCGTTCGAAATTTGAATGTCAGTACCAACTTCACAGACAAACTAGGGGCGGCATGCAGGCGGGCGTCGGCGTTCGGAATTTAAATGTCATAATGTGTAGAAATTTTTCAGATAAGAAATGAGTTTTACCAAGTAGTTTAACATTATGCTGATCGTAACGTGCGGTTTTTGTACGCATTAAAGAGGGTTTATGATACGTGTGTAGATAAACTACTATTATGTGATGCAGCTGGTAAATTGTAAAGACGCATCATATCAATCTCACTACACGAAACGAACTTACCTGAAGTATTTGACGAAGAACTCTTAAATTACGAAGAAATTAGTATACGTGCACAATTAAGTTTTATAGTGCGTGAAATATAACATAGCCTATGAGTGAAAACCATGTAAGTTCGTTTCATCATCAAATGTTTATGTTTATGGTATGGCTCAGTTTAGGCCTGTACCCCTCGGGGGGGGGGGGATTTTAATGGGCTAAAATTTTATTTATGTTCCGTGTTTGTAAAAAACATTTCCTGCGAATGTGAGCAACTTCGCCCCAAAAACCATACTATAAATAAACTAAAATGTCGGCTTGAAATCCGACAGCTCTAATCCGGTTGCCGTATAGGTTCTGTATCCAAGTAGTCTAGTTATTGTTTTGTGTTTCCCAGGAAATCGGCCTCAGTACCAGTATTCGCCATTTTACGCCAGACCCTTGTCGCTCCCAAACTTAGATTTTACATCAATTCTCCCGCCAACCCGTCTACGCAACTCCCATTCATTATCGTTTCGGCTACAGATCACGTGAATGCCCTTGAAGCCTCTCGCCCACTAAAAACGTACTATAAATAACCTACAATCAAATGTTACTCTTACAGCTTCGACTTAAGGGTACAAGTTGGTGAAATGATGTTGGTGGTCTGATGTCTTGTTTTTCCGCCCAGACGGCGCCACAGAATGGCGGTTTTTTTGCGTTTTCGTATTCCAACAAGGAAGGACAATTTGGTCATGTCTACGTTTTATTGCAATTATATTTATCTCGAAAACTTTTCGGGGATTCACTTGAGACTTATATTCATATTCGTTTAATAATGGCTTACATGTGGTTATAAAAGATGACAAAATCAAGGTTAAGTCCGGATACAGGCTCCTCGCTGCAAGGCCATTGCGTGATTTATTAACTTATTTATTTGGGTATAAGGAAAGTACTTAATTGGTTGAGGATGTAGAGTTATTTATATGTGTGTTTTGACCTGCATTTATAATTTTAGACGTATAGGTAATTCATATATATACATACTTAGTGGTAGGAAGAGGCTAAGAACCTCCACTTGCTACTATCCTAGCATACATCTCTCGCTTCCTTCAAGTCTCTAAAAGCTTACCGGATACAGGTACGTCTAATTTTCCCATTCACTAAAAAATCCCTAATTTGGCTGTATATATGTTTGCCAATCTCCTTCAATTCATCCTTTCAACGTGACTAAACCATACCATCTAAGCTGAGCTTTCTCTAGCCGTGTCACAATATCTTATTTCAAGCCACAGCGTTCCCTTAAAACTTTCAATGTTACCACCTATCTTTCAATGTTACTCCACACATACTCCTCAAAGACTTCATTTTCACTGCGTTTATTCTGTTTTTATGCTTCTTCTTCCATACCCAACATTCACTCTCATACGTCAATGAGGGACTCAACACTCCACTATTAATAGTCAAACGTGCTTTTTGTGACACAGTTTGGCTCCTCATCACGGAGTGCAGTGCCCGATTGTGCTCCTTTCAATATCTTCCTCACATTTTCCATCGCTTGTATACATGCTACCCAAGTAAATACACACATTCCATACTTGTCGCCACACACAACGCCTTATACTCGTGATAATTTGAGATATGGATGAATTGTAAAATAGTAACTACTTACTTACTAACAAATAAACAACCAGATACCTGTTTCACACGAAAACAACTGAATGTGTCTTTAAAAAATCACGGTTCCCGGGCCACGGCCATAACCACGGATAAAACTGATAAAATATTATCTAGAACTGTCTAGTGGGTAGGGTAGTGGAATATCCGGCATTATTGGGTCACTGCCCCCAGCATTCTGATCGTTAGCCAAGACTGGAGGAAAGTAAGAATAAGTTGACCTAGCTGGCGGCTCTCTCGATTGGGGGGGGGGAGATTTGTTTGGACGGGTGATATCAATCAATGTCGGGTCATACAAAGGTCTTCCGGCCAAATAGACCAGAGTTAAAACGCAGTTTTAGCAGTAGCAACAGCAGTCTTGAGACCACAGACGCTTAAGTCCTCTCCTCACTGCCACTTGAAATATGGAGCTCTTAGCTACATCTCTATGATACAGTACTCGCGCAAAGCCGTGTCCTGACTAGTCCATACAAACATTTACCACCCCTCCGCTTAAGCCCTCATTAGATATTTAGACGTCTCGTCTGACCTGACATGCAACTTGATAGTTTTTGAGTTTCATACAATTAGAAAATTATAAATAGCTATTGCTTTAGTTGAAGTCGCATACCTATAAACCACCTACTTGCAAAATTTTGTATTAACAAGAAAATTAGTTTTTGATTTTCATTCAAACTTCAACCAAACTCACACTCAAACTCAAAAGTACTTTATTACTGTAGATATTTACATATACTTAGCAAACGTCATTTTTTGCCTCTTCTCTACATTGGACCACTGTGGGAGAAGAAGGGCGTAGAAACTCCCACAGATTGATTTTTAGATCTCTTTTAAAAATAGGTTGTGCTTAACTAATACAATTATGATTTATTTTTATTTAATAAGCTGGAATAAATAATTACAAAATTATTAACAGCAAGGTCTGTGTTGAGCCAGATTAACCCCATACAGTCCTGTCATTTATGTAATCTTGAACATTGTAATATCCCTTTTTCGACAAAGTCGCTTTAACATGCTTTTTAAATTGCTCAAATGGCAATTTCAAAATCTCCAGAGGTATCTTATTGTAGTAGAGAATGCACTGACCCTTGAAAGAATTGCTAACCTTCGCGAGTCTAAAACGGGGCGCACATAGTCTGTGATTATTTCTTAGGTAAACATTACAGCTATCGCTAAGTTTGGAAAATGTTGTAAGGTTCTTGCGTACATACATTATATTTTCGAAAATAAATTGACTAGCTACTGTTAGTATGTCAATTTCTTTAAAAAGCTCTCTTAAGGAGTCTGTTCGTTTTAAATTATAAATTGCTCGAATAGCTCTTTTCTGTAAAATAAAAATAGTTTGAATATCCGCTGCTTTCCCCCACAACAAGATACCATAGGACATCACACTATGAAAGTAACTAAAATATACTAGCCTAGATGTAGCCACATCCGTGCTTTGTCTGATGTTCCTAACAGCGTAAGCCGCAGAACTTAATTTACCAGCCAATTTATCTATGTGGGGTCCCCACTGCAATCTGCTATCAATGGTTATTCCAAGAAACTTCGTATCATTTACTAATTCTAACGTGCTGTTGTCTAACACTAAACTGGTCTCAACTTGCCTGACATTTGGAAGTGAGAATTTGATACACTTGGTTTTACCAGCGTTTAACAATAAATTATTAACTTATTAATACCAATTCAAGATTAAAGACAATACACCATTAACATCATCAAATTCTCCTTTTTGTCTTTCAATTTTGAAGACCAGTGAAGTATCATCAGCAAACAACACTATGTCAGTTAATTTCTCCACCATGAAAGGCAGATAATTAATATATACCAGGAATAAGAAAGGGCCTAATATGGAACCTTGTGGAACGCCCATTTTAACACCCGATCCATCAGATTTTACGCCGTTAACTTCTGCCTTTTAAATTCTATTGCTTAGGTATGATCTTAGTAGATCCAACGCTTTATTTCTAACTCCGTAATGATTTAATTTAATTAATAGCGTATTATGATCAACACAATCAAACGCCTTCGACAGGTCGCAAAAAACTCCGATAGCATCCTGTGCGGCCTCCCATGCAGAATAAATATGAGATATTTATTCCCCCCCCCATTCCCACTTAACCCCCCATTCCCCTCCCCTTAGGGGATGAATTTCGCCAAATCCCTTGCTTCCCTTCCCCTTCCCTTGCTTGCTATATGTATAAGGGACAAAATTTCATGTCTCTAGGACCATCGCTTTAGGCTTTGCTTCTATATACTCGTATCAGTCAGTCAGTCAGTGACTCAGGACTTTTAATTTTATAAGTAATATGTAAGTATGGTAATAGCAGGTTACAGTAAAGAGTAGTTATATTTTAAGGAGATTTTTCGATTCTGAAAAATTTCCATATGAACTGGCCCGAAAGGAAAAAAAGTCCTTTATACAATCCTTTCAACTTTTTGTATGCTACTATAGTTAGTTCACCAAAGTTATTCCTAATAATGGGTATTAACATACCCAAAAACTTCAGCTGGTCAAGAGATACACTGTATAAGTGAATGTTGAAGCGCTCCAGAACGCGCGAACAGTCCGACAGGGTTTAGAATTTACTTTTATTTTGTTCTTACATGTCAACCTAACACGAAGACTATTCGGGGGATTCGCTGCGCTCGCCCCCTCTAGTCTTCACCTAAGCTGCCGCACTGTTTGCCCTAGTATTTCGTTTGAAATTCAAGTTTAATCCAGTTTACTATTTAACAGTTTTAACCGTTAGTTGATCAACTAACGCGTCATATAATAAGCAGTACGCTACAGTTTACTATCTGTCGATAGCCAACCAACTTACGATAAAAACCTTAGTTTATCAACTAACGGATTGACTAGGTATCTTACGGTGAGATATGCATCAAGCATCACGTAAAGCCTTGTTTAGTACTAGACGAGACACCAATAACGTCTAGAATGCTCTGGCTTTTGATTGTTTACTTACTTGTTGTAAAATAACATTCATAAATTAATTACGTTAAAATTTTATTCTTCACTCAACATTTGTACTATTGACGAACAATACGAGAGGACAGACAATCGTCATAATTTGAAGCGTAATTCGATTTTTAGTTTAAAAGTTGTGGCAAGATTGAGCTACTAGTTCGAAACGGTCTGTGTTCGAAACAATAGAATTCAATCGAATTCACTACTGTACTTTCTTTCTAGTAAAGGTAAGATGGCAGTATAAGGTTTCATTTCCTAAGAACAAACAAGGCTAACCCTTCTGAGCACGCATTTATGTGCGACGCAACACGTCTCGTGCGCACGAATTTCTATTGTTTAGGTGTTAGGTAGGTACTGTACACATCTGTGTGTGTGCGTTTATTTGGCCGCTCCCTGGTAAAGAATAGTAAAAGCGCCATCTCTGATTTTTCGCCGATATTACGATGGATTATAACTACGTCGTCAACCTAAGCACTGAGCATCTATTACATGGTGGTACAGCTAGCAGGCGAGATAGTAGTGACATCTAGAAATAATACAGTACTTTGGCTTTCTAGCAGAGTACTTTTTTTTAGGGTGGTCTGTCCTCTCGTTTTATTCGTCCTTGCTATGTTGATATGAACGAGAACGAAGACGAGACGTTGATGAAGCGGAATTTTGAAACCTATGTTATATTTTAAAGCGACAGCAAACTTAATAGAAAATTGCAATCACACTTATATTATAGATGGGAAAGTTTGTGTCTGTGTGCGTTCATATGTTTGTAAGTCTCTCACGCTGAAACGGCTAGATGGATTTGGATGAAATTTAGAATGTTTATAGCTAGCTTAACATAAGCTACCTTTTACATAACTGGCACATTCCAAAGCAAAACGTAAAAACGAATACCACGCGGGCGGAGTATAATAAGTAATAAAATAAATAAAATAATAATGTGAATGTGTTTGTAACTCCATACTGACCATTCCATTAGGCACCCTTCGCTGTCGAATGTCACATAATCAGTCATTACGGAGTATGGAATGGTCAGTCTCCTTTGATTGTAATTATGATATGGAACTAATTTATTTAGGAAATGAGTTCATAAAAGTGCCAGTTATTTTGTCGATACCATGTCGATATCTGTCATTTCTGTAACTATTTCACAATAGTTTTATTTGAGCGGTGTAATGACAAAAAGTGAAACCATTGGTCATGGGAAAACATTAAATCGGCAGAGCCATAGTTACCATGGCTGAAGGCCCTGGTACTTGCTGACCATGCCCCGCGCAGCGTATGGCAGGAAGCCGAAACTAGGACGCATCATCAGCGAGTTCGTCTTCGTTTAATATTAATTTGTTTAACGCTCATTCTCATTTCCGCTCTTGTAATAATTACTTGTTTCTTATAATTAAATAATAAACTTTTTAAAAAGTGAGTTTCCTTCACTAAACCTATAACTGGCGCAGTCGTCTATTTTCGTGGGAAGACCGAGACAGGAACCTTCAACCTCAGGTTCTTTGGTGCGCGAATAGCCTCTTCACGCATAACTTCGAGTCGCCGCTCCACGAACCGAACCTTTGCTCAAGAAACCCAGGGAGATACGCAGGAGCCCGGAGAATTGTAATCCTGCAGCGGAACGAGAATCCGACGAGAAATGCAGAAGGTGCTGGGGTGAGTGCTCTTTAACTCTCAAGTTCCTTTGCTCTATTTCCTGTTGTTATCCTATTTCTAAGTGCATTTTTCTTTGTGTTTTGTCCGATCTATTGGCTATAATCGCTGTAGACTCGTATACATTTCACGCGCATTCTATTTTTAGATTAGGTATTTTATTCGTTTGTCCACTGTTAACCTCGTAACAATGGCGGAATCACATTTCAAGGTATTATCCGCATTGATACCTAAGTACGACGGTAATCAGAAACGTTTGAATTATTATATCAATGAAGTAGATAAAATTTTAAGTTTATTTGATTTACAAGGCCCAGTATCTGATTTAATAGTGCAGCTAATTAAAAATAGATTAGAAGGAGAGGCCCTAGACGCCATCGCGAACGAGCCGAACGTCCATTCGTGGGATTCTGTTAAGGAAGTTTTGAGAAGACGTTTAGGTGACCCGCGTAATGAGGTCCAAGTGATGCAGGAATTAACCCATTTGCGTAGAAATAGGAATGAGGATTCCGCGTCGTTTGGGAAGCGAGTTAGAGAGGTATTAGATACCGTGTATTCGGTCGGCGCGCACACGGATAAAACCTATTACGAAAAAATGGCTATCGAACAATACATCAATCAGTTAGAATTTCACGTATCTATAGGCGTGAAGATAACGGCGCCCGCGACTTTGGAGGCCGCTATCTATACAGCGCGACAGGAAGAGGCTAGGCTTGCGAACAACCCGCCTTCCAATCCCGTTAATTCCCAAAAACCCAGAGGTCATATTAAAACTTTTCATCAATCGAATAACCAACACCCAAACACATCATTTAGCCCTCGTTTTAACCAACCCGGGCCTAGCAACAGGTCATTCCCTCCAATGTTCAACACACCTTTTACACAACAGCGTAGTGACCCTAGCAATAATACCTGGCCCACACAACAGTCGGCGGCACCACCTATGCAGCCATGGAGGAACCAACAATTTAATACTAATTCTGGTAGGTTCCGCAACTCCGGTAATTTTAGGAGTCAGCAGCAAAATATTCCCCGCGAACAAGTGGACCCACCACAAAAGGTATCGGACGTGACGATGAGATCAGTAGGTAAACCTAAACCATCCCCATTCACATCGCATGAATTATTTTACATGCCAAACAACCACGCATCGCTCCAGTATAACTGTAATAATGATCAGGTACTTTATGAACCCCAAGCTTATGAGTCTTACGACTTCAACCCGACGTGCGACGAGCAGCCGTGCGAGATCACAGATATCGAGGATGAAGGGGTGCGTAATACTCAAAATTTTTCAGAGGGCCCGAACAACCAAGACTCAACCTAGTTAAATTAAATCACCAAGACAAGGACCACCTACCTTATATAGAATTACCGGAATTTAAAGGTAAGTTTTTAATTGACACAGGAGCTTCTCACTCTTTAATTTCATATAGTGCTATTTGTGGTACTACTTTTGAAAATTACATAGTGAAAGACCCCTTTAACATCAAAACCGCACATGCCGTTACCAACCACGACAATGTTGTATATTTGCCATTGCCACCCGTGTTTAACAGTGACCTAACTCATAAATTTTTGATATTCGATTTTGATAATAAATATAGAGGCCTTATTGGTCTCGATTTACTCAAAAGTTTATCTAGCAACATAGATATTAAAAACAAGGTGCTTCGCACAGCGACAGCAGAGATCCCGATTTGTTTTGATTATCCCGTAAAAAAAATCAAAATAGAACCTAAATGCGCTAAAGTCGTAATGATAAAAACGCACTATTTAAATGGCGAATATACACACGGAGAGCATGAATGGTCGAAAGGTCTTAAGTCACCAGCTGCTATAGTAAAAGTCAACAATGGGACATTTAAAACCACAGTTTTAAATTACAATGACGATAAAAAGTATATTTCTAACGCGGAACCATTTGATTTAGAACGTTTTACAGGACACAAGGAGAGTTGCCATTTAAATTCGATAAAAGTGACATCTGAAATCGATCAAATTTTGTGTGAAAATTTAAAAAAAATTAAAACTGACCACATGAACGAGGAAGAGAAACGCGAAATTAATAGAGTTTGTTATCAGTATAGAGATCTATTTTACACAGAACAGATTCCTTTGACTTTTACTCACGCAGTTAAGCACGAACTTAGATTAACTGATAACTCCCCAATCTTCGTAAGGAGTTACAGACAGGCACCACGGCAGCGAGAGGAAATAAAAAACCAGGTGAGCAATCTGCTTAAACAAGGCATCATAAGGGAGAGTATATCACCATGGTCATGTCCCGTTCACATCGTCCCAAAAAAACCGGATGCTTCAGGTAAGGTAAAATGGCGTCTGGTCATCGACTATAGGCGACTTAACGACCGCATTGTAGAAGACAAATATCCCCTCCCTAACATCAACGACATTCTCGACAGGTTGGGCAGAGCTCAATATTTTACTACACTTGACCTCGCGAGTGGCTACCACCAAGTAGAAATGCACCCAGACGACATGGAGAAAACCGCTTTTTCCACAGAGAGAGGTCATTACGAGTTTTTGAGAATGCCTTTTGGACTCAAAAACGCGCCTAGTACGTTTCAAAGACTCATGGACCATATTTTGAGAGGCATCGAAAATGTTTTTACTTACTTAGATGACGTAATTATTATCTCCACATCCCTTCAGGAACACGCTGAAAAGCTCAAACAAGTTTTTGACAGATTTAAATTACATAACCTAAAAATTCAATTAGACAAATCAGAATTTCTAAAAAAAGAAGTCAGTTTTCTTGGACATAATCTAACTGATGAGGGCCTTAAGCCAAATAAAAACAAAATTAATGCCGTTCTTCAGTTTCCCATCCCCAGGACGCAAAAGGACATTAAAGCATTTCTAGGACTAGTAGGATATTACCGAAAGTTTATTAAGGACTTTGCTCGACTGACTAAACCACTGACTATTTGCCTCAAGAAAAACCACAAAGTTGTTCATACTCCAGAATTTATAGAAGCTTTCGAAAAGTGCAAACAGCTTTTAACTAATGACCCTATACTTCAATATCCTGACTTTGACAGACCTTTTGTACTAACTACTGACGCTTCTGATGTCGCCCTGGGCGCAGTTCTTTCTCAAGGGACCGTAGGGTCCGACAAACCCGTAGCATACGCTTCACGAACTTTATCTGACACAGAAAGCCGATATTCCACCATCGAGAAAGAGCTTTTGGCTATTATTTGGGCTGTAAAATATTTTAGACCTTACTTGTATGGACGTAAATTTACAATTTACACAGACCACAGACCCCTTACTTGGCTTATGTCCATTAAAGACTCTAACTCTAAATTGACTAGATGGCGTTTGAAATTAGCCGAGTACGACTACGTGGTAGTGTACAAGAAAGGCAACCAAAACACCAACGCTGACGCCCTTTCAAGAGCCAAGATATTTCATAATAGCATAGAATCTTTAGCGGTAAACTTTGACGACAATGAAGACGACGACATTATAAACAGAATGTTTGACAACGTTCACGAAAATAACGCTTCCCCGACCAACAATCCTGACCCAGGTACACAAACTATCCCGATATCCCAAACTGAATCTGACACCATGACTGTAGTATCAGATCCTGACCAACTGATTTCAACGAATCACACACAACCAGATAATGAGAATCAGGGTATCCCCATCTTATCAGATGCTATAGATAGACAACTTAAGCAATTTCACATTCGATCGACCCCCGGTTCTACATTTAGGGTTGAAAATAGATCTACAAACTCAAGAGTCGTTATAAAGGACGTATTCATCCCCATTAATAACACAGAGCAGGAAATTATAAAGTTCCTCAAAGAAAACACCATAGCAGACCGTAGTTTCCATTGTTATTTCCATAGCGAAGATCTATATCTAGCATTCTCCAGGGTATACACAACAGTATTTAATGACAGAGGTCCTAAGTTATTCAGGTGTACTTCACGGGTTACCCTAGTCGAAAACAAGACTGAACAAATTGAGATAATTAAGAAGTACCATGAAGGTAAGACCGTGCATCGTGGCATTCAGGAGACCCACAAACAAGTACGTAGAAACTACCATTGGCCAAATATGTTACTTACCATCCAGGGATACATTAACAAATGTGAAATATGTCTCCAATCCAAATATGAAAGAAACCCTCTTAAACCACCCTTAGCTTTGACAGAGACACCAACAAAGCCTATGCAACATTTGTTCATGGACTTATATTCAACGGGAGGAGCAACGTTTCTGACTCTTATAGATAACTTCTCTAAGTATGCCCAAGCTATCCCACTTTCAGCCACAAGTAGTATTCATATTGCAGACGCTTTACTACAAAACTTTGCGACTTTAGGATTACCTTTAAAAATTACTACAGACTCGGACACGAAATTCGATAACGAAGTAATTAAAGAAATATTTTCTACACATAACATAAACATTCACTTCACTACCCCATACAACCCTAACTCAAATTCTCCAGTCGAACGATTCCACTCCACCATTGGCGAACTTATAAGAATCCAGAGGATGACCAACAAAGATGACATGATCCACACTCTCATGAGGTACGCTGTTATAGCATACAACAACGCCATACACTCCACAACAGGATATACCCCACATGAGCTTTTATTCGGCCATACAGTGGCTAGAAACCCTCTCGAAATACATTACACTAAAGAATTCTACCAAGACTACGTTCTGAAACATAGATTAAACGCAGAAGCCGTACAGGAATGCGTTGCAGCTCACAGCGCTGAAAATAAAGAACAGGTAATTAACAAAAGGAACCAGGCCGCAGAGGAGATAACTTTTAAGGTAGGTGAAACCGTCTACAAACAAGTAGCGAAAACAGCACGAAATGACAAGACTAAACCAGTCTTTAAAGGTCCTTATAAAATTATACACTTACATCCTAACAATGTTGCTGAAATTATAGGAACCCATCCAAATTCAAAATCCATTAGAGTCCATTTCAAACTCCTACGCAGACCTCGCCTTGTTCCAGGACGCTCATCGCTGGAGCCATCGTGCTCTACGCATCAGCCACCATGAGAATTGAACCCATCGAGAATTCCAACGGAATCCTCCTTCTCAAACAGGGAAAGGTCCTCAAACAAGTAGATACCTTTAGTTTAATATGCGTTTATAATATAACTTCGCTCCAACTTTCAACTTCTAAGCTTTTGTCCCTTTTTGTAAGCACTAAAGCTGTCGAAGCTAAATTAACATCGGTTGAAATGCATAAAACATATAAGGACCAAATTAGCCACACCATTAGTTTAATACATAATAAGTTAATATTTTTAGCCCCATTTTCTAGGGTTAAACGCGGCCTTATTGACGGATTAGGCTCAGTAGTTAAGTCAATCACTGGTAACTTAGATCACGAAGATGCCGTTAAATTTGAACAGGAAATAGCGAATCTTAATAACAAAGTGAATCTTGCACAACATTTTCAAAAAAGTTCCGTAAATTTAGCCCGTAAAAGTATGGAAGAATTTCAAAAACAACTAATTGGAGTTAACGAAAATCAAAATAGAATACTTGCTGCTCTAACTAATGTTACTAGTGGTTCTAACGTAGTATATAATCAGTTACATTTTTTAGATATTTACGTTCAAATAGATTTTAGTTTACAGATAATATTAGATAAGCTCATGCTCCTAGAAGATGCCAAGACGTTTTCTCAATTAGGTGTAATGCATCCTAGTATAATAAGTCCTCAAACCTTAATTTATGAAATGCTGCAGCTAAAATCAAAACTGTTGATCACCCCAGTTGCAGAGATCAACATAGATAATATTTACCCTTTAGAAAGGTCCATAGAGGTTAAAGCCTATAGTACGGAAAGCACTTTGAATTTTGTCCTAGAAATTCCCAGCATTGATCCAAATTCATATGACCTTATCCACCTTTATTCAATTCCTAATATCAATAACCTTACCATTATCCCTAAATCCAAATTTCTTATACTTGGGAACGAGGAGTACTCTTACCTGGAAGACACCTGTCAGGAGATAACCGATGACACACATCTTTGCAAGCAGCTGGACACTCAGAATATGAAGACATCCGCAGACTGCGTGATATCCCTCATCCAACAAGAAGCTGGAAACTGTACCTACGCTAAGATGAATCTCAATAAAGTAAAAATTCAAAAGATAGACCCCAACACTTGGCTCACGATCATGAAGCAGGAAACCATCGCTAAGATCACATGCAACGAGAAAACATCTTATAAGAAACTCACGGGCACAAATCTTATCTCCACTACAGATCAATGCAAAATTCATCTCTTTAACATGACACTGCAAACCCACAGCAAAAGGTATCTAGCGCAGGAGGTTATCCCACTACCGAGCGAAGCTCACATCATCCCAGAAAATATCCAATATGAACTACATTTGGAAGACATCTCACTAGACAGCATCCACCAGTTAATAAATAAAGCAGAGAACCTCGAGGAACACAGCTTCATCCCGGACTGGACCGTCATCATGGCTACCCCCAGCTGGAGCACAATTTTCCTCTACATCATCGGAACAGGATACGGAATCTGGAAGTTTTATATGTACTACACCAGAAAAACTGAAAGCAATCCTGCCCCATCACCCAACCAGGATAACACCCCCTCTGGAAGCCGGGGACCGTGCTTCTATCTGAAGAAGGGAGGAGTTACCATGGCTGAAGGCCCTGGTACTTGCTGACCATGCCCCGCGCAGCGTATGGCAGGAAGCCGAAACTAGGACGCATCATCAGCGAGTTCGTCTTCGTTTAATATTAATTTGTTTAACGCTCATTCTCATTTCCGCTCTTGTAATAATTACTTGTTTCTTATAATTAAATAATAAACTTTTTAAAAAGTGAGTTTCCTTCACTAAACCTATAACTTTTTTAGAAAAACCTCAAAAAGGATATTGGTAATTTAACAATAAGTGAACTTTATAAACGTTAATAAGTTATAACTTAGTACCGGAATCTCGACAATCACCAAACAGCGGGTAGTTACTGGCGTCAAGGAAACTGCCAAGAGATATAGAGAACTGTCATCATCAGAACAAAATCCAGTTCATCATCACCCATCACACCACCCATGTTCGTGACACCGGGATTGAAGAGACCGAGGTTATCACCGAAAACAAATTTGGATTATTTAGATTGCGACGTCATTCGAAGATGCATATACATCTTTCATTTGGTACATAAAATATTACCAACAAAAAAAAAACGCACGAAGTTTTAACACAAGGCAAACTATTCAGGATCAGAATCTTCATTAAGAAAAAAAGTCCTCAATCAATGGAGCCCAAAAAAGATGGTTTGTCCGAAAGTTTTGTCATAAATTAAGATTTATCAGACGAAAATTCTTCGGATGGATCATTTTAATTGACTGATTGTTTTTTATAGGGTAGGTAACACAGGAAATAGTAATTGTGGCAACATAATCATCAGGTACCCCGACAACTTCAAAATAAAGTACTTTGAGCATATTGTTATTCTTATTTGTTAGGCTGAATTTTCAAACATTGGAGAAAAAAGGCGTCCAAAATTTTTGACTCCAATAGATATAACTAAGGTTGACTTACTGTTAATATATTACATGCTTCTACTATAGATATTACATTAGTTTCATGCGTGGGTATTTTTTGCTGTAATCTTATATAATTCATTCATTTGTTCATCAATCACCTTTATGCAGTCAGTACATTGTGCGAAACCATTCATATCAACACAGCCTGCGATATCTTGTAAGCAGTATTTCAAGCATGTTACTCGATATCATCCATTGCCCATCACTATGTAGTTGTATTATGCATCACTCGGACCGCTCATGAAATGCTGAGACTGCAAACGGTTTTTTCCCCAATATCATGCCATGCCACCTAACTCTGATAATGCATTTGTCGTTTACCTTCATTGGATCCGCGATCAAGTTTTCCGCGTGAATACTAATGTATTCAGGCATATTTATTTAATTTGTACTTCGTTGTTCAATGAGTTTATGGCGTGGCTACACCTACATGAAATGCTCATATTTATAGGAACAACTAACTTTCTATAGCCGACCTAAATATAATTACGATTTTATCAATTATAAACCCGTAGGTATCATTATAAAACACTATGGTTGGTAACGATAATGACAGACACTAACAATAGCATTGATGTTTCATGTTTCCGAATAAAAAGTATAAAATAAAATAAGCGAATTAAATGAATGATATTAAAAGAACAAGTATTTGTACTCTGCTCAAGTAGGTACTTATCAGAATGTCAGTAGAAAAAATGTACGAAGTGATAGTTAACAAAATTCCTAAGGCGTCAAACACGACAATAAATTCCTTTTTACAACCATAAACCTTCTTGAATTTTGCAGCCTGCAGATTCGGCGACAAAAATATAAAGGCAGTGTTATTTATAAAGATTCAGTTTCTCTTAAACACTCATAATATGGAGTTAAAACAGTCTTACAATCCGTTCGCACAAAATTGTGATTTATTAAATAAAATCTGTATTTTAGTTTCGTTATAAATCTTCTACAACTTAAAGTAGCCGA
Source organism: Argyresthia goedartella (assembly GCA_949825045.1). Taxonomy (NCBI): domain Eukaryota; kingdom Metazoa; phylum Arthropoda; class Insecta; order Lepidoptera; family Argyresthiidae; genus Argyresthia; species Argyresthia goedartella. The sequence continues at coordinate 13,090,111 of OX463823.1, forward strand.
CCCTTCTATAACTGTCCGATAAGCCCATTTTAGGAATTATCACACATTATATTCTCTTTGGTCTACACCAAATGCTAAAAGCAAACGTCAGTCAGATCTCAATGTATGAATTTATGTTGGTTGTTTTTTTTTTTTTTTGTTGAACCACAGGAATTAAGGAGTTTCGTTTATCTGAGGTTGGATTGGATCACTAGTAATTTTTTACACATACACAGACCTTTTTATTTTTTATTAAGTTTACGGCATTGAATTCTTTTCCTTCAGCTAACATCCACAAACCATAAAAGAATAAACGAACTCACAACAGCGTGTTTTAGTTAAAACTGACTCGCTGTACTTTTATAAATCACAAAAACATAAAACTCTCATTAAGGTTTTAAAGAGGATTTTGCTTAAACTGGTCCACAAACATAAATTAGTTATTTTTTATAGGTAAGACTGTAAGTTGATCGAACTATAGTTGTAGGTGATTCATTTCTATGAAAATATCTTCGATGTAAGTACAATATTTCGAGAATTCCGTATGGGGATTACAAACATTTTCCACATTTCTGGTTCATGATCAGTTTTCATTGTGTTGAGTCCTTTCCTTTCATCATTGTTTGAAGAAATGTAAAATAAGATAAGGAATTTGATAATATCATAATGAAATAAAAAAGCGAATATTTATACTTTTACCGTGGTATGTATTTCAATCAGTAATAGTTAAAAACGATGCACGCTTTATTACGTTAAAAATCGAACTAGAAAATAAACATTGAAATTAAAATTAGTTCGGTTCGGCTGGTTCATTGGTGGATTGTTTTCTTATAAGAAGTTTTCTTATCTTTTCTTCTTTCATAATAAGAATAATTGTATTATAATATCATTATGTTATATTTGTAATTTTAATTTAATAATTAGTAAATTTGTAATTTTATTTTATTAATTTGTAAATTTGAATTTTGTATATGGCTCCGGCCGGAATAAAGACCAATTTATTATAAAGGACTTGAAGATATGATTGAACATAGGCCAATAAAGGACTCTTATTAAATGGATAAAACAAAACAAACGGGAAGAAAGAGGGAAGGATGTTCTTTGAGTGTGAGTGTGCCGCGTGAGAAATAGAGAGGTACGTACCTATTTATTTAAAGGCAGCAGTTGTTTCCGTGACTATTTCGGAATGAGCTTTTTAAATTAAATAATTTAAATTTAACTTGTAAGATTATATTCACCGTTTATTTCACCAAACAATATGATAGGTAATAACAAATTAATGAATACAAATTCACAAAAGATGGCTATTTCAAGACAGTTCTAGCAAACACAAGTAAGAAAGAAATTATCAAACATCAACGGGCCGACCCAGATAACATTTCGTATAGCAAACTGATTGAGTCCTTAAAAAAACTTACTTAACTTACTTTTATACAGTCAATAATATATCTTCACTGTAGCACACACTGCTGAATACCTCTTCCTTGAAATTGTTCTTCATCACAATAAGGTGCTGCTTGGTGTCCTCTATAGCCCCTCTCTTCGTGTTGACTACTTCGACACCTTTGAATCCCTTCTTAATGATTTGACCCCAATTTACGACGACACTCTCATTCTTGGGGATTTCAACACCTGTCTCCTCAAAAAGAATTCCCGTTCTGCCAAACTCAGGTCCATAGTTGATTCATTCAATCTCCACATCTTGCCACTTGAGGCCACTCATTTCCAGCCGCATTGTTCTCCCTCTCTTCTAGACATCATAATCGTCTCCAACTTGGATAAGGTTGCCTCTCACGGTCAACTTAACTCTCCTTTCTCCTTCCACGATCTCATCTACCTCTCCTATAAGATTAGGTGTCCGAAGAGCAGAACGAAATTCATAGATATTCGAAGCTTCAAAGGCATAGATGTGGAGTCCCTTAGGTCTGATGTCTCACTGGTCGATTGGTCCCCTGTCATCTTGAGCGAGAACGTTGACGACAAAATCAACAACTTTAATGCAATTGTCTTGGGAATTTACGACAAACATGCTCCCATTAAGAAAGTCAGGGTAAAACACCTGCCGGCGCCCTGGCTTAACGATGCTATCAAGCGCCTTATGGTTAAGAAAAATCGCGCTAACTGTAACTACAAAAAGGATCCGACAGATGACAACTTTCTTTCCTACAAATGCCTTCGCAATCGATGCAATCGTCTCTGTCGAGACGCCAAGCGCCGCCACATCTTCGAGTGTATCGAAAGGTACACCCCAGCTCAGGTGTGGAAATTCCTCAGGACACTTGGTATTGGCAAATCCCAGGACATGCATTCGGATGATGTTGATCTGAACGCTCTCAATCAATTGATTGAGAGCGTTCAGATCAACATCAGCATCATTGGTCCATTACAACTGGTGGAGCAGAGAGGAATTCCTCTCTGCTCCACCAGTTGTAATGGACCCTTCTATCAAGGAAGCCACTCTTCAGAGTCTGCGCTCTAGGTCATTACCCAACACCACTCCTTTCAACCTGAGCAATGTTGGAAGCGACACGGTTAAGAAAGTATTTCTAGCAATTAGCTCCAAAGCTGTAGGAGATGATAATATCTGTCAACGAATGATTCTAACTATCCTTGATGATCTGCTTCCGGCCATAACACATATTTTAAATTTCTCCATTTCCAATTGTTCTTTCCCTACTGCTTGGAAACAAGCATTAGTTATCCCTCTCCCCAAAACATCCAATCCCACCTCCTTTAAAGAGTATCGCCCCATTTCTATCCTGCCGATCCTTTCTAAAGTCCTCGAATCCATTGTCCATACTCAGCTCTCCCATTATCTATCCTCTAAAAATCTACTTAATCCTTTTCAGTCTGGCTTTAGAACGGGTCATAGTACTGTTACGGCTTTATTAAAAGTGACCGATGATATTCAGGTCGCCATGGATCAAAGGCAGCTCTCGGTGCTGGCTCTGCTGGACTTCAGCAGTGCTTTTAACTGTGTTGACCTCGACATTCTCGTTGAACTTCTCAAATCTCTTAACGTCTCCTCCCTCTCTGCCAGCTGGTTTGACTCTTACCTAAGGAACCGAAAACAGCGTATCAAGTCGGAGGATGCTTGTACGGAGTGGTGTGACCTCTCTTCCGGTGTCCCCCAAGGTGGCATTCTCTCTCCTCTTCTATTCTCAATATTTATCAATTCCATATCCGATGTCCTCTCTTCTTCCTATCATCTCTACGCGGATGACCTTCAGATCTATCGTCACTTCTCTCCTGATGATGTAAATTCCGCTGTGGAAGCGTTAAACGCTGACTTGGCTGGTATTAGTGGATGGGTATCGTCATTTGGGTTGCTGGTTAATCCGAATAAGTCCCAGGCCATGATTATAGGTACCAGACACTCTTTAAACACGTTGCAGCAATTGTCTGTCCCTTCTGTAACTTATAATGGTACTGTAATCATGTATAGCGATAAAGCTAAAAACCTGGGTGTCATCTTTGATAATCAATTGTCCTGGTCAATGCATGTTAATGAGGTCAGCAGGCGAGTTTACGCAACTTTTCATTCCCTCAGGAGACTTCAGAACTTTCTTCCTCGCCAGACCAAAATAACTCTCGCTCAGTCCCTTCTTCTCCCCCTCATTGATTATGCTGATGTTTGCTGGGTGAGCGCAAATGAAGAACAACTGAACAAACTCGAACGACTTCAAAATCTCGGGATTCGGTTCATCTTCGGACTGCGCAAGTATGACCACGTATCTCAGCATCGCAGGGAGCTGAAGTGGCTACCGATTCGGCTTCGACGGGACTCTCATATCCTGTGTTTCCTTTATAATATTTTGTGGAACCCTCGTTACCCTAACTTCCTACGTGATCGCTTCGAATTTCTTTCTTCAAGCAGGCCTCGTAGAACTCATATGGCGACTACGCTCAAAGCTCCAGATCGCTCCACTGCAGCCTACGAGCACGGGTTCAGAATTCGAGCCGTACGACTGTGGAATGAGCTTCCGAGTCGGTCGTCGAGCGATACGGACGTGTTTAATTCGCCTGTGTGTCTCTGTCTTGAGTCAAGTTCATAAAGTGCTAGCAAAAAACCTGTCTCAACAGTGATGGGTCACACTCAACTTCGAAGAATTATCGATAGTTTCGGGTAGGCCGTATCCACCTGGTGATGAAACCTTCTAACCCCACCATGGATAAATTTCTGGTAAGATCAAACTCCAACCCAAATGTAAGCGGCAAGCGTCCTGGTGAGCCCCTGGATAACGAATGGCGGACTCCTAAGCGTTCGGCTCCAGCAGCAACTCCACTGAACAAGCCAATTACTCCGACCAGCAATAGATTTGAAGGCCTCCAAAAAGAGAAACCACTGGAACCAAACCCACCAGAGCTACGAGCCGCTTCAGAAAGAAAGAAGTCCGGGCATATTCCTCCAATCCTGTTAGATCTTCAGCCTGATTGGACCCACAATAGTGTCAAAGACATCATCTCAAAGTTGAGCAAGAATTTTCACCTCCAGTATCGAGGAAACAACAAAGTTGCCATCCACTGCTACTCACCTGACGTTCATCAGCTGATTAAGACGGGTCTTCGTGATGAAAAAATCCCCTTCTTCACTTTCTCGCGACGTGACGAAAAACTCCGCAAGTGCGTGATTCGTGGCCTGCCTCCAATAGACGTAAACGAACTATCATCCGAGCTCATTTCTCTCGGCTTTAATGACACCAAAGTCACCCGCATGGGTGCGAAGCCAGATAGTCCTTTCTACTGCCCCCCCTACTTGGTCCAGTTGCCAGAGGGTGAAGATATTCTGCGATTCAGGAAGATAAAATATATCTGCAACTGCTCCGTTGAAATCCGCAAATATAAGCCTAACTCCTCTGCAGGGACCCAGTGCTTTAGATGCCAGGCATTTGGGCACGCGTCCAGAAACTGCAATCTCCCAGCAAGATGCGTAAAGTGCACCGAAGCTCATCCAACCAGCGAGTGTACTAAGAAAGATAGATCCTCTCCCGCGCAATGCTGTAACTGTAACGAGTTCCACGCAGCCAACTACAGCAAGTGTAGTGCTCGTACAACGTATGTCCAGCGACTGGCGAAACAACGAAATAAACAACAGATTGTGCCCATACAACCTCATGCTGCTAATTCAGGCACCATCCAGTCTTCTGGTCCCTCCTGGGCAGACATTGCATCCTCGCAACCTGAACCTATTCGCAAATCCCAGCGTGAAAATCCCGGTGGCAATCACCAAGATACCACTACGAACGAAATGCTCCAGATTTTAAGTGCTGTTAAAGTTCTCAAAGAACGGTTTTCATCATGTGTCACCATGGTTGACAAGGTTATCCTAATCCTGACATATCTAGATAAGCATTTTTAATGAAAATAAGCTACATATCCTCTACTGGAACGCCGACGGCGTCCGGCCTAAAATACATGAACTTTTACATTTAGCATCCTCTGATCTTTCTATCGATATTATAGCCGTCAGCGAGACCAAGTTATCTGGAAATTCCACGCTAAGCACGCCGGGTTACACGTGCCATCGTCAAGACAAGCTGTCGTCCGGTAAAGGTCAGGGTGTTGCAATACTTGTTAAGTCAGATATAAACCATTCTCCGATTCGTATCCCGAAAACAATTTGCCTAGAAGCTGTGGGAGTCGAACTCACTATGTCAGACAAGAAAATCACACTTATTTCTTGCTACCAATCCCCTAACAAAACTTTCTGTTCCCAAGATCTTAACTCCTTATGCAAACTAGGTCCCCATGTGATCATTATGGGTGACCTCAATGCCCAACATAGACACTGGAAGTGCCCAAAGACCAACCTGCACGGGAAATTCCTATTTAACCATATGCTTCCAAATGATTACCTCATTTACGCCCCGCCCACTCCTACTCTAGTCCACTACAACAAGGAATATATGCCGACGACTCCTGACCTAGCCATTAATATTGATTCGATCTCAAATATGCGTACCATCCCTGCGCTTTCGTCTAACCATTTACCTGTTCACTTCTGCTTGTATGGTTCTATCCCTAGAAAGAATCATACCTTCTATCGCTATGGTGAGGCAAACTGGAAGGAGTTTCGATCCTATCTGGACACGAACATATCACTTAGCTCCCAAACTTTCAAAAGTTCCTCGGATATTGACGAAGGAATACAGCTGCTAACCAACGTTCTGACCGTAGCCAGAGAAAAGTCCGTCCCAAAAGGGACAACAAACTACAAAACTACTCCCCTGCCTCACGAAATACGAAAGCAAATTAAAATTAAAAACAGGCTACGCAGACTTGAACAAAGCGAACCTAACCCTATCATTCGGCGCCATATTCGATCAAAAATCAACTGCATCCAAGAAAACGTCAACATGTCCATAAAAAATCACAATGACCACATCTGGAATTCGAAACTAGCTAAAGTTGATCACCCCTCATCTGACTTGTGGCGCCTAGCTAAGTCCTTGCGCTCCAAGGTAACTTCAATTCCCCCACTAAAAAGAGATACCAATACCTACAGCCTAACAAAAAACACAGACGAACAATGTGAAGTCCTGGCAAAAGCATTTCATAACAACATGTGTCTAACTAAAGACTGGCAAAGCGGCGTCACGGAATCCACGGTGTCATCATCTGTCAGAAAAATTCACGACTACTTACCAACGTCTCTTTCTTGCCCTATTCGCCCTAATGAAATCGTAAAACACCTTCGATACCTTAAGCGACGCAAAGCACCAGGCCCTGATAACCTTCACAATATTCTTCTAAAGAACATCTCCCGAAAAACCGTTGTTTACCTCGTCAAAATTTTTAATGGATGCCTCATGCTTGCATATTTTCCGAATCCCTGGAAAGTAGCTAAAGTTATCCCGGTACTAAAAAATGGCAAGGACGACTCCATTGGCTCCAGCTATAGACCCATTAGTCTCTTGTCCTCACTTAGCAAGCTCTTCGAATCTCTAATATACAAACGCCTACAGACCGCCACTCACCACCTGATAAGAAACGAGCAATTTGGTTTTCGTAAACACCACTCTACGACCCAATAACTCGCCCGCGTTGCGGAGCATGTTAGTCACCACCTCAACCTTAACCAGTCCACCGGGATGTTCCTGTTGGACCTGGAAAAGGCATTTGACACCGTCTGGCACCATGGCCTATTACATAAACTTATATTGTATGATACTCCCCTTCCCCTAGTCAAGTTAATACACAGCTACTTAATAAATCGACAGTTCTTCGTTTCGATCGGTGATGTTCACTCTGGTTATCAAATTATTCCTGCTGGAGTCCCACAGGGCTCAATTCTAGGTCCCTACCTCTTTCTTATATTCATAAACGACATCCCGGTACAAACGCGTACCAAACTCGCTTGTTTCGCAGACGATACTGCTTCCCTGACTTCCTCAAGTGACATCGATCTTGTCATAAGCAGGCTCCAACTCTCACTTATCGGCCTACATGACTATTTTACTAAGTGGAAACTAAAGCTCAACGAACCAAAAACAGAGGCGATAATGTTTACAAGGGCACGAAAACCACCCGACAGACAGCTTCTTATATGTGGCCATCCTATTGAATGGCAACCCTCGGTTAAATACCTAGGGGTCCATCTAGATACCAAACTTAACTGGTCGAAACATACCGAGATAACCCGGTCCAAGGGTATCAAAGCCATGGGTGCTCTTAGTCCCATCTTCAACAGAAAAAGCTGCTTGAGCTCAGCCACCAAGCTAAGCATATACTGCACCCTTATCAGGCCATGCTTAACCTACGCTTGCCCTGTCTGGAGTGGAACCTGCAAAACGAATTACGCGAAACTTCAAGTCTTGCAAAACAAAGCTGTAAAAATCGCATTTAATACTCCCTTCTGCACTAACCTAACCAAACTTCACAATCGAATAAAACTGCCTTCCCTAAGTGACTTCATACTTAAACAGACGAAACGCTTCTATCTTCACAAAACTCCTTCCCATGAAAATGAACTTGTCTCGCTGATCGCACAAACCCGCTACCATAATCTCAACTACATCGATAGATATAATCGATACAAGTTGCCCCATCACTTGATCCTGAGCGAGCTATGACGCAGCTCTTTGTTCTCGCGCGTCGCTTGCTCGGCCCGGGCGCCGCCGCGCAATTCAATATGTAACATTGTTCACTGGGTAATAGTGCCCACTGTTTATGTTATGGTTAATAATCTGTATAGTGCTATATCTTGCGGGCATATCGTACCAAATGTCTAAAACGTAAGCCTAGCATTCTGTGCGTCAACTAGTGATTGTGGCTCTGTGATTTGCATGGGCCCTTACCCGCCGGTATTGTGTTATATTCATATATCACGCGCATGCGCATCACCCGGCCACAACATCTAGCTTTCCCCACGATTATAAAAGATATTTCTCCTACAAAACCCAAGTAAATCTCCAGTCTAACTAGTCTGAAGAGTGTATTTAGTTTAATTCTTGGACGCCACAAAATGAACAATATACGAAATTGTCATTATCTAAATGTACCCTCATCGGTCACCAACCAGAATTTTGTTAAGATTCAAAGAGACACATATACATACCATTTATTAAGTCTTAGAAGGTGTATTTAGCCTGTAGCACATAATTCTACATTTATGTTAGGTGTCACTCTGTATTCTGTGCGTACAAATCTGTAAATTGCATTTAAATAAACGAACTTTTAAATTGAATTGACTGCAGCCTACGAGCACGGGTTCAGAATTCGAGCCGTACGACTGTGGAATGAGCTTCCTTGCACTATCAGGGACAGTCGATCTCTAAATATATTCAAAAACCGGCTAAAGAAGCACTATCTCTCCCTTTCCAGTTAGATAATATATATATATATTTGTATGTATTAGTTTATTATACGGTTTATTCATATTTTTACGTTGTATTTAAGTAATTGTGTATGCAGTCTATTTTTAGCAATTAGGGTTATCAGTATAATACATACTGTTTGTAGTATATATTAGTCGTAGTATTTATAGAGTTTTATTGTACGCACAGGTCTTCCCCCGCTCAACCATCACCTCTCCTACCATCTTGGTTTGCTGGAAGAAATCTCTTTTGAGAGATAAGCTCGCCTTTGTACATGTTTTTTTTTCTATTATAAGTTATCTGTATGACTGTTTTGTGTAGTACAATAAAGAAATTACATTTGTAAAAGAGAGATAATATTCATAAAAGGGACAAAAAAAAAAGAGTTTGTTAAAATTTGGGCGATTGCAGCGGTTTTGTCGTAGGATGGGGTCGCTGTGACGAGCGCAAACTATGGTTAGACCGGCACGGGGCGGGACGGATACTGAATTATCGCTGAGTATGCTGTCTTTGTTTGTTACATCGTACACCTACCTATTTGTTTTATGCGAGCTGGTGATGCGGAACAATAAAGAATGATTTATGCATCGTGGTATGTTTAGATATATATACGGTTCTAATCTCAATAAAATATTCTGTATTTATTTCTAATAAATACAAATGATGCCGTAACCCGGGACCTTTAGATCGGCCTAAGGTCTCTAATTGATAATTCAATTGAATTTCCGATGAAAAATCAAGATGTGAGTGACATAATGACAGGTTATAAGATACAACATTTATCTTGTAACTGTGTTTTATTTTTTTACTGGCTAAAGTAGCAAATGTATAATTGGAAATAAATATATTTTACTTTTATGTTTACCTTTTATTCATGATAATATTAACTATTAAAATATAAACTGTATTAAGTATTGGCCATCTTTGACAGCTTATTGCTCAGAAACGTGACGTTTCACGAGATTTTGTCAAACATGACTTTGATTGTATTGATATGGACTACCGAAAGTTTTATGGGTGGCCACCATTAAAAAAAAAAATGGCGGATGGCACCTGGTACACTCTCCATACAAAAATGTTCAATCCCCTTTTTAGGGTTCCAAGGAGGGAGGAGAAACAAGCAACCCTTATAGTTTCGTCAAGTCTGTCTGCCCGCCCGTCCGTCCGTCCGTATGTCACAGCAACTTTATGCAGAAACTATTAGGACTACATAGTTGAAACTCGGTATTGTAGATGTATTCTGTAAACCGTTTTACGATTTTAATTAAAAAAATTAAAAATTTAAATAATTTAAGGGGTTTCCCCATACATGGAACTGAAACCAACTTTTTTTTTCAAACCTATATGTGTGGGGATGTCTATGTATAGGTCTTTAAAAATGACGTTGAGGTTACTGAAACTATTTTTCCTCAAAGTAAATCGTTAAATTTTACCACTGACAGCGAGCCCAGTCAATTCGATAAATTGATTGTTGTCCTGGTCGCCCCATGTTTGTGAGGTCAGCAGACGAGTCTTTGCGTCATTTCACTCCCTACGGAGATTGCAGCACTTCCTGCCGCAGCAGACGAAAATCACCATTGCCCAGTCCCTCCTACTACCTTTAATCGACTATGCGGATGTTTGCTGGATCGGTGCGAACGAAGAACAACTGAACAAACTCGAACGACTTCAAAACCTCGGGATTCGGTTTGTCTTCGGGCTGCGCAAGTATGACCATGTCTCCCGGTATCGCAAGGAGTTGGGGTGGCTTCCGATCCGATTTCGTCGTGATATGCACGTTCTCTCCTATCTGTTCAACATTTTGCGAAATCCCCGCTACCCCTCATATCTTCGAGAACGTTTCGAATTTATTTCCTCCAGGCATAGCTACCGGAGATCCCACACGATGTCTCTTCTTTCTACTCCTCGGCATAACACTGCCGCTTACAAACACTCGTTTAGGTTAACGGCGATCCGACTGTGGAACGCACTTCCCTGCGCTATTAGAGATAGTCCCTCAATTTTCACTTTTAAGACAAGATTGAAAGACCATTTCCTTTCTCTTTCGTGATAGGTACTTTTATATATGTATATATAAGTAGTATATGTTTGATATATATTTTATTTTTTGCTTTTGTATTTTATTTAGTGTATATCATTTATTACATTATTATGTTTTAGTTGTAAACAATTAGATGTGTACAGTTTTATTTTATTTACTAGGACTCTCCTGTTGCACAATTTTTCCTGTCCTGCCTAGGTTTGCTGGTAGAAATCTCTCTTTAGAGATAAACTCGCCTTTGCTCATAAAATGTTTTGTTACCTTACTATTAAGATTTCTAGAAATAGCGCGGTATCAGCATCACCAACATTTTACACCTGCCAACGCGCCGAAACATAAAAAAGTGGCCAAGTGCGAGTCGGACTCGCCCATGAAGGGTTCCGTTGTAGCAAGTAATTATGTGACTGGATGTTTGTGTTGTAACTTTGTTTTTCATAGTGTTTATATGAATGACAAAGTTATATTTGCGGTTTTTAATAAAGGTTTTATAACTTAAAAACTGCTTATTTCATTTTCTTCAAACCAATTTTCGTTGAAAGTGTGTATTAAGATACACAGCATATATATTTTGAACATTTTTCTCTCTTACTTTAAAAGTTAGCGGGGGAGGGGGGCGGGAGACACAACTTTTCCCACTTTGGAAGGTTCTGACTCTTTTTAAACGATTTACTTTGAGGAAAAATAGTTTCAGGAACCTAAACGCTATTTTTAAAGACCTATCTATAGACACTATGTTTGGTCATTATTCAGAATTTGAAGAGTATTAAAAATGGTTTTCTTGAAATGATAGGAGGTAATAGAGAAGAAGTCTATGTTTCTGTTGATTTTATTATACAGCAAAGGTCCCAGGAAAGGGAAGAATCTGGAAAGGAGGTCCGGGAAATTTTAGGTTGTTGACATACCCTATCATTACGGCCCTTGGTCAATAAGTTGGGATCAAACGTCATAAATCCTCTGTCGTTGACGCTTGGCTTTCTAACAATAAAGACACCTTCATGAATCCATTTAAATTAACTCAAGCCGACGATTTCTAGAAACGAGATTCTATTGACAATAAAGCATGGCTTTTGTAAAATACTGGAATTGGCCAATAGCTATCGTGGGCCATGCCAACTGGCCAATAGCTATCGTGGGCCATGCCAACTAGACCAATAGCTATCGTGGGCCATGCCAACTAGACCACCCGACATTCATATCTTCCTTCCCCCACCCTTATCGACTCAGCTGTGGGGCAATAAGGTTCAAAACCGCGGCCCATTTTTTGATCTACCTACAGAAGAGTGGTTATTTAGGCCGCCATTTTTTATTGGCTGCTTGGTCGATTCATCCTAAAATATGGTATACCTCGGCAGACGTAACGTATGAGGCTAGAGCTAGTAGTAGGGTTTTGTGGGTTGTGGGTAATATATCTGGTGAGGTGGAGCCTAGAGATGTTTGGTACCTATGTGAAAACATTTGAAAGATCGTCTTAAGGCAACTACGTAACTTTGTCGGACGTTAAAATGTCAGAACTGAACAGTTGCTTAATCTTTTTTAGTTAAAAAATCAATGCTTATTAGCTTATGACGATAAATTATTTGTATTTTAGGATTTACAATCAATATATCACCCCAAGAAGTCAATATACAAGGAGCGTACAGTTCTTCAGTAATCATAGTTAAATCAGCAAATGGCCCGTTTAAGTCTCTGTTAGTTTACAGAAGTCTGATTGCCTGTGGATTTGTGCTAATAATGAAATAATTAAATTATAAGAACAATAAATATTGTTTTTTGCAGAACACTACGTCGTTACAAGGTTACGTCAGCTAACGAAGATGAATAATTTTTCTTTTTAATCTCTAGGGATGTTCCCCACAAAATCGAAAGAAAGAAGTTAGTAAGTTGAATTGACTGGATGACTATTGTAAAGGAATGTTTTACCATATTTGATATTAAATTAATGCTGTATACATCTCTTTAAAATAAAACAATAACAATAATAACATTTCAATATAAATAATATTAAGTATGTACACACAACACACACACACAACATGTAGCAATAGACCATCACAACCACCTCACAGGTGAGATCGCCAAAGTCAAGTCTGAAACAGTGAATGTACACAAATCAATTCCACAAGGCAGTTCTCTAGGGTGCTTGCTGTTTCTGATATATACGACCTTCCTAAAGTAATAGATAACTCATGCACTCTGTTCGCTGATGACACCTCAGTTTTAATCCCAGGCAATGATGCCCACATCCTAAACAACCATCTACACTCCACATTCAATACAATAGTAAATTGGCTTGAGGACCATAATCTAGACATAAACCTAAATAAAACTAAACTAATTCAGTTTCATCCATATCAAAGAACACCTTTAGAGATAAACTTTTCATTTAAAAATAAGCCAATTGAATGTGTCAATACCTACTGCCTCTTAGGAATTCACATAGACTCGTACCTAAACTGGAAACAACACATCAGCAAATTGAGCTCTAAATTATCTGGCTTTACCTACGCCCTATATGAAATAAAAAAGGCTACCGATTTAGAAACCGCCAAGAAGGCTTACTATGCCTACGCACATTCCCGGCTTCAATATGGCATCATACTATGGGGCAAGTGTGATGACATACAAAAAATCTTTATCTTACAAAAAAAATGCATAAGAATATTGGCTCATATAGACCAAATGACCAGCTGTCGACCTTATTTCAAGATCTTCAAAATTCTCACCTTAACTTCAATATATATTTTGGAATTATCATTATTTGTTAGGAAAAACCGACATATGTTCCCTATTCGAGAGCGCCCTGTAAAGACCTCAGACCCCGCCCAAGATTAGCTGCAACTGATTCTAACCTAGTATTAGTAGACACAGGCCCTTATAATATGTGTGTCAAAATATATAATCACCTACCACCTACTATAAAAGAAACAGAAAATTTTAAAAGGTTTCAGAATATTTTAAAGAAATTCTTGATAGAAAATGCCTTTTACAGCCTTCAGGAGTTTTATGATTATGATTATGACCTATGCCCTTAATAATTTAATTTGAAATAAAATAAAATAAAATTTTACAATCATTGATTACTTACCTATATTTATTCGTATTATATAATTTTATTAATTGAAATCTCAGAAAATTAGAAAATGTTTACCTATAACTGATATATATATAATAGAATATAATAGCCATGCCATGATACCTTAGACCTAAGTAAAAAAGAATAATATTGCAATGCCCTTGCAGGGCGCATGTTCTGGGACTAAATTTAATCTTGACATCTTGTACTTGTACATATGTATACCACATGTAAGCGATGAATAAATGAAATGAAATGAAGTAATTTTCATCATCATAATCATCATCAATCAGAGTACACCAACCCACTGCAGGGTACAATAAAGAGACCGCCGTGGTTAGCTCAGACTGGGCGGAGATGGAGCTGGCTGCAGATAGGACGAGTGGAGAGCTGTACTATGAGTCCTACTCATATACCCCTGCCAAGGGGTGTCAGGACGAAAGAAGAAGAATGATGTTGCATTTTTAGGCTTTGTGGAATTTTGCTATCATAGAGATATCAAGGCATATACAGAATGATCAATCCAAATCTGTCAGTTGGAAGAAGTCAGAAACTAAGAGAGATAGCGACATATATTCTTAAGAACCATGGCTTCGATTTTAGATTTAATAATAATGGCATTCATTTTCTTTTAAATCTCTCATACATAATCGGGAATAGAACCCGGTCGAAGTCTCTGTAAGCAATGTCAGGTATGAATTCTGCAAGGTTTTTCGTTGTCTTTGTTTATGGTGCGAATCATAAGTCACATGGAACACATTTTTAATATTGTTTATGTGACTGCTACATAATGGAGGGCATTAATACTCGAGAGTGGGTATATGAAACGAGCCGAAGGCGAGTTTCATAATAATATCACTCAAGTAGAAAAATTACACATTATGACATTCAAATTTCGAACGCCGATGCCCGAAGTTGGTGCTACAGAACAAGCTAAACAACTGCAGGGCCACAATGCCGGTCAAACATGCGGTTCCTGAACACATCAAAGAGAGCTTATGATATGTGTGTAGATAAACTAGTGTAGTAACTGTACATAATTAGGCATTAAAACTCTCGAGTGATCTTATTATGAAACTCGCCTTCGGCTCGTAGAAAAATTACACCATAATGTGTAATTTTTCTGAAAGTATAAAGACCAAATTTTGCTATAAAATACTGTGTAAACATTAGGCTGAAATGCCCACAATTTAAATAATTTGCAAAATGTCGTCATTAATATGAATCGGTCACCATTATGAATCACATCAATCAATCGCATCTACTGAAATAAAAATCTTATTTTTCGGATTTTCTTTCAATTACTTAATAGTAGTTTATATGACTGCTACATAATGGAGGGCATTAATACTCGAGAGTGGGTTTATGAAATGAGCCGAAGGCGAGTTTCATAATAATATCACTCGAGAGTTTTAATGCCTAATTATGTACAGTTACATACACTAGTTTATCTACACACATATCATAAGCTCTCTTTGATGTGTTCAGGAACCGCATGTTTGACCGGCATTGTGGCTCAGCAGTTGTTTAGCATGTTCTGTAGCACCAACTTCGGGCGTTCGAAATTTGAACCAACTTCACAGACAAACTAGGGGCGGCATGCTGGCGGGCGTCGGCGTTCGAAATTTGAATGTCATAATGTGTAGAATAATTACACATTATGGTCATTATGTGTAATTTTCCAGATAAGAAATGAGTTTTTACCAAGTAGTTTAACATTATGCTGATCGTAACGTGCGGTTTTTGTACGCAGTAAAGAGAGTTTATGATACGTGTTTAGATAAAACATTTTTCAACACACCTGCTCGTAAAGTAGGTCTTATTACAGCGTATTTACACTGATAATGCAGAATATTACCCATGCCGTGCCTTTTACATTACATTATCGCACTAGTGCCTTTTCATTACATATCTTTTTAAATATTAGCAAGAAGTATTAATGTTTCGAAAACAGCTAAGTAGTTATTTGCGTAAATATAAAATTCAATTCAAAATGTGATAAATAATTAAAAAATTTCATGAAACTGCTTGTTAGCTTGTTGGTATTTATATTTTGACGGTGTATTTTTACCTATAAATACCCATTTCAAAATTTATAAATATGTGGCTGATTAGCTACTTTGCCGTTGCCCTTATCTCAGACTTGCGCGCGCATGCAGCGCTGAGCGCGCGAAAAAAATAAAATTACGGCCGCCATCTTTTAAATGGGTTTCTGACTTTCTGTTTGTTAAGTTTATTCACAGTATTGCATTTCGTTGGTTTTATTTACTTTTCCTCGCAAGAGTGTTGAAAAACGTCGTATGAAACACGTGAGCATTGGTCATTACACTTCTCGTCTCCATTAAGCCTGAGCCCGACTCGAGTGTAATGACCAACATACCACACTTGTATCATAATGTACTATTAAAATCTCTCACATGGTTACGCAACAGTTTTGTAATGCTTTTGCAGAATATATTTTCTTTGCTTTTCGCACTCTAGGCTCTTCACAATATCTGAAAGCAGTTCGTTTTTCAACATATGAAAGATATATTCCCTTTTACTAGTTGTTATATATAGGCTAGTTATACATAGGAAGATATAAGAGGTAAACATTTTGATCTGGTTCGAACAGATAGATTTAAAAGCTAACTTCGATCGTAAGTAGCATGAAAATACTTCATAATTCATATTTCTTTAAAGCACACAGATTATCAGACTGGCTTGTGACTGGGTGGTTCCCCGATCTACCTGAGTCACCGGAAGATTTTGACTTATCTTCCGGTGACACAGTTGAGTGACCGTAAGTTTACCGTAACTGACGCGGTAGTTGATCAACTATCATCAGGTAGTAAACCAGACCGACAGGGTTTAGAATTTACGTTTCTTTTGTTCTTACAACCTAACACGAACCTTCAGCTAAGCTACCGCAGTGTTTGCCCTGGTATTTCGTTTGAAATTGAAGTTTAAACCAGTTTACTATTTAACGGTTTTAACCATTACTTGATCAACTAACACGTCATATAGTACGCAGTACGCTACAGTTTACTATCTACTTTACTATCTGTCGATAGTTGACCAACTTACGAGAAAAAAACCGTTAGTTGATCAACTAACGGTTTTTACTATCTTACGGTGACATATGCATCAAAATAATCATAAACCTGTCTTTGTCGTTGCCACGTAGTCTTATATAATATATGTTGTATATGTGTGGGGTCAAAAGAAATATTTGTGCCGAAATTTAAAAGTTTATGTCAATTGTTTAAAAAGGTAGCAACCATAGGATTTGCGTGGCCTCATTCATTACCTTGCCTTGCGCTGTAATGAAAACAACATCAAATTGTGTTACGGCACAGATTAATAAAGGTAAAAGGCGCACACAACGACAGCTTTCAATGTGTGTGTAACCGGAGCGAACATCCGTCTCTTGTCTTGTCTTGTCACCGGCTTCCCTCGATGTGAAAGCCCTCTTCATACCTGATTACTTAGTGCGATAGGGTACTAAGCGGCTCGTTTGACTGATATCCATGAAACCTTGTGTCCATCAGCGTGCGGCACCTGCTGCTGCTGTGTTATACGTACGTTCATGGTTATGTAGGAAATTGCATGCAATAGGTACCTACATTGAAGTTGATGTCGATAAAGACAATGATTAATATTAATACCAACATAAATCTAAAAACATCTCGTCATCAGCGTCACCTTTCTCATACGGTCAGAGTATTTGATAAGGTAGTGTCCAATAAATCTAGATAGTCGTAAGTTTGAAAGATTATATTTTATAAACTCAATTTGGTGTAAAAAACGACAGAATTTGACTATAATGCCACATGCTCGCATAGAAACAGACCTCAGAACGAAATTCCCATTTTGACAGTTCATACAACGTGTCTATTTTGACAACCTGTCTAAAAGCGAACTCAACATCACCGCATATGTAGTGTATGGGTACATATGCATATATGTGACACTGAATCACACGGATGAACAAATGGGTCTCAACACAGTGGAATAAAATACAAATAGAAATTAAAACCAACGATACATCAAAAGGTGGTTCATCATTCCACTTCGATAAGCACGGCGGCGGCGCGGCCCATCCTCGTGGCTCTGCACTCACAGCAACATGAACATTTATACATATAGCACAGAATAATAACTAGTAACTAAAGCAGCTACATATTGCCACTGGTTCCAAACTAGAATACTCCGTGACTCGTGGGAACGTGTACTGCGACGTCACCCAGGGCACAAACATTATGACCGACTTGAACAAGACTTGATGACAACTAAATACAGTTTGAACAAAATTTAAATACAACACCGCCATGTTAAGTGAGCACCTGGCGTGACCTGGCTGAGAGGCAATAACCTTGCCGTGCTTGTCTGTGTAACTTGACCATGTTGTACTATACTTCAGTTATGTTTGAAGTGTCAAAAGTCTGGTGCAAGTCGATCGACTAAGCTTTTTATCCTCAAAAAACTACATTAATCAAGCCAAATATACTTTATGTTCTCCCAAAAATGCCTTTATTGCTGAAGAACTTACTCAAGCAAAATACGAGAGTCTCGAGATAATAGTAAACAGATTATAGAATACAATTAAAGTGTTTTTAGGGTTTCGTACACAAAGGATAAAAACAGGACTGTATTACTAAGACTCCGTTGTCCGTCTGTCCGTCTGTCCGTCTGTCACCAGGCTGTATCTCATGAACCGTGATAGTTAGACAGTTGAAATTTTCACAGATGATGTATTTCTGTTGCCGCTATAATAACAAATACAAAAAAACAGAATAAAATAAATATTAAATATATAAATAATACAACGATTCTTTCAAAATCACATACAAACTTATAAATGCACCTGGTTACGTACATGCAGTGTGAAAGGAGCCGCACCAATAACTTTGTAAACAAAATTTTGCTCTCTTAAATCCAAACTGTTTACTCCATACCATTCCTACCATTGTACGTGGTACATTTTGTGCGAGTCCAACTCGCATTTGTTTTTTTTATTTACTTTATACGCGATGCTCTCAGACTTTTCATTTCATTATACAAAGCAAATAGAATTTCGTTTTATTTGAGATTACGGATAGGCTTGTATTGTATTTTGAAGTGACTTTCGATTTAGCTATCCGTTAGAGTGTAGCCAAAGTTTTCCGAGTAACTAATTTGCTTTTAGTTTTATTTGTTCCATCACCTTCAACCATATTTGAGACGTTGCGGAACTTTTCCAAGTCCATTAAGTATGTATAAGAGGAAAATTCCAGGTTGACGAACTGTTTTAAAAATTTAGTTCTTTGTTTAGGGTACCGTACACTAAGGGTAAGAAACGGAACCATAATACTAAGCCTCCGCAGTCCGTCCGTCCGTCCGTCTGTCCTTCAATCCGTCAGTGGGCTCGTATCTGACCGTCATAGGAAGAGAGTTGAACATTTTTCAGACTGTGTATTTATATTGCCGGTACACCAACAAATAATTAACCAGGCGCGTTTTAAAAAATAAAAAACTCCAGTTTTTTCAATTCTTTCCGGGTTGCGATGATTTCTATCATTAATATTGTTTGTAGAAGCTCTGTGTTGATGAATATTACAATTGATAATAAACAAACTTATAACCAGAAAGCTGGTCGTACGATTTACCAAGACAAAAACTTAAAAAGATCGCGTCGTATGTCATTGGTGACGAATTTATGAATATGGTCCAAAAATGTCAAGTCCTTCATCCGATAGGCGCCGGCACAGCATGATCCTTCTTAAATTACAAGAATGGTAAATGAACAAAACAAGTCATAAGTAGAAATAAATTTGGAATTTTTCGGCACTGAATGGGAGTCCGTTTCTATGTGTCATTTATTTCGGGCGCTTCCGTGTTTCGGATAACACGTTGTAGATCTCGGCAACTATAGCTACTAGGGGTTGTAGTCGTAAAGCCGTGTCAGAGGCCCTAATAGGGCAGTTTTAATACGGCTGATAGATTGTTGGTCTTCGGGTTGGCCACTAACCCGACAATCCTCCACCAACCTGCACTGAGCCAGCGTGGTGGAATATGGCTCAATCTTACTCGTACTACTGGCTTACTATACTTACTATCATTCCGTACATGTTGACCACGCAACATAAATATAGGTAAACATACTGGGCCTTAACACGAAAAATTAAACTACTGTTCAACACTTGTTAAAAAACAAAAATGTATAAGATTTGACGTTTGTTTTGAGGTTAAACGTAGTTTAATATTTATTATGGTAACACGGACTTTCTTTTGGCCCCACACAAAATATGAAAAAGCCACGTCACAATCATACTGATCATAAAAAATCCGGGTAATTTTTCTTCCACCCCGGTCAGGATTCGAACCCTGGATCTCTCGTGGTCATCCATACAACTACTTCCGTCATGCCTCGGTACCGCTGCTGATCTGCACCTGTACTCTGTGAATACTGGCCTTTATCCCCCTGCTAATTAAACCTAAAACGACTCATCAAAATAACAGACGACAATGACGTTATTGCACGTAATAGCCTATAAATTGTGGCTCCGAATAATCACAACTAAGGATGAAATTCACCAAGAACCTGAAACAACAGTTTCTTATGGACGCCTATGCTGTGTCTCTGCCACGCCATCTGAGATATGGCGAGATAATAATACTTGAGGATATAGTACCTCACGTCGTCTGGAAAAACTTAGATCTTACAGCTCTGCATTGTATAGTGTTAATGGTGCAAATCAGCGTAACTCTCTGAAGTTCATAGCGTGTGTCTATGGTTCATCTCATGCTCATACAATTTCATCGATTGCGGGGTATCACTGAATAGAATAGAATAGAATAGAATAGACATTTATTCGCTGTATCAGCACAAACACAAGAACATAAAAGTATTACATGGAATGAAGTAGGTACTATTTAAAAATAAAATAAAATTAAGCAATAAAACTACCCGCTATTAGTACCCATAAACATTTGTGAGGGGTTTCGCTGCCATATGCACATGCTGCGACAGCAAAAGGGTTCAGACTCAGCATAATGTCACAGGAGATCCTGTGACTCTGGTTTTCAGTCTGGGGCCCAGAATAGTGTAAATAGAACCATACTTCTAGTTATTCCATCACTACCGCGGGCTTCTGATGGGATGTTTAAAATAATTTTTCCCACTTCGCTCTCATTGACCGGGTGCATCTGAAAAGTCGCGTTACAATACCTGTGATGCTCGAAGTAACTAAGATTAGATGTCGTAACACCATTGTCTCCAGGCACATTGAGGAAGTGGGTGATCATCTCATTTGGATCGTTCAGATGCTCTGGCAATTCGTTGTACTTCTTGGGAAGAACTGTATTCTTAAGAGTTTGCCATAGCTTCTTAGGATTTCCGATATTATTATTAATATTATGTTCGAAAAATGCCTTCTTTTCTGAGTAAAGACTGACAGCAACAAGGTGTTTCAAAGATTTATACTGGTCTCTGTCAACCGGAAGTCGAGATTGCTTATATTTATCGTGTGCCCTATCACGAAGTTGCATCATGTACTTAACATTACTGGTTAACCACGGTTTTGACACTTCCCTGACTATCGTTTTACGCTCTGGTGCATGCTTATCATAAAGTGCTAGCAAGTACTCATTGAAGGTCGACACCATAAGGTCCACATTGTCACAGTGTAGAATCACGTCCCAGTTAATATTTTGCAGGTCATTGTCGAATGTTACCATGTTAATATTTTTAAATGGTCTATACATGACAGTGCGAACAGGAGGTTTATCTTTCTTAATTTTAACTTTTGCGGTTACAATTGCGTGATGCCCGAGATCAGGAATGTGATCAACTGATATTGAAGTAAGAATTACGTCCGTACAGAAGGCTTCTAGGCTTCATTCAATGAGCTTGGGTTTGGCCTCCATTATGATGCTACTTACGTGATACCTATTTGACAGATGAAGCTGGTGCAAGGTGTCAAATGTAAAAGTCTATATGAAGTTCATAGCTCAGACGACTTACGCCATAAGGCTGCAGGTTCTCAAAAGAAAACCGGTCTAAATATAGTAAAATCTATAATAACACGTGACATTGGCGACATTGATTTATGTCATCACCATCATCATTATCATACTCAGCTCGCATCAACCCACTGCTGGGCCCTCTCCTCTATAGCGCCAATCCGCATGGTCCTTGGACCATCGAGCAGGTGGTCTTCCGACTGGCCTTGTCGCTCTCTTTGGCGGGTTCTTCACCAACTCGACACAAGAGTCTGGACACACATGTGTCCAGGTGGTGGAACTCAAAATTAGTATCACTTATTATGTCGTCATCTGGACACGCTAAGGTTTTTACGTGTGTCCATATAGTGAAACTTAAATTAAATCACTTTTACGTTTTCGCCAACCGGACACACGTTCGCATTTTACCCGAATTTATGACAAAGTACAGTCACGCAGATTAATGTTTTATGTCACAATCATCATCGGCCACTCAACGTCCCACTGCTGGGAACGGGTAATTTTTTATGTTGTTGTAAAATTATTTCCAAATATAAAAATTGTGGGGTGCTATACTCATTTCAAGAGATGTCTGTGGCGAAAAACAGAAACATTGCGCCTTACAAAGTCGAAATTGGGGAAATATCACGTGAAGAGATGTTGTACATTACCAGTTTTACCGATTGACGCACAACCTGGTTACATATAATGGCGGAATGCACAAACACTGACACTTACATATAGATTTTCTTATATATTTTTAGAAATAAAAAATAAAAACCACGTGATCAAATATAAGGCCCGGTTACTTTGATCACCCATGATTTTTCAACGGATTATCAAAGAATACCCAAAAATAAGCATAAAAAAAGTTTGACAAAGAGAGTTCTTATCAATGTCATGCCGCAAGTCAAAGTAATGTTAGGTAAACTGGTACCTAACATAGAACGGTTCATTTCACGTTGAACCGTTAATTGTGTGCATAATTTGCTTAGTGAGCGTCAATGTTTCGTTTCCATAGTTCCGTGTATTATTTCGTTGTAGTTGTTGAAGCTTTGAACTGTTGAATCTATCATCACGTTTAAGATGTTTGGTGAAATATGGCCTAAATATAACATAAATGAACAGTGCTAATAACTTTTTCAGTAAATTGGGTTGCCGGAAGTAAACTGATGATTCGGAGTCGCTAGATGGCCAATATTTCCTTTGATTACCTATAGAAAATTACTGGAAGCAGTGGTTCTCAAAGATATGCGGTCGATTTTTCAAGACGCCTACTCATTCTAAATATTATTAACATATGGGTGTATAATTAACTAATTAAACAATGAAGACAATAATTTCAACACATGCAATTTACATAAGTTCATGGAAAATTTAAACATCTTATAATAAATTTGTGGCAAATTGTCCCTCAAGACGACAGATCGAAAGCCTCTGGCTTAACTTTGATTATCTCTTTCGATAATTACCTGCTGAGCCTTTGGATACGTTTTATAACCACTCTTTTGAGATGAAGAATGCATTAACCGGATGAACTGCCTGAAATTAGACGAGCTCCCACATTTTTTCTTCATTATTACAAAAGCTCATTGCAGATGGCGCTTGTCTATTTGGAGGCTCTGTCGAATTCCTTCTTATAATATATTACTTCTTATAAAGTTCACGCAGTTCAACGCAGTTCGGTTCTGTGATCGATGTACTAGTTAACGTGAATACGGAACGCGCCTTTTTTGTCTATGATAAATTAAAAATTTAACTTAAGTTCCGTCCGTCAGTGCGAGACGTGTGAGACGATAAAAATATGTAACCTCAAAACCTGTTGTTTTTACCGTGATAGAACTAGGGTTTTTTGAGGCCCCTTCGTATTGAGCCAAAAGTTGGGAAGGGATCCGTCTCTTCCAAACGCGATAATTTGCCCGGGAGTCAGCCCCGTGATCGGCTAAGGTTTTGATTTGAACAATATTTCGGGTATAGCCAGAATATTTTCCGCGCGCGTGTGAAGTGAAGGGTCAAGGATCCGTCGAGTTGTTTTGTCGTGGTTACTGGTGTTGATAGTGGCGTGGGATTGTGTGTTTCACGGGGAAACAGCCACGCATATATATATATATATATATATAAGATAGGAAATATACTTCATCTAACGGTGACCTCAAGATTGGCTCGAGAAGCTGAAGAGAACTCGGGCGAGCCCGGGACACGTCGCTTCTGAAGCAAGGTCACCAGGTCTAACTGTCTTTATGTGCCCGCAGTATGACCACCGCCCTGAGGAGTTCTTTTACATATAATATTATCTCTTCTTATAATGTATGACGTTTTTAACGTCATTTGAGGTTAATTTTGCCAGTGTCAAGTGAATATGAAGTGTTTAAGGGGTTCCGTACCTGAAAAGGTAAAAAAGGAACCCTTATAGGATCACTCGCGAGTCCGTCCATCGGTCTGTCACAGGCACTTTTCTCAGGAACTATAAGAGAGTCATTAAATCTTCTGCAAAAATACTTATACTTATAACCGCAACATAATTCATGTCTAATGTAAAAAACATCTAGGGTATCGTTGAAAAGGGCCGTTTATGTTTTTTTTTTTTTTTATTTCAGTTTTGATAATTTCAGAAGTTATGATCAAAAAAGTGCAAAAAAGACCCCTCTTATCTGTAAACCACATACAAGGAGTATGAAAGAAGCTGCACTTATAACTTTGTAAACAACATTTTGCAATGTGAAATTCCAAACTATTTACTTCACACCTACTACCATTGTACGGTGGTACGGAACCCTTCAAGCACGACTCCGACTCGCACTTGACCGGTTTTTTAACCTTACCTCAGAAGAATAAGTAAGACATTCACAACACTCTTGTCAGTATATTTCACAGTGTCTTCCCAGTTGACAAATTATATCACGATCTCCTGCAAAAATTCCTTTTCTCCAGTTACTTTGACTGATACTTTATTACTTCTGATCCTTACAAATAATGAATAACAATATATCAATAATTACCGAAAATGTTAACAATGTAGGGGCCAAAAACTCGCAAATGTGTCACATTGAAGAATGCATCAAATTATTGACCAATCAGACAAAGCAATTGAAAATCCTAACTCAAAATATCAGAAGCATCCATCACAATTTCACAGGGTTTCAAGTGTTCCTGGAGCGTGTTGTTGTAAAACCTGATATAATTGTGCTTACTGAATATTGGCTAAACCCCTGATCTCTAAAATTACACGTGATTCTCTACAAAAATTAACCGGCTACAAAATGATGGAGTGGTCGTCAATACAAGTAAATCACTAAGCGCAGTCACTCATGAACCGCTTCTAAGAGGCGCAAACTGTTTGATTACAAAAATTGATAATAATTAGTTCTCTTTGATATCTATTTAAAGAAGCTATGCTAAAAAGTGTACTAAAGACTTTTGTGAATCACTTGATCAGTTACTGGAAATACATGCTAACTCACAAAACCTTTTAATCATGGGTGACCTGAATATAGACGTTGCCCAAACAAATACAGATAGACGCGCGCCAGACTATTTGGATTTGCTGGCCACTCATGATATGTTACCAGCACATACCATTCCAACGCGTGCTAATAGTTGCCTACATCACACAATCATAAAAATGAAGTTTCGATCAGATCAGACACTCTTGTCGTACAACATGCTCTAACTGACCATTATGCGGTATATTTCACTTTACCAATTAAAATACACAAAATTAAAACACAAAAAGGTACCTAGTTAAAAATTGTAGACTTTGGGGGAGGTTCAAAAGACCTAAAATAACTTGACCTAAGCTCGGTATTAGAATCAACAGACTGCAATGAAGCTACCGATTCCCTCATTAATAAAGCATCTAATATTAGGTCCTTACATATGAAATAGGCGTTTCGCCGTACTGGCCACTTTGATCTCAAATATCTCCTCTATGGTTAGGAATTCCAAATTAAAATTTACTCATATATTTGTGTTTCTAAAATTATAATTCATTTGTTTTTTCCTCAATCGTTTTTTTTTCTTGCGTCACTCAGCTTACAAAATGAAAAACTTGAAATATCGCGTTATTTACGAGTATGAGTTCTACCGTGGCACCAGTGCTGCAGAAACGGCTCGAAGGATTAATGATGTGTATGGCGACGGTGCCGCAATAGAAAACACAGTGCGTTTTTGGTTCTAACGTTTTCGTTCTGGAAATTTCGACCTGCAGAACAAACCCCGTGGACGGCCGGAGAACAAAGTTGATAATGAAGAATTGAAGGCTATTGTGGAAGCGGATCCATCGCAAACCACGTCCGAATTAGTTGCAGGCTGCGGTGTTAATGATAAAACTGTTTTAATCCACTTGAAGCAAATTGGGAAGGTCAAAAAGCTTGAAAGGTGGGTACCTCACGAGCTGCGTTGCATTACACACCCGGCACAATAATGAAAGGATTTTAAATCGAATCATCACCTGTGATGAAAAGTGGATCCTGTACGATAATCGGAAGTGCTCATCGCAATGGCTGAACCCTGCTGAACCAGCCAAACCATGCCCCAAGCGAAAATTGACTCCAAAAAAGTTACTTGTGAGCGTTTGGTGGACTAGTGCTGGTGTCGTTCACTACAGCTTTCTTAAATCTGGCGAGACGATTATGGCAGATGTCTATTGTCAGCAACTGCAAATCATGATGGAAAAGCTGGCTGCTAAACAACCGAGGCTGGTAAATTGCTCTAGGCCACTGCTGCTTCATGATAACGCTAGACCACACACTGCACAACAGATGGCCACCATATTTGAGGAGCTTCAATTGGAATGTCTAAGACATGCACCATACTCTCCGGACCTTGCTCCAACAGATTACCATTTTTTTCGAAATTTGGATGGGGCAGTCCAAACCGCCTTCAAAGATTTTATTGATTCCCGTCCGAATGTTTTTTTTTTGTAAAGGGATCGAATAACTACTTATGAGATGGCAAAAGTGTATAGATAGCAATGGTACATACTTTGATTAAATAAATATATTATATTAAAAAAAAACGACTTTATGTTCCTCCCATGCAAAACGCAAATTTTATATTTAAAGACCTAATATTATTAATGCCAACACAACTAGGAAAACAATGTCTAAACGTAAATTTAATATAAAACCGTGGATAACTGCAGGACTAATTCGTTGTATTGCTTCAAGAGATAAATTGCATTTGGACTTAAGAAAAACACCGGCTAATGAAATTGACATGGGAGGTCATTAATAAACTGACAATATATAAGAGCAGGGCTCCCCCTTCATCAGATATTTTTTAAATATCGAATCTCTTAATATAGTGAACCAATTTTTTGCTAAGATATATGAGAACTTGGCTGAAAAAATTGTTCCAAACAATAGTGCCCCCGCGAACGCGCCAGAAAACAAGGGATAGCTCTGGTGTCTTCTTGGATGTACAGCAAGCCTTTGACAAAGTTTGGCATGATGGATTACTGTACAAAATGAAGAGAAGTTTACCGCACAGCCTATTTCTTCTGTAGAAGTTCGCATATTCTTCGTCAGAATCAACGACTCTCCAACAAACTTCTACGAAATAAAAGCAGGAATACCCCAGGGCTCTGTACTAGGACCAAGTTTATACTTTATGTACACAGCAGATGTTCTAGAAGCCAACAACGTGATGACCGCTACCTTCGCGGACGATACAGCTGCACTGACGTCTCATAAAAATCCAAAAACTGCCCCTAATATGCTGCAAACACATCTCAACGAAGTGCATGCGTGGACGAAAAGGTGGCGCATCAAAGCCAGCGCAGTTAAATCCAATCATATCACCTTTACTCTGAGACGTCATTACTGCCCTCCGGTGTCAAGTTGGTGAGGACACATTACCACACAATACCTTGGATTGCATCTGGACCGGAAACAAACATGGCTAGACCACATGAGGAAACAGCGTGACGAGCTAAACCACAGATACAGATCACTGGAATGGCTTATTGGAAGACAGTCTTAGCTATCAGTCAACAATAAGGTACTCGTCTACAAGACTGAAGTTAAACCAATATAGACATATGAAATACAGTTATGGCAAACTGCGTGTAACTCTAACATTGAAATCATACAACGCTTCCAAAATTTAGCCCCAAAATCAATAGTAAATCCACCTTGGTTCACAAGAAATGATGAAGTTCATGACTTCTTACAAATGCCTACTATTAAGGAGGGGGTGACACAAATGACCAGAACCTACAGAGATAGGATCAACCATCATCAAAACCAGCTGGCTTCGACACTCAGTGTCATTCCCTACCAAAGGAGATTGAAGAGAAAGCATGTTTGGGACAATATAAAGGTAACCCAAAAAGTACCAAGAAGGGCTACCAAACAATGGAATGGAATGCCCAAAGCGCCATAAACCTTCATCAAAACTGCTTATGGTTGCAAATCCGATGCAAGTTAGCCAAATACATGCGGAAAAAAATATATATTTCCACTGGTCTGTCAGATAAATTTTAATACGGAGGCGATTTCAATGATTTGAATAGTTAACCTTTTTATCACATATGCCAAAAAGAGATCGATATATCAACAAAGTTAAAGTTGAGCGTGAAATATGACCCATCACATAAATTAAAAAAAATGGGTCATACCATCACATAAACAAAAAACTGGCATAATCTGCCATTTTCACTGACACAGAAATAGTGACATTGGCTGATTCCGCTAATTACACTGACTACTTGTTGGGACTATTTTCGGACAAGTATTAGGGAACTTAAATGTTTGGAGCACTCTTATGTCTAAAACTAACATAACAAATAACAACATGTACCTAATTAAACATAACATAACAATCAGATATGGAGTATTTTTTAAGTTAAGTAATAAATCCAACTAATGCTTGTCAATTTGCAAGAAGGCGAAATATAATGCAAAAAAATAATTTTCCTTAATATATATATATATATATATATATTGAAAATAATTTTACGATTTTAATTAGAATATGAGAAATTCCAATCAAAATCCAATAAAGACACCCTAAAAACACCCACCTTTGGTGGCCCTGGTGTAGTTCGAGGCAAAGAGGTTAACTACTCAAAAACCTAGGGTAGTTGGGACGGATCGCGATTTCGAACCCTATGCCATGGTAATAAAATTTAAAACCAATAACGGAAAAGTGGCGTCAGCTAACGCCGGTGGTAACTGAGGTGTTAAAGGTTCAAAAACACGTCATGTGAAATTTAAAATAGACATATAATGCCATCTATTCTAAGAAGAAGTATATAGAATTAGAACGACTTTGACAGATAGACAAGACAGCCTCAAATTATCCATCTACAATGAGCTCCACTAGCGCCATCTGCAATGAGCTTTTCAGATTAGGTGCCATAGCACTCATGGGTGGGCCTGGACGTGTTTGGGTGAAAATACCCATTACATTACGTTGATAACCTTTATGATGTTTTGACTAAGAACAATAATTAGGCCCCTTACAAGGCGCCCGAGGCTTTGTGATTTTCTACCTTTGATGTTTTGATGAAAAACTTTGCTTTGTGTGTTACAATGAGCTGGATTTTTATCAATTGTGTTGAACAACAAAGCCTAAAAGAGAGAAAGAGATCCTTAAATATTAGCCTGACCCCTGCATTATGGGTTATTTAATAGGATAGGGTTTGTAAACATCGAATCAAACATGCCTAACAAAAGCAATCGCTGCTCTAACATAACCGAAGGTTTACCATAGTTTACCATTTTTGATAACTAATGTTATAAAAATATAAAAAAGGCCAAGTGCGAGTCGGACTCGCACACGAAGGGTTCCGTACCACCGTATAATGGTAGGGATGGTGTGGAGTGAATAGTTTGGATTTTACATAGCAAAATGTTGTTTACAAAATTATTGGTGCGGCTACTTTCATACTCCATGTACGTATCCAGGTACATTCATAAGTTTGTATGTGGTATTGAAAGAATTGTTGTATGAGAGCCCCCTTCAACATTTAATTTATTCTTGTTTCTTATTCTTGTTTCTAGTAATTGTTGTTAAAGTGGAAACAGAACTACATCATTTGTGAAAATTTAAATTGTCTACCTATCACGGTTCATGAGATACAGTATATGACAGACGGACAGACAGACAGACCACAGCGGAATCTTAGTAATAGGGTCCCGTTTTTACCCTTTGGGTACGGAACCCTAAAAAAATTTCCTTTAACTTATATACTCCTGTATACTAATATTGAAAAAAAAAACTCTTCAACCACAAAATAAAAAAATAAAAAAACTTCTTGGAGGTTAAATATTTAGCCCAAAGAAAAAATTATCAAATTAACATATTTCTGGAAAAATGCGATATAAAAAATAAATTAATCTCTGAGATCTCACCGACACGATACGGGTTCGGAATTTATTAATTGGTTATGGACTCTATTCCTGAGCAACATATTAAAAATCTAAGATGTGATTTTTTATAGTAGTTTATGTGACTGCTACATAATGGAGGGCATTAATACTCGAGAGTGGGTTTATGAAACGAGCCGAAGGCGAGTTTCATAATAATATCACTCGAGAGTTTTAATGCCTAATTAGGTACAGTTACATACACTATTTTATCTTCACACATATCATAAGCTCTCTTTGATGTGTTCAAGAACCGCATGTTTGACCGGCATTGTGGCTCTGCAGTTGTTTAGCTTGTTCTGTAGTACCAACTTCATGCAGGCGGGCGTCGGCGTTCGAAATTTAAATGTCAATACCAACTTCACAGACAAACTAGGGGCGGCAGGCGGCACGCAGTCGGGCGTCTGCGTTCGAAATTTGAATATCATAATATGTAGAAAAACTACACATTATGGTCATAATGTGTAATTTTTCATGATTTTATTAAAGAAATTAGTTGCTATATTTCATCCATAAATAAACATGAGAGTTTTTTCCGTACTTACAACTGACATAATTCTCTAAAAAATATAATTATTTCATCGAAAAATCATTCATATATGGAAAAATGTCAGAAAACAGAGCCAGACTACGGTTTGCTACGCAATGTGCTATGTCGTAGCATTTGCTACGCTGACTGCTCTTTAGCTATGCATAAATAATAACGTAGAACACGCGATCGTCTCAAAGCAGCTGTGAATTTGTCATACGTTTCATGACTTACGAAAAACTTTACTCAAAATAATTCCAAAACATACGACTTTCTGCCTGATATTGAGAAAAATGTCGAAAAAATTATCCTTAAACATAAAACCGAACTATTTTCTGTCGAGCTTACTATTTAATTGGGGCTAGTATTTAATCCAAAAATACTGATTTGCACAGCAAAAACACTTTTTATGTTTTAAATATTTTATGAGTTCTCAAGTTTATGTTTTAAGTATTTTTTGTTGTTCTTGCATGTTCAACCTAACACGAAGGATAAAGGGGGCTTCGCTTTGCTCACCCCCTTTACCCTTCACGTAAGCATTCCGCCCTGATATTTGCTGCGCAAATCAGTATTTTTGATGTGTAGTTTAATATTTCCCTTTTATTAGTTGTCTGGCGGCATACTTCTAAAGTAAAAATATCAGTGGCATGTTCATAGGTTTGTCCTAGAGACTGGTTTATGAGCTATAACGTGTCGTGAGCATGCCATGTTTTATAGAGCGTAAACGTTAATTGAAAGGGAACGTTATGTTGAAGGTGATAAGGTTTTATTTATTTTGATTTACGGCCTCGTAAAGAGCTTATTCGGGAATTGATGCTTTACCTCCAATTTGATTTGCCTAATTCTTGATGTGTTCACAAACAATTCATTCGTCCATTGCGAACAATTCCGTTTTCGTAATTTATTGTAAATCCTTCATTGCACTGCACAAAACAGACATACAGATCACTTATTATAGAAAAAACATTTACAAAGGCGAGCTTATCTCTAACAAGAGATTTCTTCCATGATTGGTAGGAAAGGTTGAGCGGAGGAAGACCTGCGCATACAATACAACTCTAAAATACTGCGAGTACTACGCTACTAACAATACATACTGATATACATCAGTATGTATTGTTAGTAGCGTATAAGTAAGTTGATGTGTTGCATAAGTAAGTGTGTATACACTTACTTATACAACACATCAATGTATATGAACAATATAATACACTAATACATACCAATATATGTTTTTATCGTTTATCATTTTAAACACACATTAAATAGAATACGGCTATGTTAACCTCGTTGACAGGCAATAAATAACCTTGCCGTACTTGACTAAGTAACTTGACCGTTGTACTTAAGTTCTGTTTAAAATGTACATAGTCAGGTCATAAGTTCTGTCACATGTGCAATATGAAATAATTTAGACATGTTTATTATTTATGTAAACATTTATATAGCAAAATGAACTTAATAAAACATAGATTCTTATGGTAATAAAGTTTATTCAAAATGACCCCCGCGATTTTGAATACAGGCCTTTATTCTGCGCGGCCAGTCGTCTATCGCAGCACGAACGAGGTCCATGTCAATATCGGCGGCTGCCTTAATCAAGGATGCCTTGAGTGACTCCAAATCAGGATGAGGCTTTGAGCAGGCATTTTCCTCCAAGTGTTGCCATATCTTGTAATCTAACGGACTCAAATCTGGACTGGAGGAGGGCCAGTCTTCGTGCCGGATGAAGTCGATTTCACGCGCCGCCAGCCAGTCTTGTGTGCTTTTCGCTCTATGAGCTGGCGCAGAATCTTGTTGGAATACCCAGTGCCTGTTATTAAACATGGTATGAGGAACAGGTTCCACAAGGTTCTTGAGGACAGTATTTTGATACACAACTGCATTCGTTTTTACGCCTTTCTCACAAAAATGTACCTCAGTTAAACCCCAATAAGAAACTCCCAACCAAACCATGAGCGAGGATGGAAAATGACCTCGTTGGACACGCGGAATACGGTTGCTCGCTTCTTCACTGCTGTGTGCGTACACCTTATCATTTTGTTTGTTGTAGCTCTCTTCCACGGTGAAAATTTTTTCATCCGAAAAAAGAATTTCCCGATGCTTTTTTCCCTCGTACCGCTTCAACAAAGCGCGGCATCTCTTCAGTCTCAGGTCCATTAAATGAGCGTCCAAACGATGTCCTGTTTTTCTTCGATATGCCCTAAGCCCTAAGTCTTCATTTAACACCCTTTTCACCGTGGTCCTGCTTAACCCCATCAGAAGGGCCAACAGTTTCTGCTTACGTATGGGATTTCTTTGAATTCGCGCCTTCACAGCTTTTATCACTGCTGGAGTCCTAACAGAGCGAGGGCGACCACTTCTTGACCTGTCATCTATACTAGAGTCTTCATTGTATCGTTTTATGGTACGATAAACGAATCTTTTGGTTATATTCAAATTTTTCAGTAAGTCGAAAATCTGAATTGGCGCGTAACCGCAACGATGCAACGCAATAACTGCGACACGGTCTTCTTTAAGTGTCCACTCCATATTTAAAAATGATGAAAATTCTAAAAAGTACATATTTTTATTTTCATGAAAAATTAAAAATTCGAATTCAATAAACTTTTTTGTGGCCAGCGTTCTAAATTCAAAAGT
Organism: Argyresthia goedartella; assembly: GCA_949825045.1. NCBI lineage: Eukaryota > Metazoa > Arthropoda > Insecta > Lepidoptera > Argyresthiidae > Argyresthia > Argyresthia goedartella. The sequence goes on from OX463823.1 coordinate 13,123,523, forward strand.
TTTCATTATGTGACAGAACTTATGACCTGACTGTGTATTTAGAAGATGTGAGAAGTCTGGTGCAAGTATCAAAATTCCTACCTGATGAATTGCGGTTTAAAGGTGTATAAAGTGAAAAAAAGTACTGTAGGAGGGTTAAGTTTAAAATAACTTATCAAGTACAGGTATATCAAGTTTCTGCAGGTGTTTAAATATATTTTATCTACACACGTATCATAAACCCTCTTTACTGCGTACAAAAACCGCACGTTACGATCAGCATAATGTTAAACTAATTGGTAAAAACTCATTTCTTATCTGAAAAATTACACATTATGACCATAATGTGTAATTTTTCTACATATTATGACATTCAAATTTTGAACGCCGACGCCCGCCTGCGTGCCGCTCCTAGTTTGTCTGTGAAGTGGTACTGACAGTCAAATTTCGAACGCCGACGCCCGCCTGCGTGAAGTTGGTACTACAGAACAAGCTAAACAACTGCAGAGCCACAATGCCGGTCAAACATGCGGTTCCTGAACACATCAAAGAGAGCTTATGTATGATATGTGTGTCGATAAACTAGTGTATGTAACTGTACATAATTAGGCATTAAAACTCTCGAGTGATATTATTATGAAACTCGCCTTCGGCTCGTTTCATAAACCCACTCTCGAGTATTAATGCCCTCCATTATGTAGCAGTCACATAAACTACTATTATAATATTGTGCTAACCCTGTAAACTCCAATAAAAACTACAAGTGGATTATTTAACCCATAAATAATTACGGTATTACCGTTAAAATAGGCCTTCATAAATGTTGTGGATTAGTACACCTGATGAACTAGATGTACTCACGCGACGTCAAATCTATGTTTGGTTGAGCTTTCGTAGAGTTTTCAGAACAAAGTACAATATATAACACTGTAGCCCATTAATGTCCCCACCGAGGGGCACAGGCCTTTTCCCGGAACAATCCATACTTCACCATACTGGCTCAGTGCGGGTTGGTGGAGTGGTTTAACGACCATTACCACGTAGCGATAGTATCCGGGACCTACAGCTTACTTGCCATCCGAAACACTGAACGTCATCGTCGTTATCTTGATGACGAAGGTTCGTGGAATTAAATAATGTAGTCGACACCGATATAACTTTCACAAAGGTTTAATTCGCAGAGCGATTAAATTACATAGACTTGATTTGAAAATATTAGACAACGGTGTGCGCGCGCTCGGGCCGAGAGCCGTGGAAGAATGCCGGCCGGCCGCGCCGGCGCCGGCGGGCGGAGCGAGGACAGCCGGCGGGGCGAGCGCGGGGTGCGGGCGCGGGAGGCGGGGAGCCTGGTCCGCGCTAACAATCTTATTGGTACATGGTCAGGAATCGAACCTGCATCTCCTGTGTGAGAAGCAAGCGTTAGACCACGGAGCTCTTTAAAGTTCAAACAGCATGTCAATTCCATACGGGCATATAATAAAGCACTTCTAGTATCGAACAGACAGAAAATATAACTTTAGCACACTGATCTAATTATTTTAAAATAACTGAGCACGCATTTTACTAACACCCAAACACGACCTCTGTGGGGCTGTGGTTGTGGCTCTGCCTACCATGTGAGAGGTCCCGGGTTCGATCCCCGGCTAGGGGTTAAGAAAAAAAAAACCAGGTCTTGGATGCTTATATGTGTGTGACGTCGCTGTTTTTGGTTCCCACGATACACGGTATCCTAGGGTGGGGCCCGAAGCATTGTATGTGCCTGTATGTAAATGTTTATGTTTATGTTTTAGTCGGTATCTTAAGTAAGATAGGTATCTTAAGTAAATAATAGTAGTTCGTGTGATGTTATTATGAAACTCGCCCTTCGGCTCGTTTCATAAACCCACACTCGTGTTTTAATGCCTAAGTAAGTTACATGCAGTGTTATCTTCACACATATTATAAGTTCTCTATTATATGTTCAGGTTTCGCATGTTAAGACCGGCATTGCGGCATTGACATTTAATTGCGAATAGAACGTCATCTCAACTGATGTTAGAATTGAGTTCAAATCAAATTACTTTGTTTTTCAGGGATGTTCGAATGTTCGAAAACAGAGATTTTAATGTAATAAGAACATCTAATTCGATATTATTATGAATCAATAATAACATTTCAACACATACAAAATGTGTTCTAACAAAACAGTTTATCTTAACCTCTCAAAAACCGAAGGTAGTTGGGACGGGTCGCGATTTTATAACGGAAAAGTGGCGTTATCTAACGCCCGTGGCATTCAAGAGTTTAAAGCTGGTCTTAATTTGCGGTTTTTTAAAGCATTATGGAAGGATTATGATATGTGTGTAGATTAACAAATAATTGACGTCAAAACAATCTGGAAGTAAAAAAATCAATTTGGACGCTGTACATCGCTGCTATATTGATCTTAAAAATAGTAACATTTTAACCCTTAATTTTTCATTGGCATGGGAATTTATTATCATGTCATAAGATAGGAAAATTGGTGGGAAAATATATACCCGCTTGGCCAATTAAGGGTTAATTAATTATTAATTAATTAATTTTGTGAAAATGTCGTTCTCATATGATTTGTACGATCGCGGGCTATTTTTGGATGTTTTTTTATACAATTTAAATAAACATTTTAATACATTGCTTCTGGCCCCACGCTAGGATACCCTCTGTCGTGAGAAACAGAAACAGCGACATTACACAAATATAAAAATCATAGACCTGGGACTTTATTATATGTCCGAACTTGGTTTCGATTGCAGTCCTTACAGATTGCGGACTGGACATCAAACCAATAGCGCCACTACCGACCACGATGATGGGTGCCGCGAAATTTGCTGATTAAACACGTCTCATGTATGAAATTCCTTTGAGTTATGTATTGGAGACCTGGACCTGGACCTGCGAAATTTGGTGGTTAAACACGTCTCATGTATGGGACCCCATTGACTTATCCGTAGGAGACTTGGTCCTGGACCTGCGAAATTTGGTGGTTAAACACGTCTCATTTATGGGACCCCATTGATTTATCCGTAGGAGACTTGGTCCTGGACCTGCGAAATTTGTTGGTTAAACACGTCTCATGTCTGGGACCCCATTGATTTATCCATAGGAGACTTGGTCCTGGACCTGCGAAATTTGGTGGTTAAACACGTCTCATGTATGGGACCCCATTGATTTATCCGTAGGAGACTTGGTCCTGGACCTGCGAAATTTGGTGGTTAAACACGTCTCATGTATGGGACCCCATTGATTTATCCGTAGGAGACTTGGTCCTGAACCTACGAAATTTGGTGTTTAAACACGTCTCATGTCTGGGACCCCATTGATTTATCCGTAGGAGACTTGGTCCTGGACCTGCGAAATTTGCTGATAAAACACGTCTCATGTATGGGATTCCTTTGATTTATCCGCTGGAGACCTGGACCTGGACCTGCGAAATTTGCTGATTAAACACGTCTCATGTATGGGATTCCTTAGATTTATCCGCTGGAGACCTGGACCTGGACCTGTCCCCTAAATATATGTCCGAACTTGGTTTCGATTGCAGTCCTTACAGATTGCGGACTGGACATCAAACCAATAGCGCCACTACCGACCACGATGATGGGTGCCGCGAAATTTGCTGATTAAACACGTCTCATGTATGAAATTCCTTTGAGTTATGTATTGGAGACCTGGACCTGGACCTGCGAAATTTGGTGGTTAAACACGTCTCATGTATGGGACCCCATTGACTTATCCGTAGGAGACTTGGTCCTGGACCTGCGAAATTTGGTGGTTAAACACGTCTCATGTCTGGGACCCCATTGATTTATCCATAGGAGACTTGGTCCTGGACCTGCGAAATTTGGTGGTTAAACACGTCTCATGTATGGGACCTTATTGATTTATCCGTAGGAGACTTGGTCCTGGACCTGCGAAATTTGGTGGTTAAACACGTCTCATGTATGGGACCCCATTGATTTATCCGTAGGAGACTTGGTCCTGAACCTACGAAATTTGGTGGTTAAACACGTCTCATGTCTGGGACCCCATTGATTTATCCGTAGGAGACTTGGTCCTGGACCTGCGAAATTTGCTGATTAAACACGTCTCATGTATGGGATTCCTTTGATTTATCCGCTGGAGACCTGGACCTGGACCTGCGAAATTTGCTGATTAAACACGTCTCATGTATGGGATTCCTTAGATTTATCCGCTGGAGACCTGGACCTGGACCTGCGAAATTTGCTGATTAAACACGTCTCATGTATGGGATTCCTTAGATTTCTCCGCTGGAGACCTGGACCTGGAATCGCGATTTTGAACCTCATGCCATGGTAATAAAATTCAAAACTTATAACGGCAAAATGGCGTCCCTGGATACTATCGGTGGTAATTGCTGTGGTGGCATAAAAAATACATTCTGGACAAAAACAACGATGTCAAAATGTCTTTATTACTGTAAATATTTACATATACTTAGTAAACGTCATTTTTTTGCCTCTTCTCTACATTGGACCATTGTGAGAGAAGCAGGGAGGAGAAACTCCTACCGATTGATTTTTTAAAAAAGGTTGTGTTAAAATTAGACATATATTACAATATTAAATATTATAAATGATATGTAGGAATGGATAATGACAAAATTATGAACAGCAAGTTCTGTGTTGAATTAGATTTACAACATGCACTCTTGCCGTTTATGTAATCTTGAATATTGTAATGTCCTTTTTTAGGCAACATTGCCTAAACTACTTAGTTTTTCAGGTTTTTTTAAATTGCTCCAACGGCAATTTCAAAATCTCCAGATTGTAGTAAAGAATGCACTGACCCTTGAAAAAATTGCTATAAACTCTCTTACCTATTATGCTTGATGAGCTACAGCCCGCTAGCGTATGGACAGGTGAACAGACGGAGGGACGGACTTACTGCGGAGTCAGGATTTCGTATACGTTAGCCTAAAAAACAAGCTTCAACAAAGGGAGTTTTGTAAGTTTTGCTCGATCTATAGCTTTTCGAATCCTATCATATATTTTTATTGGTTTTAAAAAGAACTTTTTCTATGAGTTTATTCGCCGTGGCGCCTCATACAAGTTAAGTACGTCAGAACGGGGATAAACACATTGGGGGAACATTACCTATGCAAATCTGATTTCAAACTCAATTTCTACGAGGGAAGTGGTCTATTTTGCAATGTTTGTCACGTGATTTAATTGGGAAAGTTGATGTTTACTCGGAAATATTGGTTTTATTTTGTGTAATTTTTAGCGTCGCCTTTTATAGTACTTTATGTGACTGCTACATAATGAAGGGCATTGATACTCGAGAGTGGGTTTCATAATAATATCACTCGAGAGTTTTAATGCCTAATTATGTAAAGTTACATAGACCAGTTTATCTACACATATATCATAAGCTCTCTTTGATGTGTTCAGGAACCGCATGTTTGACCGGCATTGTGGCTCTGCAGTTGTTTAGCTTGTAATGTAAAACCAACTTCACGTAGGCGGGCGTCGGCGTTCGAAATTTGAATGTCAGTACCAACTTCACAGACAAACTAGGAGCGGCACGCAGGCGGGCGTCGGCGTTCGAAATTTGAATGTCATAATATTTAGAAAAATTACACATTATGGTTATAATGTGTAATTTTTCAGATAAGGAATGAGTTTTTACCAAGTAGTTTAACATTATGCTGATCGTAACGTACGGTTTTTGTACGCAGTAAAGTGGGTTTATGATACGTGTGTAGATAAAAGAGTTTAAGAATGTAATAATAAGAAAATTTGACCAATTAATGTCTTTACCCGGATACTAGTAAGATTGAGCCATACTTCTCCAAGCTGGCTCAGTGCGGGTTGTTGGAGGAATTTCACGACTCATACTACCAAGTAGTAGCTGTAGTGTAACAGGGAACTACAGCTTAAAGTGTCATGCGAAACCGTCCGTTAATGCAAAAGTAAGATTTATTACTTATCTTTTTGTCTCGGACTACTACGGAGTTCTTGTTTATTGAATGAATGAAGAAAATATGGCATAATAACTAGATGTAGGTGTCATTGTGCACCAGTTGTCGATGACCTATAGGTATTGACAGATTTTATGGAGTAAATACTTATTGTTCTAAAGTCAGATGAGTGGTAATAATCCTAATTTAATTACAAAGATATTCTACAAGGTTTGGAAACCATGGTGAGGAAACCTTCATACCTCCATTATCCATCAATATTGATTTATCTATGTAAGTACCCCACATTATCGAATTTATTTAAAATCTTTATTATATCATACTTAATTTAGTTTAAGTTAGAAAGCTATTCTGCATGCTCCATACCATATGTTTAGTCCTAAATAACGGAAGTCCTTACAGAGCCTATGCTTAGAATATTTATGAAACTTATTTTAAATTATTCGTGCTGTGGACTTTGTAACAATAAACAATACGAGAATAGTGCTAACTAGCATTCTATCTGTCAGGCCTTACTCGACTAATTGAAATAAGCGCTTTTCGCTCCCAACTTGATTGCGTCTCAAGTAACGTAGCTAAGAATATACGCCCATGGTTCAATCTAAGAAATTAGGTCGCAGACTTTCCACGTCAAGTGGAGTGAGTAGGCTAGGGGCTTCTTGTTTTTATACCCCTGACTAGAGCTGTGCCAGAGTGTCATGATTAAAACATGAGGTCTTTCGCGAATGTGTCACATTTTGCACAAGTGTCGGTTTTGCGTGGTTTTGCAGCTTTCTGGTAACGGCATACAAATTTATACTGACGGCTGTATTTCAATTCAAAGCTATCCGGTAGTATTAGCTTCAGTGATACCTTTAAATTTGAAATACAGCCGTCAGTATAAATTTGTATGCCGTTACCGTTAAGAATAAATTATAATGTTGCATGTAATGTACATAACATATTTGTATGCCTTATGGCTCAATGAAATCTTATAGCACTTACATCGTACTTACCTATGTTTGACAAATAAAGAGTTCGTTTGTTTATTTTTAAACAGACGCATATGTTTATAAGATGTTTTAGTAATATGACACACGACTTTCATTTATGTACATTACTTATATAATATGTAGGTAAGTCTAACCTCGACTATGATAAACAGAAAACTAGCAGAGCGCTTTAGTATGGGAATTATATTATTTTAATATTTCACTGGGAAGTAATAACTTTCGACTCCTAGTGGAGCTGAAAGGAGAGTGAAGGCTGAGAATGAAGAGTTACCACAACGATAGATAATTCTAGGAAAATCTTGTATTCGATGAAATTTAGTATCGATGAAGAATCGAAAAATAAATTACATTTTAACTTGAATAATCCTTCAAAAACCGTCATTCTAACTGTGCAGATTGTGATGAAATCTTGATATGTCCACAGCTACTGCGAAGGGCCGGTCCCTTCTCGCTCAAAATGGAGTGTAACACACTTCCCTGCGCTACCCAACACTCACACACTTCACTGCGCTATACAAGACGCACACACTTCCCTGTTCTCATATCACCTGTGCATTAATAGTAACTTTTGTCTATATTTTTCAAACCTTTTTACGGCATGTACCGCATATGAGGTATGAGCGTTTATGTTGTGTAATATGTATGAACTTGGCTGTCAGACAGACCGATTTCGTAGCCTTGTTTTCGCGTATTTTGACGACATTCGCTTTCCGACCGGGGAGGAAGAAATAGGGCTTGTTTTTAACTTGGTGAATTATTATGAATTAGTGGTGTTTACGTTCTTAATCATGAAATGAGATGCAATCCGGCATTTTTTTCTGGTTGACACGTTTTGTAGGGGGGACAGGAATGCACGGCCCAGTAATGCCCGGCCCCGGAATGCCCGACCCCGGAATCGTGGGATTTGGGACGCCAATTCCGGGGCCGGACATTCCAAGCCGCACATTACTGGGCGGAATGCCCGGCCCTGGAATTGTGGGACGTCTCTCATTGGCTGGAAATACCGGCTTCTGATTGGTCGAACATTTTCGATTTAACTTAGACGAATCTAAGGCAATGGTCATAGTAGTGAGGTTTTTTTGTAAGCAAGTTTAACATTCACTTGACACATGGCATAACCTAATATTATTCATATTTGGTTAGTTTAAAATAAAAACAAACTCAATCCTGCTATTTGTTAAAAAAAATAATACTGTGAAGACTGAGTTCAAGTGCATTATATTTATTGAGTCAAATTTGGCTAGAGTAGGTTATTGTGGCTAAATTTCAATTGGGTTATAGGATAGGAGAACGACTTAGAAGAAGCAAAACCGAAGCGTAGCGGAGCGGAGCGGAGCGAAGCGTATGCAAACAAAAAAAACATTTAATGATATAATTTTTTTGAGATAGAGACATTATGAACACACCCTTATCTCTGATGTAGCAGTTGTCTATGGTACTCGGCACTATTTTGTATGGCCACGGAATGCTCGGCCCAGGTATGCCCGACCCCGGAATCTTGGGCTTTCGGGACGACAATTCCGGGGCCGGACATTCCTGGGCCGGACATTCCTGGGCCGGACATTCCTGGGCCGGACAATACTGGGCCGGGCATTACAGGGACTCGTCTTGTAGTATCGTTTTCGTGTATATGTACAGACGATATTAACATCCCGACCGGTGAGGCAGAAAACGGACTTGAAGTCGGTTTTTTAATGTTTTTAACTTGATGAATTTTGTTTCGTTTATAACAAAACTGTTCTTCATATTACAGACGCAGAAGGCACAGGCGGCGCCGACCTACAACGCAAGTTAGACTTGCTCAATGGCGCGCTGGATGCGGAGAGAGCGGAGCAGGCGAGACGGCAGATGCAGTATATTGCTCATTGTAAGTACTCAGTTTGCGCCAAGTTTCTGTGCCTAGAGAGGCAGAGGCAAGCTCTACCCACCTTATCGTAACGAGAACGAGAGGTCACAGTTAGCTTAGAGCCAAAAAAATGGCGTGGCCTTATACCATTCGATTTAATCATTACCTTATTATTATTTCTTGATTCACGAGTGTGTTAAACTCTGTGTACAGAATGTTTACAAGTTTAAATACATTATGCTTAGGCTATGCTAGACTTGGAAAACATATACTCAAGAAGGCTTCAAATACCTCTTGCGTCGAGAAGTGAAACCTATTGGCAAATAAAGTTTCTTTTTTCTCACTTGTGACTTCTCACTTCTACTAATCACTAACCACTAATACTTATCACTTATCACTAATCAGTCAACACTATTCAATAATAACTATTTACTAATCAGTCAACACTATTCAATAATAACTATTTACTTTTCACTACTTCTCACTTCTCAATTCTCACTTCTCACTTCTCACTCCTCACTCCTCACTTCTCACTTCTCACTTCTCACTTCTCACTTCTCACTTCTCACTTCTCACTTCTCACTTCTCACTTCTCACTTCTCACTTCTCACTTCTCACTTCTCACTTCTCACTTCTCACTTCTCACTTCTCACTTCTAACTTCTCACTTCTCACTTCTCACTTCTCACTTCTCACTTCTCACTTCTCACTTATCACTTATCACTTATCACTTCTCACTTCCCACTTCCCACTTCCCACTTCTCACTTCTCACTTCTCATGTCTCACTTCTCACTTCTCACTTCTCACTTCTCACTTCTATCTTCACTCTTCTCTCTTCTCTCTTCTCACTTCTCACTTCTCACTTATCACTTCTCTCTTCTCTCTTCTCACTTCTCACTTTTCACTTTTCACTCATCAGTCATCAGTCCTCAGTCCTCAGTCCTCAGTCCTCAGTCCTCAGTCCTCAGTCCTCAGTCCTCAGTCAGTCGTTACTTGTCACACATATTTATCATTTTATACAGGTGACTTTTAATTAGCTGATAACATTTCGGGGAATGATAGTTCCCATCATTATGAACAAATTTCCTAAAGGAAAGGAAAGCAATGGTCGCAAATATTTTTAGTATTCCGTACCGTAAAAGAAAAATTGAAGCATTATAGGATCACTCATGTGTCTGTCCTAGGTTTGTGAAGGTTACATCAAACGCCGGAATTCTGAACCGATTTACTTGAAATTTGGTACCCTTATGTAACCCGAACATGAATGTTTTACGTAAACAAATCTGTTTAATATTTATGCTTCGGAACGCACCGGTTTTTCGTTGCGCGGATCGACCGCGAGTGATCGGGACATCACTAGCTAGCTGTCACTTGTATAGAAAAATATGCCTAGCTAGAGGTTATCTTTTGCACACGGAAAATGGTCGGCGCCAAGCATCGGAAGGCTTGGCTGAATGTTATTTGTAATATTCACGGAACAATCGTCAAGAAATAAGTAGATTTCACGTCATCGTAGTGAGTGCTTCGTGCTGTGAAAGGTTGAAGTGGTTCGGTCACCAATTCGTCGCGTTCAGATAGCGACCCTTGTAGTCGGCACCATCACGGCACCGGCGGCGGACTACGATAGGAGTAAGATTCGACTCCCAGCACCCCCCACCCTGGTGTTCCTCATCCCGTACTCCTGCCTCGAATTGAGCTTTCGAATGCCGGTCCACGGCGTCAAGGTCAGTACTGTTTGTGACATTCCAATGAAAAACAACCCTACCAAGATTCACCCCTGTCGGTTGAGGCGTGGATTTAACATTTTGTTAGCAGAGCGCGGTTTCCTAGTAGGAAATCGATTCACGGACGATTGTAGGGTTGTTTTTTGTAGTGGGATAGGGTACCTCAGATTGGTCGGCAATCATTTTGTGAGTGAGTCTTGTGGTCGGTATACCACAATTTAGGTTCATTTTCGGTTAGTGAACGTATAATTGACGATTTAGTTAATGATTATTATAAATTTGTAGTCGGAAACTACTGTATTTGCGCATAAAGGATTGAACGGTCATTCCGCGAAGTAACTATATTGTATGATTTGTGGTAGAACGTCGGGTTCTATAGTACTGCAGTGTTATTTCGGTTTACAGAGCAGGGTCAGGCTATTTAAAGGGTATTAAGCTGATTTTGCTGACCTCAGTAGAAGTGTGGGTCATATCGGAGGGGCCACTTCTAGAAGGTTCGCGGCTACCTATATTATATTAAAAATAGCTTTTTTTCTTATAATAAATTTTTGTGTGTTATTTTTTATTGTGCTTTATGGTGGCATTCTCTAATTGAATTAGAGTTTATAGTTATAAGGTGTATATCCACAGGGCGACCATATTAAATATTTTTAGGATTTAATTGTTTTAGTGGTTGCCTTAGTTTTGACAACTTAGTTTTAATTTCTGTGCCCAGCGCTGACGGGCAAGTGCTGGTCTCTGGCTATACTTAGTTCGGTAGTGAAGTATAGGACCAGAAACTATTAAATCGGTCAACATGGCACCTTCACCCTTGACGGTACTGCGGAATGGTGTCCGGGAGGAAATGAGATGGCTCGCCCATACTCATCAGTATGTGGAGTGATCGGACATGGATAATGTCCTGCTCAAGCGTGTGGAGGACGCAGTGACACGCGTCGGGAAGGTGTGTCGACTGGCTGCGGAGGCTGAAGCTCGAGCTTACTGATGAAGCTTCGGTGGCTACAGTGAAACAGCTCTGCGCGGATGCTGACCAAGCGATGGAATGCTTGGGTGACATCGAGCGTCGCGCGGAGAAAATTAAGCGGTCGCGAAGGAATGACCGTGGGGAGGGTAACGGAGACCCACCCCCGAAGGGTGTTGTTGGACGGCTGCCACACCTGGAGATTCCGGCCTTCAGTGGGGCAATTGATGAGTGGCCAGCCTTCATCAATTTATTTGATAGTTTGGTCCACGGTCGGGACGACCTGGACAACGCCTACAAGTTGGCCCAACTATTGATGGCTCTGCGGGGTGAACCGAAGGAGTTGGTCGGTCACCTAACGGTCACGGCGGGCAATTATGAGATAGCAAGGTCCATATTGTTTGACCGCTACCAACACAAACGGCGGTTGGTTGATGCGCAAATGGGGAAGCTGTTTAGCATCCCTAGAGTAACCCGGGATGTTGACATCCGAGTACAGGTGCTCAACCCTGTGCTGGTGGCCACTAAGGCACTTCAGAACCTTGGTCTTGCGGTAGACCAATGGTCAAACATTGTTTTGTATATCGTTTTGTCACGATTGCCTGCAGCGGTTCAAAGTCGGTTTGAACAGCTGCATGGGGGCAGTAGCACGGAACTGCCCACACTCGTCCAATTGACAGATTTTTTGGAGCGTGAATGTAGGCGATGTGACACACTGGACACGGAGGCCAGTGTGCAGCGCCAACCCGCGCGGATGCGGGAGGGGCCGCGCCCCCCGCCCCCGCGGGGGGGTGGGAGGTCGAAACAATTTGGCGTTTTGAATGCCGCGTCGTCGGGTGACGGCTGTGTGCACTGCGACCGGTCCACCGCCTCTGAGATAGCGTGAAGTTCGGACGGCAAGTCATGTGTGGCACGAGCACTATTGGACTCGGGGGCCCAGGGGTGCTTAGTCTCGTGCAACCTTGTAAGACGGTTGGGCATTTCGGTAAGGGAGTATCCACATTCCATTCGGGGAATTGGGAACACGGAAGTCGTTTCCGTTAAGGGAGTATGTCGGATTACTCTCTCGTCACGGGTTGATTCATCGGTGAATCTGACGGTCACGGCATTAGTCATGCCTAATGTGATGGGCCCACACCCTCACGTACGGTTGTCGCCCTCGGTGCGATAGTTGGTCGCTGGGTTGTCACTGGCTGACCCGGAGTTTGATATTCCGGGCCCAGTAGACATTTTATTGGGTGTCGATGCCTTGGGATACCTGTTAGTGCCAGGTGTCCACGTGTTGCAGGCGACTGGTCTGGTTTCGGTCAACACCAAACTGGGCCATGCAGTAATGGGTCCGGTCATGCCGGCTGCCCCACGCCTAGCGACTAGTAGTCCCTTATTCGGTTCTGTACTCTCGGAGGTGATACAGAAGTTTTGGGAGGTGGAGGAACCACCTACGGTCCGCCGGTTGGACCCGGTTGAAGAAGAGTGTGAACAGTTTTATCGGAACAATACTGGTCGCCTTCGGTCAGGTCGATTTCTCACACGTCTTCCATTCCGGAGTGATCGCCCACTGCTGGGCAGTTCACACCATGCAGCCGAGACGCGGCTTCTGTCGATGGAACGACGCATGAAGCGTGACGGGATTTTCCGGCAGAAGTGCGTCGACTTCTTGCGGGAATACGAGTCGCTCGGCCACATGTCGGTTTCGGGTATCGACTGGAAGCGTGAAGACCACTGCTTCCTGCCTCATCACGCGGTCTTGATGACCCCGGAGGGCAAAATACGGGTAGTGTTCGATGGATCGGCATCAACATCTAACGGCATGAACCTGAACCAGTGTTTGCATTCAGGGCCGAAGTTGAACCGTGACATCGCGGATGTTATCACACGGTTCCGTCGACACAATATTGTGTTTGTAGCTGACATCCGGATGATGTTTAGGCAGACGGTCATTTACCCTGACGATAGACGGTATCAGCTGATACTGTGGCGAGAGAGCCCAGATCAGTCCATCAAGGTGTACGAGCTGAACACCAACACGTACGGGCTACGGTCTAGTCCTTATTTGGCGATTCGCACTCTGCGGGAGTTAGCGGATCGAGAACGGTTAAATTTCCCTAGAGGAGCAGTGATCCTGGAGCAGGATCTCTACGTGGACGATATCTGTACCGGTGCAGATTCCGTAGAGGTGGCGCTCGCTCGATGGGACGAGCTAGTTGAGCTCTTACGGGGTGGAGGTTACGAGCTCCGGAAATGGATGTCGAACTCTCCAGAGTTACTGATTGGTCTTCCGGATGACTACCAGCAGGATCCCCACATTTTCGAAAATCTGGAAAATCCGAATATGTTGTCGATATTAGGCGTCCAGTACCAGCCGGTGTCAGACATGTTTTTGTATCGGGTCGAGTTGGACTCCCGAAGGTCTGGACGAAACGGAATGTCTTTTCAACGGTGGCTAGGACATTTGATCCAAACGGGTGGATCACCCCGGTAACCTTTCAGCTCAAGTGTTTTATGCAGCAATTGTGGTCTGCTGAGCTGAAATGGGACGACCCGATCGGCGGGTCATTGAGCTCAGAGTGGGAATCGTTCTTTTCGACCCTCCCTGGCATCAATCGGATTTCACTGCCACGGAGGTTGGTCCCCACCAAACGATACACCGCCACCCTGCATGGGTTTTGCGATGCCTCGGAGAAGGGCTACGGAGCTGCGGTGTATCTGCGTACGGTCGACTCCTCGGGGGAGGTTGATGTGCGGTTGGTCATGGCCAAGAGCAAGGTTGCGCCGTTGCGCACTCGCCTGACCATTCCCAAATTAGAGCTTTCAGGAGCGGCTCTCCTGACTCGTCTGCTCAACCACACGATGACGGTTCTTCGTGGGTCAATAGCGTTAGAAGATACGGTCTACGCTTGGACGAACAGCCAGATCGTGTTATGCTGGCTGAAGGCTTCAGTTCACAAGCTGGAGATTTTTGTGGCGAATCGGGTTTCGCAGATTTTGAATTCGGAGGTTCCCTTAATCTGGAGACATGTTCCAGGGGAAATGAACCCAGCAGACTGTGCGTCTCGTGGGTGTCACGCTCCGGAGTTAGTTGGACATCCCTTGTGGTGGGGTCCAAAATGGTTGACTCAAGCCGAATCGGATTGGCCAATGAGTCCACGCGTTACCACGGCGAACGGAGCCTTGACAGTCGGTGTCTGTACGACGCAACCAGAGCCGGAAGAGGAGTTCAGCCTGCTGGAACGGTACAGCTCGCTCGACAAGCTGGTCAATGTGACCGCCTGGATCTTCCGATTTGCGCGGAATTGTCGCAATTCTGAGGCACAACGGGTGCGGACACAGGTCCTGACACCACTGGAACGGAACCATGCGTTGTTCGCATTGGTACGGAACGCGCAGACGGTGCACTTTAAGTCCGAACTGGACATTCTGAGACGCGGACGCGTCCAACTGAAGGGAGCTGTGGCTCGGCTCAACCCGTTTATTGACCCTCAAGGATTGCTGAGGGTAGGAGGTCGGCTGCGGAATGCCAACCTGCCTTATGCGGCTCGCCACCCGTTGTTACTCCCTAGGAAAGGGAAGTTGGTCGAACTGTTGATACAGGATCGACACATTCGGAATGGGCATGTCGGATGCCACGCCTTAATGGCATTTCTCCAGCGCGAGTTCTGGATTCTATCGGGAAGACGCTTAGTGCGTAGCGTCGTATTTCGGTGCCTGCCTTGTTATCGAGCCAAGGCGGCTACGATGCAGCCCCAGATGGGCGATTTGCCCTCGGATAGGGTTAACGAAATTCGGCCCTTTGCGGGTGTCGGAACGGATTTCGCGGGACCATTCATGGTCAAGTCTTCACAGCTACGGAACGCCAGATTAGTGAAGGCATACCTGTGCGTCTTCGTGTGCTTGGCCACGAAGGCAGTCCACTTGGAGGTGGTCAGTGACCTCACTACAGAGGCATTTGTCTGGATCGGTTCGTCTCACGAAGGGGCCTCCCGACATTAATCCGTTCGGACAACGGCACAAATTTTGTCGGAGCCAGGCGATATCTGCAGGAGGTCACTCAATTCCTGAACGGTAACCAGGACGCCATCCGTACGGCTTGCTCCCGACGAGGGATTGAATGGGTTTTCAGTCCGCCGGGATGTCCTCATTGGGGAGGAATTTTTGAGGCTGGGGTTAAATCGGCTAAGTCGCACCTGACGAGGATCATCGGTGAGACCTCTCTACGCTTTGAAGAGCTTGCGACGCTGTTCTGTAAAATTGAAATGACACTGAACTCGCGTCCGTTGTGCCCGCTCAGTTCGGATCCAAATGATTTGGAAGCGTTGACGCCGGGTCACTTCCTGATAGGTCAGCCCCTTAACGCCCTGCCAGAATACCCATTCGGTGATGTTAAATTAAGCCGGTTAACTACGTGGCAGCTGTTGCAGCAGATGGCTCAAGATTTTTGGATACGGTGGTCCCTTGAGTACTTGCACATCTTGCAGCAGCGCCTTAAGTGGACTGACCGGACGAGCCCCCCTCAAGTCGGTGATTTGGTGCTGATTAAGGATGCGAACCTGCCATCATTGAGATGGAGACGAGGACGGATCGTCAATTTGTACACGGGTCGGGATGGCACGCCTCGATCAGCAGAAGTCAAGGTGGGGGACTCGGTCCTCAAGAGAGCGGTCGCAACACTTTCTCGCCTTCCTATTGATTAGGGACAGGTTCGGGCCTGTCCGGGCGGGTGACTGTTTAATATTTATGCTTCGGAACGCATCGGTTTTTCGTTGCGCGGATCGACCGCGAGTGATCGGGACATCACTAGCTAGCTGTCACTTGTATAGAAAAAATATGGCTAGCTAGAGGTTATCTTTTGCACACGGAAAATGGTCAGCGCCAAGCATCGGAAGGCTTGGCAGAATGTTATTTGTAATAATCAGGGAACAATCGTCAAGAAATAAGTAGATTTCACGTCATCGTAGTGAGTGCATCGTGCTGTGAAAGGTTGAAGTGGTTCGGTCACCAATTCGTCGCGTTCGGATAGCGACCCTTGTAGTCGGCACCATCACGGCACCGGCGGCGGACTACGATAGGAGTAAGATTCGACTCCCAGCACCCCCCACCCTGGTGTTCCTCATCCCGTACTCCTGCCTCGAATTGAGCTTTCGAATGCCGGTCCACGGCGTCAAGGTCAGTACTGCTTGTGATATTCCAATGAAAAACAACCCTACCAAGATTCACCCCTGTCGGTTGAGGCGTGGATTTAACATTAAATTGAATTTAAGGGGGCAAATCAGAAAAGTGTATCGTATGATATGTGACATGGCTTGCTGAGAGAATTTAAAATATATTTTAGTTAGGAAAAATACTGATGGAAATAGGCGAAAAATTAATGAAAACAATGATGCATAGTGTAGGACCCTCTCCCCACGCTTTACTAGGATTCGTTGTACCGTTCCTGTGGCTCACTGTAGCACCAAGCACCGTGTGCAGACCCACGTCCGTCCAGTCGTCACCACTGTCTGACACCGACTGACTGACTCAGACTCATTGACTTAAGTGCGGTCCAACCACTTGTGTACATGAGAGAAGGTGTCTATGACTATACACTACACATACGATAAAGTGTCAAAAGTAAAAAAAAATACGATGAAATAAAATGGAGAAAAAATTATGTAATTCTTGTCTCAACTTCTTTTTGTGTAGCGGCCAAAAATACATTTCCAAGCCACCACGTGCCAAAATTCATAATTCTAGGTCTAAATCAAAATGTTCCTTACAGGATACATTTTGATTTCTTAAAAACTGTAGAAATATGCGGCAATATTGCGGAATGTATTTCAATTACGTGGGCTTCGAAGATTGTTTTTTTTTACAGTTAAATATGCTTTTGAGTAATTGATATAAATTTCAAATTGGCCTCACGTTTTACAGAGAAAAAGGAGACGGACAACGAAGTTATCCTAGAAGGGTTTTTTTCGCTTTGTGGTTCATCAACATGTTCCCCATGTTGAAGTAGGTTTTGCGGCGCTTGAGCGCTGAAACTCACTGTGACTTTACAAAAAGAGATTGAGTTGAGACCTACGGGAAACGCTGTCTAGTTTATTGTTTAACTTTATTAATTAGTTTATCTGAAAACTTAGAATGACTCGACTTCTATTGCACACAAATAATATAAAGAAAACAGGATGTCCAAAGGCGAGCTCTCTTATAAGAGATCTCTAATCAAAGATTTAATTAAAGGCGAGCTTATCTCTAATAAGAGATCTCTTCCAGGATACCAAGTTCAGGTTTATTCTTAGAACATTGACCGCTAAACTTGTTACAAGTTGCTATGGGACACCCAACAATTTTTTCCTTTTGCGACCATAGTTTTCTTTTGGAAAATTCTTCATAAAACTGGGTTCTATCATTCCCCAAAAAATCAGTCAACTAATTTAATTTCACCCTGTTTTATATCAGATACCGGTTCTTATCAATTCAATCCATAATTGAACGACTCCTCTCTATAATTTCCAGCGGGATACTCCGAGGACTCCGACTACACCTCCGACCTCAACTACCCGGTGGGCCAACATGCCAATTGCAGCGCGTCTCAGTTCAGAACCGCCGCTCATCAAATGCACACGCCTCAGGTGATGATATTTATTATTTAGTTTCAATATAACATTATATTTACATACAGTCACATACATTTCTTCTGGGCCCGCAATGGGATACCATGTGTCGTGGGATCAGCGACGTCTAAGACCTGGGGTTTTCCAGTTGTTGCATTGTTATTGTTTTTCAGATTTCTTGTCACCCTCAGTTTTTCTTATAATCTAGTATTATATTCAGCCAAAACCAATATTTTTAGTCACGCTCAGTTTTTTGCGCAATTCAGTAATTTTGTCAATCAAAAACTGTTTTAACGGTAATAAGTTTTTTTTAATTTCAATATTTATACTGTGTGAACATGTCCAGGCCGTCCTCCGCACCGGTCTCTGTCTGTAGGCACTCATTCAGCGGCTATCTTCGCCCCTGTCTGAATGCATCCGAAACACATGGCCTGTCCAACTCTACTTAAGTAAGTGGACTGCATGCACACATCAGCGATGCCCGTTATGGAGCCCACTATGGTGTTTTTAACGCGGTCTATTAGTTTTCGACCACGTTTCTGAGCAGTTGTTGTCCTACCTATGGTCTAGTACAAGTCGTTGACTTATCATATCTCCCACCCATCAATAACTGCCTTACGATTTGAGCCGCTGGCATACAGTCGAGTTTTTGACCGATTCATCTTTAGTCCAACCCCAAGGCTCGCCGTGCTCAGTGCTTGTAGCTACTTGGGACTAGTTCCGCAGCCGATGAAGCAAACAGAACAATATCATCAGCGAAACGATGGTTGTGTTACCTTCTCTCGCCGACAACAATGCCTATGTCTTGCCAATGCTGCCAAGGTTTTAAAGACTTCTTCATGTGTGCTAATCAATAGCTTTTGGGATAGCGGATCGCCTTGCTTCATGCCCTTTTCTATGGAAAATGTGGGTCCCGGGGTATTGAAGCGTAATATCTACTACTATCAAAAATATTATTTCATCGCGATTACAGCTTTGAGAGAAGATTGAACCAGTAGTAACCAGTTCACGGCCAAAAATGAAGAATGAAGGGGTAAATCCTGTAACTGCATTTAAGGGATTGTTCATGGTAGCCTGAATATAGTTGTGAACAGATTCTAAAATGTTAACGTAGGTTGGGTGTATATTTTAGTTTAGTAAAGCTGAGAAAATTGAGGAGTGTGTGAGGCTGTCGAACGCTTTAGAATAGTCCACAAGTGCAAGGTTGGTTAAATTCCTGTTTTTTTTTAATTATATGGTTGAGTATTTAAAGATGATCAGTTGAAAAAAATCCAGGTGCGAAGCCTGCCTGCCCAGGGGGTTCGTTACGGTCTAATTAACGATAGTTTTTACAAGGACAATGTGTGAAATTAACGAATTGGCCTTAGATACAGGGTACAAAGTACAAAGTATAGGGTATACGTGGGGCGCACTGTAAGTTTCCGGAATGAATATGAAAAAATACTATTAAAGGCACAAAATTAATTTATTGTTTTTCAAAATAATCTCCCTTGGCGTCTATGCACTTTTTCATTCGATGAAACCAGTTTTGAAAACTTTTGTGCCACTCCTCTGTGGTGACCTCTGAAACGTGTTTTTCATACTCCTCGACAGCCTCTTCTGGTGATGAAAATCGTTGACCGCGTAATTGGTTCTTAATTTTTGGGAACAGAAAAAAGTCACAAGGTGCCAGGTCGGGACTGTATGCAGGATGACTCATGAGTTCTACATTTTTCGCCTTCAAAAAGTCGTTTGTCTGTCTGGCCGTGTGAGAACTAGCATTGTCGTGGTGCAGGATGATACGGCGTTTACGGTTATTTTTACGGAGTTCGTCAATAACTTCCGGCAAACAAATGGTCGTGTACCAGTCACTATTCACTGTACGACGATTCTCTAACTAAAGCAACAGTAGCCACGTGTCCAGTTTTATTAAAAAAAGAAGCAATCATCCGCTTAGATGCACTTTTCACGCGCGCCACTTTGGTTGGTTTCGGCTCATCTGCTGCTTTGTTTTGGGATCGTAGCAATAAATCCATGTTTCGTCACCTGTTACTATGTCCCACACCAAATTTGACGCACCTTCGTTGAATCTGGTAAGCATGGCACTGCACCAAGTGACGCGGTCCGTTTTTTGAGCCTCGGTCAAGTTGTGTGGGATCCACCGCGAGCACAGCTTTCTCACACCCAAATGTTTGTGTAGGATTAATTGTATTTGACTCATGTCTATTTCTAAGGATGCACGAATTTCATGGTAGGTCACATGCCTGTCTGTTTCAATCATACGGCGCACAGCATCGATGTTTTTGTTGGTCACAGCGGTGGACGGCCGACCATCGCGAGATTCGTCACTGAGATTGATACGACCACGCTTGAATTCTGCAAACCAGCTATAAACAGTTGTCTTGCATGGTGCTTCATTGCCAAAAGCTGTTTCAAGCCGAGCGATGCTCTGTTGAGCTGTCAAATTACACTTAAAATCGTAGAAAATCATACTATGAAAATTTTCCCGAGTTAAATCCATGTTGATGCAGACACACAATTTTTTAAATGGCGCCACAAGGTAAAAACAAAAGGCAGTCAGATGAAACAAACTGCATTCTACAGCTAAAGAGTTCTATTTTCAAATGTTGCAATAAATTTTTAAATATTGTTTATGTAAGTGGCCAGTTCCGGAAACTTACAGTGCGCCCTATGTACAACTTGATCAGCGAAAGAAAAGGTTTTGTGCTGTTTCCATCCAGATTTATTTAAAGCGTCTATCTGCCGTTTGAAGAATTTGTTATTCCCCACGACTACATTAATTTGCGTAAACTCTGAAACTATATCCTTGTCTTTAGACAAAATTAGCTCTAACTGTGAGTTCCTATAATTGTTTTTGTATTACTATCTAAGACTTATTATAGGTTTTTGCAGCTGTTGGTACTCCTTAAGCATAAATAAATAAATAAACATGTAAATACTAAACTGTGAGTCAATTCTCGGAGCAAATTTTAGCTAAAGACTTCAAAACAGCGAAGGGCTAAGCGTCGCTCTCTATTCGTTTTCTTAGCGATACAAGAAGAAGGAGACGACAAATAGCTATGTTCTTTCTGTTAATAGATGTCAAATGCTACTTCTAAGAATAGCTCCACTTTAGTTCCATTCAAGTTGTTCATTTATGCTTTAGTAAAGTGCTGTCACATTTACTGTGTGAAATATTGTCCGTCCGACAGCCCTTATAAGAAAAGCCGTCACAGTTAATCCTCTTACCACCCCGCAAGAGAAACCACGATATGAAGTTTATAACGATGACTTTGAGGTTTTTTTTATATATTGACTCCAATTTTTACATTTCAGAGATCACTGGAGGTGTCACGCGAGAACTCGTACGAGCGCGAAGAATACCACATGCACGGCGATACCGACCCGCTGTATTACAACAGTCAACCGAGGACGAGGTATGAACACTGTGGTGGCGTACCGACCTACATATGTAGCTATTTTAAGACTTCCACCATGGATAAAAACTTTGCAAAAACTTTACACATTAATAGAAAAATTCAAAATTCAAATAATAGAATGAAAACAGTTTGGCAAATAATAAACCGTGAAACTAGCAAAGTTATACCAATGGACAATGATTTCTGCCTAAAGATAGGTGATGATGTTGTTAAATCCAGCGCTGATGTTTCTCGAGCTTTTGAAACATTCTTCCCCAATGTACCCTTACTCACAACAGATCGTCTAAATTCATCTCCATATGACGCAGAGACTTTATTAAAAAATAACACTAGCGTCAGTAAGGTATATGTAAGATTTTATCATGTATATCCCCAGGACATTGTCAAAACGTTTAGATTACTTAACTTAAAAAATACGGAAGACCTGTGGGGTATATCAGTTAAAGTCATTGGTTCAGTAATTCTAGTTATAGCCCCACATTTAGCTTATATATTCAATAAATGTGTTGACGATGGGGCTTTCCTAGACCTCATGAAACACAGTAAACTGATACCTCTGTTCAAGTCGGGAGATAAGGGTGATCCTTCAAATTTCAGACCAATATCTGTTCTTCCAACACTAAGTAAAATATTTGAAAAGATTATACTCAATCAAATGCTCTCACACTTCAACCGTACAAAACAACTCCACGCCAAACAATACGGTTTCACTAGGGGTAAATCGAGTACTGATGCAGGTATTACCCTTATATCTCATATTAATTCTGCATGGGAAGCCGCACAGGATGCTATCGGAGTTTTTTGCGACCTGTCGAATGCGTTTGACTGTGTTGATCATAATACGCTATTTATTAAATTAAATCATTACGGAGTTAGAAATAAAGCGTTGGATCTACTAAGATCATACCTAAGCAATAGAATTCAAAAGACAGAAGTTAATGGCGTTAAATCTAATGGATTGGGTGTTAAAATTGGCATTCCACAAGGAGAAATTAACTGACATAGTGTGACTGATGATGCTTCAATGGTCGTCAAAATTGAAAGATAAAAGGAGATTTTGATGATTTTGTAACGGCATAAATAGCTAAGATCGAGCCACCGCTGTCAGAAAGTTATGATCGTCTATCTATTCTATCTACCCCCAAAAGAGATGTCCCGATTCAGCTGTGAAAATGTCAAGTCAAGAATGATAAGTCTGAATTTCTCGTTTTTTGAGAAATTCGTTAGATGTACAATAGTTGAACGGAAGATTGGTTCAGGAAGTTAAAGTTTCAAGTTAAATAGAGAAAGCATGTATGCCCGCAAACCGGTATTTCGCATCAGTTAACGGTCTTTTGCGCCAGATCGATCTTTGTTATAATTTGTGTACTATTACCATTTATTTTTTTGTATATATGGGCGCTTGGAGCTTCTTTTACGTGGTCGACCACAATTTATAATATCGTATGGTTATTCGTCGTAGTTTTACGACGTGAGTACTCAATGATATTTCATGTGCTCGCTAGTAGCGGCTTTAGTGGCTCCAATTATATAATTAGTTCACGGCAATAACGATCCAAATAGACCGGGCTTACACAATTGCGATTTGATTTTCCGAAATGGGTCTGAACTAGCGGTTTCCTCAAAAGGTCCGTAACGTTTTGAAACCTTCAACTCTGCGCCATTCGAGCTGGATGTTATCGAAACGTTTTCTTTAGTGCTTTAGAGATCTAACCATCTCCACAACGAGTTACGTACTTCGGAAAATACCGATTTAGGTATCTCGTTTACCTCAACACGCCTCGACTGAGCCCAGCAAAATAAATGCGTGACACAATCTACACGTTAGATCTCCCAGCGAAATTGAAATTTAATTTAAAGATGCAACTTGAATCAAAACGATCCAAGGCAAGGCAAAATATCTACCCGTCCCTAAACAATGAACTTTAGAATGTAATTTGATCTCTTCGCGCATCCCCGACAACACTAAAATGTCAAAGATATCAACAGGATAGGTTATCTGAGTTGAAAACGTTTATACTTTGTTCTGAATTTGTTATTTTAATCCGCGGAACCCCATTGATCAAACAGTCTCCCTATGCCTTGACAACCTAGGTTTAGCCTCAACTAAACTCCTGTCTAGCCTAGTCTAAAATCCTAGTGTTATACCACATCCATCATCGACACCACTCGAAGATCGTTGTGTGTGAATTGAATGTGCTTGTATGTTTAACGACTTATGTGTGTGGGAATTTTAAAACTCGCTACACGAAGGAAATGAGGAAAGGATTAACCCGCGAATTTCCTAAAAGCTAATCCAGGAACCCTATGGTGAAGGAAAAAGGAAATTAGGGTCGCTCCAAGCCCAGACTCAGACTTAGATCAAAATTACCTAAAAGTTCTTATCTAACGACCCAAGGATAGTTTTGGAATTTGGTTAGGTTGATTTAAAGGATAGGAACCGATGTATATCTCGTTGCTTCAGACACACAAGAAAATCCACTGTAGCACGCAATCACAAATATTTCAGTTCCAGACGCGTAAAACAGCAGACCGAACTGTTCAGATTAACCAAAGACACGTGTACCACAGTGGTTTGACGTACGGACTGCTCCCCTTTTCCACCCCCGCACTCGTATTTATAGGAGCCCCACATGGGTGAGATGGCGTCCTACCCCGCAAATACTGCCCAAGCGCAAGCTTCTTATCATTAACTACACAATGTCTAGTTTCAATCAAACATGCCATGCACGCCCTCTGTCTACAACTTTGTGTATGCATAGTTCCTATAATCAACCATCGGTTATCACTCAAGTCTTTTGGTATTGCCGATACACAAAATTTGTTGATAGCTGGCTATAAAGCGGTTGCAATTAATTAAGCCTGACTGCCCGACCGCTAGCGTCTAAGACAAAGATCACTGGAAAGATATGCAAACCCGTGATGTCAGACTCACCACAACGTAATAATCAATCGCAATTGTATATTTGCAGTCAACACATTAGCTTTCTCCGTATAGTTCCATAAGAACCTTCCATTATTTAGTTATCAATAATTTATTCAGCGCGCAGCCAATTCGGCTCCGATTCCTACACATTTCGCAGGAATGCGACATAAAAAACCTGACCCGACTTCTTTTCCCCGAAATTAACTACGTTCTCAGGCTCATTTCTTGCCAACTTACTTCGAATTACTCGATAACCCAGGCGTTAAATGAACTGACTCTTGTATTCAATGTGTGTACCATTACAGCCCCCTCCCAGACCTTGAGACACTGTTTATCTCAGTTAAACATGGCGCAAGGATCTCATTACCATAATGCTAACCCATGCTTTGTCCATATCTACTCTATATGCATGGACGTCTCAAATCATGTACACAGACCGATGAATCTGTCAATTATGCATATAATATTTACACAACTCGATTGAGCTCTCTCCTTAAGATAAGAATAAGATAAGAATCTTATTTATCTACCTAACTATACAACCTCGCACACCCGCACCTTATCCTAATTCGTATTACTATATATATATTTTTTTCCTAAACCATTCAAGGTCCTTAAATCTACAAGGTAGATAGATACTCAAATTTACAGACTAAAGCTTACTTATATAACTTTTATACACTATCTTATTTGTCTACGCCCTTATTCGTCCTCACATAATACCTGGCTATATTTATAGTATTGTAGTTACCCAATATCTCATTTGAAACCGGATCTACTAAATTATAACAGTTCGGATATACCACTGCCGAAATAACATAAGGCCCTTTATACAACAATGAAAATTTCCGCATGATTTTATGTTCTTTATTTGAACGCACAAAAGTCTTAATTTTCACATAATCACCTATACGATAGACTTCTAACTTACGCCGTTTGTCTGCCTGTCGCTTACGTCGTTCACTAGAAATTTTAGAGTTCTCTATCGCTACATTCCGTACCTGTTCCGTATCTCGCACACTATGACCTAATAACCATTCCTCGCCTAATTCTTTGTCAATGGTTAACGGTTCCCGCCTACCAAACGCCAACTCATTAGAAGCGAATCCGGTGCTCGTGTGTTCGATATTATTGTAGCAATTTTCAATGTCCGGTAACGCGTCGACCCAACTTCGATTACTTCCGCCGCAATTTATTTATTTATTTATTTATTTATTTATTTATAAATACATATTACAATTTAGCCCCATTACAGGTCTACCTATTTCGAGGCTAAACCAATTAGCAATAACAATTAAGATTCAATTAGCAATAACAAGCAATAGGTTCTAATTAGTCGACCTAGCTCACGATTCACTCTTTCCACGCTATTAGAATTTGGACAATACACCGACGTATGAGTGACCCGAATCCCTAGCTGTTTGAGACCATATTCTTTGTACAAGCGAGCACACTCCTACCTGTCGCTTTCCGCATTGGATACAATTTTATTACCTTACTGTACACGTCTTGAATCACGTCTATATATTGATATCCGAATTTACCTACGGGCAATGGCCCATAAAGGTCCGAGAAAACTTTCTCACCCAACTTTTCCGCCAAAACCGGTGTACAAGGACCAACGGTATTGTTAGTACTTGGTTTGACCTTTTGACATATGTCAAAACTTCTTATCACCGTGTTAATCACCCTACTCATATGAAGAAAGTAATATCTGTCCTTCATCAGTGCTAATATTTTATATCTGCCGTAGTGACCTATTTCTTCATTTATGTGTAATATTAGTTCCTCCTGTAATGATTCCGGAATCACTAACAACCGAACGTTCCGCTTCGGCACGTGAAAATATAACGTATCACCTACTAGCTTGCCCCCAATAAAGTCCACGACTTAATGAACGTCAAACTCTTATGATCTGTTCTAATAACAACCTTTTCTCCTCGCAAATATATCTCAAATCGCTTTAAAGTATATATGACCGCATACATTTCCTGTTCGCTTACAGACCATCTCGTTTGAGCTCCTCGAAATGCTTGCGAACAAAAACCTATAATTCGTTCCTGGCCCAAACCATCTAATTAATAAACGTAACCCCCATTTCCTATAGCGCTAGCGTCGCATTGAACATAATACGTCTTTCCCGCCAATGGCTGACTCAATATTATACTTTCTGAAAATTGTTTTTTTTCTCGTCAAAAGCACTCTGCACGTGTGCACTCCAAACGAACTTGACTCCAGACCGTAATAAATTGTATAATGGTTGCGTTAGCGTTCCAAAATTTTTTATGAATCTCCGAAAGTAATTTATGAACCCCAAAAACGCTCTCAATTGCCTGACACTTTTGGGTGATGGATATAATTTGAGTGTTTCGACTATGTCCGGGTCCATCTTTAACCATGTGTAGACAAAATATGCCCCAATTACTTGACTCTTTTTGTGCGAACTCGCATTTTTTTAGTTTGCATGTGAAGCCCGCGTCTTTCAATTTACTTAGAACCGTGTCCACTTGAGACAGATGCTGATCGATGTCACCCTCAGTTAAAATCGCCAAATCGTCAACAAAATTTATACAATGTGACCTAACCTCTGGCCCTAGGATTAAGTCTATCGCCCTCGAAAATGAACCCACACTGGTTTTCAACCCCTGAGGTAAAACGTTGTAAACGTAACTTCTGCCTTGATATACAAAACCCGTGTATCGTTTAGATTCGTCTGATAATGGTATATAAAAGTACGCATCTTTGACATCGATGACCGCTATGTAATTTATCCTGTGACCCGACTGCAATATCTCACTCATTAAAGGTGTAGTTTCAACTTCCCCAACCATTCCCGTGTTTAATTGTCACGCATCGAGTAATATCCGAACCTCCACTGACTTCTTTAGTGCACAAGTCAATGGACTGCTGAAATCCGTAGATTGCCTGCTAATAATACCTATCTGTTCCATTTCTTTCAATCGTTTTGTTACTTTATCGCGATACGCGAACGGTATGGGATAGCTTCGTTTTACGAAAGGCGTTTCATCTCTCATTTTTATCTCATGTATATATTTATTTGTCCGACCTACCCTATCGCTAAACAACTCTGCATGTTTATTTAACACCGGCAATAACTTTGTTTTGTGTTCAACAGGTATTGATGAATTATTCACATATTCCTCTATCATATTTCTACTGGTATCTTGGTCCTGTACTTCCATTGTACAACAACAAGCTTCCTGATCGGGCCCCGTACCTAATGGTATTTCACACATCTACCTGGCGCTTCGTATAATGAGCCTCTTATTTCCCTAACACATTAAACTGGCTCGCGTCTGTTGTATAAAATCAAGCCCTAAAATTAAATCTTTAGGCACCCTTGTTAATACTAGCATTGGAGTATCGATAACGCATTCACCTATTGTTAATGGTAACGTGACTAACTTATCCACCTTCTCTTTACTGACCCCAAACGCACCTGTGATTCTCAAACTTGGGATCGGTATTTCTGTTGGTTTTCCCAATTGCCTGCATACTTCATCATATACTCCCCGACTTATTACACTGACTTCGCTCCCCGAATCAATCAAACTCCTTACAACAATATTTCCAATACACACATCTATCTCAGGTAAAGTCAATGTACTACATAGATCGCGTCCACACTCAGTCGAATCGTCGTCTCTGAATATCGTATGTAATCGCCTGTCATTCCGGTCTCTACAATCCAAGCTCGTTTTTTCATCTAAAAACACGGCATATCCATGCGCTTTATGCGCTAGTAATTGAATAAATTCATTCACACCCACGTTCGAATCCAAATTACACAAATCATACAGTCTATGCTCTCTTTCAATTTGATTGGCTGTCCATCCAAAGCGTAATAAATACCTGAGCGCGAACGACCCGCGCGAGTCCACTAGTTTTTTGAATTCTGATTTATCGCATTATTCCTGTCACTTGAACTTTGTCCTGCCTCTGTATTACCTGAACTATCATTGCCCCTTTGGAACTCTATTGCCTTGAAACTAGCCTGAGGCTGTCTACCTCTACCGCGAAAATAACCGCGAGCGCGCGTCCCAAATTCGTTTCGTGCCTTTGTTCCCGCGTTATAATTATTCCTACGACTCACCGTGTTATACCGCATCGTATTTACTCGCAAAGCACGATATTGCCCTCGCATGTAGCTATTTCGATTAACATTGTTCGTATTTATTGTCTCCGATCTATGCAACGCATTTAATCCTCCATCAATATTTCGTTCTAATTGTCGAAGAAACTCGACCGCGTCTCGTATCGTCATTGGATCCTTTCTAGCAAAAAACGCCACCTGAATATCGCGCGGCTACTGTCTGAAAATCGTGTTGATCTTCTCCGTATCAGTAAACGGTATCGTTAGCTCATATATGCTATTCAATTGAGAGGCAAAGAATTCTTCCATACTTTGACCTTTATTAGAATCGAACTTCGTGGTTAGGAATCTTTGTTTAATTAATTCCTGTTCATTATCTCCCCAGAATACCTCTCTGAAATCTTTTTCAAAATCCGAATAGGTTCGCCATGAGTCTCTGTATATGCTCATTCGAACTTTTGCAATTCCTACCAAACTATCCGTTGCCCATATCAAAGCCCTCGAGCTATCTCCCGAGACTTTGATATAAGCCTTTAGATCTCTTAAGAAAATCATCGGATTTTCCGAACTCCGCCCATCGAATGTCGGCAACTTCTGTGTCATTTTCACTATGCATGTTTGACGTTTTTCTACCGATTGTTCAAACGTCTCTAGTTCCTGTCTGTCCGTCTGTCTGTCCGAAGTCCTACTAGCATTACTACAACTTTCCCCGCTATTGTTTGCACTTGAACCCCGTTCCAAACTGTCTAATCTGATCACTATTTCAGATAACAATTGAGTCACCTGTCCTGACGCAATTCCATTATTAAGACCACTTGTCTGCGAAAGTGAATCGTCTTGTACAACCCGACTTACGTTTTTTTTAGGTCGCCCCATTGTTTCTCAATACTAAACCTTCGTCTTGTTCGATGAATTGTGAAACAATGCCCCTTTTTTTGTTGTTGCTTACTTATCTTACTTACAAAACTGAACTGTTTAAAATCGTTTCTACGTTGTGTTATTCTTAAAAAGTAACGCGTTGGACCTTGATTCTTTTAGAATATCTAGGTATTGTACTCTAGAATATCCTTCGGTCTCGGCACCAAAATCTGTAACGGCATAAATAGCTAAGGTCGAGCCACCGCTGTCAGAAAGCTATGATCGTCTATTCTATCTACCCCCAAAAGAGATGTCCCGATTCAGCTGTGAAAATGTCAAGTCAAGAATGATAAGTCTGAATTTATCGTTTTTTTGAGAAATTCATTAGATGTAAAATAGTTGAACGGAAGATTGGTTCAGGAAGTTAAAGTTTCAAGTTAAACAGAGAATGCATGTATGCCCGCAAGCCGGTATTTCGCATCAGTTAGCGGTGTTTTGCGCCAGATCGATCTTTGTTATAATTTGTGTACTGGTAACATTTATTTTTTTGTATATATGGGCGCTTGGAGCTTCTTTTACGTGGTCGACCAAAATTTATAATATCTGTTTGGGATATCGTATGGTTATTCGTCGTAGTGTTACGACGTGAGTACTCAATGATATTTCATGTGCTCCCTAGTAGTAGCTTTAGTGGCTCCAATTATATAATTAGTTCACGGCAATAACGATCCAAATAGACCGGGTTTACACAATTGCAATTTGATTTTCCGAAATGGGTCTGAACTAGCGGTTTCCTCAAAAGGTCCGTAACGTTTTGAAACATTCAACTCTGCGCCATTCGAGCTGGATGTTATCGAAACGTTTTCTTTAGTGCTTTAGAGATATAACCATCTCCAGAACGAGTTACGTACTTCGGAAAATACCGATTTAGGTACCTCGTTTACCTCAGCACGCCTCAACTGAGCCCAGCAAAATAAATGCGTGACACAATCTACACGTTAGATCTCCCAGCGAAATTGACATTTAATTTAAAGATGCAACTTGAATCAAAACGATCCAAGGCAAGGCAAAATATCTACCCGTCCCTAAACAATGAAGTTTAGACTGTAATAATATTAACTCAGACTTAGATCAAAATTACCTAAAAGTTCTTATCTAACAACCCAAGAATAATTTTAGAATTTGGGTAGGTTGATTTAAAGGATAGGAACCAATGTATATCTCGGCGCTTCAGACACACACGAAAATCCACTGTAGCACGCAATCACAAATCTTTCAGTTCCAGACACGTAAAACAGCAGACCGAACTGTTCAGATTAATCAAAGACACGTGTACCATAGTGGTTTGACGTACTGACTGCTCCCCTTTTCCACCCCCGCAGTCGTATTTATAGGAGCCCCACATGGGTGAGATGGCGTCCTACCACGCAAATACTGCCCCAGCGCAAGCTTCTTATCATTAACTACACAGGGTCTAGTTTCAATCAAACATGCCATGCACGCCCGCTGTCTACAACTTTGTGTATGCATAGTTCCTATAATCAACCATCGGTTATCACTCAAGTCATTTGGTATTGCCGATACACAAAATTTGTCGATCGCTGGCTATAAAGCGGTTGCAATTAATTAAGCCTGACTGCCCGACCGCTAGCGTCTAAGACAAAGATCACTGGAAAGATATGCAAACCCGTGATGTCAGACTCACCACAACGTAATAATCAATCGCAATTGTATATTTGCAGTCAACACATTAGCTTTCTCCGTATAGTTCCATAAGAATCTTCCATTATTTAGTTATCAATAATTTATTCAGCGCGCAGCCAATTCGGCTCTGATTCCTACACATTTCGCAGGAATGCGACAAAAAAAACCTGACCCGACTTCTTTTCCCCGAAATTAACTACGTTCTCAGGCTCATTTCTTGCCAAATTACTTCGAATTACTCGATAACCCAAGCGTTAAATGAACTGACTCTTGTATTCAATGTGTGTACCATTACAATGTTATGGTGTATTGTCTTTAACCTTGAATTGGTTCACAGTTAATAATTTATTGTTAAACGCTGGTAAAACCAAGTGTATCAAATTCTCTCTCAAAGTGTCTCCCTTCCAAATGTCAGGCAAGTTGTGACTAGTTTAGTGTTAGACAACGGCAAGTTAGAATTAGTAAAGGATACGAAGTTTCTTGGAATAACCATTGATAGAAAATTGCAGTGAGGACCCCACATAGATAAATTGGCTGGTAAATTAAGTTCTGCGGCATACGCTATTAGGAACATCAGACAAAGCACGAATGTGGCTACATCTAGGCTAGTATATTTTAGTTACATTCATAGTGTGATGTCCTATATTATCTTGTTGTGGGGGAAAGCAGCGGATATTCAAACTATTTTTATTTTACAGAAAAGAGCTATTTGAGCAATTTATAATTCAAAACGAACAAACTCCTTAAGAGAGCTTTTTAAAGAAATTGACATACTAACAGTAGCTAGTCAATTTATTTTCGAAAATATAATGTATGTACGCAAGAACCTTACAACATTTTCCAAACTTAGCGATAGCTGTAATGTTAACCTAAGAAATAATCACAGACTATGTGCGCCCCGATTTAGACTCACGAAAGTTAGCAATTATTTCAAGGGTCAGTGTATTCTCTACTATAATAAGATACCTCTGGAGATTTTGAAATTGCACTTGGAGCAATTTAAAAAGCATGTTAAAGCGACTTTGTCGAAAAAGGGATATTACAATGTTCAAGATTACTTAAATTGCAGGACTGTATAGGGTTAATCTGGCTCAACACAGACCTTGCTGTTGATAATTTTGTAATTAGTTATTCCTGCTTATTAATCATATATTTTTTTTTCATATTTGTATAAGTTAAGCACAACCTATTTTTAAAAGAGATCTAAAAATCAATCTGTGCGAGTTTCTACGCCCTTCTTCTCCCACAGTGGTTCAATGTAGAGAAGAGGCAAAAAATGACGTTTGCCAAGTATATGTAAATATATACAGTAATAAAGTACTTTGACTTTGATATCATGCAAGGATCATTTCGCTAGGCTGGGTGTGTTGACCGTTCCTTCTTTATACATATACGTATTATTGACCGATTTTCCCAAACAGATCACTAGGCTAGAAACTCCACATGAGAAAGTTCGATGGTTAAATATGAGGCGTAAAGATGTCCGCATCAATACTGTGACCCCTCTTTGAAAGTTGTGGAACATAGTGCTCGCTACCAAGCTGTTAGATTTTACAATGCGTTGCCATTGAACTACACTGACGAGCAATGAAAAAGTTCCAGTGAGATAGCACCAAATTACTCCTAAACGGTAAAGGTTAGCTTAATGACGCCGTCTGCAATATTCAAGTACATTTAACAGCGCATCAGAATATTACCAAGTAAAAACGTCAATATTGTGTTCAAATTTTAAATTCAATGTTTAAAAAAATTGGATGGGTGTTTGTCGCCATTTTGAGGGTGGAACTTTTTCATTTCTCGTCAGTGTACTATTACTAGCGTAATACAAAAATAAAAACTGGTAATGGTAGCTCAATGTGCGTTGCCTTTAGGTTTGAAGATGATTGACACAACTGGTATTTTTAAAACTAAGCTGAAAAAAATCTTGCTCACGAAATGTATTCACTAGATGATTTTTTTCTTCATTGACACCTTAATAAAAGTTATTTATAAGTTAATCTAAAGATTTGATTTTCTAATAATATGTTTGAAGAATAAATAAACTGAAACTGAAACATCATGGAAAAACTTACACTCAGTAATATATTGCACGAAATGATAATGTTACAGCGTCAGTCGTTACAGGCGCGAATCAGTTGGTATTGAATGCGGGTATTGGGATCTCCAGGGCCTGTAAATAGCACTCTAGCACGGATCAAATGATTTACTTACTTTACCCCTACGTGGGGCCTGTTGCCTATATTAGACTTCTCCAATGATTCTGTCTATGCCCATCATTTTAAACTTCGACCATGAATATAACCAAGTATTCGCTGTATTGTATTGAAAAGTAAAGTCAATCTAATAATACGACACGACAATAAAGAGAGCCGGAGACAATGTTTTATTCGACTACACCCGAAGGGTGCTTATGCCTTTATGTAAACGTCTATAGCATAAATGTAAACGTCTTTCTGGTTTCAGGATAGAGACGTGGTCGCACCAGTACCAGCCGGAATTACATACGCAGGCCAGTGTCGAGTCAGCGGTATCGTGGCGGACTGCCGCTGACTGGCAGTCACAAGGTGATGACCTTATCCTATAAGACTCTGCCACATTGTACTTTAAAAAGCGTTACGCTATGCATGTTTGAAAAAAAGTATACCTATTAATGTTCACCGAGGGGCACAGGCCTTTATTCGAAGACGAGTAAGAGTGAACCATCACAATCATCAATCATCAGTGCGAGTAGATGGAGGGCCGTGAGCGGCCTAGAGCCCAACCCGATTCGACACAGCTGTACCTACGACTTTACCGAGCAGCAACAGTAAGTCGGGACCTACGGCTTAGCGAGTCATCCGGAATACGGAAGTTTTCCTATACGGAATAAAATGTAAATGGACCAACTTATCAAAATAATACCGTTGGCACTCTTTTGGGTATGGAACTCGTAGCCTCCCTGTAATGGTACACGAGAGTCAGTACATTTGATACTTCATTTTGCGTGACAGAAGGCTAGCCCATCGCCGCGCTGTCTTGAATACGAGAATCGGTTCATATAACGTTTGGGTTTTTGAGTAGCTAAGGGTAAGGTGGCAAAAACAATGAGCCGAGCGCGTGGTTTGGTTCCAGGAACAGAGTTCAGGTCAGGTTTTTTTTGTCGCATTCCTGCGAGATGTGTAGGGATCAGAGCCGATTTGGCTGCGCGCTGAATAAATTATGAATAACTAAATAATGGAAGGTTATTATGGAACGATACGGAGAAAGCTATTATGTTGACTGCAAATATACAATTGCGTTTGTTTATTACGACATGGCGAGTTTGACACCACGGGTTTGAATATCATTCTAGTGGTCTTTGTCTAGCGCGCTAGCGGTCGGGAAGGCTTAATTAATCGCAACAAGCTTTTATGGTCAGCGATCAACAGATTCTGTGTATCGGCAGTACCAAATGATTTGAGTGATAACCTACGGTTGATCATAGTGAATATGCGTACACACAATTTGTAGAACGGCGGATCTGCATGGCATGGTTGAAATAAGACCCTGTGTAGTTAGTGATAAGAAGCTTCGCTTGGGCAGAGCGTGTTCGCAAAGGACGCCATTTTTTTTTCAGACATGTGGGGTGTATAAATACGATTGCGGGGGAAGGGAGAGCATTCAGTCTCAGCGTCTAGCTACTGTGACAGTCGTCTTTCAACAAATTCTAAACAGTTTGGTCTGCCGTTTTACGTGTCGGAACTGGACGAATTGTGATTGCGAAGTTACAGTAGATTTTCGTGAGTGTCTGAAGCGCCGAGATATACCTCGGTTCCTAACCTTTATATCAACCTACCCCAAATTCCAAAACTATCCTTGGGTCGTTAGATAAGAACTTGTAGGTAACTGATCTGAGTCTGAGTCTGGGCTTGGAGCGACCCTAAATTCCTTTTTCCTTCACCACAGGTTTCCTGGATTGGCTCTTAGGATATTCGCGGGCTAATCCTCTCCTCATTCCTTTCGAGTAGCGAGTTTTGAAATTCCCACACACACAGTCATTAAACATACAAGCACATTCAAATCAAACTCAACCATTTTCGAGTGGTGTCGATAATGGACGAGGTATATCACTAGGATTTTAGACTAGGCTAGACAGGAGTTTAGTTGCGGCTAAACCTAGGTTGGCAGGGCATAGGGAGACTGTTTGATCGATGAGGTTCCGCGGATGGAAATAACAAATTCAGAACAAATTTAAACCGGTGTCAACACAGATAACCTATCCTGTTGATATTTTGACATTTGAGTGTTGTCGGGGACGCGCGAAGAGATCAAATTACAGTCTAAAGTTCATTGTTTAGGACCGGGTAGATTGTTTTGCCTTGCTTTGGGTCAGTTTGGATTCAAGTTGCATCTTTAAATTAAATGTAAATTTCGCTGGAGGTCTAATGTGTAGGCTGAGTCAAATATGTATGATTTTGCTTGGCCGAGGTCGTGCTGAGGTCAGTGGAATTCATAGATCGGAATTTACCGAACTATGCACTTCGCTATGGTGAGGGTTATATCTCCTAAAGCGCTAATGACAACGTTTCGATAACATCCAGCTCAAATTGCGCTGAGTTGAAGGTTTCAAAACGTTACGGACCTTTTGAGGTAACCGCTAGTTCAAACCCATTTCGGAAAATCAAATCGCAATTGTGTAAACCGGTCTATTCGGATCGTTATTGCCGTGAACTAAATATATAATTGGAACCACCACTAGCCGCTACTAGCGAGCACATGAAATATCATTGAGTACTCACGTCGTAAAACTACGACGTATATCTATACGATATCCCAAACAAATATTACAAATCGTGGTCGACCACTAAAAGAAGTTCCAAGCGCCCATATATACAAAAAAATAAATAGTACCATCACACAAAATACAACAACGATCGATCTGGCGCAATACACCGCTAACTGATGCGAAATACCGGCTTGCGGACATATATGCTTTCTCTGTCTAACTTGAAACACTAACTTCCTGAACCAACCTTCCGTTCGACTGTTGTACGCCTAACGAACTTCTCAACGAACGAGGAATTCAGACTTATCATTCTTAACTTACAAATTTTACAGCTGAATCGGGACATCTCTTTTGGGGTAGGTAGAATAGACGATCATAGCTACTGATAGCGGTGGCTCGACCTTAGCCTTTTGTGCCGTTACATCCCTTTGTTAGCCCTTTGCCACAGAGCGGAGTCTACTTAACGTCAATTGTAGTTAGAACTCAAACTTATGCATTCTCACTTACAGAGGAACAAAGAAGACCTAGTTTGGAACGTCAGAACACCTTGTACGATGACCTGGGCTACGGGTTTGATGGATTTACGACCAGCACGCATATCAGGTACGACCAACGAACTCTATCATTTTAGTAGTATTTAATAGGCCTCATGTATTTATGTTTAATAGATTTTAACACAAAATTAAATTATTTCAATATTTTCTTTAAACTTAACACAACAAAAATTAAATTAAAGGCTCTTCAAGACGCCTTTCAATAATATCACCTTCAGGCATTTGAGTTATGGAGATGTCAAAAATTGCTCGAAATTCCTCGTCTAATATTATACCACACTTCTTTTTTTCGAAGTTTTTTTGGGCACAGCTTTGT
The DNA here is from genome assembly GCA_949825045.1 of Argyresthia goedartella. Classification (NCBI taxonomy): domain Eukaryota; kingdom Metazoa; phylum Arthropoda; class Insecta; order Lepidoptera; family Argyresthiidae; genus Argyresthia; species Argyresthia goedartella. Next base: position 13,160,212 of record OX463823.1, read on the forward strand.
GTCTAGATTTCAGTTACGCCAATCGTTCTATAATTCGGTGCGTTTCAGATCTAAATTGCCTTCACCGTTCATTAAGTTGGTAACATTTAAACCTGTATACGGGTAACATATTTTTGAAATATTAATATATTAATATTTCAAAAATATGTTACCCGTTAAAAATATGTAAATATGTTAAAAGTTAGGAATAAAATATTACAACTAACTTGCCATATAGGTATAAATATTCATATACGTTTCCGATACTCGTAGATATCATTTGTATAATTAACGTATTTATTCGTTTAGTTAACGTCACCTTTGAACGCGCCGCCATGGTGCGTGCTGACTTTTTTCAAAGAATTCCGACACTCCCACAAAGAAAGCCGCTTCGAGCCTACACTCGTAATTGAATTTGGAGTTTAGCAACTCTACTACGCATACCGAAAATGTTTTGTGAAAGTGGGGCATTCTTATGTGAATCTGGTAACCGGATATTGAATTGACTTATTTTTAGGGTTCAGTACCTTTAAAAAGGAAAAACGGATTCACTATAGGATCACCCGTATGTCTGTCCTAGGTGTGTAAAAGTAATATTAAACTAAAAAATTCTGAACCGATTAAATTGAACTTTAGTACACTTATTTATTTTTGTGGCCCAATCACGAACGTGTTACGTAAGCAAATACATTTCAAATTTGAGGGGTGACTTTTGGGGGTTAATTAGATAAAAAACAAATGTCTAATGAAAGGGCTAGTTGCGCAATAAATGCACCTGGTTACATACATAGAGTATGAAAGTTGCCGCATCAATAACTTTGTAAACAACATTTTGCTATCTAAACACACAGGAAAATTAAAAATACCTCTAATTCCCATGCAAGAAACTTGAATATCATTATGCGGTGGTACGGAACCCTTCGTGCACGACTCCGATTCATACATGACCATTTTTTTGGTTGTCAGATTATTAGTACCAGCTAACTTAACGGCGAATGGAATTTAGAGCTATAACTCACTCCACCATGCCATCTGCCGCTCCAGAATCGACTGTTTAGGTATATTCTCAATCGCAGATGTTAATCAAATGAAGAAGAGTTTCTTGACTGTTGTTTGTTGTTAGTGTTACGCAAAATGGTCTGTCCTGGTAACGCAGTCTGATCGATGTCTGACACCCTGCATCGGCATAGTTCTGACGCTATTTATGTTATGTTAAATATAATATTTTATTGAATTCCAGGGACCACTCAGCTCACATTTCCGCACAAGCCAGCTACGAGGAGTACTTCGACTCGACCAGCTATCCTTACCAGACGTCGTACCTCGGTGATGACTCGCGAACCTGGGATAGTGGCGGGCGGTACTTCTACGACGATGGCTATGGACTAACCCCGACTGAGTATGAGAATATCATGAATAAGAGAAGGTCTTCGGTTGTGCAACTGCCGCAGGTGCCTAGTGGGAGACAGGTGAGCTTGCCTACTACTTACTCAAGCGTGATTTACACGATCCACAAGCCGCCGAATGGTGATTTCAGGAACCGTCTCAGTTACGGCTGCCGGACTGACAAACCAGTAGCAAGGTGATTTAGAGAGAGAGATACATTACTAGAAGTATCGTAGATAGACGGGAGACCGCGTGACGGACTGACCGAAGCCGACGGATCGGCGACAGAGAACCTGTGGCAAGAGTAGTGTAAACAGCAAGCAAGCAAATTTTGTTTGAAAACTGTTATGGCATGGACCTAATGAAAGTTCATTAGGTCCATGCCGTTCTGTTATTGTAATATTGGCTATATTCGACCGATAATTTCGTCACGTCGTTCTTGTCAATTTTGTCATTACGTGGAGTTGGTGTAAAAGCATTTTCTAGATATGGACCTACCAGTCAAATGATATCATCATGTTACCGTTATCGTCCTAATAGTCTAAGATCCGGCCATAGAATGACCCTCACCCATCGTATTACGGGATGAAAATGATTTTTTTATAAAATTAAATATGTTAAAAAAATTATTTACAGGAGGTTGTCTAAAAAATTTGGTGCAAAGTGTAATTAATTAATTATTAAAAAATGTTTTTTTTTTAACATTACACTCATTCCCTTACGCAAAACGGACACGGACTTCCTTGCGGAAGGAATTCCCTGTTGCTTGAAGTATGTGATAGATAACGACTTATTTTTTTTTTGTAGTAATAAGAGGAATTTTCGTTTAGTTACAGGCTCAGCGACAATTTACTTTAATTGTTACCCTAATTTAAGTGGTTCCGTACCCGAAGGGTGCCTAACGGGACCCTAGTACTAAGCCTCCTCTGTCCGTCCGTCTGTCTGACTGTCACCGGGCTGCATCTCATGAACCGTAATAGGTAGAGTGTTGTAATTTTCAATGTGGCCATATTTAACGTTAACCGATTTCAACAAGCAATGTGTCATTAGAAAAGAAAAAAAAAACACTTAAATTATTTTGCTTTCCAGTTACCAACCCTTCTTTCTATTTCATTCTTTCATTCACTTTATCGCCCATCGAAATGTGTCCAATTATCCTAATCTGTATTCAGTTTTTTCTTCGGAAAGAGAATTATTGGAACATAAGTTATTTCTAAGCAGAATTTAGACCAGTTTTTAGTGAATTCTAGTGTATTTGTGTTTAAAGTATATCTGTCGCAGTTAGTTGGTTAAATCAGACACTTAACAAACCGTTAATTAAATGCCGACGTTTAACCAAGTCACTAAAATTCCGTCAGACAATTGAGTGAACGAAACGTTTAACGAGTTATCTAAACGTTCCTAGGTGAAATTTATGTCCACGTTAAGATGAAGCATCTACATACGAGATTATAAAAAATAAGGCGAGTCCCCATAAAAGAGATTTTAATGCCCCTTGTAAGAGAAGAGGTGATATCATAAAGGCAAATTTCGAAGCAGCTTTTATTACCGTCTTGGTGGCGCAATTGGTTTGACGGCGGATCCGTATTTAGTAACTGAACACATCTCGTACTTTTTTTTTGCCTTCAAGTTTTCTTGTACGATGAACGATGGTACGGATCCCTGCGTGTGCAAGTTCGACCCTCCTTGACCGAATTTACGTTTCAGCTGCCGATGGGGTCGTCCCGATACTCGGACTTCAATGGGATGGCGCCGTACAAGCCGCGACAGCGACGGACCACTGCCAGTTTACCAGGTAAGATCAACTTGACGACATCTGTGGCGTTGCTGTTAGAGGCTCTACCTCTCAAGCGAGAGGTCTCGGGTTCGAATCTCGGCTGGGGAGGAAAAAATACCCTAGGTCTTGTATGTTTATACAGGGTGACATTTAATTAGCTGACCATATTTTGGGGAATGATAGTACCCATAATTATGAACAACTTTTCGTGAGAAACATATGGTCGCAAACGAAAAAAATATTGGATATCCCATAGTAATTTGTAATTTGTAATCGATCGGGTAAATATACTGAACGACGTTTTTTTTTTTCATTTGCGACCATATGTTGCTTGGGGAAAATTGTTCATATTGATGGGTGCTATCATTCCCCAAAATATGGTCAGCTTAAATAAAATGTCATCCTCTAGTGTGTGACATCGCTCTTTCAGGTTCCCACGACAGAGATTATCCTAGTGTGGGGCCAGAAACAATATACATAAATAATTCAATTTTAAATGAAACACTGTTAGATCAGTAGTTTGATGCTGTATCTTAAAGATCTATTTTGATACCTTTCCAATTTACGATTCAGATTCAGATTATGATTCAGTCTTTTTTCTTACCTAGCCTTTACTGTGTTCCACTGCTGGGCATTTTAACATGACGATGCGATAAACGATGTGATGATCTAAATAATATGTACCTGAAATTGGCACTTTGCCACCTTTCCAGCCACCCCATCGTCCACGCCGAAGCGGCACCGCGCGCTGCCCCTGCCGCCGGGCAGCGAGTCGGGCTCCGTACGCAGCAGTCGCGGCCGCCGCCTTCCCCGGCCGCCGGGACAGCCCTACAACGTGCCTTATGTACCAGGTAAATTGTAATTCAGATAACTTGTCCCTTCGCTGTTAAGTTGGTGGCTATGAAACCAGTGTTTCTAGCTTTTGAAAAATGTGTTACCGAAAAGTTAGGGAGAAAATATAGTAATTATATACATATATACATACATATGCTCACGCCTTTTTCCTGGCAGAGACTAAAGACCTCCACTTGCCACAATTCAGCAATATTATCTGAAAATTATTTTTATTTTTACGTACTTGCTGTACGTAAAAAACGTACTGTTTTTAATATAGAGAAGCATGCGTGATTTATATCCGGTGCGAAGAAATGTAATCCCAAAGCAGCTCACTTCCTGTTTAAACTCCTAAAATAATTTTCATATCCGATTTATAAACTGTCTATAAATTGTAAACGTACAATATAACACGTTAGTATATACTTAATTCAAACGTTAAATTGTGAACAGTAACAGTACTTATGGTTTCCATGAATCTCAAATCACATTGGTGTGTTTAATTCAGCAGCCGATACCAAACACTACTAAATATAAGGCTTAAATCCAGGTAACTTCAGGTATAATATAGCAATTTACCTGAAAATAAAATTGCAACTGAAAAAAAATACATACCTATTTGCCTACCTGGCTTTAAGCCTAGGCAAATCTGTCTGCTAGGCACGATCAGCTCTCTAAATGAGTCGCCAATGACGAAAATATCATGCGGATTGACGCTGGCTTCGCCTGCCGCCATTTCTGGATGCTTACGCGCGAAATGTTACTGAGCTTAAAACGGATATGACATGTATTTTAAGTTTTATACAGGAAGAGAGCTGCTTTTGGGCTATATTCGTCGTACCGGAAAGGAAGTCACGTATGCTTCTATAGAAGGCTTTAAGCCAGGTAAGTGCAGGTATAATATACGTATCCGTTTCTCACGGGTATCATTTGTATTTAATTTACGTATTTCGTATTGTGACCAGGTTGTAGATACCTACAAATCAGCTATCTTATTTTTTGCAAGCGGGGAAATGTGATCAGAGTCTGGCAACCGAATATTGCTTTTCCTTATCTGAAATGCACCTTTAAAATTAATGAATGACTAAATGAACGTATGAACGAACCCTTCATCGACGACAAAGCGGCACCGTGGGATAGCCCAGCCTCCGGGGCAACCCTACAACTTGCCTTAGATAATACAGCCATAACGTTTTACTGAGTAAGATGACAATAATATGGCCCAGCACAAGGATGACAATAATATGGCACAGCCCACATCAGATATATGCTGCAGAGCAAGCAAGCTACTGAAATCGATCTTCAGACATGAAACAACCAGAAGTATGCCAAAATTATGTCAATATTCATGTTGACGCAAAAGATGTTAATGTCGTTGCTATATCATTGCATTAATAATTTCATCAACCCAACCCATCATGGCCAACCATTGCAAGATCTGGCTGACTCGGGGGCTTCGCTGCGCTCGCCCCCTTTAGTCTTCACCTAAGCTGCCGCAGAGTTTTTCCCCAAAAGATTTCTTCATTCAATGAAAGTTCTATTTCAACCATGGTTGCCCATTTCATGATGTGGTGAATTCTACTATATGATAACGACATTAACATATTTTTTTACTTTCGCTATGTCGATGTTTCTGGTAGTATTTTTATTGTTTATCATGTGTAGCATGCGTGCGAATATATATCCAATGCTGACTGTACGCCAACCTGCGCTAAATTATTGCTCTGGAAGTCGATGTATCAGTTTCAAGAGGTGGCAGGATGGAATTCTTTATTAATGAGAGGTGCAAAGCCTGTATTGGACCCTCCTGAGGGCTACCCTTATTTAAATTTATAAAGGTAAACAATAATGAATTGCCCACCACATAGTAAGGCTAATGACCGATAATCGAAACACTTATACATTACATGTTTATGTATGTCACGAAGTACTGAGACCGAAACCAGGGCATACTCAAAATTAACATGTAAAATATCAATGGAATGTCCAGAGAAAATATTTTTATAACCACTTAAAAAAGTTCAACAAAGATATGTAGGTTTAGTACTAGTCTGAGTGAGACTGTTCCCCACCATCATTTAAGAAATCCCTTAAAAAATGCACGTCACTTGCCCTTTAATTTTAGAATTGGGCGTAGTTCATTTGCTGTTGTAGCGGCAACTGAATACAATACACATCCTGTGAAATTTCAGTACTCTGCCTATTACGGTTCGTAACTGTAACATACATATAGTATTTTGGTTTCAGAACCCGAGAAGTCGATGCCGAATGTGAGTTATGGCTACGACAGTTTCGGCTACCAGGCTGAGTGTCCCGTTACGATGACAGATCAGTTACAAAATGCCAACTATATTACCACGTGAGTTCAATCATTTTATTTTGTTTCTATTTGTATACCTATACAAAAAGAAACAAAATACTAGAACAAAGGATAGACTTTTAATCCAAGAGATTTGAATAAAAGTTTAAGACGGGTAAACCCTTGTTGTTATATTAAGTACCTAACAATACTACCAAGCAGTGAATAGAAGCCGGTGGCTACATTTTAACGTGTCATCCAAAACACGGAACTTACTTAAGATAAAATAATTATCTCGCTGAAACATGGTCAGTACCGGATTCGAACCTGCATCGCCTGCGTTAGAAGCAAGCGTAAAACCCAGTAGACCACGTACATACATACATAAAATATATGAATAATTTACATTTCAGATATGACGAGGATGGAATGCAGCCGTTCTTTGATGAAACGCCACACGCTACGACACCAGCTGCTGGTAAATGAACCATTATACATTTAATAAAACTGATTTAGTTTCAAAAAATCCTAATTATACTATCAATTACAAATTCGCTTGCGAGTAATATATTTTTTCATAAAATTACAACATCTGTGAGCGGTTATATTATACAATAAGTAAAAATATCTATGTTCTATAAAATAAGTGAAAGAAAAACACAGAAGAAAAATAAAAACGAATAATAAGTACAAATATTTACCTTAACATACAGTGGTGAAATTTCGCAATACAAAGTCGACACTCACTATCTGGTTCTCAATTTGACTTTGTCAAGAATTTGGCACACTTTACAAGGTGACATTTAATTAGCTGACCATATTTTGGAGAATGATAGTACCCATTATTATGAACAACTTTCCCCAAGAAACATATGGTCGTAAACGAAATAAATTTTTGGGTCTCCCATAGTAACTTGTAATCAGCTGATCGGGTCAATGTACTGAGGGACGAAAAATATATTTCATTTGCGACCATATGTTGCTTTGGAAAAGTTGTTCATAATGATCGGTGCTATCAATCCCCAAAATATGGTCAGCTAATTAAATGTCACCTTGTATACCATTGTTAATTGTTGTTAAATTTTCAATGTTAAAATTAATTAAAATTAAAAATAATTAAATTAATGTTAAAATTTCAATAAAAATTCAATGTCACGTCGTCACGTTCGTCATAATATGGATTTGATATCCATACAAAAAAAAAACCATGAAAAGATAAATAAATAAGTATTTACGTGTTGGCGACATAATATGAGATCAAGCTATATAATTCAAATGGCAGTAGTCAACTGCGTTAAATCTGATGGATCGGGTGTAAATATTAGGCCCTTTCTAATTCCTAGTATATTTAACGATCTGCCTTTCACGGTGGAGAAATTTACTGAAATAGTGTTGTTTGCTAATGATACTTCACTGGTCTTCAAAATTGAAAGACAAAAACAAGATTTTGATGATGTTAATGATGTATCTTTAACCTTGAATTGGTCCACAGTTAATAATTTATTGTTAAACGCTGGTAAAACCATTCTTACTCACAAATGTCAGGCAAGTTGAGACCAGTTTTAGTGTTAGACAGCAACTCGTTTTAACACGCTCAGCGTGACAAGCTGACCAGCTTACTTTCAAATGACGCGGTATCGGGTTATTTAGTCCCGATGCTTAAGATTCCGTTAGGCCGGCGTCGGGTTTGAAGACGCCCGTTCCGACTATTTATCTTTGAGGTAAAATATCTCATAAAACTCATTGCTATGAGTCTAGTTAGTGTTTTTAACCGATTTTGAATGAACCAATACATACAATGCTGGCTGCGTTCCAAGATCCCGTGATCAGAAGATATTAAAAAATATAAAAAAATTGCCGGATCCCATCGACCTGGCATCAGCACTTAAAGAAAGATATATCGATAAAATGTTAGTGTTTTTAATTAAACATCGATATATTTAATCGACTTTGTATTTATCAACAAAAATGTGTGCGTGTACTAGTGTACACACGTAAGAAGTGAAACTTCTTTATGGCCTTATTTTTCGCAAAATGATCTACATGCAAATTTCCAGAAATTGGTTAAATAAAGTTAAATTAGATAAAGTTTAAACAAAAGGATTTTATTATCATAGACATGAATACAAATAATACAATTATTTCACTTTAACTTTTTGCTACTAAGATTATTACAGCATTTCATTAATTGTAATAGAATTATTACTATCATTGTCATCGTTATTATATATTTTTGTAATTAATGGCTTATGGTAACTGAAATATGAAATATATGGTTTACATTCCACGAAATTTAGTGACCGAGTAAAAACTCCATCAATTGTAGTGCCAGATCTTAAACTATTCTTATTGGTACATATCAGCGCCGACATTCGAAACTGCATCTCCTACGTGAGAAGCAAGTGTGAAACCCTTTAGTTAGTTTGACTCCATAGTCTAACCAACTAAAGGGTTTCACACTTCATAAGTAAAGCTTGAAATGTGAAATGGACCCTTTATTCGTCACTAGACCCTACCTCGAAAACCATACCCATATTGCAAAATAGAAAATTGGCGCGGCGGCCATCTTGAAATGGGAAATGGACCCTTTATTCGTCACTAGAACCCCTTAAGTACCTCGAAAACCATACCCATATTGCAAAATAGAAAATTGGCGCGGTGGCCATCTTGAAATGTGAAATGGACCCTTTATTCGTCACAAGAAACCCTAAAGTACCTCGAAAACCATACCCATATTGCAAAATAGAAAATTGGCGCGGCGGCCATCTTGAAATGTTAAATGGACCCTTTATTAGTCACTAGAACCCTAAAGTACCTCGAAAACCATACCCATATTGCAAAATAGAAAATTGGCGCGGCGGCCATCTTGAAATGCAAAATGGACCCTTTATTCGTCACTAGAACCCTAAAGTACCTCGAAAACCATAACCATATTGCAAAATAGAAAATTGGCGCGGCGGCCATCTTGAAATGCGAAATGGACCCTTTATTCGTCACTAGAACCCTAAAGTACCTCGAAAACCATACCCATATTGCAAAATAGAAAATTGGCGCGGCGGCCATATTGAAATGCGAAATGGACCCTTTATCCGTTACTAGAACCCTAAAGTACCTCGAAAACCATACCCATATTGCAAAATAGAAAATTGGCGCGGCGGCCATCTTGAAATGCGAAATGGACCCTTTATTCGTCACTAGAACCCTAAAGTACCTCGAAAACCATACCCACATTGCAAAATAGAAAATTGGCGCGGTGGCCATCTTGAAATGTGAAAGGACCCTTTATTCGTCACAAGATCCCTAAAGTACCTCGAAAACCATACCCATATTGCAAAATAGAAAATTGGCGCGGCGGCCATCTTGAAATGTGAAATGGACCCTTTATTCGTCACAAGAACCCTAAAGTACAACAACAATCAACACTGAGTTCGACAACAGGCAATGAACAGCATCAAGAGAAAGTGAAAGTACTCTTCGTCTGAACCAACCGTGGTATGGGCAAGAAAAAGATGGCGCGTAGCGGAAAAATGTGACGCGTAACCGAAAAATGTGACGGTAATTTTTTTTCCAACGCCGATAAAGAAGTTTCACTTCAAAAAGAGATCAAAGTTCTTAAAATCTTATTAGTTTTTGGAGTACTGACATTATTTGTTACAATTTCAGTATTTTGTTCTTCTGTGTCAGTTATTTTTTTACCGCAGCTAGCTTTAAGATAACGGTCTCAAGGATATGTATAATTTTCTTGTCATTGCAAACCTTAGACTTTGTCGATTCATTGGTCTATGGTGCCACATTCTGAAGGATTCGCATAGTTTGAAGCGTAGTCGGGCTATTATATATGGTAAGACTAATATTAATCTCACGTTGAAAGACCTTTCTGAACAAATTGCTATCTGATGTAACTCCGTCTCTACTTTCAGTAGATGCTTCACTTCACATTCTCAGCATTATTCTAAAATGCTTCATTTTCAATTGTTGACTTATACTGATAATACTACGTAAAAAATATGATGATAAAATGACAAAATACAACGTCATACGATTACATTACTAGTAGTAGTAGTATTAGTAGTAGTAATGAAAAAGCTTACCCAATAGGCCGCTATCGAGTCGCAAAGATCCGTTTGTGTTTTTTTTACCTTTGAGGGTATGATTTGCCGAGACATATCCAAAAATCTATTTATCTCTTTCCTAATCTTGATGTAACCGATGTATCCCAACGGAAAGGACACCATTTCGGCGTCCCCACTGTGGGACAGTTGCGCATCGGGAGCCTTCCGCCCGATTCCGCACTGAACGTGTTATTAGTAAATGGTACGAAGTTCCTTGGAATAACCAATGATAGCAATGGCAGTGGAAACCCCACATAGATAAATTAGCTGGTAGATTAAATTCTGTGGCTTACGCTTTTAGGAACATCAGATAAAACACGAATGTGGCTACATCTAGGCTAGTCTATTTTCGTTACTTTTAGAGCGTCATGTCCTACGGTATCTTGTTGTGGGGGAAAGCAGCAGATATTCATTTTTTATTTATTTACAGGAAATTGCTATACGAGCAATTTATAATTTGAAATGCACCGACTCCTTAAGAGAGCTTTTATAAACAAATTGATATAAAAACTGTAGCTAGTCACTTTTTATTTTCGAAAATATAATGTATTTATAAAAATTCAACATTTTAAAAATGTTGTGATAGCTATAAATAAAACCTGAGAAATAATCACAAACTCGCGAAAATTTGCAATTCTTTCAAGGGTCAGTGCATTCTATACTAAAGCAAGATATCTCTGGAGATTTTGAAATTGCCATTGAGCAATTTAAACACCATGTAAAAGCGACTTTGTCAAAAAAGGGACATTATTTCCATGTACAAGATTACTTAATGACTCGACTGTATGGGGTTAATTTAACTCAACAAAGAACTTGCTGTTAATAATTTTGTAATTCCTGCTTACTAATTATAATAATAAATAAATAAATAATTAATCTTGTAATATTTGTATTAGTTAAGCACAACCAATTTTCAGAAGAGATCTAAACATCAATATGTGGGAGTTTCGTCGCTCTGAATTTCCGACAGTAGTGCAATGTAGAGAAGAGACAAAAATACGTTTGCCCAATATATGTAAATATCTAAAGGAATAAAGAAATTTGAGTTTGCGTTTGATCACTTGGGCATACATATTATTTTATATGGTTCAATCTTGAAACCACTGAACTGCAAAAATATTTCAAGTACAGCTTAAATGATATGATTTCAGTGGCAGTCCTGCGTTCTTTGATATTAGTTTCCGGTACATCCCACTCCGATATAAAATACTATATTATCACAATTGTGTCAGTTAATCAGTGACCACGAATCACACAACAGTTACCTAAATTAATATTTTTTCTATTTCAGTTCAAAAGACGCCATGGAGTGAACCGGAACCAAGCACGCAATTCTCCTATCCTTCAACCAGTGATAATGAAAACATACTATCCAAATATGTGCCATTGACTCTTGCGTCCTATTTACCACCAACACCAGTGATAAGTCATCAAAACACTTACCAGGACCAAACTTACGGGCACGATCAGCAGTACGACCAGCGCTACACACATTACGGTCAGCTAGAGTCACAGTATCCACAAAATCAGTACGATCAGAAGCCTCAGGAATTGATTCACCACGAGCCAAAGCAGGAACTATCGTACCAGCAGCAATTCGAGGAGCATAAGAGAATGCAGCAGCAACAGCAGATGAAACAACAACAGCAGCAGCCAACGCAGCAGTTGCAGACTTCGGTCATGACAGGAGCGGCCACTCTCGGGTCACTAATGGCAGGTGGTGCCAAGAAACTCGGGAGTTTCTTTGGCGCCGCTGCCGCCGCTGTCGCGCCAACGATATCCCAGCCTCCAGCCACAACTGTGTCTTCAATCACGCCTTATACATCAGCCGTCGCTCCCGCCACCCCCTTTACTACCTCCGCTACTGTGACAGTCGCTTCCGTCCCAGAAGTTTCACCTTCTGCCCCCGCAACTGCCGTGACGACGTCATCGCCCGTCGCGCTACCCCGAACTCCGTCTTTGCGAAGACAGGAGTCCATTCAGAGGCCTCCCGTACGCAGGATACGGACATTACCTGACGCACCGGAGGATCTCCCGTCGACGTACGACGAAAGTGTCTACGAGGACGAATTCAATAAGACTGAATACGATCAAAACGACAGGACTTCCCAGGACCGTGATCGGACGTCCTTGGAGACGTACCGTGAAGAGGATTATACTATTCACGAGGAGAATGAGGACTCGGTTTATATGCCGGCAGTGGATGATACGACGCCTGCGTTGCAGAAGATTGCGTCTCCAACACGGAACGGCTCAAAAACGCATGCGAGGAAACCATCAGTGGATAGCTATCACAGTCAGGCGCCATCAGTAGTTGATCGGAGAACTTCTCAAAGTTCCTTTCATCATGAGGATAAGCTAACCGTACCCATAATCCCGACCACTACAGAAGGTAAGATATTTTAATACCTTTACCCCTTTCCATCTTTTACCTCTTGAACTAAGAGGCGAGATAGCTGATATTAGTAGTATCTGCTTAAAATTGCCTCGGCTACGATAGACTGTCCCCAACTTTTAGCTAAGCTCTCGTTAAAAGTTCCGGAAAGGAATTTCAGGAGTAACCCTATCATCTTTTTTTACCAAAAGCGAATACCAATTACAGGCAGAATAGTTACTTATGGCGTGCGTGTAACAAAAATAACCTACTTAGCAAGCAGGTTGAGCTGGACCTTTTCTGTACCAGTGTACCACCAGCGAGGCGGATGTTGAGCAAGCGGTTCTTTGAGCCCACATAATATTCTTAACTAGATATTCTGTTGCGGTAATTAATACCAATTCGCCAATAGTTTGGGCGAGGTTAATAATGCGTTGCTTAGTGCTTCTATTTTTAATTAATATGTAACTTCTATCGGTGAGAACCTATTACTGGTTTTTATGTGTAATACGTTGCAACCCTGCTAAAATTTTGTAAACCTTGGTTTTTCTAAGACAATAAAATAAAATATCTATTTAAAATTATGAAACTCCCAGTTTGCGAACTACCGATTAATAAAATGGAATAAAACGTTGTAGTAATAACGGAGCCAAAGTATCTTTGTCAAAATGCATACCAACACCTACGAGCAAAGTCGCATTTTGTTATAATATGGCAAAATCTATTTTTGCCTTATAGCCTCAAAAAACAAAACATGACGTATTACTTAAGTCTCTACAGTGTTTATCTTCTTTATTTAGGCTATTGCTCATACATTGAGCGGCCGACTGTTTCGCCTCCCTAGCGATGTGTTTTTTTTTTATTTAAGCGTTTGGCGGTCCGCCGCAGGCTGTCAGCCGTAATAAAAACAAACCCTTATACTAACTAAATAATTAAAGTGTATTTTTAGAACAAGATAGTAAAGTATGTCAAACTCACCATTACCCACCCATACCTATGTTCAGGCGGGAAGGTGAGACCCGAGTGAGTATTGCATTTGTGTGAGTGCTTCCTTCCCTATGAGACTTCGACGAAGTGTGACACTTATCTGTGATCCTAGTGTTTGTCACTGGTCTGGTCGTCGGTTGGCTCTGTTCACACATACAGTCACAATTCTCGCCTTTACTACTTATTAAACTTCGAGTGAAATCAACAGACCTTTTTTCTTACACAGAATCAGTGATAGACAAATCAAAAGTCAAATTCAAAGACGGAACCGCCTTCCACGAGCTAGCTGAAGGTGCGCAAGAGTTTAACGATGACCAAGTGACATACGACGAACAAGATGAGTTCAGAGGAGAGAGAGAACTATACCAAGAGGAGGAAGATTTTAGAGAACAACCAGACGAGGAGTTCCACGGCGATGACCCCTTCCGGGAAGGGGAGGAGTTTCAGGAGAATCAGCAGGAGGAGCAGCCGGAGTTCACTGAACCCCAGCCAAAGCTGACTCCAAAGCAGAGATGGCACCGGGCGTACAACAAAGTCGTCATGCAGTTGAATGTGAGTCTTTTACAATTTTGCTGGCAATGAAAGTGATTTCATTAATTTGAATATTTTCTTTTTGTAATTTTTTGTTTATTATTTCACTTTTTTGGTCCTCAATCCATTTTGGCTCTGCCACTCCATTTTCGCTCAATGTTTTTTTTTATTTTGATTATATTTATTTCATAATTTTTTATTTTATGTTTAATTTGATCTCTATCTTTTGAGTTTGTATTTAATTTGATCTCTATATTTATGTTCTATATTTTGAGACTTTCATTGTGAATACCTTTTATACTTAAACATTTTTTGTGTGATTTTACAGGTTGAGGTTCAAATACTTTAGAATTTAGACTAACAAATAGTGTTTTTTCTACAACATTTTGAGTAATTCTAAGCCTTATCCAGAAGTCTCGAAAGTGTCAATGGAGCAGGTAAGTACAGTATTTAATTTAACATTTTATTGACGAGTTGAACAACAAATATCTAGTATAGGTACGATACTCTCACTATCATAAGTGGGACACTCAGAAAGTTTTTAGAAAAAGAGTTCTTGTTACAAATAACAAAATAATCTCCACCAGCATCTATAAAAAGTTTCACGCGTCTAAACCAAGTTTTGAAGCACTTTTTATACTCTGCCGTATATATATGATACCGTCCTACGGCCATCTCGAACGTCATGAGCTTACATACTTCCAAAGCCCAAGGTCTGTAGATTTTATTCGTTTATTTATTTATTTGCATTCATTCACTGTCGAATATAGTGACAGATTCTCAAGTATCATGATTTCTTTGAATCTCAGATGGGAACACTACAAAATACTCCCGTAACTAACTAATTTTAGATGTATTTAACGTTATAATATTTTGTTAAAGTAGCACCATAAGCACTGTAACTTTGTTAATTATTTTTAAGCCGACTTAATAATAAGAATAAAAATAAATACTAAGGCTTATAAAATAAATAAATACTAAAAATAAGGCTTATAAAATAAATAAGATTAAAAAATAACAACAACTCTAAACTTAACCTTGAGTGCACTCCTGAATAATGTTTGTTCATCGAAGATTCATTTAACCTCTCAACAACCCAATCCCACGTGTCGCATCGCGATATTGAACCTCATGTCATGGTAATTAAATTCAAACCCGGAAATATGTCTTGCCATCAAGACATGAGTCGTTGTGAAGTTAATCATTAATATCATTATATATCCCAACGATGGCTGTTAAAATCTCCATTAATTGTTGTTTATGAGGACCAAAGTGAGTTTACCTTGGTGACATTTTACTATATGAAAAAAAAGGTTCATCAACGTATTTTGTTCGACCAAGACAAAGGCATATCTATCTGAACGAATCGAATTACTTTTAATGTTGTCTACCACAGCGTGTGGTTATCCGAGTAACTCATTATTCGATGTCCTGCTGAGATTTGGGTCTCTGTTAGTTAGAGCTAATATACTTTTAGGTTGAATAAATACAGTTAATCCTGTTATGACCTTGTACTTAGCCTGGATATATAACTGCTAACTCTATTTAGACAAGACATTTACGGCCGAAAGATAGAGAGCGATTTAGCACTTATCTATAGTCCACTTTAACTTTCCATCCCCATATAAAAGAGCACCGGTGATTGCTCATACATACTTTTATCTGAAGATATTTTGTAACGTCTACTTACAAAGAATCGTCTGATTCGATTGCTTTTTTAACCGAATTCTTGTTAATAAGATCAATCCCGCCTGTAAGATTCTTTGCTGCATGAGGCAATTCAAAAATATATCCATGTTCATTTATTTTGAGGCTATGTTTATTTTCATCGTACCCTACAAAGAGTCTGACCAAATAGTTTATTTTTATTTTCCAATCTCAGACACATCACGAACAGAAAAACAAAAAAATTCACGCCTGTATTCAAAACGTGATTTGCAAAAGCTTGGGTCTAGCGATCCAGTCCTGTCAAATCCACACTATTACTCGTAGTTGGCTTTTACAGCGATGGACTATATACGTGGTAACTGGTTTATGATGTACTGTGGATTTGACTAGACTGGACTTCTACAGCTGTATTCTTGTATCATGATTCAATAAAAAACAGGAAATTACTGTGAAAATGCATTTAATTGACAATTTATAGAATATATTTTATCTGGCCTATATTGTCTTCCTTACCACTTTGCCAAATTGTACACAAATATTTATAAATTTAAGAATTTAAGAAACCCCTAACAAATCTATAGAACTACTGAACCAATTTTAATAAAACATATCTAAGAACCATTGCCGTGAACTACAACTATTAAATTCCGACCGCTATTATTTGCTAAGCTGATAACTTTCGAACTACTGAACTGATTTTTATAAAACAATTTAAGAACTTTGGAGTGCTCCGTGGTCTAGTGGGTCTCTCGCTTGCTTCTCACGCAGGAGGTGCAGTTTATAATCCAGGTGTTGACGATGTACCAATGAGACAAGCCATTTATTCTACTTCATAGCTGCGGCGATGGGCTAGCCCTCTGTCACGCAAAATTGAGTATGGAATAACAAACTAAAAGTGGGCAGAATTGTGCCTGTGCCACCCAGTACGGGAAAAGGAATGACGCTGTGCTATTGTTTTTGTTACACCTTAGAACCACTGCAGGCTACCATTTACAGAAAACCGCATTGAAATCCCTCCACTCGATTAACTGTTAGGGTGCCACGGACAGACTTACAAACACACCAACACACAGACACACCGACACAATGACACACAGACAGACGAACACCACTAAATAGTTTTTCTTTGATTAGGAGGTGTTTATAGACGCTTTTCTCTATTTTCGCCGAAGTTCTTTGTATGAAATGTCAAAGTCGACACGAGATAAGTGCTAACGGTTGATCCTACGTTAAAAATTGTCCTTTTCAATGCAAAATCTTTGTAGCTGCATTTGTTCTTTTAAACTTTTTTAGGGTTCCGTACCTTATAGGATCACTTTGTTGTCCGTCTGTCCGTCTATCACAACCTTTTTTCCCAGGAACGCGGGCAGGTATCTAATTGAAATTGATATCAATTACTCAAGTCTATGAACCCTTCGAGCTATGAAAAAGTAAAACTTCTAAGTCCACGCAATCAAAAAATACGGCCGTTTATGTCCCAAATTTGCTGAACTTTCTGAATTTGCTTGATACTCGCAAAGGAATCAAAACCTTAAGGATACTTCCGATTGACATACGATCAAGAAATTTGACAAAAAGCAAGTTCTTTCACCGCAGGTAAAAGGAAAAAACCGAAAACTGTAAATTTCTGTCTCTCTGCCTGTCTATCTGTCTATACGTCTGTCGAGAAGCTTTTTCTCAGGAACGCGTGGAGGTATCAATTTGTAACTGATATCAATTACTCAAGCCCGTGGTCTCTTGAAATTGTGAAAAAATCAAACATATTGTTCACGGCGATTAACAAATACTCGGTATTTGTGTCACAAATTTGCTTAATTTTCTTGACACTCGCAAGGGAATCAAGGGTACTTCCCGTTGATGAAATTTGGCAAAAAGCAAGGAATTATAGCACAATTAAAAGGTGAAATCCGAAAACTGTTAATTAGTACTTTGATCACAAAAAAATATATTTTGGTTAAAAAACATACCTACTTATAGACTCTGTCGTAAACGTATCTAAGAGCTTCCGTGGTCTAGTGATTACAACGTAACCTGTCACACAGGAGATGCAGGTTCGAATCCTGATGCTGACCACGTAGCTGCCACCTTTTGTGAGAAAAGGGGTCGCGCTATGTGTGAAACTGTACAATTACCTAAATGTTATATTAATACGTACGTAATTTATACTAGCTGCCCGTGGGCATGGCTTCGCATACTGACGCCCCTTTAATTACGCCACTTAAGCATCATCATCTCATCACTTTTTTTGGGCACGGGCTTTTTCAGATAGAATCCAAAACAGCTTCGCGTCACAGTGCAGACAAATGGCCGCTTCAAACAAACAAATGAGGTCGAATTTAAAACATCCTCATAAACAAGCAAGCACGCTTTTTTTGGTCACGTAATTTAGGCTCAGATATTCAATCATTCAGCCTTAAGTAAACAGCCTATGATTAATGTGCAGTCAGATGTTGATTTAATCCTTAATTGGCTGGGGAGGAAGAATAATAAAATCCCGGTCTTGGATGTTTATGTGTGTGACGTCGCTGTTTCTAGTTCTCACGACATCGACACAGGATATCCTAGTGTGGGGCCAGAAGCAAGGTGTGTGCGTCTATACTGGGTGTAACAGAAAAGTTGTAGTCATGTTTTAGGGGGTTGCTAGGGACCTAATTCTGAACAACTTTCACTATGAAACCCGATTGATTTCCGAGACTGAATTCCCGTGATGGAAGAACTTTTTCCATACACATGACCTATATAAAATATAGCTCTCTACAAGTGTGGTACGGAAGCCTTGGTGTGCGAGTCAGACTCGCACTTGACCGTTTATTTCGTTATCCCAACGTTACTGATATAAATAGGACAACATTTTGTTTTTGCTGGCAACACTAAAACGCAACATTTTCATTTCCATCTTCGACATTATGTTTCTCCAAGGTCAAACGGGGAAAATCATCAATCCCGCCACGGATGTACTTTTTAAACCAACTACATATTACCTATATAATAGAATCTGTTCAGGAATACGAAAGAGCTGACATGATATACATATATGTTCCACTTTACGTCAGAATACGTTTGTGCATTTGGATTATAGCGCCTGAATATACTCGTATTCCTTGGCGCGACTATGAAGTTTGTATGGTGTATCCAGCGGACAAAGAAATATCTCTAATCTTTCAGTAAAATCTCAATATCTATAGACATGGCAATCGCTTTTAGCTACACACGCGCCATAGTCGCCCCGCTGAGTATCCGACGGTCCAGTAATGATACTTATTTACTGAACAGAGAGGCCCCATCGACTCGACCTTGCGATTTACGAGGGTTTCGTTTCGTTACCAAAAAACTATGTTGTACTATACTTTTAAATATTTAAGTTCCAACTTATTTAAGCGTACCTAATTAGAAACATGTTCGCTCACATTCTTTTTTATGTTGATGTTAAGATAAGAATATGAACAGTCGCATGTAAATAATTTAAAAAGATAAATCCTTCAACTTTGTCGAAATTTTACTTATTCTTTTGCGTAAAAAGTTTCGTTTATTAATAGAATGCATGCATTGCCATACATACAAGACGCTGAATTCATGCATGGTTTGTATGTATGTATGTATGGAATCAGGATGATCTGCTCATGCTTAAGAGACTACTTTTGTTGCTGATTGTTCCTTGATTATCTCTGCGATAACGAGACATAATATTATCTTTTAAAAAAACAGAAATTACCTATTAGGTTGTACTTAATTTTAAAAACAAATTGCCTCCTAGCTTCGCCAATATTACTCAAAATACTCCTTGTATTTACAGTTCATGATACACAAGCGAAATTCTCGGCAACTAGTACCTTACTTATTTCGTTTTTGAGAGAATATACGAGCGGTCATGTTATTTGAGAGTGTAGCTAGACGACACATTGCCACCCGCCGGGACCCGTCGCGCCTTTGAACCCGATCACCTCATTAACTCAGTTGAGTTGTTCCGACATACGCACCCAACACTCAGTACTGATACCGACACCGAACTGCACGCACTATTTCACACGAAAAAGCGATAGCAACTTCCTGCGGGCGTCCGTGGCCTAATTCACCGCGCGCGCAACACTTATCAAACCTATTTGTATGCTAATAACAGGTGTTCCGAATCATCAGTAGCGATAATGGTGCGCCGAAAGAAGTCTCAGACGGGTAGTGAAGCTGACATAAGACGTCAGGCGAATGTGAGTGCAATGCCAAGCGGATCGCGTCTTCGTGTTAGGAGAGGTTCAAGCTTGACCGACTTGGATAAACTCAGAGGCAGCGCCGGGTCTAGTGGCGGAGGATCTATCGGTGATCTGATGAACATGTTCAGCGGTAGTACTAACTCTATCGGCAGTGATACGTTAGTGGCTAGGACAGTTCCTTTAGAGACTGTTCGAAGAAGTATTGCTGTACCTTCATCACCTCAGACACGGGCTCTGCCATCACCGCTGATACATGTCTCGCGCCCCGTGGGAGCTTTAACTATGGCACAGAGGACTTTACGCTTCAGCCGACTTCTGAAGTACCAGCCTTGTTCGACAGATGTCCCTATTGTTTTGGTCAGTACATATAATTTAATGTTTGTTTAGTAGGTACGCAAAAGCTTTGAGATATGATGTGAGACATCCGCCTTCCAACACCATGTGATATTTAAATCGGATAAACTACATTCTACTATTTATGTGAACCAAAATAGGTAATGTTGGGATGCGACTCAAATTCCCAACTTGAAGGAGGGTGATACTCGAAAGAGCTTTATATTGTATCACTGTAGTTATAAACGAGTGTATAATGTTTGTCTACTCTGATAACGCAGATATTTATCATATTTTATCTCAAGAGTCAGAGTAGAGATTGCAGTAGTGGCGATGTAATATGCATATGATGTACATTATCGTATATTTATAGCCATTTGAATAAAGATATCGGAGATAAAATCAACAGTTTTAGAGATAACGCTAACCGCTGGGCTTTGAGATTTATCAATTAGATACAAAATAAAAGAAAGATAGCCTCAAAAAACGCAACATTCAAAAACATTATTTTTTGTTCCTTAAAATATATGTAAGTCTTTGCAGGAAAATAACTTCTATACTTTATAATGGGATTTGCTGAAAATTAAGCAAAGCAGGACAAATTTTCACCTTTCATCTGTAATCCTGTTGTACTGTGGAAGCTCGTATACATTAGGGATGGATGGAATAAGCTGAGAAAAGCTTCTATTTTGTTTTTATTTTTATTAGATAGACATATACATATAACAGAGATATACATATTACAGATATATACATATAATATCACATTCATATATCGTTAAAGAACTTTAAATTATTTACTGAAACGACGTATTCTACTCCGATGATATCGGTGAAGATTCTGACAAATAAAGGTCATTTTTGTTAGCTGAATAAAGGAATATTCTTAATCAAAATAATTAGTCATTTGAAATATGTAATTTTGTACAATATAAATACAATATTTAGTCGATTAAAAGAACTTACCTTCATTACAACTGGCCTTAGACGAATTTCAGAAGTTTAAGAAAAAATATTTACAATAAAATATCTTATTCTGCCCCGTACCTAAAACCGTAAAATGTATTACGTATAATGCTCGCACTGACTCTCTGAATACTGTTAAGAAATCTGAAAAATATAGACTTACAATCTGCAGAGACTATTTACATTCGTTTGGGTTTTATAATTTCTTATCAAACTCGTAAAACATCAGGCTTTAACTTACTTTATTGTTCTTAAAACTAAGTAATCTACATTAATCTAAAAATAGGCATGTAACATTTTTGGCATACCTAACTGTCAAAATCGTGATTTCGGCAGACAGAGACTGAAAGAGTTTCGACCGATAATGTAAAATATTACAAACAATTGTATGTTGTTATGATTTTCTAAAACGATAATTTTTGCGATAAATCTTTGTGCATATTACGACCAAAAAGGCATGTTTTTGAAAAATTTAGAAATTCATAATTACACACATTTTTTTGTAATAGTTACTCTATCGCCAACGATTTCATCTCTGGCCGCAGAGATCAAGATTTTTCATAATGGCGGAACCTAGAGCTATGTCGACTATATACCGTTTGGGTATGCCAGTCTCTATACAAAAATGTTAGAACCATTTTTAACCTATATAGCATGATTATAACATTAGTTAATCAGATGGTTAGTGAGGAAATCAGAGGCAGGTAGCCTTATTTTTTATTTACATTTTAAAGAAGACATAATTTTAACAATAATTTAAACATGTTGAAGCAAAGGGTTGTTAATGATAAGGATAAGAAAGCCTCGTAAGCATTTTTATGTTAAGTTTTTATTTCTTCTCTATGAGCTAATAAGGTTGCTTCTAGAAGCAACAAACCGCTCTCAGCTATCTCAAGCACGTGATAATGACAGATTTCATATGGCGAAACCATAATTGTGACTTAGCTAAGACAACTATCAGAGCCGAGAGCGGTTTATAATTACGGGCCTAAGTGATTCCTTTTACGCGTACTTTTTCATAAACTTGAGTAGGTATTTAAGCTTTGGCATCTCAATGTTATGAATACATCTATTGAAATCGCCTATGACTTTGACTGAGTGGGTCATCATTCTGGAGATGATGTCCTTGAGGCAGACACTCAGGTCCGATACTTCTTTGAAGCCGTGGATGGCGATTTCCGACATCACCACAGGGAACGGAGATGTTTCATATAAGAACTGTAAATAAAAGTCACACGTGAATAGCCCTTACTACTTACTAATTAGGTTCCTTTATCACTTTATCTCTGGGGACGATGTGAACCTACTTTAGTTGTATATATAACAGTCCGATTAAATTGCAATATTTGGAATGGGTTCATTGGTATAGGAGCAAAAGGTTAAGTTATGAATAAGGTTTTACCATGTGAAACTTAATTTAAAGGTGCGTATTTATCCATAAAGTTTAAACCCCAAAAGTCTTAACACATATGTTCATAACCCCGAAACTTAATACCCATAACGTTCATAATTCCGAAGTATCAGAATTCATAACGTTGTAACCCCGAAAGTCATAATCCAAAAATTTATATCCCCGAAACTTAAAATCCATAGCGTACATAAAGCTGAAAATCATAATACATAATGTTTAGAACACCGAAAGTTTAAAACACTGAAAGGCTTCCTAAATCGATCTTTTCTCAGATCATTATACATACTACAACCATAATTCAACCATACAACCATACAACCATAATTTCAAAATCATAACACCTGTCAAAAATATTCACACCTGTCAGATATATTAACCCCTGTCAAAAAAAATACACCTGCCAATAATTTGACACTGTCAAAAATAGTGATAACTTCCAAAAATCAAAATTAATTTCTTGTATTTTTGTGAATATCTGTGACTAGCTTTAATTCTATATTCTTGTTCGTTGTTATTTGTTTATCAATGTGCTGTTGATGTCCCAAATAAAATAAAATAAAAATAGTGACACCTCTCAAAATCACGACACCTTTCAAAATCCTAATATCTTTAGGATGTGATATGAATTTATGCCTCTACCTCTGCCATCCCATCTAGGAAAATGGGTGCTATTGTGTTTTACATGACTATGCTATGCCTCCACAATCCCACTTTTTACAAAAATTTTTTTTTATTTATTTATTATTTATGTAAATTTGCATAACATTATGTTCAAATCGCTGCAAAAATTGCATTAAGATACATGTATTCACGTAAGTATATAAGTAAGACCCATCAAAATAATTTACATTATTATATAATATAGGTACGGTGGCGCTGGACTTCAAGCAATATGAATTTTCACCGCGATGGATTTTCACGATTTTGTATATCTTACTTTGGTGTTTTGAACCATTAGTGGCTTCGGTGATTTAAACGTATGGACTGTGACGTTCAGGTTTACGAAACGTTATGTATGGGTTTTAAGTTTCGGGGTTATGAACTTGTTAGACTTGGGTTTAAAATTTATGGGTTGTGGATACGCACCCGAAATTATGTAAATAATTTACACCAGAAAACCATGATAAATCTAGTTGGTTTCACACTTGCATCTCATGCAGGCGATGCAGCTTTGGATCCGGTGCTGATCATTTTCCGATCATATACAATTTATACATTACCGGACATTCCCTGATTCGGATGACAAGTTCAGCTATATGTCCGGGGTAATATAGATACTTGGTAACAGTAGTCCTAAAAATCTCATCCATCAATCCGAACTCAGCCAGCCTGATGGAGTATTGCTTAATCTTACTCGTATCCGGGTACTGGCCTATGCCTCTCGGTAGGGATCTTTATGTGCTACATTTATTTTGTATTTATAAACCATGTTATGCAAATAAAATGTCTTATTTTTATAAGCAAAATTGTTCTAGTATTATGAAAATTTTATAAATTTTGCGGAATAGACTACACCGATTATTGGCATCATTTGGGCAAAGATGATACTAGAATTTATTAGCGATATATTATAATAAACACAGAACGGAACACGAAGCACATCATTGCTTCTGGCTGAATCAGGACTGTGACTTAAAAGACTAGAATATATAAGCGACAACAATACAAATATGTTAACCACCATTGAAAGTGAATTTTATCCAATTTTATTTTTGAATTCGTCCCTTCGAGGGTGAGCTTTTGAAACTTCCCTTTTTGTTGACCGAGCGAGCGAAGCGAGCGATGGGCTCCATTTCGACAAGATAGGTGGCCGATTTTGCTTTCGTCTGTCTCTATGTCTGTCAGTTCCGGTCTAGTGGCCACAGTTTTCAAGCGATCCTCACAAACCTTGGCACACGTATTCCTTGAAATAATAGATTTTTTTGTCCAGAGCTTTTCTCGATTTTCCCCTTGGGGGGGTGTTATGACGTCATAAATTTTTTATATGTTTTTTTTTTCTGAAACCTAAACCTTTTGTTTGGGGTGTCAAATTAAAGGGCTTCATGAGCCGGTTCTAAAAACATACTACAACATACTTTCGGCCGCCATTTTTAAAAAAATCCAAGAAATATTTTCAAAACATACCAAGTTCGGACTCCTCGAAGTAGGAGACGGATTAGTAAAGAGGATCTATACAGACCATGAGAGTGAGTGAAATAGACTACAAATATTTTCGTGAAAACTCAATAGATTGTATTTTAAATCGCAAATGTAGTTTGCAAAGTTATTGTGCGGCTTACTACTTAAAGTTACTTGACTACTTGATTTTGATTGAATCTAAAATACTTACCTATAAATTGGTTCACAGTCCCCCCTGTTAGCGAGGTCTACTGCCCACAGGGCCACTAGTAATATATTTTTCATATTCGTTAGGTATTTTTATATTATTACATCTTTTGTGCTATCTGCTGACTCTCATGAGAGAAGTTCCCTCGACGACCTCTGTGGCGCTGCGGCTGTGGCTCTGCCTACCATGTGAGAGGTTTCGGGTTCGATCCCCCGCTGGGGATACAAAAAAAAAATCCCAAGGTCTTCGATATTTAAATGTGTGTTACGACTGTTTCTGGTTTCCACGACACAGGGTATCCTAGTGTGGGGCCAGAAGCAATATATGTGCCTGCATGTATTTTTTTTGTGTATGTTATGTCCCTCCGACCTTCTGCTGCTTCTGGCACTAGAACATACAATCGCAAGCGCCCACACACACACGCACACAAATACACACACACTACACAAGCACACACACACTGTATGCTGTTCTATACTCACGACGGTCCTCTCCAAGTCCTGGCTTTCATGGGAGCAGTTTCCCCTGAACTGCTGCTGCTTCTGGCACTCAAAGAGTTTAGACGCAGAATACTTGTTCAAGTTCTACAAACGCAAGCGTACACACACACACACACACACACACACACACACACACACACACACACACACACACACACACACACACACACACACACACACACACACACACCACACACACACACACACACACACACACACACACACACACACACACACACACACACACACACACACACACACACACACACACACACTACACAAGCACACACAGCCTGTATGCTGTTCTATACTCACGACGGTCCTCTCCAAGTCCTGGCTTTCATGGGAGCAGTTTCCTCCGACCTGCACTCTGGCACTCTGGCACTCAAAGAGTTTAGACGCAGAATAAAATCTGCTCTGGGGCAGTGCTGCTGACATAAATACTATTTTTGTGCTGCAGAAGCGGGCTGTTCGTGCGATTTATAAAATGAATAATAGAGATTCTCTTAGAAATAAGTTTAAAGAAGTAAATATATTGACAGTCCATAGTCAATATATTTACGAGAATATTATGTATGTCCATAAGAACATTGTTAACTTTCGAAGAAACTGTGATATACATAACTTTAATACTACAAACAAGGACAAACCTGCAGTGCCCACTACTCGGCTCCATAAAATAAAAAACTCGTTCAAGGGTAATTGTGTAAGATTTTACAATAAACTCCCAAGCACTTTGACAGATCTATCAATTAATAAGTTCAAGAAATACATCAAGCAAAGGCTTATTTCTAAAGCTTACTACAGTATTAAAGAGTACATAGACGATAAAAATGCTTGGGACTGAATTGTTCTAATTAATTGTGAGCATCCTCACTGCCAGAGTTTCTTTTACTGGACACTTGGAGGCCTTTTACACTTCCAAAGATTAATTTAATTATACAACTCTTGACTGTGGGGACCATTTACATCTCCTATCATCATTGTATTATTCACTAAAGAGACTATACATCTCTGTTATTTATATTTTAATTATTTTATTATGACATTTGAGACTTTTTACATCTCTCAGAAACAATAATTAAGTACTTTTTTCTGATAATATGATACAAATAATAATACCAAATGTTCTGTAAAAAATGAAATGAAATGACATGTGAAAGTGCCCTTGTGGCCTATTTACAGAATAAACGTTTTGAGTTTTGAGTTTTTAATACTTCTTTAAGTTCTACAAACGCAAGCACACACATGCACACACACGCACTACACAAGCACACACACACTGTATGCTGTTCTATACTCACGACGGTCCTCTCCAAGTCCTGGCTTTCATGGGAGCAGTTTCCCCCGACCTGCTGCTGCTTCTGGCACTCAAAGAGTTTAGACGCAGAATACTTCTTCAAGTTCTCCAGAGTCTCGAAGTGCACTTGGAGTTTATCTGCAAATAAAATCACATTTTAATGAATTCAATCAGCTTATGTTCTCCATATCTTATTTTGTCCTTTGTTACTTAAATGAATTAAAAAGTTAATTCAAAAGTGCTGCAAATTAATAATTTAAAATACTCGAAACCCTGTCAGACTAGTTACGACTAAATTGCTAAATTGTCGGCTCTCGCCCAAACAGATTTTAGTAAGGTAACCACCGTACGCCATGAAACCTACACTGTGTAGCTTCTTATTGATTGTTTCCGTCCCCAAACACATTATGTGCACCATAAAACTATGTAATATCACTGTAAATATTATTCTCAACAATATTATCGCTGCGTTTTATCGCCTTGTTTTTATTGTTCATTATTATTTCACTTCGTGCCCTAATGCGAATATCCTTTCCCCTTTGTAAACGGGGTTGTTAGGATAAACAAGGAGCGCACGTCCTAAAACAACAGCCCGTACGTTACCGTGCCCGTACGGGCGAATACCTCGTAAACAACGTAGGAAAACAAGGCAAAGGTTAACACTGCACTGGGGCGAGTTGAGCTTACGGGGTGGAAGAGGCACAGTTTTGCCTACTTTTAGCAGGTACGCTTCTATGTTCAACCTTATGTCTTGAGTGAAAAACCAATGAAAATTACTTGGTTGCATATATCTAAATTTTGGATAACCGCTGTAGAAATATGAAGGTTCTTCATGAGGTTTGCCATCACCGTTAGAACGCTTAGTCAGGATAGTGGCCAATGTTATGTATCAATTCGACTACAGTTCAGTTCCGTTCAAGGATCATCCGTGGCCTACCGGTATTCGCATATCGGAAACGATCGTGCGGGTAGCAACATCTGGCCGAGACGGGTACTGGATGGATGTTCGTTTCTATGTCGCATTTGATTCGGGCGCTTCCGTGTTTCGGATGACACGTTAAGCAGTTGGTCTCGGCTACTATCGCTACTCGGTGGCAGTAATAGGGCAGCTTAGCTGCAGTTGTGGCGCTGTCTGCCATGCCAGAGGTCCCGGGTTCGATCCCTGGCTGGAGAGACACAAAAAAACCCCAGTTCTTGGAGGTTTATATGTGTGTGACGTCGCTGTTTCCGGTTCCCACGAAACAGGGTATCTAAAAGTTTATGTTTATGTTATGCTATGAACGGCCTCTGATACAGCTTTACGACTCTAGCCCGAAACTGCCAGCAACCCGCACTGACCCAGCGTGGTGGAGTATGGCACAATCTTACTCGTATCCGAGTAAAAGCCTGTGCCCCTATTAAATGGCTACTTTAAAAAAAAGGAAAACAACACAGTTCACTTTGTTCGTATAACTCGTACGTGTCACAGCATTCTTCACGTTGTAACAAATTAACCTTTTTTTCAACAATGCTTGAGAAATGAGGTACCTTCTAAGTAGATACGGCTTTGTTTTATGTTAGGATTTTCGTTTAATTGCGCGTAAGAAATAAATGGCTTCGTTGGATAGCCTTTCTTGATGCAATGTTTTGCTAAAGTTAATTAGATCTAAGTCTGGGCTAATCGACAAATACGAATTATGAGAAGTACCTATATCTAGATGAGATAAAATAACACTGGCTTTTTCACACAATAATATTCTCGTTAGCCACTATTTAATGACTTCATGAACCGAAACAACATTACATCAAAATGAACCCTTATTTACATAACATAGGGCCACGCATTTTGCCATACCTGGTGGCAATTTGCACAGGGTAGAGAATTCTTTATATTTTTCGATAATAAGCCCTTTCTTTATAGTTTTATGTTATTTTTATTACCTGGCAATCTTTGCACCCTTTGGTATCCCAAAGCAAGACAAAGAGTGATATTTTCGTCTGCCAATTGTAGATTTTCACCAAGAAGTTTCACTATGGACTCCTTGCAGTAAGTGCCGTTTCTCGGTTTACGGTCGTGGACTATAACCTGCAAAAATGTTAATATTGAACAGAGAATACATGAAGTTATTGTTAATGAACCAGACTTCCCTCAGAAAGAAACAAATTATCTCTGAAATTAATTTATTTCTTGTTATTTAAGCTTCTTTCCCTGGCAATAGCTCGAGGCAAGTTGCTATTAATATAATCTAACTTTCCTCGTAAACGACCACTTTATGTGTAAAATTTGATGTAATAAAATGGCGATAAAACGCAGAGTTAATTAATTTATGTCACCAAGCGTAATTAATTTCCATTTTGGTTAAGCTTATCCCATTTGTCCACTGTCATGAATATCACTATGGCTTTATAATTATTTAAAGCTAAATGTTTCGTTCTTTGATTCGATAAAAGTAGTTTGTGTGACTGTTACATAATGAAAGGCATTACAATACGAGTGTGGGTGTATGAAAAAGAACATCACAAGAGTGTTTTTAATGCCTAATTATGTACAGTTACATACTGCTTTATCTACAAACTACACACATATTATAAACATTCTATGATATGTTCAGGAACCGCATCTTACGACGGGCATTGCGGCATTGTCATTTAATATGAATATAACGTCACCAGGACTGATATAAGAAATTGAGGTCAAATCAAATTGCTTTGTTTTTCAGAGATGTTCGAAATTTGAATGTAATAAGAACATCTAATTCGATATTATTACGAAGCAATAATAACATTTTCACAGAAAAGAGACCGTGTTTTAACAAGACAGTTTATTTTTAAGCTGGTCGTTATTTTGGTTTTTTAACAGATTATAGAGATAAAGTTTACTTTAAACTACCAGAAAACGATATTCAGATTTTTCTGAAGTCAGTTTTAACGCAACACCTCATATCATAAAATCAAAATAAATGTAACAATTATGTATGTATGTATTTCCAAAAACATAGACCTAGAGTTTTACGATCATGCAAGGATCTCAGAGCTACGTCCAGCTAAGTAAAAGTAATACTAAAACTGTACCTGAAAATACATAGATATTTGCTCCAAATAAACGGTCATATAGTTTATCGCTTTGTCAGCCTCGTTCTTCATGAGTAGTTTAATTTGGGAGACCATGGTATCCATGTCTTCTCTGGACTTCGTCGTCCTGACTTGAATATCTGCGATGAGGGCTCTGTAGCCATTGATGAGGTTATCTTGGAAATCTGTTGTCTGGGGAATTTTTTTAGCAATATATTATTGAGTTTGTGTATTTGGTGAGTTAACTTAATATAGGCAAATGAAATGAAATGTTTATTCGCTTGATATGTGGTACAGAACATGGTGGTAAATGTAATAAAGTGCTCTACACATTTAACCTGTCCAGGGGCCCAATTCCGGTACACAATGACAGCTCAATGACAATTACATGACGATTACGGTCAACTTTAAATATCCAATAACTGACGATTTTGTAATCCCATTCCCTTTG
Organism: Argyresthia goedartella; assembly: GCA_949825045.1. NCBI lineage: Eukaryota > Metazoa > Arthropoda > Insecta > Lepidoptera > Argyresthiidae > Argyresthia > Argyresthia goedartella. Next base: position 13,190,702 of record OX463823.1, read on the forward strand.
TTGATTAACTTAACTATTGTGCTTACCAATTAACATAATTTTTACCACAATTGCCTAAAAATATATTCTCCGAACGCCAAATATTGGATATCTGAAGTTGACCGTAATCGTAATGTAATTGTCATGGAGCTGTTATTGTGTACCGGATTGGGCCCCAGGTATGCAAAATTTGTACTTAAATCTAGAAATCTTAAATATGTCGTTTATGCACGTTATTAAGATATTTTAAGTAATTATACCTTATTATTGTTGCTGCAATACTATTAAATCATTTCATATATATTCATTATTTTAAGATAACGGTACTCATCTACATTATAAAAACATTATTTTAGCAGCCACCCTAGCAGTCTTAATTGACTGTGGGACCTTTTTAGATATTTTTATTAACATTCTGTAGCAACTGCTCTTAAATAATGCGGTCCTAAATGACGGTTTCAAATTTTTTGCGGGATATCTTATATAACATTTGGTTGACTGTGAGCAGAACACCCCATTTCAAAAATATAGAGACTTGGCATCGATATGATTTTTTATTATATAAATATAGGCTTCCATGAATATAGAGGATGTACACGGCAGATTTCTTTAATGCATCTCTTTGTCTAAATCTGTGTCTCGCCCACCTCTTATGGGAATAAAATTCTAAGCACAAGTTACAAGAAGCAGAAACGGACTGTTGAAACCGTTCAACAGTTGACGGTCTTTCGTTTTTCAAGAAACGTACTTCACACATAGCGTAACTAATTTTTCCATACGGAGTCGCATAGACAGTTGTGCCTTAGTTAGTAAGAAGGCCATTTTTTTGAGAGGGGGCTATCTCCGCAGTTATGATGAAATAAAGGTTTTCTCACGATGTTTAACGGCCTATAGCCGTTTTTCAGTTCATAAATATTATGGTATCGGTTATTGGAATTCCTCTGTTTAATGAAAATGAAAATGGAAAACAGATAATGCACCAGATTTTCTGTCGAAGCATTTAATTACTTTGCAAAAATATTTTGTCAGTTTAACGTGTTTATGTGGGCAATGAGACGTGAAATCCAATTGTGTGGTATCACATCGTTCATGATATTGGGAAAATAACAACACTATTATTTTTTTATGTAAAGTTCATATGCTTTTTCCCCGGAATAGGGATATGCTAAGAAGCTATCTACTTATTCCTATCATGGCATGCATTTTCATTAATGAAGATACACACCAAATAAAACTGAAGTTAGTATTTTTAGCGATTTTCGTTGATTAGATCATTAGATTCGCAAGAACTGAAAGTATTAAAAACGGTTTATATTAGCGCTTACTATTGTACCCATATATCACTGGGGTAAAGAATACGTGTATATATGTGAAGCCATGATGTACTTCCTCAGCTTTTATAAAAGTTCATGTTAATTTTTCATAACTTCATATAAATAGTGCTTTCCATTCCACACCGAAAAATATTTTCTGTATCAGCGCATGACACGATTACTTTTTACGATATAAGCAAAATATGAAAAAACACAAAGGGATTTGTGGAGAAAAAAGAGTGCGTGATCACAAAATACGAAACAAAAGTATGATGAAGTATCCTGGAACATGCTATATAAGTAAGTAGTAGGCTTTAACGCCCCCGTCGGACTGACGACGCGTTTCGTGTGTAAGCTAAAACGGTTTTTACTATAGGGTTAGACTAACTTAGTACCAGTTCTATGCACTGACTTACTGTTTCTAGACTAAATTGATTCATATAACTATTAATTAAAAAATTACAACACAATAAATAAAACCTTGAGTCTAAACCTTCGGTGACTCACTTTACTTTACTAGCAATGTGTGTGCCTGAACATAAAGGTTACGTTAGATATTAATAGCTTCATTAAAATACTTATATGATATTGAATTGGATCAGACACCTGTAATAATGTCACGAATTGTTATGAAATTGAATAAATAAATAATTGTAAGCTTAACTATCGAACCACTGAACCGATTTTAATAAAACATGGTTGAGAACCATCGCAGGGATGTCTACTACCATCTACAGGCCGTATTAATATAGGTTAACCCGGTTGAGTGGTAGGGTGCCACAGACATACACACACAAGCAGACAGACGCTTCAAACTTATAACACCCTCTTTTCCGTCAGTGCTTAAAAATAATGAGACTTTTTATCAATAACTATCTTCTGACAATATGTTTTTAGCGTCACATAGTTGATATTACACAATAGTAAATAATAGCAGTTTATATGACTTTTACATGTACAGTTACATTTGTTCAATGCTTTATCTACACAAATGTTAAAAGCTTTCTATGATGTATTCAAGAACCGCATATTACGACCGGTATTGCGGCATTGGCATTTAATTTCGAATAGAACGTCATCTCGAAATTTTGAATTTAATAAGAACATGGAATTCGATATTATTATGAAGATTGCATTGTTTTTCAGAGATGTTCGAACTTAGAACGTAATAAGAATGAAGCAATCGTATCAGTTCTAACAAAAAGTTTATCTTTAAGCTGGTTGTAATTTGCGATTTTTGAACGATTTGGATAAACAAATAAAATACCCCCGATACAAATAATTAAACCTATTTCTAAAATTTAGCTAACTTGTTTCTTTTTTCTTAGTTCTTAGATTGAGTTAGTTAGTTCTGAGATATCTTTCGAACTACCAAACCGATAAAAAAAAACATGGCCATGAACCACGTAGGGAAGTCTGCTAAGATGAACAAAAACCGCATTACACAAAGACCGACAGACGATTCAAACTTATAAGACCCCTCTTTCTCGTCGGGGGATAAAAATAAGAAGACAACGATATATTTGAATTATTTGCAAGTACTCAGGACTCAGCGTCATTTAGTCAAGTGGGCAATTCGGCATTAATCTAAATGCCAGTTCAAAACAGCAATATCCAAGATGAGAATTACCGTTTTTAATGCAGTGCAAGCCGGTGATAATACTTCAGAGCTCTACACGATAAAACAACGGAATTTTATGGCTCATGAAACTTGGCAGCCGCTTCTTTATTATCATTATCCCGGTGAAGCCAGATGCGAAAGTTTCCGACACTCGCCCCCTGGCGTATTTACTCTGTATATGAGTTTCTGGGTATGAACTGGGTAGAGGCAGGATTTCTAGGAACTTATCACTCGGTCTTTAACTTCTGACTACGACCTACATGGCAGAGGCTTTTAGATCCCAGAGAAAATTCTTACTATGCGGACGAAGTGTCCGATACAATCTGGCAAAGCTTTTGTTTTGTTTGGGCCGTTTACTAACTGGTTTATATAAAGCCTCTTATTTTAAAAGTTTCTTTAATATGGAATCCAATGGTTATCCCCCATGTTTTATATGTATTTAAAATAGCTGAATGCTTGAGCGTGTATATGTGTCGTAGAGAATTTGATTATTTTATGAAATAGCCAACCATGGATTGATAATTTAATGAGATGGCCAACCATTTCATGATATAGTAAATTATTTCATAAAATCATCAGAAAGGGTTGAATTTCACGAAAAAAGGCATTTATAAGCATTTGTATTCAGTATTATGTGGTATTTTTGTGTGTCATTCATTCCAAACTAACACGAAGACTATTCGGTGGCTTCGCTGTGTCCCTTTAGTCTTCACCTAAGCTAGCGCAGTGTTTGCCCTTAAATATTTCTTCGTTCCATGAAAGTTCTTATTGAATCATGGATGGCTATTTCATAATATACTTAGTCAATTCTACGATATATTTACGACATATGTAGTAGTATATACCTCATACCGTGTTTGGTCTCATAACCGCGCTAAATGAATACAAGGATAAAATAAATAAATCGCAGAAAGTTGCACAATATTTCTAGCCATTTTCATTTTTGTAACTTAAAACTCGGGAATCTAAAGGAGTGGAAAAATATTTTTTCAGTGGGACCACTGGCTCATAAATCGTAAGGGGAGCTTTTGAGCTCAGGTTTTGTAAAGAAATATGAACGAACAAGTAAGTTTTAATGGACCAAAAGGAACGTAGAACCTAACCGAAATTTTATAAACTTGTATAAGAGTCAGGACTACCAACCTCCCTCATACGCGCCTCGCAGAGAAACAAATTAGCAATAGAAGATTCAAACTAGTAATAAATATAAAACTACAATTCGCTTTGTCTTCCAGATAAGACTCGCCTGGATATTACAGGATATTGTAGTTTTAATAGTTTCAGTCACAAAACGTGATCCTCAGAATAGACAAAGACGAATCGTCTGTAATCAGATACAAAAGGAAGTTTGATGAGTTAAGCAATTATTTTTTCTGAGTTTTATCCAAAGTGAATGTTTTAAATTGAACACACATTGATAAATTACGAATGGTTTGCGCGAGTGGTTTCGGACTAGAAGTCTCTATGAAAATGGCGATGACTACCGACCATACAAAGCAGCCTTGTAATACTATAACAAGATTAAAAAGATTAAGATTTCCAATCTGCTCTTAATTATGATCACAATAATATACAATAATAACCTTTTGGTAATATATCAGGTTGCTCCTTATGAAATTAAACAATTTCCGACCACTACGTTACTTTCTTACCGCATTGTCGAAAAATATTTCTGTAAATTGATTTTCTTTACTAAACAGATATTTTATGTATGTCATACAATACGTAATATTTTGGATGAAATATGTCAATAGACAGACAAAAATAAAGAAAACCTAAAGAAGAAAGAAGTTGGTATTTATGTAGCCATGTTTCTCATCTCTTTTCTTCGGGTTTGATAAGTAGCACTTGACAAATATAAAAGGAAGGGAAAGGACGTGACGCAATAAGACTCTATTTCTAGTTTCAGTTAAAGTGCACTTATAGTTCTACGAAGTAAGAGGCTGCCACTAGTCGGAGATAGACCAGAATGCCCAAGATTGGACCAAATGAACAACTGTACTGAGAGCCTTACAAGTGCTGAGTTACCCCTTTAGATGATGATGACACTTACCTGATAAGTCACGACGAGAGATACCAATAATACTACAAGTAATGAAAAAAACCGTTTGTGTTCCATATTACTATTATTTTCCCACTGCCCATTTCAACTCTACCGCGTCATTCTGTTACTTTTGACACAAAACTTTTGTATCAGATTTCCTGATTTATTAAATTAATTTGCATTTACAGTCGTCAGTCTTGATCGTTGTTGTACAACTGAATGTTTTCGAAGTCATTTGCTTATTTTCCGTGTTTATATCGATCAGTAAATATTGTGATTTTAGACCGATATGTTTCTAAACTGTAACCGTTGGTCGTCCGAACAATGACTGTTACGGTCTTACAGTGCGATAAGGACATATTTGCTAAATTTAATTAAATCTTGCTTATTCTTTTTCAAGGGTTGCATAAACTTGGATATTTATACTATTTTATATACGAGAAGCAGAATAAATCCACCCACCGACACTCAACCTGAAACTACGTAGGATTTTAGGGGTTTAATACTTTTGGTTACTATATTCTATACATATATGTATAACTGTTGAAAATTGTATTGCTTAATAATTATTAAAACGTCATGCATCAAGAAAATATTTTTTTTACATCGTCGATAGTATTATAATAATAAATATATGTTTGTGCCCTTTTAATGAAAAGCTTCCTGCAAAAGTTAGGTAAATACGCTAGTGTTAACCAATGCATATTTAATATTTACATTTAACATTGAATAAACAAATTCACTGTGTCAATAGAGCAGAATGTTCAGTATATTATAAATAGTGTAAATATTTATCAATCGCTCAATTCCGTAGCGAACACAATAGTGATTGTGGTCTACGCATGTAAATATCGTGTTCCGAGAATGTTACGGTTATTTCTAGGTAATTGGATTTCCTTGTGAACTGTAGTGAAACATAACTGTTCAAATTATGCAAATCTGCTATTGACGAGCGGCCGTTTTGCACATATTGCTTCAACTGCTTTTTGATTCCATTTGATTTTTCCTGGCACTTGATGCTTTATTCATTTTCATTACCTAAAAAATGTGGGCAAGACCAACGCCATCTATCGGATTTCCATTTAACTAAAATTAGGAAAATTTGTCCTAGTCTTCCACCCAGCGTGAAAACGGAGGTTTTACGTCTAGGTGGCCTTAGTAGGATTGAATCTCTGTTTCCTTTCATGAACTTTGAAGGTACTTTTAACTATTTAATCATTTTACTATAAGGGGTAAGCTAGATTAACTATAGTATCTCAAAACTACTGCACATTGTTAAAAAATGACAGTGGTATCGAAGTCTTTCTCTATATTTCAGTAAGATGAGACGCATATAATTGTAAACGTATAAAGGAAGAAAACATTTCCTTACAATATCACAAGATTTTGGTTAATTTTTCATGGCCAAAGATTTTTCATAACTTTCGAAGCGAAATGAAAACACGAAGTTCCCTCTAGGCTTTGTTCTTGGGTTCTTTGCATACAAATGTTCGTATATTTACACTTAACGGTCTGGGGCTGGCCTTAGAATAAATAACACTGGAACTGCAATCCTTTCGCTTACATACGCCTCTTTGCCGAAGAACACGGAAATTGTATAAGCATGCATTATTTCTCGTGAAAGTATCATTTGCGTAAAAGTGTTATGGGTGGAATTGTCAGAATAGAGGACCAATCACCCACCAATCATTCAATGGGCGTCCCACCTCATCATCATCATCATCATTATGTAACCCCTGTTAAAATGTGCATTTTTTATGATGGGAATTAGTTTATTGTATATCTGTGTATTTCTTCGTGCATTTCGGGCACTAACGGAAATTTTCCGGAGCGGCTTGCGCCGCCACTGGTGGCATGTCAAGTGGCTTGCTCATTACTCGACTTGCTAGTCATGTGAAATTCCCGGGCGGTTTTTGCCGCCACTCTTAGCAGGTCTTGTCGATACTCTATACATGATATGCTAGCCATGTGAAATTCCCTGGCGGTTTTTGCCGCCACTCGTAGCAGTTCTTGTCGATACTCCTTACGTGATATGCTAGCCATGTGAAATTCCCGGGCGATTTTTGCCGCCACTCTTAGCAGGTCTTGTCGATACTCTTTACATGATATGCTAGCCATGTGAAATTCCCTGGCGGTTTTTGCCGCCACTCTTAGCAGTTCTTGTCGATACTCCTTATGTGATATGCTAGCCATGTGAAATTCCCTGGCGGTTTTTGCCGCCACTCTTAGCAGTTCTTGTCGATACTCCTTATGTGATATGCTAGCCATGAGAAATTCCCGGGCGATTTTAGCTGCCACTCTTAGCAGGTCCTGTCGTTGCTCTTTTCATGAGATGCTAGTCATGTTAAATTTCCGGGCGGCTTTCGCTACCACTCATAGCAATCTTGTCGTTAATCTTTATATGATATGCCAGCCATGTAAAATTTCCGGGGTGGCTTGCGCAGGTCTTTTATTCTTATTTTACAGAAAAATGCTATTCGAGCAATTTATAATTTAAAACACACATACCCCTTAAGAAAGCTTTTTAAACAAATTATAGTCAATTTATTTTCGAAAATATGATGTATGTACGCAAGAACCTTACAACATTTTCCAAACTTAGCGATAGCTGTAATGTTTACCTAAGAAATAATCACAGACTAGTTGCACCCCGATTTAAACTCGCGAAGGTAAGAAATTATTTCAGGGGTCAGTGCATTCTCTACTGCAACAAGATACCTCTGCAGATTTTGAAATTGCCATTTGAGCAATTTAAAAAGCATGTTAAAGCGATTTTGTCGGAAAAGGGATATTCAAATGTTTAAGATTAATTAAATGGCGGGACTGTATGGGGTTAATCTAACTCAACACAGACCTTTTTGTAATTTTGTGATTATTTATACCTGCTTATTAATTATAATAATTCATATATTAATATTTGTATTAGTAAACACACAACACACACACACAACAAGCACAACCAATTTTTAAAAGAGATCTAAAAATAAATCTGTTGGAGTTTCTATGCACTCTCTTCTCCCACAGTGGTCCAATGTAGAGAAGAGGCAAAAAATGACGTTTGCTAAGTATATGTAAATATCTACAGTAATAACGAAATTTGACTTTGACTTGACTTTGACTCTACATGCTCTCCATATAAGAAAACGGACAAAATGCTCATTAAAAAAACATTTCAATTATACTACTACATATGAATGTATAAAGTTCTTCCGTGACAAACGGCTTCAATTGTGATCAAGTTAAGTATTAGGTTTTACCAACCCCCAGTGGGGCAAGCCCCCCAAATGAGATTCCTGGATTTGCTACTGTTCGTAATCGTAACCTTGTCTCCCACAAGGATAGGAAGACTTTTGTGTATAAGTTTTGATTCGGCAGGCAGATCCAGAGTTATTGTTCAGAGTTGGGTGGTGATCTTTATTTCAGCGACGGGGTTTTAAAAGCAGCCGTAATTATTACGCTCAATTTAAACACAGTCGAGCCATTATGTATGTTGAGTGACTGTTACTAAAATGCGTTACTTCCATATTAAATGGTAAAGTAATTAATACTTGAGTTCTTTCGGGTTGAAATTAATAACACGTCGTTTGGTATACGAATTTAATATAAAGGTAGTCACAGAAAGGTGCAGCATAAAAGGTTATTAAAAAAAACAATGCTCTACTATTTAGTAAACCCGGCCTGAAACGTACGAAGAAGTGAAAATTAAAAAGTTGGTCAGATCAAATCGGTTTCACGGTAAAAGATATACATAATTATTTCCTTCCCTTAAATTATAAAAATTAATAACTCAAGTTTGTACCTTTTTGTATATGGCTACACATATCTATAATCTTCATTAATTATGTATTTAGAAAAATAACATAACATTACCTTCTTCTTCTTCATCTTCTTCTGTTTAGGGTGCTAAAGTGCCTGCATCTGACCCACTTGAGCGGGGCCTTTGTGCATATCCCCTGCACCCACTCTTCTGTAGTGCAGGAGGCCTGGGTGTTCCAGGAGCTCCGAGGGCGTTGTCGTTTCACCCAGAATTGCCATCCTGGTTTCAATGGTGGATGGGCACGCAAGCAGCGTGTGCTCCACGGTCTCATCCACTTCCATGCAACCTCTGCATAGGAAGCTGTCTGTTGCATGTGTAATTTTCAAGTGTTTGTTAAGTATACAGTGGCCAGTCAGGCCAGTTAGTATTTTTATTTTACTGCATGGCAGTCTCATTACGTAGTTTGTGAATTTATGATTATATTCCTTAAGAAATAATTTGGTGTTTTGCAGTGTTCTACTCTTTTCGCCCATATCTTATTATGTTGGTCGGCTGTGGCTGCTTTGAGTTTTATCCTTAGTGCCTCAGCCGATAATAGTGCAAAAGGTGGGGGGCCAATCGATGTCCTCGTTGCCCCCCCTGCTTTGGCTAGCTTGTCCGCCTCGCAGTTTCCTTGGTCTTGGTGGTGCCCCATCCCACTGCAGTTTAACTTTGTTGTTCTCACCCAGTCTGTTGAGTACCTCGTGACACTCCATTATGAGTTTGGATTTTGTTAGTAGTTTTATTAATGCGCAGAGTAGAGATGCACCGTCTGTTTTAAAGACCATGTCTTTCTCCTCTACGCTTCCTTGTAATGCCCCATGTAGGAGAGTAAGTATTTCTGCCTGAAACACTGTTGTGTCCCCTCCGAAGCTTAGTGAAAGTATGTCTAGTTCGGGCGAGTAATTGGTTTATTTGGTTTATTTTTACTCTAGATGATTAGCGTCAGAGTAAGTAATTAAATAGAGGGAGGGCTATTTTCCATGAACAGACGTAAATATACCGACACTCTTTACTCATTCGACCGTTTCACTTTTTATGACTGAAACCAATATAGATTTGACAGGACATTTTCACGTACCATTTAGGTGACAACCAGCGATGGGGTGAGTATCGATATAGTACGGCTATCGTACAATGGTAGGGATGGTGTAGAGTGAATCGTTTGGATTTTACATAGCAAAATGTTGCTCACAAAGTTATTGCAGCGGCTACTTTCATACTCCATGTAGGTAACCAGGTGCATTTATACCTTTGCATGTGGTGTACAAATAAATGAATAAATGGCAATTCCGCTTAATTTTGGCTTGAGTTATATATTCTGTGTTTTATCATTATTTAAGACTCTGTTGTTTTGGAGATAAAGGCGGCGAATGTTATTTTTTGCACTTTTTTGATGTTAACTTCTGAGGTTATCAAAATAAAATTAAAAAAGAATAATTGAAAAGTTTATAAAGAGCCCTTTTCAACGATACACTACATGACTCATTATGGTCTTTTTAGGCATTTTTTTCATATTAGATTTGAATTAAGTTGCGGTTATCAGGAAAAGTATTTTTGTACAAGATTTCTAGACTAAATCTCTTATAGTTCCTGAGAAAGGTCCCTATGACAGACGGACGGACGGTCTCGTGAGTGATCCTATAAGGGTTCCCTTTTTACCTTTTGAGGTACGGAATCCTAAAAATGAGTCAAAAATTAAGGAAAATTAAGCGGGAGATTAATTAACCGCGACATTTTTACACAAGCCCAGCGACATTTTACTTTGGTAAAATATCGCGCAGTATGTATGCGGGGCATGTTTCGGAACACTGTCTGTCATGTTGCAGCAACATGTTGCGGGTAATGCCCCTAGCTTATCTCCGGCTATATATATTCTTCCCTCACAATAGAATGTTCAGTATTCTCTATGACGTCTGTCATTTACAGGACTGGATAGTTAGGGATAATCCTATCCCGAGCCTACAAGTGGCTTGAGTTGAAATAAAAACAAGATGTGTATCAAAAGAGGTTACCTATCTACTAATTTACTTTACCAACACGTTCATTTATGTGTGGAGTTTTAAAGAGCAAATAGAATCTGTTGCTTGCTTATTAGATTCTCTCTTGCTCTGCCAAGAGTACTATTCTTGTGAACATACATATTAAATGAACACGCCTTTTCTCATAATGAATGGCAGAGACACAGATTATTTCCGTGTTTAGTCAGCGATTCAACACAATGTTTTATACTCATAGTACTTACCCACGCTGTTGATTTGCAATAGCTGTCATGATAAAAATAAATAGAATTTACTCTGTGATATTTTTTCGATACAATTCTAAAATCTTTAATCCTGAAAGTAATTCGAAGCTTTGAACGACAAATTACTTCCAGAACAACAGTAGGCTCTACCATTTGGAATGTAGATTTATCTGAATGAATCGTAACATGAAAGGTTTAAGCGTAATGGTGATTAGAGCTACGGTCCATATCAAATTGAGTCTGTTTCCCATACCATCGATGCTACGGCCCTACGGATAATCGAGGTACACGAGCCTTCAGTTACAAAATATCACATCGATCGTCGATACACACACACAGAGAGATCGACCTCAATAAAAAGCAGGAATGCGGGCAAAGGCAGTTAGATCATGCATCTACTGAGTTTCAAAGAATGTGGCTTTAAACTCATGTTTCAGAAAACATCACCAGTGAGAATGGAAATATATTCTTTATCTCAGAAAAGGTTATCACCGTAAAGCATCTTTAGATTGTCTTATTAGCTGAAACAGTTCAAGCACAAAAACTGAAGAACCCTCCACTTGCTGTGGTCTTGTTGCGGTCCTTTTGTATTATGAAAATTAGCACTACTTACTTATACTTAGTGACTCTGTTTTCAAAACTATTTGGCTTATCTTACAATGAAATTGTTTCATATAGTCGCCTGGCAAAAATTCCTTTCCGAGATTTTAGTTTGCAACTCGATGCCATCTTAAACCACTAGACCAAACTTCCTTTCGTTCCCCTTCAGTATCGTGCGGGTTTCATCACGCACGCGGGATTTGGGATTTAGCCATTAGGTGCATTTTATTGATTAAGATCCATTAGTCATACCACTTCCCATTACGACAAGTTCCCATTTTGACCATTTTCTAGTTGGACGACACAGGAAGACCATATACCACCACAATGTCGCAATAAACGTTTTGAGTTTGAGTTTGAGTTTGATGTGGTCACTAGTGGACCTAAAAGATTTTAATTGCGACAAATCACAATTGGCCCATGCCAGCATCGAACAGCCACGTATGCAAACTGCATTGTACTGCAAGGAGGCCGATAATTAAATTCTGTTGTCCGGCATGTTGCCGTAACGAAATGAAACGTTACGCACTAGCCGTACATGCGGGCAAGTCATTGGCCGAATAATACGAGCTGAAGAAAGATTAACTATGCGGGTTTAGATAGCAAACGCTGTTTTAGAGTACACGAGAGCGGCGATGGTCTGGGTGTCTATCACGCAAATTACTGTTATTTTACTTGTGTGAAAGTACTTGTGCCATTTGCAATGAGTCAGTCGGTTTTAAACAAAAATACTTAAGAATGGCTGCATTTATATGCCACGGAAATAAGCTGGACATTATAACCGCAGGCAGGACAAGGGCGGGTGTCAAATTCAATAATACCTATACAAGAACAGCACGTCACACCAAATTAGAAAGCGGCCCTGCGCTGTTATATTATTGTGGCGGCCATTTGACTATACCTACATTGACAACATTTACATGGCAACAACTCCGCTTCTGTCCCAGCCTGCGGTGTGCCTTTAAAGCATTTCTTCTAACACCGAAACTTTAAAAAAGTGCTGGCCGTCATCGAGATACAGTTGTAGCCAATGATCGAACAACTGTTGGCACATGTGCGGTGTGTGGCTCTCATGTACGTGCTTGAGTGCTAATTGCAAGCGTGCACAAATATTAGTCAGCCAATCAAAAAAGTACTGTTTGGTTTTGTTGTATCGCATCGAATGGCAGAGATTTTCACATAACTCTATTACGTGGATTATTTACAGGCTCTATGGTTCATTTGTTAATGGTGAATTTGTTGCTAATAAAACATCTTGGAAGAGCAAGTCCAAGTTAGGCTTTATTTTAAAACTGTCATATTTCATAAGTTCATACGCACCTATATGTTTTTTTTCAGTTTTGTTGTTGTTATTTGTTTTCTTTGATTGTTTGTTTTTTGTTTCTTACAAATTCGAGATTCCACATACTAGTGATATTTCAATTAAATTTAATAGTGGAGCTATCATTTACCTAATGAGAGACGAGGTGATGAGTGTCAGTCAAAGTTTTAGCTGGCAGTTGTGCATCCGTGCCTAAGTGGTTCTGGTTTGGAATGTCAAAGAATTGACTACCAAACTAAGATTGACAGGTTTCAGTGCCGTTTTCCTTTTAGTCTATGAAATGTTGTTCAATTTCCGTGCTGGTACCGTCTGCCCTTTTATGACATAAAAGGAAAACAAACCACCTCTGTGCCTATCGAGACAAAATACAGCTGAACTGTCAGTAATCAAGCTATATTTAAGAGACTGTTATTTTGTTTGTAGATTATCAAATTAAATATTATTTACGATTAACGATTTTACTGTTCTTTTTTCACAAAGGGTTCATATGTTTTTAAATAAATTTTGAGTGTATAATGCCGTGGACCACTGGAAACAAATTCAATTTATTTTTTCGCTTGCCACGATTATACCGACATCTGCATAACCTCACAAAAGTTCCTTCCTTAAAGCTATCTTTAGTGAATTGCTCCCTGCGGCTCCACGTTTCCTTGCAATTTAATTGAAAAAGATATTTTAATCTTAAATTTCAGGAGGATTCTATTTGTTTTACCCTAAAAGTCGCCGCGACGTATATTTGCAAAGCTAATTCCCAACACTTTATCACACAATTTATGTTAAAGCTGTCGTCAATTCTGGGTGCACTTTTTAGTCTTTATACTCATTAGACCTTTGCCCAAATATGGGCAACCAAATAATAAAATATATAATAAGTGACAAGTAAATCTAGCCTATTAATATCCCCACAGAGGGGCACAGTCATTTACCCGAATACATGAAAGATTGAGCCATATTCCACCACGCTGGCTCAGTGCGGGTTGGTGAAGGGGTTGTACGACTACCGAGCGGTGATAGTAGCCGGAACCTACAGCTTCAAGTGTCATCCGATACGTGGAGCGTCCGGTAATGTACATAAGATATGATATTTATCCTATTTCAAGCGCGCGAAAATTACGGACTTAATAAAAAATTACATAAAGGCACATACAATGCTTGTGGCCCAACGCTAGGATACCCTGTGGCGTGGGAACCCAAAACAGCGACGACACACACATATAACATCCAAGACCTGACCTTTTTTTTTCTTTACACTTTATCATATGGTGAAACCGTCATTGTGACATAGCTGAGGTAGCACTCAGAGCTGAGAGCGGTTTATTATTACGGGCCATAGTAACTTCAACAATACCGTACCGCACGTACCAATTCTCAAGTAGAACTGTTGAACCCTTTAATGTTGACCCTGTGTTTAGCTTTCCATAGTACTAACCAAAATTAACTTCACGATTTGAATGTAACAATAAGTTGCCCCAAAAGCGCCAAAGTAAGACTCAGAAGGTGTCGAAAAATAGACAAAATTTATCTGATATCCTCAAAGATTGTCACTTTGATGTCGATATAATGTAGTAATGCAGTGTAGTACAGCGGATCATTTAAAACACCTAGTAAATGGCTCTGAGATTTGGTACAAAAACTAGATATAGTAGATATATCCTCTTCAAAACCCACAGGTCCTTTTTTGCAATAGGTTTTATTCGGTCTGATAACTAACTAAATGAAATCAAGTCAGTCATGCGTTATACTCGTGATTGTCAAACAAACGCCAGAGTGATTGCTGAAATGTCTTTGTGAGATAACAACAAGCTGCCCTTTACGTTCCCATTCAATTATAGATCAAATGGTGCTAAAAGCGATCTAAATACCGAGTGAGTTCTGGCGTGTTACGTCAATTTCGCCAGCTACGCCCACCACCGTTATGATTTATCGCTTCTCAAACGGCCTGTCGGTATTGTGAGTCTATCTGTGGCTGTGAAAAATATTGCGCTATCAAATATAGTTTAGCGTGTGAGTATTGCTTTGCATCAGCATTATTCACCAGGATGCTATTTGTCATTTACGTTTCCAACCTTTCAATTACTTTTCTAACGGCCAAACGAATACGGAGAGGAGCTTTTATATTTGCCTTTCTAAACTTGTTCAGAGTAAGCACTCGCCCTGTAGAGATGATCTAACAAATCAACAAAGTCAAACCTTGAATATTGACTAATTTACATGAGATTCATTTTCTTAAAATTACTCAGTTCAAGAAACGGAACTGTATACTTTATTTGGGGAAGGCATGCTGCTGTGCAATGCAAATATGCTTGTAAAACTGCAAACAGCTTCAAAACTAATTTGCATTTCATAGTGTATAGTTTCATTGGCTGAGATTACAACTTCTGAGCTGCAGCAGATAACGTTGTGCCATTTAAACTACAATTGTAACAAACGACTGTAGTATGTACGTTTGATTGCGCAACAACTTCGATATTCACTTTATGTATGTAAATTTCAAAATTTCCATCCCTATACTTGCGCATTTACATTTTGTTAATAAAATGACGAATACGTTACGTGTATAAAAATAAAAGAAAAACACAATAACTATCGGATTTTGATTTATTTTTTGGTTTTAAAGACTTAAAAAAAAGTTGTGTATAAATTAAAAATATATATATATGTGTGAGGACAAATGGAAAAAGAGTCGTAGTCCTGCTAACTCTCAATTACAAGTTTCCTTGTGAAAAATTACGCACGGGAAACTAACCGGCGTAATTTTCAGATCATGGCCACGTATTATACGGTATTCCTACAAGATACTATCTAACTAATATTATAAATTTAAAAGTAGCGATGTTAGGATGTTTGGATGTTTGTGTGTTTGTGCCTCAATCACGCTAAAACGGCTGAACGTATTTGAATGAAATTTAGCACAGAGGTAGTTTATGAGCTAGATTAACATATAGTATAATTTTTATCTGATTGCACCAGAAGGAGGGTAACGTTTTATCGGTTAATGTTCATTCCTAGGAATACGCAGATGAAGTTGCGGGCATCAGCTAGTAATTAATAATTGGTAATTCTCTATGTTATTTTCCGTGTGGTTTAGCTACGCATGACATAATCAGAACTAGATTTCCACAACCGAGCTCGGCACCATAGCTTCTCAGTTCTGGCCGGTCACAGTTCTGTGTCCCGCCCGACATTGATGGAGAGGGCTGCGTCAGATTTTCGCAGATTGCCTCTGCATACTACTATGTAGTACGGAGTCAGTTCTGGCGATACGTAGCTTATCGAGGTGTACTTTTTTAAATGTTGTTTAGATATATTGGAGCAAATCGTTGATTTACTTATTTATTTATTGTAAAGTAATTCGCACAACATTACAGATACATAGTTACAAATCGTTTACAAATATCATGGTAAAAATATATTATAATAAGTAATACTATATCATTCAATTTAAATTCGGGAATAGATGATACTAGGAGTCGAGGAGAAAAGCCTAGAAAGGTAACTGGAATACATTATTGCTCTCATATACATATAGGAGTACATTTCAGACTTACTACGCTTTTTCGCATACGGGGTGGCAGAGGCAAAATATACCTATGAACATAAAAGTGGTCTCAAACTCTAAACTGAATATTAACAATTATAAAATATGTATGTCAAACCAAGAAATAAAATATATATGTAACCGTAAGATTGTCAAAACCGTTAATTTAAAAACGAACGTATTAGTTTGTAGACTATCGACAAATTGTCAACCAGACCGACAGGGTTTATAAATTACGTTTATTTTGTCCTAATAGCTTAACATAACACGAAGACTATTCGAGGGCCTCGCTGCGCTCGCCTCCTCTAGTCGTACACGTAACCTATACGCTACCGCAATGTTTGCCCTGGTATTTCGTTTGCAATTTAAGTTGAAATATAACAGTTTTATTATAAACTAACGCGTCATAACGTAAGCATTACGGTACAGTTTACAATATGTTGATAGTTTGGAAACTAAAAAAAAACGTTAGATTATAAACTAACGGTTTTCACGATCTTACTTGAAAAGGAAAATCGGAATCATTATAGGATCTATGAAACGTCCGAATTCTGAAGCGATTAAGTTAAAATTTGGTACACACACGCACGTGTGACGTAAGCAAATACATTTTGAATTTGGAGGGCAATTTTGGGGGGAAAATCAAGAATACATTTTTCCAAACCGTATCATTGTGGCATGTCTAAAGGGCTTGTTGCGAAAATCTCAAATATTTTTTATCATACACCTGAAATTCTTAGTAATAAATATTTATGCAAAGGAGGCAAACAATACCACACCCCCCTAGTGATCCTAAAATTTTGAAAAAAAGTACGTAATATAACGAGAAATGTATGGTTGCAATAGAAGGGCACAATTGAGAGTCACAATTTATAGGTTTATGTTTATATAAATCAGAAATTTTGAAAAAAGGAACTCAAATATATTATTTTCATTAACTTGAAATACTTACATAAATATACAGGAAAAATATAGAGAAATTTATGGTTTAATAATGGTTGGAAAATGTCTTTCAATACTACATGAAAACTTATAAATGCAGCTGGTTACAAACATGGAGTATCAACTTTTGCCCTCTTACACACAGGAAAATTAAAGATAATTCTCCATTTCTTGCGAAACTTGAATACCTCTGCTTGTGCGGTGGTACGAAACCCTTCGAGCGCGAGTCCGACTCGCACTTGGCCGTTTATTTATTATATTCCATCCAATAGCTTGTTCGTTATGGAAATAACATGGCCCAATTAGGCTACCCATTATCTCTTCGCAGAACAAACTATAGACGTATTTTACATATAGATTGGGGCGTATTATTTGGTTCCCAATTTAAATTGGCACAAAAATATGGTTATACAATAAGTATAATTAAAAATATATTTTGTATAATGTCAGATAACCTAGAAACACAACTTTCGCCCAATTAAGTAGTCTTATTTTCACCCATTTAACCTCTCAACGACCCAATCCTTTTTGAGGCATCGCAATGTTGAAACCTCATGCCATGGTAATAAAATTAAAAACCTATTACGGGAAAATGTCTTGCCGGCAAGACATGGGTCGTTGTGAAGAAAGTAGGTATAGTAGTGGTAAAGTCATTTGGCAGTCTTGCATGAAAGTTATCAGAGAGTTTTGAAAATTGGTGATTTTATAGACTTTTATGTGCTGTTCTCGAATATCTACTTACATTGCCACCTGGTGTCATTGCTGCTCGCACCGCTATATTGAAAAAATATCGCCTAAAACAATTTTGGCTATATCTTATTTTCGGCTCATTTTGGTGAAGTCTTCCTCAACCTCGTCTGGTGAAGTCAATAGTTTATTTGTACGTATTATTACTCGTTACTAAGTATACACTTACTCGTACGAGCGCTGCAAATTCAACTTCCACATGCGTTTTGGTAATAAATACATTTATCTACACACGTATCATAAACCCTCTTTACTGCGTTCAAAAACCGCACGTTACGATCAGCATTATCTTAAACTACTTGGTAAAAACTCGTTTCGTATCTGGAAAACTACACATAATGGTCATTATGTGTAGTTTTTCTACATATAATGACATTCAAATTTCGAACGCCGACGCCCACCCGCGTGCCGTCCCTAGTTTGTCTGTGAAGTTGGTACTGACATTCAAATTTCGAACGCCGACTCCCGCCTGCGTGAAGTTGGTACTAAAGAACAAGCTAAACAATTGCAGAACCACAATGCCGGTCAAACATGCGGTTCCTGAACCCATCAAAGAGAGCTTATGATATGTGTGTAGATAAACTAGTTTATGTAACTGTATATAATTCGGCATTAAAACTCTCGAGTGATATTATTATGAAACTCGCCTTCGGCTCGTTTCATAAACCCACTCTCGAGTTTTAATGCCCTCCATTATGCAGCAGTCACATAAACTACTATTATACGTCACCATGCGGTAGGAGTAAGTGGCCCATTTTTCAAGCTTCCATAGTCAAAAGGTGGCCAATGGGATCCTAATATTAGTATTAGGGTCCCAATGGGCACCTTTTCCTAACCTAAGCCTCTGCTGTCCGTTCGTCCGTCATCTCTTCGTTCGTCTGCTCTTCCATCTGTCTAAGCTGGCTTCTCATGAACCGTAATAGCTATAGTACAGTTGAAATGTTCAGTGTGTTGGCTCCTTATTAAAAATTTACGAACTACACGCGTTTTTAAGCAACGAAGGAAGTTCCTATGATGACAAGAGATGTCTTTGTTTTACATTTTTTCTCGTACGCATTCTTTTTTCGTGGTGTTATTACAAATTACGGTTATCGTATTCTTTTTATTTTTTGAATAATTTCATGGCAAATTCTCTATGGGCTACATTTTGCGACACATCTTTTCATGGCGTTGTTTTTTTTTTCCAAGTCTATTGGTTGATACCCACATGTTTCCGAGAAAAGGGTATAAGAGAGAGGAAGCAAAAAAACCTTCACAAAAAGAGAGAGAATGACAAGAACTGTAGGAAATAACAACAGACATTGTTTCGTAAATAAGAGTTTCAGGTAAAAAGGATAATTGGTACATTTGCAATTTTTACGATTATATACAACTTAACCCAGCAAAATATATAAAAATACATACAATAGGGAATTCACATTTTTTTATATAAAAATAAGAAAATTATGCTAACTGTTAGCAATTCCTCTTATAACATTGAAACCGTAAATGGGCCGCAATAATTCTTTCACAGGAATTAAAGCGTATGGTTTTGAATGATACCGTATATTTCATGTACATAAAGATGTCTTAGCCGAGTGGAACTGGTTTCTTCGTGTACCTTTTTGTAAGAAATATACTTGTTTTCCTTCTGGCCGCTTCGGCCGGATGTCGTACATCTCTTCGAGAGAGGTTGCTTAGAAAATGGTAGAAAAATGTACTCAATATTAACTGTGAATTGCAACGATTAACAATACAACGGTTAAACGGTAGTGTTTGTGATGTCCATCATTGTATTTAAGATTGTGATGTTCATAATTCGTGGAGTGGGGTCACAATCGCAAAATGTAGAAAATTTCAATATGGGGAAGGCGTCTTCAGGCAGGGAACAAGTGCAGTCATATTTATAGGTGATATCATCTATCCGCACAACATTCCTCATTCTCATGCGCTCCATACCCTCGTACATACCGAGCTAAGTTGGCACCTGGCTCGGTTCTCGATACCACCCCACATTCCCGCGCGTGGCCCCGCAGTCGCACGGCTAGACCAATAGCGATAGCATCACAATCCCTATTATGACATTTAAATTTCGAACGCCGACGGCCCTAGTTTGTCTGTGAAGTTGGTACTAGCTAAACAAGTGCAGAGCAATAATGGCCTTGATTGTGCATCAGTCACATAAACTACTAATAATTAACGATAACCATTGTGAGAATTGCGAAAAAAACAAGCGAAATTAAAGCCCCTCCCCGACATTTTGTCGTTTTGTTAAAAAAAAGTATGCTCGGTTTAAGTATGTCGGGTAATCCATGGTTAGAGTAATACAGGTTTAAAAATCACATTTGTTAAAATGGACTAACCACAATGAACTAACTTATGGCAACTTAATTATGTCGTAGTGTAGATTTCACAAGACTGAAACGCTATACCTTTCTTACTTGTACCATGGTTACAAAAAAACATAACCCACCACGCAGAGTTTTTTTGTAATTTAAATGTCGGTTAAAGTCTTTTATCATAAACCCTCTTTACTGCGTCCAAAAAGTTTGTCTGTAAAGTTGGTACTACTGAACAAGCTAAACAAGTGCAGAGCAATTATCAATGCCAACATGCCGGTCGAACATGCGGTTCCTGAACACATCAAAGAGAGCTTATGCTACGTGTGTAGATAAACTAGTGTATGTAACTGTACATAATTAGGCATTACAACTCTCGAGTGCTATTATTATGAAACTCGTTTCGTTTCATAAACCCACTCTCGAGTTTTAATGCCGCCATTATGTATCAGTTGCCTTTTTTGTCGCGCTATGAACTCGTTTTGACGAAAAGGAAAAATTGTTTTAGAAATTCACAATAACACTAGCATTTGTTTGAAAAAAAATACTCTAGCGATCGACACCCTGGTCAGCTCTCGCCGCAGAAATCATGATTTTTGACATTTAGTGTGCCAAAAATGTTAATGGCCATTTAAATGAAAAGCATTATTTATTTTTAACACTGTCTTTGCATAATCGTCATTCGAGCCAGGTGCAAACTTAGCTCCCCGAGTAATAAGAAAGAAAGAAAGATACATTCATTCACAAACACACAGGACACACATATTAAACAATAAAATAAACAAAAAACAGATAAAACATGAAACAAGTGTGTCTCTGCGGCAGTGAACCGTACACTGGCTCAGCATTATGCTGAGGTGTCTGACACCTACAGCGCTGATTTTCAGCCAGCACCGTCGGTGACTCACGGAAGCGTCAAAATAAATATATAAACTACCTAAATTATTGGGACAGGCGAAAGAGAAATTAACATAAATACAAAGTGAGATAATAATGTACACAACAAGTGGTCATATACTTATTGTTCGGGCTTTTTCACGGGATATAATTGCAGATCCCACAAAAATATGTATGTACGTGTTTGTATATCGCATGTATGTATAGGTCGTCACGGTTGCGAGCCCTTTTGATATAAATGTCTGGGAACGATGCAAGCGCGATATGGTCTTCGGGTAAATGACAGCGGCTTCGGGTGATGGAGCGTTTTTTTTTTTATCTTGGATCCCGAGATCATTGCCCTCTTGGGGCGTACGTTGTGAGACTTCAGCGGAATATGAAAACCGTGGGATAAAAGTCCACGATAAAAAGCATGGTGTAAGTTACTCGAGGCTAACGAACGATAAGTAAAATAGGTACTTATGGATGACATAGGACTTTGTTGACCTTATACAGTGTGATATTAAAATAACTGTTAGTTAGTAAAGGGTTGATAACTTCTAGATGACCTCACTCGTACAGAGGCAGTAGGGATTTATTTAGCTTTTATTCGCTAGCGTCTTCGTCATGAAAGTGGCAGCCTGAGCAGCCATTGGACAGCCTACTACTACTAGTAGTTACTACTACCATCCATATACGATACAATCACCGGGAAATACTCACACCGAAGAAATTCCCGGAAAGAAATCTCTGATGTAAATTCAATTCGCTATTTTCAATAGTGTGTAGAGCATTGCCACACGTTTTGTGAAATCTATGGCCAATCAGAACATGTAAATTCTAGCCCCAATTTAGTGGTGGCGGTGATACTATCAGCGCTGTGATCTATTGTTTTAATAGGAAATGGACTGAATGCCTCTTTCAGACAGTTATTGGCTATTCTCGGAAAGGATGGGGCAGTGTTCGTTATGGATAGATCATAAATTAGTATACTCGAATACCGAAATACGGAATGTTATCGTCTGCCCTCACGTCTGACCCGTGGGATTAGCAAACAAGCACATTATGTATTTCGACTATCTTTTAGCGGAAGAGTCGAACCTGTGCAGGGTGTTATAGAAAGGTCTAGTCTTATTTTAGGCTATTGTTATGGGTATCATTCTGAACAACTATTACGATTTCTGTTACAGCCTGTTTTTCGAGTACTAACTTCAGATCCCTTAAGTCGTATAATTTAGCTCGAAGGCAGAGATAATGCTCTGCCATCAATCCGGCTTGTAGACACCTTCAAAGGATATTTTGATTGCGAATGCGACAGATTTTTCAAGGATTTGGATGGAATTTGCTAGACGATACTGTTGTAATTTCGAAATTGCAACCAAATTCCGAGTCTCAATACTGTATCTGAAATAGATAGATAGATAATATTGTATTTGAAATAAATTGATAAATAAAAAAACATTTCAGAGATTGAGAATCGAGCTATCGGATGCTCAACCGCCACTCACATTATAATGTATACTCATAGTCATGCTGACCTGTCTCTCGACCGGAAATTACAGTGGTAGTATGATATTTTAACTAAACTTTGTTTGGGTAGCACTCGGTACATTTTGTATTCAATCTACCATATATCCGGTTTCCGGATCGTGAGTCTAATGTTTAGTCTCGTAGCTTGGGGACTTGACTATAAATTCACCTATCTTAGGCGGGGCGTTTAATTTGAGGTGGTACTTGACAAATTGCCACATGGCAATAGGCCGTTTATCTTGCTATTGGTAGACGACGCGGCAATTCTGTAACGTGTTGTTTTGACTAAAGTTTGGCTTGTGTTTAACCGATAACCAAAAATTTCGAAAATTTACTACCAATAAATTCGAAATGACTGCCAGAATTAGTATTGTGTTTGGACAAACTTATTTTTATATTTTGTGTCCTTAAGTTTATGTTTTAAGTATTTTTTGTTGTTCTTACATGTTCAACCTAACACGAAGGATAAAAGGGGCTTTGCTCACCCTTTGCTCACCCCCTTTACCCTTCACCTAAGCTACCGCAGCATTTTGCCCAAATATTTTCTGCAATTTTTGGTCTATTTACCTATTTTGGGTAAGAAAAAAATATTTTGGTGATCATTATATTTGTTGCCCTAAAGTTTGCAAGGTACTTTAGCTACTATTTCTAATCAAGATCGACATAAAATATCGTCTTCACTCCAGTCCTCGAAAGTGTGGATAAAGATAATGTCAGTAATGGGGCCCCAGAACGATGAATAGTTTAACCAGGATAACAAAAACATTTCCGGCCTGTTTGAACAGGCGTCGGTAAAAGCGTGCCTGAATTGTGCTTTCAAATGCGGTAGAAGGCGGACCAAAGAGTTTCATCTGAGGGTGGACTCGGCCAGGCGGAGTTACAAACTTAATTTATCTAAAAATTTAATTTCTGTATCCGCCAGTCTCGTCCACTGCTTTCCAGCCACCTTAACAATGTCATCTGACCATCGGGCCATGCATGCGTATATTATCAACTATTTCTCTTTTATGTACCTTTGTGTTTTCTTCCATAACTTCGTGACACTTGCCTGTCTTAGAAACTTTCCAGTTGATGTAATTGTGTGTTTTGTTGTGAATAAACGTATGTCTATGTCTGTGTCTTCATCTCCCGCGTGAATTTAAATATTGAGTGAGAAAACACAGATAGCCTGAGATAGCACTACATTAACAGTTGCGCAATTTGTATATATATTCAAATTCCAAAGATGCTGAATGTATTTCGCAATACAAATATGCTTGCCTCTTGTTGTTACCGTATTTACTACTTATCACCGACAATTTTTTATTATGCAGCTGAAATTCCCTGAGCGCCGTAAGAGTAATTGCCTCGGTTATTCAGGGTGTACCTATCGGTAGTAAAGACAAATGAAAAATATATTATTCATCGTAGATGCTTGAAAGACGTCAAATATTAAAAGTTAACCCTTCACTATGTAGGACCACTTTTGGGCGAAGGAGGGCAAAGAGAGTCCCATAGGTAAATGTTTACTTTCATTTTAAATCAAAGCTATTGCATTGTTCTTTTCTCATTAGTATTTGGATGTCCGTTTGGCACATAAAGTAGAAGTTATGGAGAAATTAAGGTGAAGCTGATCAACTCTTTTTAACAGATAAACTTATTTTTTCTCACATCCTGTAGAGGAGGCTAAGCGGTTTTCTCGGAAGCCTCATTTCGTATTCATTTGTTGATTATTCAGGATAGATAATTAAATTGTGTATCTAACTAAGCAGACTATACGTAGAGGTTTATGCATTGTATCACAATGCTTACTTGTATTGTCAGTTTCAATCTATGTAAATATGTTCTTGGTTTTTAAATGGATTAGGTATGAAGTTTTATTAAGTAGGTAATTTTCATAGAATCGTAATATGCATGTGAGTTCTATAAATAAATATTTTGCAGACAGAGTGTTGTCAGCTAAAGTTGCACAATTCAACTAGTGCATTTTCAATGAAATTAAAAAATATTAGTTTTTTACCCTTTAACCTCTCAAAAACAAGGGGAAGTTGGGACGGGTCGCGATTTTGAACCTAATGCCATGGTAATAAAATTTAAAGCCCATAAAGGAAAAGTGGCGTTAGCTAACGCCGGTGGTATTCAAGAGGTTAACAGGCCTAGTCATTCAGATTTGTTGATTGGCTTTGGACTTTAACGAAGGCAAAAGGTTGAATATTCTGTGGGCACATAGATAACACAGCCTTATAAAGGGATAACAGATGTAGCCTATATATATCCCCACCGAAGGACTTAGGCAATACAGGAATGCGAAATAAGTACTACAAACGTCCAAACATTTATCAAACAGACATCAGCCACTTACAAAATGTGGTAAATGCTCGACGATTGGTCAAACTCTACAAGCATTGCCAACCAGGTAGCGCACTTTCACGTACAGTTTTCTTGCACTAAATCTCAGGAATGATCTCCCCGCGACAGTTTTACTCGAACGTGACTAGATTCAGTGAAGTGATCCACTTACGGTGCCGGTGGCCGAATTGGGAAGCTGTCCGTGTAGGAACTTGTTATTATGCACCTTGTCCCAATGGGAATTTGTCGAATTAGCACAAAAAAACAGTGTAGCAAAAATTAATATAATTAATGAATGAATAAAAAAATAACCTATGCCCCTTTGCGCATGATGTCTCTTTTAGTTGTAAACTGGCCAGCGATGGGGCAGTAAGTAAAATAGTAAAATCAGGAGGGTTACCACAACTTATTATGCCGATTCAACTTCAACTTCAAAATATTTATTTCAAAATTGATTCTTACGAACACTTTTTGAATGTCATTTGAATAATGCAAGAAATACTACTAACGCTTTGGAAAGTGTTACGGCAGCGGAGAAGAAGCTTCGCAAGAAACTCGCACTCGCACTGCAACACGGCCTACTTTTCTTTTCTGTTTCTTTATTTTTTTTAAAAATAGGTCTTGTGGTATTGTCGTGTGCGTGGTTCTTATGCTGCGCTGGAAAATCTGAGCTCCGTACTCTTTGTCATAAATGTTAACATCTAACCTATAATATTATGTTTTTTTAACAATGCCTTCAAATTTCCTCTGTGACAAATTTAATAACTCTTCCGGTATTTTGTTATAGTATTGCTAATTATTACAATACTATAACAAAATACGAGAGATATTAAATTTGTCACAGAAGAAATTTGAAGGCATTGTTGTTGTTGCATATGATGTTTTTTTAACAATGCCTTCAAATTTCCTCTGTGACAAATTTAATAACTCTTCCGGTATTTTGTTATAGTATTGCTAATTATTACAATACTATAACAAAATACGAGAGATATTAAATTTGTCACAGAAGAAATTTGAAGGCATTGTTGTTGTTGCATATGATGTTTTTTTAACAATGCCTTCAAATTTCCTCTGTGACAAATTTAATAACTCTTCCGGTATTTTGTTATAGTATTGCTAATTATTACAATAATATAACAAAATACGAGAGATATTAAATTTGTCACAGAAGAAATTTGAAGGCATTGTTGTTGTTGCATATGATTGTTTTTTAACAATGCCTTCAAAGTTCCTCTGTGACAAATTTAATAACTCTTCCGGTATTTTGTTATAGTATTGCTAATTATTACAATACTATAACAAAATACGAGAGATATTAAATTTGTCACAGAAGAAATTTGAAGGCATTGTTGTTGTTGCATATGATGTTTTTTTAACAATGCCTTCAAATTTCCTCTGTGACAAATTTAATAACTCTTCCGGTATTTTGTTATAGTATTGCTAATTATTACAATAATATAACAAAATACGAGAGATATTAAATTTGTCACAGAAGAAATTTGAAGGCATTGTTGTTGTTGCATATGATGTTTTTTTAACAATGCCTTCAAATTTCCTCTGTGACAAATTTAATAACTCTTTCGGTATTTTGTTATAGTATTGCTAATTATTACAATAATATAACAAAATACGAGAGATATTAAATTTGTCACAGAAGAAATTTGAAGGCATTGTTGTTGTTGCATATGATTGTTTTTTAACAATGCCTTCAAATTTCCTCTGTGACAAATTTAATAACTCTTCCGGTATTTTGTTATAGAATTGCTAATTATTACAATACTATAACAAAATACGAGAGATATTAAATTTGTCACAGAAGAAATTTGTAGGCATTGTTCACAAATCACAAATCAAGTTCTAACTTTAGCTAGTCTATAGTAAGGTTGGTTAATTTTATTTCCGCTTCTTAATTTTGTATTTCGCTTGTGCCTGGTCAACATTTTAGTGAAAGTGGTTATGGTATTGCTAAGATACATGATATTTTCATAAATATATTGAAACGGTACAATCATAATGCTAATTTCTTTGAACTGTTCCCTCAGGGAGTTACGACTGCGGAGGCTATAAATTCTGTTTAGGAACCTAATCTGCTCCACAAAATTACCATGACCATCTTAAAACAAGTCTTGGTATCAGGCAAGTAAAGCCCATTATGGCGTATTGGAATATAAATGGTTGCCCTGGTAATGTTCTTGATTTGAACCTAATCTGAATCGCTAAGAGGTTGTGGCAACCTCCTGGGCTAAGTTACTTAATTCATGATGATTCGTGCCGAGAACAAGGATATGTTTGAAGTTGAAATATTAATGCTGAGCGGTTTATTTGGAACGCATTGTAGAAGGACGTGTCTTTAATTGCAATTACATATAAATCCGACTTGATTGTTTAGAAGTTTTATATTTCGTGTGATATAATTTTATACACATAAAGGATACAAGTTATTATTCATACTTTTTATTGCACAGAAATCTTAATAGTAAGGTAACAAAACATTTTATGGGCAAAGGCGAGCTTATCTCTAAAGAGAGATTTCTACCAGCGAACCTGGTAATATTTCCTGTAAAATATTTCTAATGTAGACGATGCAGTGAACCCTTGCAGGCATTGCATTTGTCTACTTGTGTACAAAGTTTTCAAACAGAATGCAACCAACTTTTCAATTTGTACGAGCAATTTTATTTTTGTGCGAGTTGTTGCTGAAAATGTAATTCGTCCTTACGTTTTGCGAAAATGGAATAAATAGAAGAAACAATATAAAATTTTAAGATCGTCTCAAAAAAGGCGTATTTGTTTTTCCGCTGTAATTTTCCCGTTTCACGCTAAGACTTAAAATGCTTTGTACAACCCGCTTAGCTGAATTTTACAAACTTTTCCTCGGTAGAAACAAAAAGCCAGAAACACGAGGCCTCAGCTTTTCACTCAAGGCTTCATAGTTATGGAGATTGCTGTACTACATTTGTCTGTGAGTAGGATTTAGTTTTTATAGATTTACCTGAATAGAAATGTAAACTCCGAACGTTTTCTGCTTGAAGTTAGGGAAAACGGATATTCAAACCAGAATTTATTGCCCATTCGTGAATATTTTCAACTTCTATTTCCAATTTTGATAATCTCTTGCATGAAATATTTCAATACTAGTTGGAACTAACACAAGTTCATTTATTCGGCCATGGACTGACTACGTCTCACGCAAAAACGAGTATTGAACTGCTGATTATGTGTGCAATTGCGTGCCTCTGCCACCTTTTTCACATATTTTCGCTCGCTTTTTAAGGGAAAAAGCGTGAAAATATGCCGGTTTGGTTTCATGTTCCAAGTTGGAAGAGAGGGACTTATTGCTGTGAGTACTCGCTTTCAAAATACCTAAACGAAAACATTAGGTTGCATGAGCTTTATTGATTTTATATAGCTTAAGCTTCGTATGGGAGTGTTGGCCACAAACATTCTGAGTAGTTGGGTCGGCAAATGCTAGAATTGCGAGCATAAATCGGCTATCGATGAATTGACTCCGTATTCAGGCTGCATTGTTGTTTAACTCGAAACTTTGCCATTTTGAGTTATACTGGCTCGTAAAGCGTATAGGAAACAGTTCGCTTTGGTCGCTACACTATACACAATTGTATAGAAATCGATTTAACAGGCTGAGAATAATGAAAGTCGAACCTTGAAGACAGGACCGAATACTATTGGGCGAATGAACCTATGAACCTGTCATTTCCATAAATAGCGCCAGTATGACTTTGAGTATCAGTCAAATCTTGAGCTGTCAGATGTTTGTCGGGGCCGGGTAAAATTATCATAGTTAGCAATAGCATCGCTTGACTAAAAAGCCCCTGATTCATTCCTTTCTATTCTAATTTCATTCATAAAACAACTTCAATGATAAATTGATCCCGCTGGATGAAGATGTAGCATTGATAAGTGGGGTAAGAGAGTTCTCGGCAATATGCGACCCGGACAGACCGAGGGTCCACTTCGTATAAGAAATGGCTCTATTAAACGTACAAGTGGAAATAAATCTGCAGGCAGTATAAGATACTCTATTTCTTACAAACTTATTGGATACCAAATTAAGTTTTATTTTAGAAGAATTGGGCCTTTTTTAGAATTTAGGAAACAGGATGTTTACGAAAGGTGGAGCCAATTTCCATTGTGCTATTTAGGATAAAAATTCCAAACAATTTTACTATGAAAACTAAGTAAATGTATTGCCCTTTGTTGGCAGTGGCATACATAACTAGTTTATGCAAATATTTGTCTTTAATCCCCAGATAAACGCTATTCATATCCCTTTATTGTATAGGTATTCATACTGCCCACGGGATACAATATTCTAGATAAGTTTTATTACAAATCGACTCACCTCACAATTCAGATAAATTTGCAATTCAAACTTCTGTTAGATAAAATGAACTCTCATAGTAATAAAGACCATTTTTCATCCATAATGAATAGATATAGAAGTTTAATCTCTGATTAAAATACCATGGCAGGAAATGCTAGAAAATATATAATGGCAACATAAGTGACAAATAGTGGAGTAATGCGTGTTCTAAAAGACAAACCAAATATTTTATATACAAAAACTCGTAGTATGTTGCCATCTATTATTTTCTAGCCTTTCCTGCTTAATTATATATACCCGTACATTTATATGTACATGTGGCAGGGATATGATAATATTAAGGACTTCATCAAATCCCTAAGTGATTTGATCAAACCCCGGGAAATATATGATTTTAACATATCCCTAAACGGATTTAGGGATTTCACGAAATCCCTAAACAAAATCCAGTGAGTTGATCGAATACCTATACAATTTCAATGAATGTCAATTCTAGTTTTTACCGTGCCCCCTTCTTATTACACTAGAATTTCCTAGTAATAACAAAGAATTTCGAGCCATATTGGTTGCAATAGGTCACTTTCTGTCCGAACACTAAAGTTAGGTGAGTTATGTCACAATTTTATGTACTACCGGGACAAAAATACATACGAGAACATATTTATGTATAAGCGTGTCATTGCATTTGAGAGCGGGAACTGTGTCAGATCTATAAAAACAAGTTTAAAATTTGCATTTAACATAATATGCTTAAAATTAACATATATATACAGGCACCTACATTGCTTCTGACCCACACTAGGATATCATGTGTCGTGGGAACCAGAAACAGTCACATCACACACATATAAACATCCAAGACCTGTTTTTTTTTCTCTCTTTTATCCTCAGTCGGGGATTAAACCCGGGACCTCTCTCATGGGGGGCAGCATACCTCTGCAGAGCCACGACCGCAGCGCTGCAGAGGTTGTTTCGGAAGAGCATACATACACACACATACATAGTCACAGACAAGGCCTAGATGATGAGGGACTTGATCAGTAACTTATTGATTAAAATTTTAACAAATTCGACCGGGATGAGATAAGTAATCGCCCTTAACCCGGTTTCAGATGTTGTGCTAATAGCGACTTCAGTCGGTAGAGTTAAAACCTGTTGTCGAATAACCGAATATCTCGTGATCAGATCACTAATGGGAACACGGTCCCAGCGGGACTTGTGACGCAACAAATGGATTTCTGATTAGATGATAAAAACTTTCTTACCATCCAAATTGCGTTTATCGAATGATTCACGAAAGCTTGGGCATGTAGTGGGTACGTGCGTACCTTGCTTTTGGGAATAATCTGAAATAGTTATTGTTATTTCTTTTATCTACACACGTACCATAAACCTTCTTTACTGCGTACAAAAACCGCACGTTACGATCAGCATAATGTTAAACTACTTGGTAAAAACTCATTTCTTATCTGAGAAATTACACATTATGAGCATAATGTGTAATTTTTATACATATTTTTTATTTATTTATACATTATGACATTCAAATTTCGAACGCCGACGCCTGCCTGTGTGCCGCCCCTATTTTGTTTGTGAAGTTGGTACTACTGAACAAGCTAAACAAGTGCAAAGAAATTATCAATGCCACCTTGCCGGTCGAACATGCGGTTCCTGAACACATTAAAGAGAGCTTATGATATGTGTGTAGATAAACTAGTGTATGTAACTGTACATAATTAGGCATTAAAACTCTCGAGTGATATTATTATGAAACTCGCCTTCGGCTCGTTTCATAAACCCACTCTCGAATATTAATGTCCTCCATTATGTAGCAGTCACATAAACTACTATATTGTATACATTTTGCTGTGGTTTTATGGTATATTTAAGTACCTAGGTAAATAAAGTTCCTATCGAAATTAACCTAATACGTGGGGCGCACTATAAGTTTCCGGAATGAATATGAAAAAATACTAATAAAGGTACAAAATTAATTTATTGTTTTTCAAAATAATCTCCCTTGGCGTCTATGCACTTTTTCATTCGATGAAACCAGTTTTGAAAACTTTTGTGCCACTCCTCTGTGGTGACCTCTGAAACGTGTTTTTCATACTCCTCGACAGCCTCTTCTGGTGATGAAAATCGTTGACCGCGTAATTGGTTCTTAATTTTTGGGAACAGAAAAAAGTCACAAGGTGCCAGGTCGGGACTGTATGCAGGATGACTCATGAGTTCTACATTTTTCGCCTTCAAAAAGTCGTTTGTCTGTCTGGCCGTGTGAGAACTAGCATTGTCGTGGTGCAGGATGATACGGCGTTTACGGTTATTTTTACGGAGTTCGTCAATAACTTCCGGCAAACAAATGGTCGTGTACCAGTCACTATTCACTGTACGACGATTCTCTAAAGCAACAGTAGCCACGTGTCCAGTTTTATTAAAAAAAGAAGCAATCATCCGCTTAGATGCACTTTTCACGCGCGCCACTTTGGTTGGTTTCGGCTCATCTTGAAAGACCCATACGCTCGATTGCTGCTTTGTTTTGGGATCGTAGCAATAAATCCATGTTTCGTCACCTGTTACTATGTCCCACACCAAATTTGACGCACCTTCGTTAAATCTGGTAAGCATGGCACTGCACCAAGTGACGCGGTTCGTTTTTTGAGCCTCGGTCAAGTTGTGTGGGATCCACCGCGAGCACAGCTTTCTCAAACCCAAATGTTTGTGTAGGATTAATTGTATTTGACTCATGCCTATTTCTAAGGATGCGCGAATTTCATGGTAGGTCACATGCCTGTCTGTTTCAATCATACGGCTCACAGCATCGATGTTTTTGTTGGTCACAGCGGTGGACGGCCGACCATCGCGAGATTCGTCACTGAGATTGATACGACCACGCTTGAATTCTGAAAACCAGCTATAAACAGTTGTCTTGCATGGTGCTTCATTGCCAAAAGCTGTTTCAAGCCGAGCGATGCTCTGTTGAGCTGTCAAATTACACTTAAAATCGTAGAAAATCATACTACGAAAATTTTCCCGAGTTAAATCCATGTTGATGCAGACACACAATTTTTTAAATGGCGCCAAAAGGTAAAAACAAAAGGCAGTCAGATGAAACAAACTGCATTCTACAGCCAAAGAGTTCTATCTTCAAATGTTGCAATAATTTTTTAAATATTGTTTATGTAAGTGGCCAGTTCCGGAAACTTACAGTGCGCCCTATGTACATAACAGCCATACATCGAACTTACGATAGTTTTGCTTTTGCCCGCGGCTCCGCCCACGTGGTATTCGGCTTATCGTCATGCTTTGGAATGTGCCTGAAGAGGGAGTAATTGATTTCACGACGGTTTGTGATATGCTTAGTATGCTTGGAGCCAGAAATCTATCTTAGTAAATAATTAAGTACTCCCTTTTCTGGCACGTTCCAAAGCATGACGTAAAACCGAATATCACGCGGTCGGAACCACGGGTAAAAGCTATTAAGCTGTATACATTCCAAATTTCATTCAGCCATTTCAGCGTGAAAGATTAACAAACATATAAACACACAAACACACACACACACAAACTTTTGCAATTATAATATTAGAGGATAAATAATGTTATCTTTAACCAGTGTTTTCGTCCAGAACATAATTGTTATTGTATAGAAATATCAAAAAAATAAGTCTAGGAGATCGAAGATATCCCTCGACTTGCCATATAATAAAATAATGTACTGCCATAATGTACGTGCTGATCTGTGCCTCTGAAGGCGTGAAGGTGAAGGAAGGACATACGAAACCAATATAACTATTTCATAACACATGGTTTACTCGCAAAACTCTCCTAGCATTATTGGATTTTATGTAAGACCGAAGAAGTTACGCTTGAAGAGATTTTAAAAGATGCATGAACTGCGGTAGTGCAATATTGCAGGCTGCACGCTCATGATAAGGGTTTTACTTTATAGTGTATACGCCTGTCCATTCCCAAATACTTAACGTCTCAAACTTACACCCTATGCTTCGGTGTAAATGGCTTACAAGCATGTGAGCGCCATAAAAATACTCGAGTAGTCTTAACGTACAGTGTTAATGTGGCCTCATATAAAAGCCACATGAGTGGGGTAATTACCGGAAATTACAAATAAGTGATTTGCAATAACAATGTAGGCTGAGTTTTGATACATCATAGCTGTGGAAAAATACATTGCAAGCTATATTATACAATGTACCTATATGTAAAATATGTCGCAGGGCCAGAATTATTTATAACTGGGCAATGGTGGAATACGTTCCCTCTTTTGGCTGTGCTGTGTGAATCGATAAATAATCTGCCGAAGAATACAGTGTGTAAAAGAAAAGTGAACCGTACTCGATGGGTCAAACGGCGCCCTGTCACTAATCCTCCGCTGTCCGTCCATCAATTTGTATTTCTGTTGCCGCTGCAGCAACAAATAATGAACTTCACGAGATTTTATGAATAAAAGGGGATCCCCATACAAGAGCATGTTTTAACACCAGCTGCGATATAACAAACCATAACATGATTCACATGGTTGTAGTGGCGCCATTGGTTTGATATGGGTTTCGCTATCTTTTTGTTTTTGTTGTATTATTTCTAGTGATTACGTTTTCCTGTACGATGGTACGGAACCCTTCGTGTATGAGTCCGACCCGCACTCGGACAGCTTGTTTTAATTATCTGATACTCTCTGGATAAGCCAGAACTCACGACATCCCAGACGCTACGTGAGATTTGGCCTATAAATGGATTCACCACTCTCTTACTACTAGTAACTAAGTTTGTATTCTTTTGCCACACGTCTCGAATAACGAAATTGGGAGAAAAAGTATATGATGCTCGCCTGTGTCTGTCTTAACAAGGCTGCTCCTTATCTTGAAGCTACCAGGCGACTACGAAAAGATCCACAACTTCTTGTCGGAATTACAGACTTGGCGTTTATGAGACAATAAGTACCTACTTAGCTGTGTATACAGATAGACATGGTGTTCGGTGAAATTAATATCGATCAACCGTCTTTCGAAGTCACATAGGCTTACCGTAAATAGGCCATCATTACTCTACTTTTGTGTTTCCTTATCAAGCCAATACCGTGTGTCAAGCCAGGTTGATTTCACTTTTTTAAAATGCTTAGGGATTAACATTACTGTTGATCAAATATTAAATTATGTTTAGACGATGTGTAAGGAAGGAAAGACGCGGTCAATTTTACGTTTATTTCATCACCATCTTGTAGACTTAGAATTTACAAGAGTTACAAGTTTACCCACCTATACAGGTTGATTGGTTATTCGATACATATATTATTGAGAGTTTAAGCAGAGTTCATTTCCAGGCAATTCAGCTCTGTCGTACCCTGTTTGAAAATTTATGATTTCGAGTAATTTAGGTTAGGTCCTAAGACGTTTTTATATTTGTCACAAAGTTTTAAATTACAAAAAAAAATATAATTGGGTAACTCTTAGACTGTCGTTTGATAGCTAAAGCAAGCATATAACGTTAACAAATATAAGTTTTGGCTCCCAAATATATTAAATATTGACCAAATTCGGTGCCCCTATATATAGGTAGTTTTACAGAACCATATTGGTTGCTTTAGGTCACTTTCTCTCCGAATACTAAAATTAGATTCGTTAGGTCACTCTTTTATGATATAACCTGGAGCCGAAGCGAAGCGGAGCGAGGCTACCCCATGTAGTTTAGTACAAAATAGGGTGTAAAATGTTGGTGTGAATGTATTTTTTGGATGTCCCTTTTCACTAAATTTGGTTAAAAACATAAGCCACTAGCTAATACATCAATAATTGATGCAGTGGACCCATCAATACACGTGGTGAGAAAAAAATATCTAATATTAAATTTTATAACAGTGATTTTGAATGTATGGAATTGAGCTTAAAAAACTTCCTTGTTTTATCAGCTATCCACCATGGTAGTAGTTTTAAACAAACTTTAATAAAAAAAAAATGGTGCCTTAATTGCATAGAGGTGGAGAGTGCTCTACAAGGAACATTCATCTGTTTTGTATGGAGAATTCCTAAATGGATTAAGAATTTCATCCCAAACGATCGGTCGAAAGTCCCCATTCAATACAATATTACTTTTAAAAAGACTTTTCTCTCGGTATTACCATACCGTACTACAATGGTGGGAAATCCATACAAAAGTGAATGTTGTTTTTCTGGGCTATGAATAGCGAGTACTTGAAAATTAGCCTGACAAAGTGGCTACTACAACAATGTCTATAGCATTAAAGAATATTTAGACTGTAAGAAATATCTTTTTTACAAAAATTGTGACATTTTAAATTTAAATCATGTAAATCAATAATCGCTATTTTAATTTTTTAATTTATTACTTTTCATAGATAAAATATTTATATTAACATTGCGCTATTTTATCAATTAAAATCTAATAACTGTTATAATTTTGCATGCTTTACATAAGTTAAAAACACTGCACATATACACTGCAAATAAATTTAATTTCAATTCCACTACTTTGTAATGATTATATCAGTTTTTTATTGTTCTAAAGTTTGTGTAGAACCATTTATCATGGTGGATAGCTTTTACAATAAGGAAGTTTTTTTTAATAATTTTGTGCGTTTAGTTCCATACAATTTTAATGACAAATTCAATGTTATAAAATTAAAAATGAGTTTATGTTTAAGAGTGTTCTTTTACTTTAAGTTATTCCAGCAGTGGGAACTTATAGGCTAGTAATAATAATAATATACTAAGTAAGCTCTTTCGCAGAATCATTGATGTACTATCTATCAATCGACAGTCAAAGGATTACCCAGAGTAATTTGTTTTTCCGTAAATTCTTTATGACAAATTAAAAAAAAAACTAAGTTACTCGAAACCCATTGCTTTCCGATATGTAAAATTTGCTGGAAATGGGCTTTACTTTAATCTCTCGTAATATATTTATCTAATAACTAATCATCCTGTTTAATATCATGACATAGCGGCATTACCGATCATAACATAAAAAACGGCTTAGGACCAAAATTTTGCCAAATTCAACCAATTGCCGAGAAAAAAGATTTAGGCTAATTAGCGCTCTCCAATTTAAACACAAAAGGCCTTTTTATTTTTACCGGACCTCACGGTGTTTTCTGTGGAGTCTGCAAAAGTTTCTTGTACCCCAGATGTTAGGGCTTAGTGAAATAAATGATCTTCGTGAACTGTGAAACAGACTTTCGGTGATTTCAGGATTATGAGTCAAGTGTCTCTTGCTGTTAACAAGCATACTTTTATAGTCACGCTTTTTCCAGAATAGGTTGGGAGAGACACCTACATTTTAGCAGAGGGCTAAAATGTAGGTCATTCATTCCCACCGGTCAGGAACTTTGCCTAAACTTGCTCAGTTAACCTATATGTATGGAGAAATGCAAAATAAAGTCGATGAAATCATATTCATCCTTTTCCTTTTACTTATCTACCTATAGCCTCATACCCTGTAAGGCTATTGAAATGCGACTCAGATTGCTAATATGCGAAGGTGTAATACGATGCTCATAACAAAGTTGTGTGAAGTCGTTAACCGAGAAATTACAACGTAAACACGTTTGGTGTGGCGAAAGCCGATTAAAGCGTTCTCGAATGTGCTCGGTTTTATATCCGTATGTTACAGGTATGGGTATTGCATATTACGATGGCGTGTGAACCTTGATTGTGCATACCTGCATATGCCTGTAAGTTCGTGCTTGCCTGAAAAAGTGGATTTTTGCCAGGCACAAAATAACACCTTGCATAGATGCATCTTGCTGACCTTCATGTACTCGTTAAGCAAGAACTACTTCTAAGTATGACCTGAGGCGAGAATATTAATAAAATATAAATTGCCTTAATTTTGCTTAAAAATTGCTTATTAATAAAATAAATGTAAGAAAAACTCATTTTAAATTTAAGCATATTGTATAATATAATGATAATTTCTCTTATTTTAGGGCATCCATTTCTGGATATAGACCTCCTCCATTATAAGCCAGATCTTTCTGGATTGTGCCATCCGCGTCCAAGTTTTGCCACCTTTGTCGCTCCACTTTCTGCGTGGCCAGCCGAGGGTCTCTTGCCGTCTCGTGGGTACCAGTTTATTATATGTTTGCTACATCGATTTTTCTTCTATCTTGTAACGTGTCCATTCCAGCTCATTTCCACTTAAGTGTCGCTGCTGGGGAGAATATTAAATAAATAAAACATATCAAAGCAAATCCTCTCAAGAAAAGTCCATCTAGCTTGATGTAGTTTATCTACTTACCTATTAAGGCCTCCGCGGTTAGACCACCGGATAAAACTGCCGGGCAGGTTTTGGTGTAGAGGCCATAAGAGTATTTGTGACTCACAGCAGCTGAAAAGATGCCGTGAAATGGTTACGACTAATTGAACTTAGGTTGAAAAACTCCGATATTCT
Organism: Argyresthia goedartella; assembly: GCA_949825045.1. Taxonomy (NCBI): domain Eukaryota; kingdom Metazoa; phylum Arthropoda; class Insecta; order Lepidoptera; family Argyresthiidae; genus Argyresthia; species Argyresthia goedartella. The sequence goes on from OX463823.1 coordinate 13,228,672, forward strand.
CTCAGCTTTTCTATTTATAGATACCATTAGGGAAGTGTTATCTAGATCCAAATACGACTTGTTTAGTTTACAAAAATTTAAGCATCACATATTATAATTGCTGGCTGTTTTAGATTGCAATGCGATGAAATTCCTTAATCGGTGCATACCATGCATTGCATGCAAATCCGTATGTAAGCATGCATGCCATAAGGTGATGATGAAGGTCATGATTACACATCAAGCTTTGTTATCGATATTAGCATAGGCACACATGTAGTTTCCCTCATAGGCTAGCCATTACACACTCTATTTGGAGAAAAATAACAAAGCTCTAAAGTAAGGTAGATAAAAAAATCACCGCTCGCCCCCACCGAGGCAGGCGATTCAGGCGCTGTGTATTACTAAAAAAACCTGACTGGGTCTACCATTTGGGACCCTCCATAGAAATGTATGTGTACAACAGACAGTCAAAACTTTGCGTGTTTCTCTCCTTGCAGGCTCACATACCACCCACAATTGTGTAAAATACATATTTTGCCTGCAGAGTGAGTCTTTATCGCCGTCAGGGATGAAGATATTGACTAACCTGGTTGCTCATACTGGAACATCCCTCCAATGAGCATCAGCGCACATAGTACCAATGTGGTACCTACCTACCGATCTGCCTCGTACTTCCACTACTGCTCCCGTCGTTACCATGACTCCCGTCACTGACACCGCCGTTACCTCCACCCCCAACGCCCCTTTTGTGCCGCTGAAGCCTCCATCTTCTTCAGCTGATTCATTTCAAATGATGCCACTGGAAGAACCAATGCCCAAACTGATCCAGAAGTGATGCAAGTACTAGGTGAAGACCCTACTCTTACATAAGAGTGCAGTTCTGACCACCAAAAGGACCTGGCAATCAGATTAAACCATATTGTCACATCCGATCTTTCTAAAGAAAACCACAAGGAACTGAAGGCTAAATATCTTGTCCCTGTGAACCGCAGACTTTTACAGGAAATCCTGAGATAAGCGCCTCCTTGATTTAAGGGCAATTAAAGCGTCACAAGGGCATCGAAATCAAACAGTCTATATTATTTGCTGTATCAGCGCTCAGTTCGGGAATTACACAGCTACTGGCGTTGAACCAAAAATACTCGAGAGATGTTAAAAGTACTAATGGACACCGCTCACATCTTAGGAGATTTAAATCACTGTGACTGAATCTTCAGTAGATTTTTCATACTTTCTACGAAGATTGAGGTGGGTTACCTGAGGTGGGTAACCTGGAACATCGAATCATCAAATCAAATCAAATTTATATCCCAATGAAGGCTTAGGTCAAAAAAACAGTTTTATTTATCTGAGATACAAAAAGACTGCACCGATGCTCACGCTCGACAGGGGAGGGATGTCGCCTCATTAAACAAAAGGAGATACTCATTTCATTTCATGTCCATTTGACGTGGTGTCAGGCTGTCAGCCCCGCCAAGGCCAATTGTCAGCCCGCCATTTTTGTACATGAGGAGTTCGCCAGCGTCGCTTTTGAAGCGTTCGCCGCTTTGTGAACACGAGCCCACGAACCGTCGCCGCGTGCTTCGAGCTGGTCAAGAACCAGGCGAGAATCTATCTAATATCTATCCAGCCGTCTAAGATAGATAGAACAACTGGCGTAGTGTCATATAGCGGATTTTTTAAGGAACCCGCTTGCGAGGTCAACCACCCGCAGTCCTCCCCCCATTGGATGTGACGTTGTGGCAGCTCTTGGAGAAAGTGTATCTCAGCTAAGTTCAGTTATTAAGATATTAGTTTAAGCCCGGCCACCAACGAAAGGACATTTGTGTTGTTATTGGTAATAAACTTTGATTGGTAATAAATATTTTTATTGGCGAGGGACTTCTCAATATAACAAATTATAAGGTTTTAACCTTACGTTAGAACTGTATCGTTTTTCTCCAAATAGAGTGCAAAATGGCTATCGTATGAGTGAAACTAAACATTAAACATTTCTAAACATTTACATACAGGCACTTACATTGCTTCTGGCCCCATGCTAGGATACCCTGTGTCGTGGGAACCAGAAACAGCGACGTCACACACTTATAAACATCGAAAGCTTGGAGTTTTTTTTATTTTTTTTACCCTTAGCCAGGGATCCAACCCGGGACCTCTCGGATGGTAGGCAGAGCCACAACCGCTGCGCCGCAGAGGTCGTCTTGTGTACTACAAGTGTACCTATATGCTAATATGTTCGATCGAAGCTCTTCGTGTAATTGGGATCGAACTACGCTTCTAGTAAGTTTATTTAAGGCGATACCTCGTCCGTGCAAGGGTTCCCATTACTCCAGGCGGAAAGTGCCGTAGTGTGAGAGGGACGGAAAGGGAAAAAATGTCATAACGTAGCGCTAAACCAAAGAAAATTTGTTTAAAAATAAACTACGCTATTTTGTTGATACGTTTTTTAAGGAGAGTTTACTAATATTTGATAATTAATTTTGAACCCAGTTTCACACTGAAATTAGTTAGGATTTCAGAATTACACGAAAAAATAATAACAATTTAGAGGTATTTTCGTAATTAAAGTCTATCGAGAAAATTTCATTCAATCGCGTTTTCCTTTAGTGAGAATCAAATAATCAAATACACTTTAATCAATTAATCAATAAACGTTAACCCAAAAATCAAATCAGTAGATGACTTCATGGTGGAGTAAATGGATTCGAAAAAAAACATTTATATATTTACACGAGTATATTGCATAACCTTGGTCGTAGTACTGAACATAAAACCTTTGTCACCTCAGCTGAAATGTGGTGTACATTGTATCTTCTAACAATGTACAATGAAAAGGTTTTGCCATATGCCAATGTTCACAAATAACAAAGTTTATTCGACTCCGAATAAATATTATCCGGGCAAATAAACAGACATATTTACGAGCAGATGATATGACAGCTTCGTTCGCGTTTCGGCCGGACCTTTTAAATTTGCGTTGCAGTAACACATTGCTTGTTGTGCAAAATAGTCACGTAATATTTCATGTGTCGCCCGAATCGCTGAAATATTGTGCGGCTAAAATGAAACGTCTGGTTAATTAATAGAGAGGCGCGAAAAAAAGCCATGGCAAAAGCATTTTCCCCGCGAATGGAATTATGCACTTAGGTACTTTTTAAATGGGGCTGGTTTATGATGTTTTTATTTTTGACCCAGTAAAATATTATGGCCGAAGGGTGGGTGTATTGATATTATTATGTCTTTGAGTTGACCTAGCCACAAGTGCTATATAAAGAACACAACACTAAAGGCTAGTTATTAATTAAGAAGTTTCATATGTTTGTAGTCTAGTCTACTCTTTGTTTATCTATGCCCTATGTCATTTTACATATGGTTTGTACATCACAGTAACTGCCTGCCTTCTGTGTAAAGGACTTGGAGACAAAAGAGTCCTCATTAAAATATTTTTTTAGCTTTGTGAAACGCGTCTCCATAACTTAACATAGGCTTTATTGTTTACTGTAACGGCTAAGGTGAAAACTAATGCAACTTGAGCTAGCTTAGTTTTAAAATCAGCTTTACATGTTATCCCTTAAGATGTTGCAACATCTTATCTATCTATGCAGATAGCCAGTATATCAAAGCGGGAAGGGCTCCGTTGTCTAGTGGGTTTACGCTCGCTGCTCATATAGGAGGTGAGAGTTCGAATTCGGTGCTGTCCTACGAATGAGATAAGTAATTTATCTTAAGCACATTATACGGACATTTCAACGGTGATAGAAAATATTGTGAGGAAACCTTCATTACTCAATCGGGTGATGGGCTAGCCCCCCGTCACGAAAAATGGAGTGTTAAATAACCGGCTAAACGGGGGCACAATTGAGTTTCAGCCGCCCGATAGGGGAAAAGCCGTGATGCTATATTATTATTATTCAGCTTTACAAAATGATGAAAACGAGTCTGGGCCGTCTGAGGACGCCGTCCATGTGCTGACGGAGTGTGTCTGGAACGAGGCCTTTAGGATGAAGTTAATCTGTCACAACAAAGTTTTTAGCCGGGGAAGCCAGAATGCTGGATAAATTAGCAAAAATTTACACTAGGAATAGGTAGGTAGGTAGGTTTTATATCATTGTATACATGTATTTATTCTGATTGTCTATTTTTTGTCCTATAAAGCGACATTGTCATGTAATGTATAAAATGTACAAAGCTCTTTAAATAAAGATTTTGAAAAAACAACGATAAGAAGCATTCGACATGTCACGCCTTTTTTTTCTGATTCGCCCCCTGATTATCCCCCTTCTCTCCCCCTCCCCCCATAAAAGAAAAATATTTGAAATTCTCACAACAATTTGTCTTTAAATCGGTAATTTCGGTATTTTATGCACACGGACGGACAGACACACGAGTGATCCTGAATGGCTCGGTTTTTCCTTTTAATGATACTAACCCTAAAAGTACTGTAACTTGGACAAAGAAAACAAATTTTCAACATTTCAGATTAAAAAGCAAAACGTTTGTATGAAAACGACGAAAGAATTGAAAGAAGTTGTTTATCTAAATAATGAAGGGTTTTCGGTCTAATAAAATTGGAGCATTTTCCGCTCATTCATCGCTGGCAAAAGATTTTTTATGGAATAATATCTAATACTTCTCTTCTTATTTAATAACCTTCCTGGGGGGTTACCACAACCTTAACTTAACTTACCTTTCGATTCAAATTACGTTCAAAACAAGTCCATTTCCATTCCAATTCGCCATAATGGGCTTTATTTACCTAATACCAAGACTTGTTTTAAGACGGTGACGGCAATTTTGTGGATCAAATTAGGTTCCTGATCTGAATCGGCATAAGACGTGGTAATCCCCCTGGTCTAAGATGTCAAAAGTAAAAACCGGTCAAGTGCGAGTCTAAATCGCGCACGAAGGGTTCCGTACCACCGTTCAATGGAAGCGATGGTGTGGAGTGAATAGTTTGGATTTTACACAGCAAAGTATTGTTTACAAAGTTATTGGTGCGGTTACTTTCACACTCCATGTACGTAACCAGGTGCATCCATAAGTTTGTATGTGGTATTGAAAGAATTGTTGTATGGGAGCCCCCTTAAATATTTCTTTTATCCTGTTTTTTAGTATTTGTTGTTATAGCGGCAACATAAATACATAATCTGTGAAAATTTCAACTCTCTAGCTAGCTAGGTTCTTGAGATACAGCCTGGTGACAGACGGACGGACGGACGGACGGACGGACAGCGGAGTCTTAGTAATAGGGTCCCGTTTGGAACCCTTCGGGTACGGAACCCTAAAAATCGCTTGCTTGAATGCTTTGATCGAATCGCCTTTAAGGTGAAAAGTTGTTCAGAATGGCGATTCGATCAACATCCCGGCTTAGGGGATGTCCCTAACATCCCGTTAATATGAATACACCTTTCTAATAAATCCTGTATACGGAACCCTTACATCCAACATGTCTGTGGAACTCCGGCCCACAAGCTTTACATTTCATTTCATTTACATTTCCGGCCACAAAACATTCACAGTCATAATTTAACGGCTACATTAGCGTACACAAACCATAACCACGCACATTCTCGTGAAATCCAGACGCCGGCTCGGCATTTGTCGCAAAAATAAGCAAACATATTTTTATTACCCTTATTTCAACGCTGACCAAACTGGGTTGCAAATATCTGAAAGTAAACCGAGTCATAAGAAAACACGGGGAGGACCAGTCTCACTTTTATAAGAACTAACCGATACCTTAACTGATAGTTGAATAATACTGCGACCAAAACCTAATAATAATAATACCTTGAACACTATTTACACACATTGGTGTAGCCTCAAACTAGGATTCCCTGTATCTTGGGTAGACATAGACATAGACATCATTTATTAATAATATTCATTATAAGTCGTGCAAGGGAAAATAAATTATACATGAACTCATAGTTTACATTACACAGGATTCATAAAATTATTACAATATCTTAATTATTATGTCATAAAATTGATTAATTTAAATTGAATAAATTGTAAATTACCATGTCATTAGAAATATATTAAATTATAATAAAAATATATTAAATTAAATTAATAAATTACGCTTTAAATAATGTCACATTTATGGAATATAGGTATGTCAAACACATACTCATTATAGTAACGGTGTCATCGTTCTGATAATTAGTCATTTAGTTTTAGAAATTCATCGTAGCTGTAGAGGGTCTTCTCGGTAAGCCATCCTTTCAACCTCAGTTTAAAGATGGGCACACTCGGTGCACTAGTGATAGCTTCAGGTAACTTGTTGTAGACTACCGGACCCATAACATTAATCGTGTTGCTTGTTTTAGCAAGCTTGTGCTTAATTGTAGCCAGCTTGTTGGAGTTGCGTGTCTCATATTTATGCCATTCTCCAAGTCGTTTGAATTGGTCTATATTCTCACGCACATAAATGGCCACTTGGAAAATCAGAAGGCTAGGTATTGTGAGAATTCGTAGATGTTTGAAGTGCGGTCTCGCAGATTCGTCAGTGGGTACTCTCTGGTTTCTGTAACACGAACACGCGGTGCCACTGCGCCGCGCGCCCCCACAGCTCCACGCCGTACTGCAGCAGCGAGTGCACCGTCGCGTAGTAGCACGTGCGCATCGACTCTGCTGGTAGTGTAGATGATAGCCGACTTAGCGCGAAGCAAGCACTAGCTAGTTTGCTACAGAGTTTGTCTATGTGTACGTCCCACGTTAGCGCTTGATCTACCTGAAAACCCAGAAATGGTGCATTGTGGACTTGCTCAATTTGAACGCCGTCCACTTCGACAGCCAAGTTAGGTCTTTGATGCCCGGAAAGATCAAATTTAATAAATTGCGTTTTGGTCGTATTCCATAATAACCCATTTTGGCGAAACCAGCGGCACATCCGGCTGGCCACTAAGTTAAGGTATTAGACAACGATACCTATACTTATATAGATAAATATTATACTTAGATAGATAAACAACCATGACTAGGGTACAAACATCCGTTCTCATCAAACAAATATTTGCGCCCACCGGGACTCAAACCCGGGACCCTTGGCTTCGTAGGCAGGGTCACTGCTGACTCGGCCATTCGGCTCGTTAAACGGTTAAGACTCGCGAAAGTTAGCAATTCTTTCAAGGGTTCAAGCTAGCAATTCTCCACTAGAACCTCTGGAGATTTTTAAATTTGAGCCCCACCGGGACTCGAACCCGGGACCCTTGGATTCGTAGGCAGGGTCACTGCCGACTTGGCCATTCGGCAACAAGGACTGAACAACCAAAATGAAGGGTTTGCTTCCTTTTGTTTTGTTTATGGCATTATGGCAGCGGACTTTTTATCACGGTACCGTATAATTTCGCTACTGAATGTTATTCAAGTAGTGAAAATAATAAACTAACCAACCAACCTCCAATCTTCAAAGCGGCGGCGACGGGCTAGCCCACTGCCACTCAAAATAGACTATAGAATAATTAGCTACACATGGGCACAAATTGTGCCCATGCCCACCCGTATGGGAACGGGCGTAACGCTATGTTATGTTATGTCATGTTTATAAGCGGGCATCTGTGCTAGCTCACCCAGTTTCCCACAGCATTTTGCGTATAAATTCCCGTATCTACATGTTTGTTGTTTTACGAACGAGAGATTCACTCAAGACGCAAGTTATTGCTCGTGTTTTAGAATCGCTGGAATATCCCGACAGCTTCACTGGTACCTATTTTACTTATGGTGTGAAAATATTGCATTTAAGGTCGGTCTTAAAAGTGCTTACATTTTTTTTCGCAACACAACTTTGCCTTATTTACTACATAAACCTTACGATCTACCTTTCTTTTATTGTCTACAAACTTATCAAAAGTGATTTATTGGACCATAGTTGGAGGGACGGAAGACAGGAGAGTTAGGCGATTTAGGTTCAATATTATCTTTATCTTATTATCTACTTACTACTTATCAAAATGTATTTATTGGACCATAGTTGGAGGGACGGAAGACAGGAGAGTTAGGTGATTTAGGTTCAATATTATATTGATTCGTATAAAACATTTTATACAAGGTTCTGACTCGATACGGAGTACCGTGAATAGGCCCTAATTGCGTTGCACTGCCTCTTCACATAGTAGTCAGCAATGTTCACGTTCAGTTTAATACAAATTGGATCAAAAGCATTCTAGAACTTTAAATTCAGTTCTATACTTTTGTAACTGTTGGGCCAACTTTTGATTTTGTCCAAATATTGTAACTAGAACTAGAATATCCAGTCATGGTTTGTTCATAAAATATCTTTGACTCTATTTATTAATAATAATCGTGCATTTAATATCTCGCCTCGGGAAGTCTAGGTATTCAAACATTTACTGATGGGCAAAGGCTTGCTTCCTTTGAGTCCATGGCGGCACGGCAAGACCTCGACAAGTTTTTGCCTGAGTGGCCGAAGGTGGCTAAGACCAGGCATGTGTGTACTCGAAGAAACATGCTGAAACAATGAACATTTTGTACATTTAATAATTTAGCGTCACGCCTTCTCCCATACGGAGTGGCACAGGCACAATTATGTCCACTTTGAGCAAGTTATTCTATATTCCATTTTGTGTGACAGGGGCCTAGCCCATCGCCGCAGCTATGGAGTAATGAAGGTTTCGTCACGATTTTTTGCATCACCGTTAGAACGTCCGTATAATGTACTAAGATAAATAAATTATCTCACTGGTACAGGCTCAGGAATCGAACCTGCATCTCCTGTGTGAGAAGCACGCGTGAAACCCATTAGACTACATTAGACATTAGGATTTTTCATGATGTAAACCTCCTTATCCATTGATACCAATCATAAACCAAGCGCACCTATCCAGAAATTTGTTTCTTAAGCACCCCAAGCACTTTATGCTCAGGCTTAAGAGTTGAACAACTGTTGTCACAGGTGCTTGCACTGAATCGAAAGCGCTTTCAGCTGCTGAATCCCAAGGAAATTCGATGCAAATGTAATAAACCCGCGTCTCCCGTAGTGCTTATGTAAAATGTCGCACTGCACTGGAAATGAACTTCTATTTCTTGTAACGAGATTTCCATACTTCGCTGAATCCTAAGCTGGCTTGTTATAGGATTGCCTGGTTTATGTAATTTTCATTAATTGTTAGGTTTAACAAAAAATCTGCAACCAAACAACACATATCTGTCAATTTTGCATTTCTAAATTTAAAACAGTACTAACCAAATGTATAGTAATAAAAAATGCTTTTCTGTTCCATCATGATCCATCGTAGTCGATTTACATAAAATCAGAAACAGTGACGTCATTCACTCAATAAATAAACATTACGCGCATATGCAAGCACCTATACTAGAAATTATTCCCTCGGTTTCACATGAAAGCTCTGTGACATTAAAAGTTTCAACAAAAGGTCACAGAACAGTCAGTGCTTACTTGGACTCCGTAATTCACAGACAACAAAAGCAGTAACTACCGCAAGGGTATGATTTAGTGCAACTATGGTCCTTGTAAAGAAACCACAAAACCAGGCCTCGATGGCCATTGTCCTAAATTGGAGAAAGATGAATCAAAGACATCATCTAAACATTTTGATTATCATTTGATTTATATTTAAATGGTTGCCTATTAGTAGCTGATCTGATTTCCCTTAATTTTGTTTAATGAATTGAAAATACGTAAAAGATATTAAATATGATATGAATTATCCACATGTAAACATATGGATAATTCACATGTTTACATGTGGATCTAACGTCATTTAATTGTAAATATAATTTGTACTTTGATGTAATGTTATGTAATATTTACTTTTTTGATTCCGATGTCAAGTACGATGACTAGGCTTGAGGTCGACAAAACGATGACAAATGTTCATTTCTCGAAACACGACGAATTTAATACGCAACAAAGCCCTTAACAAAGCCGCATCAACTATAGAGCTTTTAGTTCGCAGCTTAAATAACTGCCCTTGTAATGTCAACTTGCGTTAATAAACAGTTGGTTTTGCCTGCCCGTTTGAGTTTGTCCTTTGAAAGTTTTCAGATTTCGAGAGCCGTACACACAAAAACTTTTATTATTTACTTTATCAATGCGTTATATTTACATCTTTGTCACCATTTACTACTTATATACTACTCAGGATATTGTACAATGTACTCTAATCTCTAAAAATCTCTAAAATCTAACTTTATATTATACTGTCGATCTGGCAAAAATGTAAAAATAAATAAATAGTACATATTTCCAAGTACGAGACATATTTTATATCATTTAGATAAGTGTAAGTTAAAAGTAAATGTAGCTTATTAATGTCCACATCGAGGGGCACAGGCCTTAACACGGGTACAAGTAAGATTAAGCCATATTCCAGAGCTATTATTTTGATAAGAATACATAATTGTTTACGGTTTTGTGTGGGCGAAAATACAAATGAAAATACAATACTATTTCACTTTCTAGAATAGTCAGCTATATAAGAGATTGCTTTGCTTTCTTATCTGTATCTTCCTCAGTTGTGGGCGTATAATCCCTATAAATCTCACCGGTCAATAACAAAACGACTATCGCTGCGCCGATAATATCAGTATGATTTGCAAGTCAAATAGAGTCAAGTACTTACAAAAAGTGCATTACGTACATTGGTAGTATAGGTAGTAGTGCAAATAAATTATCGGCTGTTCACTAAAATGTTCGAAAAATCGTGATTCCGGGCCAATTATAAGACTTTTATCAATTGTCTAAGCATCTGATTAATGGGCCGCCAATTAAAAACTTGTCAAGGCTCTCCGCACGGCCAAAGGTTCATGGGACCGCGAGACCTGTATTCAAAATAAAGATAAACATAAACATATGTTTACATACAATGTAAATGTTTATGTTGCACATACATTGCTTCTAGCCCCACACTAGGATACCCTGTACGACACAGGGTACGTGGAAACCAGAAACAGCGACGTCACACACATATAAACATCCAAGACCTGTTTTTTTTTTTCATCCCCAGCCGGGGATCGTACCCGGGACCTCTCGCATGGTAGGCACAGCCACAACCGCTGCGCCACAGAGGTCGTCAAAGATGATTCCACCTTCGAAAGATCACGACATCCCTTTCACGCCCATGTCAAATCTCGACGAGCAAGGGTGACGCAGCGTGTCGTATGAGTGGAAAAGCTGTTGCTAAAATATTATCATATTCTACCAGGCAGCAAGTCCGAGCGCTAATATCCGGTTATTTCGTACCGTTGGCATATTAATCAGTGTTTCCGGACCCCGGTTCCGTTGATGTGTGTTATAAGGCCGTGTAGGCGCTTTGGTTTCAAGGCCCATGTTACGTTAACATTCTCCCACATTCTCTAATTCAAATACACGGTAATGAAATTGCAGTTTCTGTCACATTGACGTCTAAATGTGGGTCCTCGATATTACCAATATTCAATTCCACCGAATGTCTCTCACTCAGTGCACAGTTTGTTAACAATCTTTTAAATAGGTACCTGCTTGGCTTTACTATTGTTTTTTTAATTACCAACCTTTACCTATATTATTCGATTTGATTTTGTTATCATGTAGCAAAATATCTGCTATTATATTAATATTCTACTATGAGACTATTAGTCATATAATAGATTGAAATGTCTCCATTAATTGTGACAATTTAGCTCCACCGCCGTAATTGGATGGATGGTTATCTGTGTAGAGTAGGCGATGTACAAATCAATGTAACGTTACACTGTGTGCTATGTTTAACCCTAGAACACTACACTAACCATTCGCCGATTTGACGAATAAGCGAAAGACAGTTTGTTTTATCGCGCGTGCGCCGCGCCGATCATCGCTATGCTGCTGTTTAACGAAGTGTTCGTCAAGATATTTCGATGCTAGTCGTGTCCGGTAGTTGAGTCAGAAACTGAAACTTTTTTAAACATAATTTTTATTGAGTTTGTGAATTTATTTTATAATTATTTACAGTATCATAACTAAAGAACCCTCAAAAAGAAAGCTATTTCGTTTTGGGAATTAATTGTATTTAATTGTAATTATAAAAAAACGAGTGTGCTTTAGACCACACGACTGAAATAAAACTTCTTTAGCGAGTTTATATGTATATAATATATACATGTATGTACATACATAAATATATATTATTTTTCTAAAATTACCTCATGTATCCGATAATAAAAATAATGAATAAAAATAAAAAATCTTATCAAAAATTATTTTATCAATGAAAACCAATTTAAATATTTGTAGAAAATATACATACATATACAATAAAATATATATATAAAAAAATGCTATAAAAACTGAATGATCTCTAGGTCAGGGTAGCGGGACATCGATGGATGGTGAAGGTTGTACCTAGCCGAGGGAGGCCTATGTTCAGTAATGGAAGCCAGTAGGCTGAAATGATGATGCTAAACTTAAGTCAAATTAATTAGATTAAATAAGCGCTATTTATTCTGACTGCCATGTAGCCTTAGAAACTAAGTTTCACCTTTGAGGTTAATAAATACCCTAGAGTGCTATACCTCGTTGGATAGCTGATAAAATGTAGATGTTTTTAAGCACATCTGCAGAGCAAGTGCCATAATATTTTTTTGAGATATCCAGAAAAGTTTTTTTTTTTTATAATTTGTACTTATTTTCTTAAGTTTCGATCGTCTACAATGACCTATTTAGTTAACTTACGTGCAATTTTAGTCATTGAGGTCATTAAGCATCTCATTCTTCATGTAAAAAACCAAAAAAATAATCATTAGAGTCAAAAAAAATCAAAATATTCAATTCATTAGCCGAAAAATTGGGCATTTTCATAAAAAAAATTAAATCTCGAATATCTCGAAAATGGTTAAGTTTAGGATGGGGGGTTCCATAGTGAACTCATTTAGAAATGATGTGTAATACACGCCCTTAACGGATCTAGGTCGACTTTTCCTGTAACCCTGTAGATGGAGCTAAAGAAGTTTTACTTCATTCGTGTTGTTTAAAGGTCACTCATTTTTTTATCTTTATGTTAGTGTAATAAAAAAACCAAGAATAGAATAGAAAGATATTTATTGTTTTTCATTTAGTTGTACAATCTTATGTCTCCCTAGCGGAGGTGTGTTCTTACAAATTCTGTCCTGTGCGGGATCTGTTTGGCGTTAGTAATTTAAATTTAAATTATATTTCCAGAACATTGTTCGTCTGTACTTGATTAAATTATAGGTACCAGTCACGCGGGGGTAGCGCTCGCTTATCAAGCGGTTTCAACCTCTTGGCTCTGGCGATCTGCGGTACGACTACTCCCCGAAGTCTGCTCGTAGGCATCAGTGGGGTGTGCTGGTTGTGTCGTGTGTAGGTAGTACCGGCGCCGGCGTCGGCGAGACCCTCAATTTCAGCACAACGGGCCTTGGCGAGAAGCTCATTGTGAAGGTCTGAGACAGGGACGTGCCACGGATCCTCGTTCAGCATTTCCCAGACGATCTTGCTGTCGAGACAGCGGGGCATCTGGGCCGCGTTCTTGTAGGCTGTTCTCAACGTCGCTTCCAGTTTATTAAGATTTGTCCTGCTTACTCTCGGCAGCAGCTGCACTATCCCATAATCTAGAATAGGTGCTATGCAGGTCTTGATTACGAGTAGTTTAACATCCAGGTCAACTCTCGATCTCCAGGCGATGATAGGGTTCAGCTTACTCCTTATTTGTTTTGCCTTCTTAGCCGTATACTCAGCGTGTACGTTCATGGATAGCCTTGTGTCGAGATGGACGCCGAGGTATCGCACACTCTTCTTGTACTCAACAGTCTGGTCTTATAAAAAAACAAACTGTGATACATTAAAAATCAGAAAACAAGCAGATGAGACTTTACGCAATTTTGAGATTCGATAAAATTACATATACTTTGTTAAATTTAATACTTTCATACTCCAGGCAGGTAACCAGGTTCATCCATAAAAGTGTGTGTGTTAGAAGTTCAGATTTCCACCAAAAGAAGTTTGTTTGTTTTTATAATAATTCCACTTATTATGTATCAGTTATCATTTGCGATTCTTAATTTCTAATGTCAACACAATTGACATTTAAATAATATATCAACACTCATGTTCTGAACGATACCTTCGTATAAAGAAACCGTGAGCTCAGTTTTGTTACGTAACGAAACGTTACTAAACGTAACAAAACTGAGAAAAAAAGCTGAGGAATCTTGATGTCAAAAAAATCTTAAAATTAAATAAATTGATGGGTTTGATAAAATTAATGTTTATTTACTTAATTTTCGAGCATTTAAAAAAAATTTTTTTTTATAGGGTTGCGTTGTTTTATTAGAGAGTTCCCATGGCAAACTTTGGGGTCATCAAACCCTGTATATCATCTATGACCAGAGTACTTGTCAAGACGAATCAAACAAGCCCAAACTTGATAGGGTTGCGTTGTTTCATTAGAGAGTTCCCATTGCCAACTTTTGGGTCTTCAGACCCTGTATATCATCTATGACCGAGTGCTTGTCAATACGAATCAAACAAGCCCAAATTCGATAGGGTTGCGTCGTTTTATTAGAGAGTTCATGTGGCCACCTTTCGGGTCCATCATCAGACCCTGGATATCCTGTAGAACCAAAGTACTTGTCACCACGATTGCGTTGTTTTATTATGGATTCCCATGGCCAACTTTCGGGTCGCCAGACCCTATATATCATCTATGACCAGAGTACTTGTCAAGACGAATCAAATGAGCCCAAACTCGATAGGGTTAGCCATCGCGTTTTATAACAGTTCCTGTGGCCACCTACCGGGTAGGCAAATGCCCCCTTCCCCCTTGCACATTTCATATGCCCCTTGACATGCAAATGAACATAAATAATTTTACAGTCTTCTCAAGAAAACCTGTTACTACTTGATTTATATTCTACTTTAATATAAATAGATCTCCGTAGTCTAATGGGTTTTGTGCTTGCTTCTCACACAGGAGATGCAGGTTCGATTCCTGACCATGTACCAATGAGATAATTAATTTATCTTAAGTACATTATAAGGACGTTCTAACGGTGATGGGAAACATCGTTACCAAACATTACTCCATAGCTGCGGCGATGGGCTAGCCCCTTGTCACGCTAAATGGAGGCTTTAGGGCTATCAATTGGAGTCAGCCAAGTTTAACAAATGGTGAAAACTTCCAGAGAAATAAATTATTCCTCAATAAATAATTCATAACGTCTCTTGGCATCTAACAGGAGTATTTTTAGATTTTTCTCTCAGCTGAGTAAGCGTGAAGCTGAGATGCTTTGCTTATGTATTATCTATATTATAATTTTGTAGCGAAAATTGCTTAACATAAAACTTACTTTGTATGATAAAAGATGTTCACTAAAATATAAATATATACAAAGTTTTATTTCTTTAAACAAGGTGGCAAGTGAGGGCTAGCGGGCCTTAATTACCTAATATTATTTCTTCAATGCGAAGACATTAGCAAGTCATGTTGTAATAAATTAATTTTAGTCCTTTTGTCGTTGTATTCGAGACCTTGCGT
Source organism: Argyresthia goedartella (assembly GCA_949825045.1). Lineage (NCBI taxonomy): Eukaryota > Metazoa > Arthropoda > Insecta > Lepidoptera > Argyresthiidae > Argyresthia > Argyresthia goedartella. The sequence goes on from OX463823.1 coordinate 13,244,151, forward strand.
ATACTTACCTTCTCATAAGCTATGCGCAACGAGTTAGCCCGTAATAATTTTTTGGTTGTGATTTTAGTGATTTTGGTAATATCTAACACACTTTGTTGTTATAGAATTATCCAGATCATAACGTATGGTTCGTTTTCGTGACATCGTGCTGTTATAACATTGTACGCCTTATAAGGCAGCTTTTTTAAACATCATAACATTAAGACCACCTACATTCTAACCAAAGATCGAAGGAATAAACGAATTTAATTTAATTTAATTTCACTTCATTTCGATCCCTAGGGATCTTATAAAATATGTCTTTGGAAATACACTACTAAGAAAGAACGTTCAAGGTTCAGTAGAAAATGAATAAAAGTGATTTCAGAGCGCATAAAATAAAATAATGTAATTTAAGTGTACGACTCACAGATGGCTAAGAAATTCTAGCCGTAACCCTATAATGCTTTAAAATATTACTACAGATTTCTGTTATTATATGATGATGAATATTGGAAGAAACACTCTTCACAATAATACTTAAATTTTAACTAAATGGACCGCCAAGTAAACAAAAATGGAAAATGAAAATCTTTAAACCACAGAAAAAGTCGCAAGAACGATTTAAACAAATAAAAGAGAGCCTAATATGATTTGAAAAGTTTGGTATTTTTGGCGTAGTATTCTTTGTCCTGGTTGTTTTGTTTGTTCCCTAATCTTTTTTTGCGTTGGGAGAAATCTGTGAGAATTCTCTAGTTAATGTTAATCCACCTCCTCATGCAAATCATTTGAAACTTCACCGAAATAAAATAACCTTCAAGTCTTAGAGGAATTAAACTGCCATTTTGTGGCATAATTTTAGATGTCACGGTTGGTCTTTTGCTAAATCTCAGCTTACTCTAGGTATTCTTGAAGAACTGAAAAGGCTTTAGAATCATCTTATCGGAAATAATGGATTTAAGGTCATACTTTATTTTTTACTGTAGATATTTACTTATATTTAGTAAACGTAATTTTTTGCCTCTTCTCTACATTGGACCGCTGTGGGGTGGAGAAAATCCCACAGTCCCAATGTTTTGTATTGGTTTTATTGGTTTTGTTTAAGTTATCCAACTAGTACAATATTAATTATTATAAATAATAAAAAGGAATAAATAATTACAAAATTATGAACAGCGTGTTCTTTGCTGAGTTTGATATACCCATACAGTCCCTTTATTTAAGTAATCTTGAACAGAGAAATATCCCTTTTTAGCCCAAAGTCGCTTTTACATGGTTTTTAAATTGCTCAAATTTCAAAATCTCCAGAGGTATCTTGTTCTAGTGGAGAATGGCTAGCTTGAACCCTTGAAAGAACTGCTAACTTTCGCGAGTCTTAACCGTTTAACGAGCCGAATGGCCGAGTCAGCAGTGACCCTGCCTACGAAGCCAAGGGTCCCGGGTTCTAGTCCCGGTGGGCGCAAATATTTGTTTGATGAGAACGAATGTTTGTTCTCTACATGGTTGTTCATCTATCTAAATATAATATTTATCTATATAAGTATGTGTATCGTTGTCTAGTACCCAAGATACAGGGAATCCTAGTTTGGGGCTAGATCAATGTGTGTATATAGTGTCCAAGGTATTATTATTATATCATGGTTTTTAAATTGCTAAAATTTCAAAATCTCCAGAGGTATCTTGTTCTAGTGGAGAAAGTACTGACCCTTGAAAGAATTGCTAACTTTCGCGAGTCTTAACCGTTTTAAAGTACTTACAAAATTAACTTTCAGGTTCACTATTTCTCAATTCGCTTACATACTCAACGTCTTCAATCTCTTAGCACACTATTTGTTTGGACGTGGCACACTCGTCATTTGCGGTTTTTCCAGAATGTCACAAACCTGATGATTTTAGCGTTATCAACACTGAAGATAAATGAGGGCGGCGTCGTGTGACGTGATCGATGGCTAGCGCCTGCGGCGTCTAATGAGTTTACTTACACTTAACAAGAGCTTTAAAGACAGGCTCGACGTCATGTTATGAGGTAACTTCCATGAAAAATAAAAATCATTTATTGAACAATAAAGAGGGTATATTTTTTGTTTGTCCTTTTTTGTGGGAATCCGTTTCTTTTTTTTTCCCTAAATGAAGAACTATTAATTTCATAGTTATAAATAATTTTTACTTAATAACTTTTATTTTTATAAAGAAGTGTGAGATACTAAGAAATCAGGTCGTTCACAAATATAAGGCTTTTGAAGTAGAACCTCTTAGGTAGCGTTGTGATATGTGAATCTGTGATGCGGAGGTAAAATTTATTTAACCTCTTATCAGTGGGTAATTCATAACATTGGTTTTCAATTGTTATTGGCGGATTGCGCTATTCCCACAGACCAGGGGTTAGGAATATATGACGGACGAACAGTTGAAGGCCTTTTTAAACGCGCTTTGATTTATAAAGCTTTATCTGCAGACTATATTAAAATTATGTTAAAACCAATAGTTTTAATAATCCAGGCAGTTTTGTTTTCTTCGAAATACTCCGAACGAAACAGGCTCCATTTTATGTTTTTGTTTTCATATTCTTCGTCCTTCTTAATAGGCCATAGTCTTCCGAACATAAAACCAAATGTTATTTATTTTCTTCGTCTATTAGATTCGTAGTTCTGTTCTTTTTACCTGACTGTGGCGATGCCCAAAAGGAGTTTTATTATCTTCTGCCGTAGAAATAACATTTTCTGAGCTCGCGTTCTTCGATGACGTACACTGTACTGCACGATTTTTTTCTGCTATGTAGTGGTAGAGGCACAGTATTGCTTCGACAGGTAATCAGTTATTCTGAACTAATTTCAATACGGCCAAGGCCATGGTCGTAGCACCGGTGCTAATCATTATGAGAAATGGTTCTGATATTTACCTCAAAACTAAGCTTGACTGATTTTCATCCGGACACTGTAGCTAAATCTGGCATAAATTAAGGCAATTATTCCAAACCCCAGGTACTAAATCTACATCATATTTGTATTTGTATGCCGCGTGTGCATAATTTATTTATCTTCACAATGGAACTTTGAATAAATTATATATTGATAGTGAAATCAACATAAAATACACAGCCAGCATGACTTGCAATAAAAGAGTTACATTACATCGTAGTTTACGACTGATGGACATAATCATGGGTACTCCAAGCCGATGTGGCTACAGCGCCTGCAAAGGCAAATCTAGTCTGTGAAAAATCTTCCTATTAGGGTCGAAAGAGGAAAGCTAGTCAACAGATTTTGGCCTAAGTAGTTACAGTTAGGTAACACAGTACTTCCCAAATTTTATAGTTTCAGATAGGTTTTATCAGTAGCAGAAGTGAAAGCCTTTGAAAGTGAATACTTTAAAACTTATTTCCCTTGCAGCTAGCATGTGGAGGTAAATACTTGCTTCTGTTAAACTTTTTGTCGAAGTTCAAAAACCATTCAAAAACAAATGTGTTTTATGACTTAAGTGTTGGGCTGCATGAGGAAAGAACCCTTGCAGTGGTCTTCCACACTGCTGACGATGGTACATATAAATATAGGTACCCAGTTGAACTCAACTCAACAGATAAAACGAAACGATTTCTGAATCACGATTTCATAGTAAGTAATTCACTATAATTATCTCATTACCGCGGCCTCTTTGTATCGCGAGAGAGAAGCTTTGGGGCGGAAATAATAGCGTGCCCAATGATTCCCGCCCGCCCTAACTTAGGAACGAGTGGGGCTGAAAACGGTGAAATTGAGAAATATTTGTGTTTCAGTGAACGACTCTTAGAAAATAACGCTAAAACATATAATTAATTTTCCTTTTTAATGACTTTTCAACCAATTTCTTACAGGTCATGGGCTAAGAATATTTTTTTACGACTGTTTGGTATCGCACTGCAGGGCACAGTTCTCATACCGGTTCGAGCCCACATATCTCTTGCGAAGCTTTATCGATCCTACCCGCAGGAATGTATCCAGTTCGTCCCTAAGGCTTACAATAATAAATAGGAAATTATGTAATTACATATCTGCCACTATTTATTTTGTTATGGCATCTTACATTGGCAAAAATTTACCTTAAGACATGATTATGCCAAGTTGTTTGTATTGCGTCTTTATAGTTTTTTTTTGTTTTGTTATGGGATAGTGAGACAAGCTCGGAATTTTACTGCTTTCGTCTTGAACATTAATATATAGGATACTATTGGATACGAATGGCTCACCCGCGAGCCCCGCTAGGTCAATCTATAATATCCATGCAAGGCCTTTGGGGAACACCGGTGCATCGGTTCTGTTGTTAGTAGAATGAGCTTCGTTTTCTACATTGCTGTTCTTACTCCCGCGAGATGTGTTGTTCTACTAGATGTGTTGTTCTACTAGATGTGTTGTTCTACTAGATGTGTTGTTCTACTAGATGTGTTGTTCTACTAGATGTGTTGTTCTACTAGATGTGTTGTTGTACTAGATACAACTGTGTTCTGGCAACTAATTAAATGGGTGGTGCATTGGAATTAAAGTTACGTTCATAAGCGGCGATGGGCAAGCCCCTGTCACGCAGTATTATGTTGCTAGCTAAACGTTGGTTCAGCTGTGCCTCTGCCATCTGGCGTATGGGAAAAGGCGTAACTTACTTTGTAATTTGAATAACTTTGGCTTTCTACCTGGGTACTGGGGTGTGGTACTGGTGCTGGGTACTGGGATCATAGATCTGTCTTATAATAATAGCTTTTAACCATATACATTTTATAACTACTATCAAATTAATATATTTACAAGCTACATATTATTATTAGTATGCTACTAATATTTTTTATGAAATATGCCTGAAAGTACAAATTTATATGCAAAACTGGCGAGCTATTAAAACAAATAACAATAACATTCACTTTTTGATAAGTAAAGTAACTAGTTTCTCTATTGTCGAGCTAAATAAACAGGTACGAGTAGAACGACTTAAATGTAGCATAATTACTAGTTTAAAAAGCAGCTTTTCTCCGACAGGAAATGCGAAATTGTACTCTGTACACGAATACTCATTAAAATGGCGGCTTCTTTATTTATTCTTTAACTTGAAATAAAACGGTGAATAGAAATCTCAAAATAGTTTTATATAGAACACAAAGAATATAACTCCTCTTGCGTAAGAGGTATTGTGTTTTTGGAGTATAGAGCATTAAATAAACGTAGATGATACAATGCCTCTGTTACCCCGAGAGGGAAAGGGACAGATGTGATCTCTATTTTTAGGTTTATTTATAATGAAACTGCAACATTTCCTTCGTAGTCAGTCAACCAAGAATACGCCGTATTACATACACAAGATTAACGTAATTCCAAACGCGTTACATAACAGCTAATGCCTCACGATGATATATTATGGCGGGCGCTACAATAAATACTTGATGTTTGTGCCGTATAATTCGTCCGCCATTTTATGCCGTAATGAGATTAGCGTTTTAGAAAATGTTTTCGCTGCCTTCAAATAAACTTGGTTTAAATGTTTTATATATGGTATACTTATCAGTTTATTTCAACGTATTGTACCTTTAAATTATGTAGCATAATGAGCGTACGAATAAGGAAAATCTTTGGAGAGAGAAAAGGTAGGGAGAGAAACATAATCAGATTCAAAGATCAGATAAAAGGTGGGTTTTATCATTTGAATGAAAGTAGCACTTGCACTGAAAGGACTCAAACTAAGTGCCTTATCTCTGATTTCTTAATTGAGAAGTTCACTTATCAAATACTTAAGTATTTGATAAGTGAACGTATCTATCTCTGAAGATGTCAGGTACGCTAAAGTGACAGAACGAATTAACTTTGTGAATTTCTCAATTCAGAAACCAGCGCTTAGCTTAGTAGGTAGGTTTTACGTAAAAACCTCACTTCTTATATATATAACCCTTCTCTCCGCTAGTAATGTCGCTAGTTGCCGAGCGAGCGAAGCGACCGAAGCGTCTCCCTTTCAGGATTGGGCAAAAATGTTTTAATGTGTATGCCCGGATGTGTGTCCGGATGTTACCCTCTACAGGCCGCATTACTTAACTGATTCTCGATATTTTTTGTGAGCACGTTCGATAATGAAATAATGAAATAATCTATTTCATTATCTCCGTAGGGAGATAAGTGCGATTTAAGGATAAAAAACGAATTTCCCTTATTTTTCTTATACCAGGTAGAATATTTACAATAGTTTCACATACATACACATTGACATTAGCGATGTATATAGTGTCGATGTCTATAGGTACCCTTAGTTTTTTCCGGCCTAATTTTATTTTAGATAGATAGATAATTCATTTATTCATTGTTCGGAAGAAACACAAAAACATTATTGGTTATTAACAAATTACAAACTACACAAAATTAATTATGACAAAAAACATCAAAGAAATAAAATAAAATAATGAAAATCATTATAATTAAGCAAAAATTTGGAAAGTGAGGATCACTATGTGGCACTGTGACTTTATAGGTTGTTCATTATATGTATACGGTATATGTACGTTTTAAATTAAACCCCAACATCGATACCCTCCCGAACGTATCGCTTGAAAAAATCTCAAGCAACTTACGGATCCGATTTTAATCCTATACAAAAAAAAACCAATCGGATCGGACCACACCCGTCTGATTCCTACCTGATTCAGGGCTGAGAATTTTCACTTTGTTAAATATCTACATATCTTGCACAACATATGATATACACGGAAATTAAGACCTGGAGTAATGAAACTGAGAAATAAAGGAGAAACACTTTGCAATTCGGTTCGATTCCCGGCGAGCCAGATAAATTTTCTCAAATCATAGCATTTTTATATTTCTTCAAAATCGATGTCATGCTTCCTTACAAAAATACTTCTATCTCATGTAGTTTCTGATTTCACCCAACTGACCCTTAGAACAAACTGCCTCCTAATTCTAAATGATTGCTTAAGTATGATACGCATTGGATCTTAACTTTCAGAAGGATTCAAAAACTACCGTGACTTTCCATTTTTGACCTAGTCTTACTTCTTTGATGTGGGTACCAACTTGAATGTGCTGGTATCTTTACATAGGAAAGAAGTCAAGCCATTTTAATTGACTGAGCGATCATCGTTCTATTTTTAATTCCATCCAGGCCGCTGGTCAATGTCCGAACCAAGGACTGACGTGTACCAGCTGGGATGCTAACCATGTTCATACAGAGAAAACTGTCAGTTTAGTTCAATGTATTACTAGACTGACGAACATGAGTGGCAGGATTATCATTTGTTTTTAGCTGAGAGTGTTACCCTAGACTGATAGTAAATACATGAGTCTAATTCTGTGTTTAATGGGTCTTCAGAAGAACTAATATTGACCGTTATCCTCTCATTAACGACTATTCATTTTGGTTTTCTCGGTTAACTAACTTCAAAATCGAAAATCAATTACAAATACTCTAGTCTCGGCTTTTGGTATAAAGGCATACACTTGCCAGAAAGCTGGCACATTTCCACCCACACTTGTAAACTGCAGAAAACACACGGATAAATCAGCATAAGTTTCCAGTCATATTTCCCAGATCTCCTCTACCCATTTCCTTTGTCTTTTAAAGAATAATTTCCCGCTACACTTTGCGACTTGTGCCATATTTCAATAATGGCGCAAAAAATTGAAATGTTCATAGCGATCGCGCACAGAAACGCGCTATTAATTTAGCTGAAGAGGTTTCTTGCGCAGGAACTGCTATTTACGGGTCATAGGTGCCGAGGAAATTGACAATTAGAATTCATTCATGCAGCGTGTAAACGATACGAGATAGATACAACGATCAATAACATATTCTGTTTGTTACTTCAACAAGTTTCTTTACTTCGGTCCGAGCTTAAATGATGATAGTTTGGGATCAGCGCCTGAATTTGTGCGGGGCTTGATGGAGAATTTCAATTTAAGTCTAATAGCGACTCACACATGTAAGAGGTTGAGTGGCCATGATATAAATCTTGGCTAGTACTGAGAATAACCATAACCCGAAACCTACTTATTCAGGGCACCTCAAGCATGAAATTTTGAAGCCTTCAAAGAGGCGCTAGTAAACCAATTCATCGTGAAAATTAGAAGACTCCTAATAGAAGAGGAAGAACACCTAACACTCTTCGTAAGCGAGCAACAGTTGTCGAGGCGGGAGGGGCACGGGGAGGGAGGTCTAAAATCAATATACGGGCGGGATCCGCGCGCGCCCAAACAACCTCCTTATTACCAAACCTGCTTCGCCACCAAAAACTCCTTTGAATAGATGAAACTGCTGTGACGACTATTTGTGCTATTGATAAAAAGACGACGTTTCTTCTTTTTTTATTGAATTGACTTGCGTTCAATTTTCAAAACGTAAAGCTGTCATCATTTGTTACATAGTTTGTAGCAGCCGTGAAATCACAAATCAACTACGTGTACAGTAGATTAGTTGGTTACATTTGAGTAGTTAGTGGTTTAGCAGTATGTTGAGCAAACAACATACGCTGCAAATACACTATATACTCTCTAAATGCGAAGTTAGTTTTAGGTCTATTGGTATTTAATTTTGGGTATAATCTCGTAACATTAAACCCAGATGATATCTCTGGTATCCCAAAGTCCAATAATCCTGGGTTACAATAGTACATTGTTGCCCAGGTATAGAAAGTAAGCAATAGATGGACGAGTTAGTTCGCGGGACGAGCCGCAGGTGAGGCCCGCGAAAATGCGAGTCCATCTGTTGCACTTTCTACCGAGGCATTTACTATGTGCTTTTCACGCCTAATGTAAGGAAATAAAACAGGTAGAGTACACAGTATAATACACAGTTTAATTAAAAGTAATATTGATATTCGCATTAGGGCAGTTGTGGAATGACAAGGAAATGTTTTTTCCCGGAACATTTATATTAGTATTTTGTGTCATTTCGGCCGGTATGGAGTGGGATGGCGACCGAAAATAATCGACCAATAGCAGAGTAGAAAGTAAAAAAGGCCGCTAAACACTACATTTTACTTTGCAAATCTACATTGTTTGACTGTTTTTGAATTGTACTACTAAGAACTACTTTCTACTCTCATTTCAATCCATCTTTGGCCATATTTCCGAGCAGTGGCGTGAAAAGTTAATATCAGTTGGATCTCAATGACTACCATTTTTGTGGTTATTAAAAAGGAGTTTGGAATATTGGAACTCGCTATTTAAACAAAACGGTACTAATTAACATGACTTTTGGTGATATAATCTTAAACATTTAAACTATCTCATTTTGGACGTATCACCGAAATAAATTAAGTTTAATTTAAACTGAAAATGTATAAATTTTATTTTATATTAAAACTTCTAACACGTGATCAAACTTTCGCGTGTTCCGTAGAATCATGTTAACAAAAGCAAAAGCAGCAAGCAAGCAGCTCACTATCTAAGCAAAATTTTTACATCTAAACTCCACAAAGAAGATGTCAGAAAGTTTAAACTCATAATATGGAACAAACTAGCTATACAAGACCCATTTGCCATATTGCCAAGATCTTCTCAAGTTGGACCTACTTTTTCTCTACTTTCAGTCATCTCCTATTCCCACCATTCCTGAAAGAAATGAACAGCTTTTTGATATTTCTTCGCCGGATATTACTATAGCGAGGTCTTTTACAGCATTGGATTTTATGAGATAAGTAATTTATCTTAAATAGATTATAGGGCTGTGGAGGAAACTATCAATCTCCATAGCTACGGCAGTGGGCTTGCCCTCTATCACGGAAAATGGAGTATTGAATTACTAGCTAAACTAGGGCACAATTTGTGACATCCTACAGTGGCATAAATGAGCCAAAATGTTTATATCGTATATTTTTATTGCACATGAAAATTCAAATTACTATCATTAACAAAAGATAATAACAAAGGCAAGCTTATGTCTAAAAATATATTTCTTCTAACAAGCCCTAGAGGAATAAGATAAATTTGATAGCAGTCACATAGCAAACAGCCTTTGAGCTACTAAAAAGAACTATTAACTTTTGTGAGTCTGAACATTGGAAAATAAATTTTATATGTATTTCTAGTTTGCACATTGTGGCGGCTATCAATGGTTTTAAAGCTTGTGATATTTTTCCTCACATACATTATGTTTTCATAGCTTATAAATAAATCTGATCGCTCTCTTCTGCAAAATGAAGATGGTCTCAATGTCAGCAGCCCGTCCCCATAGTAGTATATTATAGTATAGTACATTATGAATTTTCCAGGGTATTTAAGCATATCTTCAACACTTAAAAGCCTAATGAGCTAATTAGAAAAACTTCATCATAATAGTGTCAACCAATTGTTTAAACCATCCCCGTCCAACACACTGCCCCCGGGCCACCATACGGGCCACCATAAGTCCTTCATTCATCAGGCCCGCGACCTGGTCAAAACTTTAGAACACATATGTTTATATATGTCACGTAAGATTGTCAAAACCGTTCGTTTATAAACTAAAGCGTTATTTTGTTATTTATTGAAAAATTGTAGACCAGACCGACAGAGTTTAGAACTTATATTTGTTATGTTTTTTCATATCAACCCAACACGAAGACTATTCGGGGGCTTCGTTGCGCTCGCCCCTCTAGTCTTCACCTAAGCTACCGCAGTGTTTGCCCTGGTATTTCCTTTGCAAGTCAACTTTAAACCAGTTCGCAAATTAACGGTTATATTATAAACTAACGCGTCATATCAGAACATCAGTACGGTACAGTTTACAATTTATCGATAGTTTGAAAACTAACGAGAAAAAAAGTTTGATTATAAACTAACGGTTTTGACAATCTTACGGTGACATATATATTGCGCAAATAGTAAAAAAGATACCTATGTCAGGTATTCGATCTATCGACTGTGAATAACATCATCATCTTCATCATCATCATCATCAGCCTCTCAGGGGATCCACTGTTGGATATAGGCCTCCTCATAAACACGACATTCAGTACGGTCGTGCGCAACCCGCGTACATTGCTTTCCTGCAATAATAACATGTTTGTAGATATTCATACAATCAATGTAGAATTTATGTAAAGCTTACATTGGCATTCGGCATTTATTTTGGCCCCGTACGGTAACAATAATACTAAACCTGGCCGTCCCCGAAATTGTATTGGACACCCGTGGTTTACACCAATGTCAAATGCATTTATTAAGGCGAAGGGTTTGTCAAATGACTATCTTTAAAGCGCTAGTCCTCTTATAGGAAACTCTTTCCAAATCCTAAAAATATTATATGCTATGAATTCATCCTTTTGCTTCAATTTGTGTGTTTGAAAACAGTTTTAAGTGAATGGAAACTTTGCGAAAAATGAAAAAGCTAGAAGATGTTTTTCACCTAAATATTGCTATATCTTAAGATCTAAATAAATATTGATATGGTTCCTGCGTCAAAAAATAGGTCTTTAAAATATCTTAAATGTGAGTGTTGGAAATTAAGAAATAATCCGTGATTTTGAAAAAAAAAACATTTTATCAGTTTCGTTCCAAAAATTTGCTTGAGGGTATGTGCAATGGCGACGGGCGGCACTGAAGCTTGGGCACTTCGAGGAAGAGGTTTTGTCGCTCTCCTCAATACTGTCAGACATAAAAATATGGCACGCCGTATCGTCATGGCATAATAAAACAAGGTTACTCCTCCCGAAGTGGCCAAAAGAGATGAGATTTGTTGGACTTCATTTGATCAGTATACTCTAATACTCAATTTCAAGAGATTTTAAAATTGAGAAGTAATAAATATGGTCGTACAGAATGATATCTATAACAATTTGACATTTGAAAGATCAGTTAATTTGGCAGAAGTCGTCGATTTGTAGGACCACAGCCTTGAGTAATTTATACCAATTTCAACTTGATACCTTTACGCGTTCCTGAGAAAAAGGGTATTGGCAGATGGACGGATAGACAATGAAGTGATCCTATGCTCACGAAACTCTTTTAAACTTTTCATTTAAACGGTATACGGTATACTCCGCGGGATGGTGACGCACACCCCGAGGAAAAGGGGAGGGTACATACATTTTAATTTGCCTCTACATATCCTGATAGATGAGTAGAGTGTGAGCTTTTTGGTATTTTTTCAATTATTTTCTTGTATGAGTTATAAAAGTTTAAAACAGATGCATTTAATTAAAACTTAAAACAGAGTTATAAATCTTTAGAATCAATATGGTTTTGGTGACATGAGTATTTTATTAACAGTTAAAAATACTACCAAGCGCAAAATCACTTTTTACTATGGTGTCACTGCTTTTTTATTTTTTTGCAGCGAATTATGAAACAGACTAAACAACATGTAGTTTTGTTTGGAAAACTCGAGTTAAGTGTTAACTCGCAGTCTATAGCTAGTCGACCTTACACTCACACGTTTGCCCTCACTGAGTCAATCGAGCATATGCGATAAAAGAATGTCTAAGGTAAACGTAAAAAATCTTGGTCTTATTTTAGGTTAGGTCTTATGTTAGGTGTTTTCAACATTATCTGCTACTGCCACCAAACCAAATCATAGGTGGGCTAGGTACTGTAGGGTCCTAACCACTAGACGATCACGGCCTATACTTGAACTCCCTAGCCCTACAGATTAGGTAGGCAATTATAAAGACGTTAATAACACCAAACTTGTGTTTATTGATCGAATATGGTTACAATTTATATAAAAGTGATCAAACTGGCTCGATAGCCATTAAGCTAATCCTAACTATATAATTTGGATCGGTCGCTGACCGAAGCCTAAGGTGAAGTGTGTCACATTGACTTTTCACATCAAAGCCTCTTTCTTTTTAAAATTACAAATTACGTAACAGTGTCAAAGCGAACACTCACTCTAAAGAGGCCCGTATACAATATTATCGCATAGACAAATATCGAACCTAACTATATACCTTACAGTACTGACTTACCTCATGCGCCCTCTGTTTCTTAATTAATAATTTCTCTGATCTTATGTGTTGCATATACCTACCGTTCTTTTGAAACTTTGGTTTCGCTGTCGGTATTTCTTGATGCGGGGGTGAGGCGGGGCTACGCGGCGGGGAACGTTAGGCCACTGCCGATAGTCGAAAATTTCTGGCGTTAACAGGGGCCTTAATTCACTTACTTATTTGGGTAAGAGATTGAGCCTACAAGTCTGGGTCTTTTAGTTGTATCTGATAAAGCTCTAAGTCAACGGACTAATATGCCATGTAAAAAATTGTACCCTAAATCAATGCGATAAGTGGGGATGGAATTTAATTTACGATTTGAAGATAGCAAAACCGTTGAACGATGCTACGCTACGACCAAAGACTATAAATTACGTCAGTTGATTGTAATCACTAACATAGTTTGTTGGACAATAGTAATAGTGATCAATCAGTTATAGCTTATTATAGCCCCAGACAAATGTTTTCAAATCACAAAATACCCTACTCTACCATTCCATACAAATAGTTATCGATAAGAAGAAATGGTTATTATATTTCTGCCTAGCCTGTGATAAAGTCACAGCCGTTATTATTACAAATACAAAGTACAAGAATAAGTTAAAATAAACTCTGCCATATTATCTCAAGCTATTTATAAATAACCATATTTTATATCCGCCAGTCGGTCCGAAGCCGCTCTTATAAGTATTGTGCAAGTTCATTTCATTTATAAATGCGACAGTTGCATATTTTTCTTACGAGCCTTTAAAACTATGAAACTGTAGCCTATTAAGATGCTGATTAAATAAATATGGGGTGCTGTTTTCATGTGTTTTTCAGGAAATACTGGGCAAATAGTAATTAATTTCTGGTATATGTAATTTGACTATATAATCTAGAGATTCTTAATTGGAAAACATGTTTGGATAAAATTTTCTCGGTAGAAAATAAATACAAAGTCAACCCTTTTTTTATGGTTTTATCCTATTACACCGCAGTAGTAAGTGAATATGACTGTGTGATAATTGCAATGTATGAACAATTGTTATTTCTAACGATTTTCAATTTGAAAGTTAATTCCTTGAAATAGTTTATTTTTTATGATTTTTTTTTACGTTTTGGCGCTTACGTTGTTTCAGATTAGTCGCGAGTGCATTATTGGCATCCCGCTTTTTCTTATTCGCGAGTAATTATTGCATCTCACTTCCACTCGACAGCGCATTTTTATTCCATCATCGCCTTAAGCAATTTGTCAAGACTCTCATGAATTTTTCAACGCGATAACAACACAACACTTCATTTGCACTCAACACACGTGCTTGTTCCAAAAACCCTACCATTTCATGATTTACTACTTATGTACATTTGAAGGGTTCCAATCGATAGGGTTTAAATATAGCCGACGTAGGCCGCATCGCACCAAAAAGGTTACCCACCCAGCCTGAATATTTTATAACAGCTGAGCACCAGATATGGTGCTTCCGCTTGACGCACCACTGAAGGTAATCTTATTACCGCTTCTTTATACCGAAAACGGGAAGGTTAGGTATAACAAAAAGGCCAAATACACGAATAATGTAAAAGTAGATGGTGAAAAAATGGTGTACGAGGCTGATCACTGGGCATATTTTTTAATGAAAATGTGTATGGTATGTGTACCTATATACCTTTACCTGTAGCTAAGTATTAATGGCGTGAATCGGGATAGGTGGCCGAATTGACGCGTTCTGTTTGTTTATAATATTTTTATGATTTTCAGAGACACGTCTATTTGTTACATTTTATTCATTCATATATTTCATCTCGCTTTTTCTGTTAAAGGGTGCCAAAGGCACGTAATCGCGCCCACGCTTAACCACAATTTTAATATTAGCATGATAGCAGTTAACTCATCGCCCAATTAAGCATAGCCGTGTTTTTTCGCAGCAGCAAAACATACAAATCACACTTATTCCACGCTTTGTAGTCCCAATTATGGAGGAACATAAAATGTGGAACAGTTCTATATTTTCTACCAGCGTGGTCTTGTTCCCCTTGTTTTAGTTGTTCTTATCTCGACGCCGGGACTTATGAGTGACAAGGACAGAGTCCCACCACTTTTTACTTCGTGAACCCGGTTTAATAGGTTGGAACCCTCTCGCAGCTGGCAATGGCTGGCGTTCAGGAAAATCCGACATCTGCCACCAGCAGCCGTATTCGCACGAAATAATAATAAAATCCAGCGAAATACACGGAATCCCTCTAAGATGAGGATTCGCTTCGAAGAATCCTTTTATTTCAGCGCAAATGAAAATAAAGGCATCGTCAACTCATTGAGTGGGGGACGCACCACAAGTATAAGATCTCGAGTCTTACTGGGGATCATATTATTTGAATTGTCATATTGAAATCACATAAATATTAGGGAATGCAGAGCGAATAATAGTGACCGTTTGACTTAACAAAAAACAGTCATACCAAATGCTCATCCATTACCCACTTTCAAAGCTAAGAGGCTCTCCCATATGTCCAACAAAAAAAGACTAATGCTCACAATCAGTCCAAGAGAACAAATTGACCGCGAACTAAAAACGACGACTTTTACAATGTGAGAGATATTCGATTTCAGGATTGCAGGTCCAAAGTACAATAGCTCTTTTCCAAGAACGATTGTACGGGGCACCTACACTGCAGAGATAGACCGACATTTTAGCGGTGTTTAGAAAAAGAAAGGAAATCACAGCCGTTAGCAGTAATTTCAACGTAAATCCAACTGTTGGGCGATCTGCCAACACTTTTGTCTTTCTGTGTCGTGTAATGGGGAAAATCTCGCCACGTAGATACCTGCTTATGCCCAGTTACATGTACCAAACAATATATATGTCACCGTAAGATTGTCGAAACCGTTAGTTTATAATCTAACGTTTTTTTTCTCGTTAGTGTACAAACTATCAATAAATTGTAAACTGTATAGTACTGCTTACGATATGACGCGTTAGTTTATAATAAAACCGTTAAATTGTAGACTGGTTTAAACTGGAATTGCAAAGGAAATACCAGGGTAAACACTGCGGGAGCTTAGGTGAAGACTAGAGGGGTGAACGCAGCGAAGCCCCCGAATAGTCTTCGTGTTAGGTTGACATATAAGAACAAAAAATGTAAATTCTAAACCCTGTCGGTCTGGTTTTAGTTTACAAACTAACGGTTTTGATAATCCTACGGTGATATATTTACCCCTTCTCGTATATTGTTGATCCAGTAATATCATTTATATATTTATATATATCTACTTTAAGAAGTGTAAATACTACGGCCTGAAGTGTAGATCCATATACATTTTGTGTAACTACGTGTTCTCATATATTCGTAGAATGATATTAGTATTAGTAATAATGGAAAACAGACAACGAATTCAATTAGCACATGTACAGAGGCAAGTTATCCCCAACAAGACATTTATCCTGAGAGATTCTCCTGACTTTATCGACCCAGGGCCACAGTTAAAGATAGTCGAATTGGGTATATCTCCAGAATCCTCATTGCACTTTTACTGTCATCTCTCGCATCTCGGATACTCTCGAAAGTAGGTCGCGGAGACGAGCGGGCCATTGGGTGTTATGGGTCTCAGCTACCTCCTTTTATCGGTTCCCATTCGAAACCGTATAGATATCACATCAAATCTGTGTGTATTGTAAATATAACTCGTCATTTGTAAGCTGGGCAATTTTCTGATAAACTAAGGCGGAATAATAAAGTGAAGATATTATAAGTTTTCACTTTAATCGCAAATTACATCGTGGAAACCTTCATATGTCTATACTGTAGCAAAACTCAGTACTGAATTTGGCCAAATGTGGGTGCGTCAGCCTCTGCCACCCAGTATGAAAAATGCCGTGACGCCTTGACAATTACTAGGTAACTACATCTACACCTAGTAATTGTTAAGACGAATCAACGAACTCAAACTCGATAGGGTTGGGTCGTTTCGTTACAGATTTCCCATAGCCACCTTCCGGCTTCATCATCAGTTCAGCTGATTGTCATGACATGGAGCTTTATGTCCCAACAATACGAGAGGACAGACAACCGTCATACTTTTGAATCGTATTTCGATTTTTAGTTTAAATGTTGTAGCTAGGTAGAGCTTTTAGTTCGAAAGAATAGAATTCAATCGGATTCACAACTTTGTACTTTCTTTCTAGTAAAGTTAGTATCGTGGTGTTGCGCTTAATTTAGGAAAGATGGCGGTATAAGCTTTAATTTTCTAATAACAAACAAGGATTACAGGTCTGTTTATGTTTGATCATTTTGTTTTATAAATTGTTTGAATTTGATAGGTACTGCTCTGTTAAAAACTTCACGTTTAATTAATTAAATTAATTAAACATAGCTCATTAATGTCCCTACTGAGGGGCACAGGCCTTTACCCGGATACGCGGGTTGTTGGAGGGGTTCTACGACTGCTACCTATATACCAAGTAGCGTTAGTAGCCGCGACCTACAGAACCGAACATCCGATAAGTACTTAAGATAAATTAATTATCTCAGATTCCGAACCTGCATCTCCTGGAGGCAAGTGTGCCATTAGACCAAGGAGCTCTTTACCTATTGATATTATATTTAAATTCGATACCCTTGATGTTGTTATAATTGACATTGATAAATGTGTCGGTTAATCGAAAATGTGATCCTCATCAATACCATGATATCACAATGTACTTAAAATTTATTACGCACCTAAAAATCCGTTTTTTTTTCATTAGCTGGCGAAAAAAATGCGGCAGTGATACCATTATAAGATATATAATTGGACTCAGTAGTATACATATTTTAACCGTAAATAAAAGACTCGTATCACTAAAAACCATATCTATTCCAAAGCTAACGATGTTTCATAACATACCCAAAAAAATAATTTATAAAAAACAACACAGATTTTTTTCTCGAATCTCAAATGGCATCAATTGGGATTTACCTATTGACAACACTGTTTTGTGAGGCCTGGCCACACTGGACGAATGTAGTGAACGGAAGCGACTAACTTAAAGAAAAAAGTCTGTTTCCTAATTATTATTAAAATTATTTCGTCTGATAAGCGTTATGTTTTATTTCAGTAAGCACTGAGGCAAAATCTTAATCTACATTCCTCGGATTATTGGTGCGGCTACTTTCATACTCCATGTACAGAACCAGGAGCTTTTACGAGTTTGTGTGTGGTATTGATAGAAAATGCAGTCGGGTTATTTATTTTTATAATAATTCTACTTGTTTGAGAAATAAATTGTACTCATGGCCACGTTTTGGTTTCTTTTATTATTCCTTAAAAATAATAACCGTGTGATCTATGGATTATATGATTTATTAAGCAAGGCTGAAATAAAACGCGATTGAAAAACATTTGATTGATGGTTTTATGACGAAAAGCAGGTTTTTAAGATTTTCATACACCTTTTGACACCTGAATGACTGACAATACAAATGATTGCTCTGTCAGAGAAGAGTTGCTCACGTCCGAAGGAAAAACTTGGTTCCTACAGCCCTTCATTTCCTCCCGGGTAGTGGTAATGCTCATTAAGCAACAAATTATTCTCAAGACGCTAATTTCCAGGTTCTCGCTGGTAAATTGTGATCTTTCAAATACACTTGTCACTGGCAAAATAAAAGATATTTATTTACACTTGTATTTTGGCTATTTTTATTTATGTTTTTAAAATAATTGCAATTAACTTTAATTTTGAATACAAATCGAATGACAGTGCAATTAATTTTGTTATTCGATATTTCACTGCTCTTAGCCACACGCGCGCTATCTGCATCTTAGTCTTGATAAAGTGCACGCCATTCTCGAAAAACCAATTTTGGGTTTCTTTTTTTCAGCTAAAGACTGTGCTTTACCTGTATCTATCTATATCCTCACTAGTGCTCCACAAAATTTATTGTATCGTGTTTGCTAAGAACTGTCCCTTCACTCTACTTCGGCTAATATATAATGTTCGATCAAAAATCGTGCTTTTATTCATAACTGCTTCGCATCCCATATATAATAGCTAACGCAATCAGGCAAGGACCGCAAGGATAAATACACTAACTTATTTAGTCTAATACACCACATACCAAAGTCAGTCGCGCTCGCCGTGACTCCTGGTCACCGCTCGTCCAGTGTGGACGCGCCATGTGTCAAATGTAAAAGTGTTTTTTTTTTGGCTAATGGCTAAGAAATAGTCGTTAGTATACCCAATTTTGTATTCCGGATTAAAGTTCCTATGTGTTAAATAGACCAATCATAATCTAAAGAATGTATTATCAGAAATGGAATAATTTGGCACTCTTTTGTGTTGGAACCCTTAAAGATTAAGGGTACACAAACCAATGAACTCTTCTTTCTCAGACGGAACATATAAACATTTTCTAATTCTGACATCGGTCGAATGTCGATTTAATGATAGTAGATTTGTAGATAAAAGATTACGTCATTTCGGAAAGCTCGCCAACAATAGATGATAAAGCGTCGCTCGGTATTCAGAAGCATTTCATTTGTACACAGCGTTTTACCTAAGATACACCTTTTAGGGATCGTACAGTTCTGATTCCATGAAGCATAGAGTCTGAAATCGTGCAGAAACGGTGAACTTATGTTGAGCAGAACTGTACGATCTCTCGGTTAATAACTCACCGCAGATTACTCAATATCGGGACTGTCATTGTCGGTTCCGGTAATATTGTGATTGTGACGAATCATTCAATATAGGCCCTCGAACTGTGACGTATGCTTCAGTATTAACTCTTTAAAATGAAACATAAACATCAACATTTACATACATTGCTTCTGGCCTCACACTAGGATACCCTGTGTCGTGGGAACCAGAAATAGCGACGTCTAACACATATAAACATCTAAGACATGGGTTTTTTTACATCCACAGCCTGGGATCGAACCCGGGACCTCTCTCATGGTAGGCAGAGCCACAACCGCTGCGCCACAGAAGTCGTCTCTTCTCTTTCTTCTTCGTTCTTTGGTTTGCCATGCGAAGAGAGATCCCATGTGTTGAGGCTGAAGCACTACAGTCACTGTGCACTTAGAACATCTTTATTGTTCACTTCATCAAAAACAAATAACAGATTTTCGTGAAAACTGGCAACATGATGTGCGAGAGAAATAAATTGAAAGTCGTATGCAGAAAAAAACAAATTACTTTCACTTTTAGGAGCTGTTTTTTAACTTGACATTTATAAATGAAGTTAGCGTGCTTTATATGATGAAAAATATTATTCTTATAGCGTTAGATGAAATGGTAGAATTACCACATAATAGGACGCAAGTTAAAAGTCACAGAATCCTATATGGGCAGATGATACCAAAGTATATAAAACCGAATTCAAAAGTTCCGTTATTGTATCCATTATCCATCCATCCATCCATTCAATAATGCATGTAGTGTATGCACACCTGAACCCTACTTACATCTATAAAAAGCCTCTTTATTATGATTCATGACTCAATATACAACTGTCTTTCGAACATGTGACTGCCTCATTCCACACCTAATAGGCCGATCCTTACATGGCGACCGTGCCAGGCCAGCCTACCTCTCGCGAGGTAGTGCTGTGCCGAATGGCGATTAAATAATTTCAAATAATATTTAAATAATACTTGAAGAACTTGGAAAAGAGAAATATAACGAAGATAAATATATAGAGAAAAAGAACGGGATGACCTATGAAGAGACCACGACATTAGCGGATTGCAGCCAGAAGAAGACGGATAAAAAGAAGAAAGAAGATAATTATAGAAGAAAGAATATATTTACACAAGAAGAGAAAATAAAATATTACAGAAGATTTGTGCTGCCGGGTGCCGGGCGATTTCCTAAGCCTGATGATGTGGAAGCAGGGCGCTGGGCGTAACCGTACGGGTCAAGCGCAGCTGGGAGATGTACGGATCCCAGGATGTGCTGACTCCGAGCGAGCTGCATGCGACACGGGCGATGACGGCGTGGCGTCAATGTGTTTTTTGGACAATGGGTTTTATTATACGTATGACATGTAAGTAAATTAAATTATTTGTCGATTAGTATATTTAAGTTTTGGCTAGATTTTGTATTGTCAAAGGGTTGACGATACGATCAATATTAATATAATTATTTTTCCAAATGAAGATAGCATGAAGTAACTAAAATAGTATTATGATGAATGGCATAGAACGAAAAGTTAGTAGTACAGTATAGTCAGCAAGAGAAGTGTGAATGAACGATTGATATTATTTTTTAGGAATGGAGATATTTTTGAAAGCCGAAAAGTAAATAAGTTAGACACGAGTTATTTGGGATGAGATGATTTGACAGTAGTTTTTTTTTTTGAGGAGATTTTGAAAAATATGGGAATAATGTGATAAAAAGTGTGAAGTAAGAAGTTGAAAGTATTGTTATTTTTTTTTTGTTTTATAAACGCTAGTATTTTTTTTTATATTGCATCATAATTCTGATTTACTCCAAATGTACAATCAAGTACATAAATGATTCAGTTGTTCATTTGACTTGGTAACAGTCAAAGTTATCCAAAAGTTAAGTATAGAAATTCAATCCAGTGTTCGCAGGCGAACCAAATATGGACATGCTACACTGCAGAAGAAACCAGATTAGATTAGAACATAACACATGTTTTGATTACAGAGAAACAGAATTGTTATTATAATAATTAGTAGTTCATGTTACCGCAGTGCGACTTGTATAGAGCGAAAGATTTTAGTTTCATGCGACTAATATGGAAGATACATAAAAGGTGATGGATGATTGATAGCGAGTTTAGGGTACCGCAGAGAGATTAAGTATGAAACCATTTTCAAGTTATAATACGGAATGAATTTGAACAGTATGAAATGAATTTTAATAGTATGAGTATGTATGAAAATCAGTTGAGTGTGTGTAATAAATATTTAGTACGCTAAATAAGTACGTCTTAGAGAGAAGATAACTTGAGTTATTTTTTTTTGTGTGTTCAGATTGTTATGTTTCATTAGTTTTTCAGAATAATTTACAGATAAAGTAGTTTAACCTCAGATTTAAAATACATTACTAACGACGGAACCACTTATGTTAGTTTAATTCAAAAGTTTGTTTCGAGATTGCATTTACATTTATTTTACAGATTGCATTCGAGTTTATTATCAGAATTATAGTCTGACCAGCGGATATGGTCAACTTAGGAAACTTCATAAAAGTTAGATTTTGGTTTAGTGTTAGAAAGGTATGCAAGGCATAGAATGGAATGTAATGAAAAAATAATATTTTTGTTTGTGGAGACTACACTTTTAGATAGGTGATTGATAAATAGATTTCGTTTGCAAATTTTTGAGTTATTTGAGTAGGCATTACATAGGAAAGTTGTATTTTTGTTTGGATTAGGGAATGTTGGTTTTTGTCTTTAGGATTAAAAAGTATGAATTTGAGAGAAGGTGTGGAATGTGCAGGATTGTTACTCTAGGCCACAGAGCAAGTTAGTTGGGAACACTTCGTTTGTTAAGGTTTCGAGAAAAGTTGGAATGATCATCCAATCTTTACAGAATATCTTAAAATTCGAAGGATTCGTATTGATTGAGTATAAGTTATGTTTTTAGTATGGTACGTAACTATTGGCGAGTCCGATATGTTATTGTATTTTCATCAAAGTCTCAAAGGTACAAGGTACAAGGCACGAATCCTTCCTCTTCGATCATGATGTGGACGAGTTTCCTTCGTGAGAAAGTTGGATATCGATGACCTAATAAGCTCGCGAGCAGGCTCAGGCACGTAGACCTGGAGCCAGGTACTAGTAGTATATGTATTTAAGTATTGTTATAATAATAAAAGTACCATAAGACGTCTATAAATAAATAAATAATAAAAGTACCTATAAAAGTGCACTCACTATAATGTGAAATAACATGGGATCCGGATACCCCTAAAAAGTACCTATATGAAGTGGAAGAAAAAAAAAAGGAGACTTTGATTGATAGCGATTGTTTATGAAAAGCGAGTATATTCTTGATAGTTTTGATTTATATTTTTATAAGATGTGACGATTTTCTTTTGAGATGGAAGTAGGTATGTAATGGATAAAGAAATAAAAAGTTGATAGTGATTATGGAATAAGTTTTGACAAAGTAAATAAATGCGTGAAGAAAGGAAAGAGATTTAGAAGAAATGAGAAACGTGGAATTTTGAAATTGCAATTGATTAATTGTTATAATTTTGTGTAAAAGTTCAATGTGTTAAAAATAAATCGTTCTAATGTTTGATGAAGGATTGAGAAATGTGTAATTTTGTGTTTGCGTTTCATTAATTTTATGGTTTTGTGTTATTTTGTTTAAATGTATAAAATTCGTTCATGTCGTCAACCCTACACCTAAAACAGATAGATATTTTGGTTTCGTGTATTTACGTGTGTATGTACTTATTCGTTTATTTCGTGTATTCAAAATTAGTTTTAGAAAATATGTAACCTAATGTTCTTATGTAATATGCAAGAAACCCAAATTCAGTTCTTTGTTGCACAAAGATATATAAAAAGTTACATTTGTG
Source organism: Argyresthia goedartella (assembly GCA_949825045.1). Taxonomy (NCBI): domain Eukaryota; kingdom Metazoa; phylum Arthropoda; class Insecta; order Lepidoptera; family Argyresthiidae; genus Argyresthia; species Argyresthia goedartella. The sequence goes on from OX463823.1 coordinate 13,267,572, forward strand.
GAAAAAATATGTACAGATGCGAGCCTATATGTAAAAAGAGATTTCTTCCAGCAAACCATGGCATGATAGGAAACTTTACCATGAAAGGATTAATTCTCGAATCGAATAATCGGTCTTCGGAAAATACTGTATTGTGATTTCATGCTGTGCTTTGTTTCTGGTTTCCATGACATAGGCCCTATGTCATGGAAACTATGTCATAGGGTATCCTATTGCGGGGCCAGAAGCAATGTATGTGCCCGTATGTAAAAGTTTAAATGTAAACTGTTGCTTAAATTAACATGTTTGCTAACCTACCACGTACAACTTCTCAAGTATCCAAAAACAACGCCAACCGTCCTGTACATAAAATTGTAGTATCTTAAAAATTTAAAGCCGACTGAACCAACAGAAAACTTTTTTCCTAAATATTAAAATTAAAAATTTAATTTATATTTCGAACGCTTCGCGGATGAGTTGAGAGTACGGCCTCTGTCTTCTTTAAAGCGGGCATTATGTAAATTGAATGAATGAATAAATTACTCAGAAATTAATGTGGAGAATTAAATTCTTAAGCACTTTCTTGTTTTGAGAAATAAACGCGTAACATGATTGTTCCTTGCTGTTGCGTAATTGGGACTGTACCTATAATGTAACGTGTCTGCAGTCTCCTGGCAAATATCTTGTAAATCAAGTGTTTTGATTGTTTATTTAGATTAGAGTGTTGGTACGCATCAAAGTAATAAGGTTTTTGGTTGAGGCTTTCAAGTAAGTTTTGTTCGCGAAATGAGAATTAGAAGAGTTTTATCCCAAATTCAACAATTTATCAATTTCATGCGATTTTGAACATAAAAATTATTCAAGTAAGGAATTCGATAAAAAAATGAGAAAATCATCAAGTCTCAACATGTAGGTAAATCGATCAGGCTCCGGCTATTCGTATTGAATACGTTAGAACTAATGTTCTAACGTATTCAATACGAAAAATGGATTGCGCAATAGACCTAATTCAAATTCAATAAAGATTGAAGTAAAACTTCACAAGCGGCGAATCAAAAATCAAAAACAAGACGAGAAATAAAATATTTTTTTAAGTACCTAAGGTTAATATTATTTCTATTAAACTTTCTGATTTCAATTGCTTAGTAGGTTTTCAATCGTGCGAAAATAAATTCCCATGGGATCCTTGATGATGAAAGTGAGAAAGTAGTCTAAATATAATCTTCGTTAGTCCTTGGAAAAACATAATTTTGACTTTGGCACTCTTGAAAATGTTACGGTCGAGTGTTACCAGCAAAAAATAGAACATTTTCCTATTTATATCAGTCAATGTTGGGATTACGCTGAAATTATTTGCTCAAAAGTAGCTACTCAGATTTTGCACAGAAAAAGTCTTCATAACTTTTTATGTAGGGTCAACCATTATCTCATACAAAGTACTTTTATATAATAACGAGCTTTAGAACTTTATTTTTGACGTCTCCCAACATTTTCGGTCGGGGCGGTCTGCTGATTTGTAAGGAGAGAAAAATAAAGTTTGTCTGTTGTCTGAGAAAAACTCTCGACAAAAATTATTTTAATTCAAGAAACACGTATGCCAAGTTTTGTGAGGATCACTTGAAAACTGTGGCCCCTAGACCGGAACTGACAGACACATACAGAAACAGACGAAAGCAAAATCGGCCTCCTATCTTGTCGAAATGGAGTCCCTCGCTCGCTTCGCTCGCTCAGTCAATTAGTGTTAGAAAGTTACCCAAAGTATTTTGGTTTTTTCCTTGTTGATACATTTTTTTCGTAATCCCAACAATTACTGATATGAATAGGAAAACGTGTACGTTTTTCTGATAACACCCAAACGCAACATTTTCAAGAGTATCACCATGAAAATGATTTTCCTCCTAAACCAAACGAAGAGATTGGGCCTATTTTCACACTTCCTCATCAAGAATCCCACGGATGTACATTTCAAATCCAACTATATGGGTGATATCGTCAAATGACGTTCTACTTGGTCTTTCAAGTCTCAATTTTTTTCTAAGCTTCGATCATTCGTGATACAAACCTTAATATACACTAGATTTTCAAATACTTTTTTTGCGAGTTATGAGGAAACAAAATTATCGGTTTGGTTAACTCTAAGAACTAACCAATCCGTCAGATTTGTCACCGACCGTTTAAGAGCTTCAACTGTAAGACGCCGACAGTGAAAAGTTTGTTAATTAACGTATTGGACTAGCGAAAACTTGATCTCTGTTGTTCGCAAACGACAACAAACCTTCACCGCTCTGAGTAATGAAAGTTATGATAAAACTCTACTTAACTCCGGGGATGGGCCAAGTCCTTGTAACGCAAAATGGAGTATTGATAAACCTGGGCGCAAATGTGGTTCTGCCACCTCGTAAGGGAAATGGCGTAATGTTGTGTTGCAATACTCTCTTTTTATCTGTTTGTCTACTATATGAAGCACATACATGCAACAACTAAGGCGACGAAATACCTGGCAACATCTCTGTCCGTCTGAAAACGATTTCCTTTGGGCTAAAATGGATGACCCAATAAATTCTGCGCGAGCTTTATACCTTTATTTGAAGCACAACAAATAAAATGACAAACAATTTCGTTTCCTGGGATGGTACAACTTTTCATTATTCATAACCATAAGTTAGTTCACATTACCTTTATTTTCATCTTTGCTTCTCCTATTAGCTTGATATGGTATACACAACCGACATGACCTGCATAGGTCTACCTAAACACGAGGTTGTATCGTGCACGTAGCTTCCAATCTTCCAGCTGCACTCAGCTGACTGTAGTTGGTTCGTTAGAATTACTATTCTAACGATCCAACTACAGCCAGATGCTCCCGCAATTACCCGCAACACCTCTCATCTTAAACCAGCCCCACTGTAGGAATCATAACCTCTAATCTTGAACAAAGGGAATTGCAAGAGCGCATACTACGAGCACCGAGTTTACTACCCGATTACCCGAGTTGCTTCGAGACTTTAGTGCACTTGGCCTATTAGTATAAATAAAGTCGGGGCTAAATTCTTGGCAAGGAGGTTTACCGGCGATACAAGACTGAGGGAATTTCTTTTCCAACTTCTTGCCACTACGACAAACTTTATTTTCGTAATCATCACTTAAGTACGATCAGGGTATTCTTTTAATTTGTAGCTTCAATATTTTTCTTATATTTTTTTTGTTTGGTGGAGATGGGCGGGACACTTGGCTAGACGGGATGACGGACGGTGGACCAAAGCAGTCAAAGAGTGGTGGCCAAGGGGAGCAACAAGGCCAGTGACCAGACCACCGGCCCGAAGGTCCGACGGTATACTGAAGTCGACAGGATCTCAATGGATGCGGATGGCACAGGACCTTAGGGGTTGGCAGTGGGTTGATCTGGGCTGAGCATGATGTTTTTTTTGCGCATTGTTCTTATGTTGCTACAAAATATTCACGAATTACGACTGAGCATGATTGAGCATCGGTTAATTACTGATCATGTCGCCAGGTAGTGAGCAGTGTTAGAGAATTCGAGCGGGTCGCCCCAATACTTGCGTGAATTGAACACAATACATGATTTATTTAGCGACAACGATGGCAAGCTGGTATCCTGGGCAAAATAATTAATAAATCAAATAAATATTATTCAGGCATATTTTGACAGACATGAAGCAACAGCATAAATACTTTTTATCACAAGTAACTACCTATGTGATGGTGAAATGTATTATTTGTAACTTTGTGCTCAGGGTAGTCAAGTTATATCACTAGTATGGCTAATTATAGACATTAACTACTACATACATTCTCTAGTCTAGAGTAATGTGTTTTTAGCGTAAAGGAAAACAGCGAGATGAAATCTGTTTTTCAGGAAGAAAAATCGACGCAACTAATTGCGATTTTAAAAACATAAAACACTTGCACGTGACAACGTTAAGGAACTGGACCGTATGGAACTTTATGAATATTATTAACTCTCGAGCATAAGCAAGATTAACCCCCAGTTTCTGAAAGAGTGGTCAAATGTAAAAAACCATTTTAATCACACTTATTCGAAACAGCGGCAATTTTTTTCTGATTTCGCACAAATCTAGAGTTGTGCCAGTAGCTAGAGTTAAGCACAAATCGGAAATAACATAAAGACATGAAAATGTCTCTAACATTAACAACGTCTCTTACCTAAAGGTATATTTTGGAACTATTGTCTTATCCTCCAAGGTGCGATAAAGCTTACAATACATTGCCTCACGGTATTATAAACCCCTAGCAACGTGGACATTGTCTGCGGCATTTATTATCTTTTACGTAAACTACAATATTCTTGGTGATAAATGCCCCGCTCGCAGTACTATTTCATATTCTCCGTTACGGGATAAAATCTCAAGCTTTCCTGGACCTGTGAAGGATGCAACTGATTTGATCTGAATTAAAAATAAATCTGACAGTGGTACTCTTAGCCACTCAACTGTTTTGTGGCCTTACATGGCCACAGAGGAATTTAACTTTATTACGAACGACATAAGGTTGAAAATCGCGGCCCATTTTTACGCCAAAACAGTTGAGTGAGTAGGGTGAAAAAACGAGTACTTACTTATAAAAAAGTGAGTTCGAAAAGATAAATAAATCTATGGCAGAATGAGCTGTTGGATTTAATATTGTTCGTTAGGAGAAATATTTTCCTCTTCTTCTACGTTTTTAGGGTTCCGTACCCGAAGGGTGCCAAACGGGACTCTATCACTAAGCCTCCGCTGTCCGTCCGTCTGTATGTCTGTCTGTCACCGAGCTCTTCTGGATCAACCAAACAGGTAGAGAGCTGAAATTTTCACAGAGGATGTATAAAAATGGTCCATACCGGTTTATGGATAAAAATAAGTACTCATACAAGAAATTGTTGGTATAGCCATTTCTTCGCCATTTTGTTTGATTTCTTTATCGGTAAAATTGGACTTTCCCGATATTATCGGAAAAGATATTTAATTGCAGATATTGAGTATTGAGCTATATTATTTATCATTATATAATTAATTATTAAAATTAATAATTGGTCATTCGAATTATAATAAATAAAAATTAAGTTTTTTATCAAATTTTATTTTATTTCTGTAAATAAGTTACTCATTTTCTATCTACTTCTGGTTTCAATGAGCAAAGAGTTTCGATAACCAGAGTTCATAGTTCAATACTTATATACTACATATAGAAAACTCTTTTTCAATGTTTCGATGAACGTCCTTGAATGTAGTCCTACGTAGTATGTAAAATTGTATAATAAAATCAATTAAAAAGGTATACTCGTACAAAAGACTCGTCGTTTTTCGTTTTCCCGTGTACTATGGTACGGAACCCTTCGTGTGCGTCGTCCGACGTCCTACTCCCATTTTTTTCTCTAATAATTAGAGCTTCCTCTAACATACAATTTTTTCTTTCAGCATTTCATAAAGAGAACAGAACAAGTAGAACAGGGGTCCTTCGGGACTTAACCCTAAATGCTTTCAGCTTCCAGGAAATATAATATATGTTTGTTTAAGCATTAAACTTGACCGCCTTTCCGCATCTACCCTCACATGAGTGAGCGAAGGACGGATTTACTACATAGTTAAGGCAAAACTTGTGTAAATGATGTCTGAATATGTTGTTCTCGGTGTTTGCAAAAACATAAAAGTGGAAAACCCGACTGGATGAAAATTAAAAATATCTTAATTTTGTTTAAAAAACGTATTTTTTTCTCTTTCATCTTCATTGGACCACTGTGGGAAAAGAACGGCAAAGAAAGCCCACAGTTTGCTTTTTACATCGCTTCAAAAAGAGGATGTGTTTAACTAGTACAAATATTACATATTAAATAAATAAATGTAGCCCATTACTGACCCGCCGAGGGGCACAGGTATTTACCCCGATACGAGTAAGATCAATACAGCTTAACGTGTCGTCCGAAACACTGAGCGTCCTATAATGTACTTAAAGTTATTTCATTAGAACATGGTCACTTGCTATAGTTAGTATAATAATTTCTTTACAAGTTATCTTAAGTTAGTCTGTGCGTTTTAAATTAGAAATTAATCGAATAGCTCTTGCCAATGATATAAATATAGCTTGAATATCCGCTGCTTCGGGTACAGGGATCAAACCTGCGACCTGGGCACGTTAATACTGACTCTTGGTTATTATTTTACATATGCTGCACTGATATTACCGAATTCATGTCGAACGTCTGCATTACAACTCGGAAAAATAACTCCCAGAATTGAGTTGAAACCTAGCTAGAATGATGTTCCGCCCCAACGATCTACCCAGCAAATTTCAAAGAAATTTGAATGTGATGTGATATTATACTACACGGTACTTGCTGCAGGAAGAAAAGATAAGTGAGTCTGAATTCTGTATGAGTGTTGTATAGAATTTAGATAGGTTCGTCTATACGTCCTGATTTCACATTTTAGGAAGTATATATTTTTGCATGGATAAAAGACATGTAGGATATGTATATATTATTGTCATGTGAATGCAAGTAGCTACTTAAAACTTGGACTTAATTTTCCCAAATTATGTAATATAATTCCAGGGCCTGACTAAACGTTTCAAAGGAGAAAACAATTTTAAAAGAAAACGGTCTTATAGATCATGAAAACCCGTACTTTAGTGTTGAAAGTTGCAAATGAGCTGGCAATAATTCTTCTGGCTTCTTTGTTTTGTTAAATGTTTAGGTTAATAGTGATACTATCAAATTTTTCTCAAATATCCCGTGATACCCTATTGATAGGCTTTAAACTCCCAGAAATATCCTTAAAGTCATATTTATGTTTATTGCTTATCCCTTACTCCAAAATACTCTAAATTATCGAGATTCCCGCGCTCTAATTATTTCTTTTCTCATTTTGAAGTCATTAACAATACCTAGTGTCTCATCAGGAGTCAACCTCAGATCGAAGCAATCCATTGTCCTCTTTACCCAGATAACAGCCGGGAAACTCCATTAGCGTAAGTGTAATATAAATAGACTATTTGTCACTAGAACCATTCCTGGCTCCATTGAGCCCGATTAGGGTCGGATAGGGACGAAGTTTTGTTCTAGAGTTTTGTCACGCTCTGACCGAGTTTTGCTGATTGGCCGATTTTGTGGCACTTTTGAAGTTCTATCAACACTGTGGTCGATTAGGTTTGTAAACGATGTTTTTGCTACAAAGTGCTGTGTGTTGTGTGTCCTGGTAGATTGGAGTTGGAGCTGTTGCTATTTTAGTGTCGGAGTAACAATTGTGCCGAGTTCTAGCGATTGCCTTTGTGGCACAGCGGTTGTGGTCCTGCCTACCATGCGAGAGGTCCCGGGTTCGATCCCCGGCTGGAGGTAAAGAAAAAAACCCCAGGCCTTAGATGTTTATTATGTGTGTGTCATCGCTGTTTCTGGTTCCTACGACACAGGGTATCCTAGTGTGGGGTCAGAAGCAATGTATGTGTCTATATGTAAATGTTTTGTGTTTATGTTTTACCTTTGATCTCTATCTAAAATCTAGCTAACTAGAATAGCTTTTAGTTGGTTACTTTAGCTATTTTAACACTCAGAGGATGCCCTTCTGACCCACCGTACCACCGACCATACTCCCAGTGGTACGGTGGGTAATTATCGTAGCGAAAAATAATATGTATAATATAAATAATATAGTATAAGAAAAATAATATAAATAATATGGGCGGTGGTACGGTGGGTCAGAAAGGGTAGTAAAAATAATTACCCACCGTACCACTGGGGGTATGGGCGGTGGTACGGTAAGTCAGAAGGGAGAGGATGATTCATTTAACCGTTCGGAAAATAATGGTACTCTAAATGCAAAAACTAAAAGGCTTTTCAGTTCCAAAAAATAATAGGAATTGACAGTTCTATATGTATAGGATTTTACCCCGGACTCGACTTGGAAATAGAGTGTGTTTATTTTGTTTAGTTGAAACTTTGGCCCAAATGAGTTTCTCAAACTTTTGTCCGGACTGTCCTTCAGACCGGAAAAAATTTTAGATAGTTCCCGACATTTTCAACTCAATTTGCCGATTCCCAAAACTTGTCCTTTTCATTTCTAGTTTGGCAATTCAGTTATTTGGGCTGAATATTTCAAAGATTCAATGTTTTTTAAAACGTCTGCAACTCTACATTTTATTCAAGTTTTATAAATATATAACACGTCTTGGTGTTAACCATTTAGCAATGTACGTTATCACATTGCGTGGGTGCATCATCTAACTCGTTAGGGTTTTTATAAAAAGTTTACTTTAGTCAGAATGCAGACTGAGAGCCAGTTGCATTGTTGCAGCATCTAGTTAGAGTAGTCACGTATTTCCGCATTGAAATTTGCTGTTTATGCGGAAGAGGTAGGAATCCCAGACTAAGTGCATCTGTGCGTAAATGGTACTGTTAGAGAACATGCTTTTCTATATGCACTAATATTACAATTTACGGGTTGTCTTTTACATAAGTATGATAAGGTTTGTTTTATAAGATCTCTCAGTTGCGGTAGACCATCGCAGTATGCGGAAGTGATTTCAAAAAGGATATTGCAGCATCAAAATTTTCGTGTAGAAATTTTCGTGTAGCGTTTTTTTATGTGATTGATTGAGGTAATGGCACGGTTTCTATTATATTAAATCATCATCTTTACTACTGCAACAGAATATTAAACATCCAGCACCAATTCAATCTTCCAGCATCAAAATCAATAACTCAGCGGTAAATTTTGTAAGTGGGCATCTTCATTCAACATCTGTCCGATAATAAAATCAAATCCTGGCCTCAAAATTAGTCATTGAATATATTTATTCAACAACTAAATTAACTAATAATATTATTTTTTCATGAAAATTTGCATGTTTTTCCTAGATTTTCGACGATTTTAGGTCGAATAGAATAGAAAATTCGAATCAGGGTACCCTACTTCCTAGGCAGTCTTGTGGATAGACTCAAGAGTGTTTTTATGAGCCGGAGGTACGGAAGGGCGGAGGCGACTAACTGAGCACTGTTCGCACCGAGCCAAATGGAGCGCCCGAGGCTGGTCGGCTCGGCAAGCCGCTGGAGGGCGGGGGCATCGCCTCAGCCCCATAGAAGCCGGCGATAGATATGGCGATTTCGAAATAATAATGCGAATCTCGAATAGTACATTCAGTCATCAATGACTTATGCTAACGTATACAAACAGAGGTGACTGAATGAAATGGGTATTCGTTGAAATTATTTCATAGATGCAGTTGATACACTTACTAGAAGCTGGCAATTTGTAGACATACTACAAATCAAGTTGCTTTAGAATTATCAGATGCTTAGTTATATTAACCGTATTACACTATAAAAGTTGCTTGAAAATGATTTATTAGACGCTTAAAATTTATTGCTGAATTAATAATTCAGTGGACAATTAATCAACATTGAAGACGAAACTGGTATTAAAAAAGCTGCATGAAATAACGCCCTTTTTTAAATATCTCGCGCGGGTCTCTGTTAGCCTTGTAGATCTGGAAGCGAAATGTTCTACGATGTCCTCACAAAAAAATCGCAATAAAACACAAATGAATATCCTTGCAAAGCTACATAAACGCCACAATGTTACTTTATAGTAAAACTGCAAGAACAGCAATCTACATGAAACATTAACTTAGATTACTTGACTTTCCCCAGTTTCTAAGCCACGAGTAACGTTGGTTTCATGTACCAACCGAGTCCTATCAACGATAGAATAAGAAACTTTTACACCAAGTATTTTCATTATACTGCAGCCTTCGTATTTTCTCTTCGTATTCTTAGGCTTTGAATGCACAATTGCTCAACAAAAAGTTTGTATGACACTAAGTCACCCTGTCGCTATCACTCATTACGGAAATGACAATGACTTTACCTGAGTAGTTTTTGTAATCGGTTTTTAGGTTTACTATTCATATTTCTTTCGTCAGTTTTTGGAGTGAAGCTGATTTGAAATTGCAGGAGATGATGACTTGTTTGACATTTGACATTGATTCTATGGCTTGAATTTGAAATTGCCCAAATAATTAAAAAGTAATGTTGTCAAGCGTCAATGTCAAAAACCTAATTATTGTTAAACTAAAACCACATTCCGCTCGTACCAAGTGAAGCTGACTCATCATCTAAAACGGTGCCACTTTTAAATTTGTAACAGAATAATTGTTAGAAAAATCCGTGACGAATATATTTTCAAGTAGTTCTCCTAACATTTCTCTAACAGTGCGCTGTGAGAAATAGATATGCCTGTGTTCAAAGGCTTGTCTTTGCAGCACCTGACATTTAAAGATTTCCACACATTTGCAGTGAAAGGGCGTGACTTGCTGAATGACTAACTCTACTCTTCCTGTCGGACTATCGCCACAACGTTAATGTTTCCCCTTGTGCAGTAAAATAACATATTATGGAGGAATTCTGGAGAAACCCTCTAGTGAATTTCCCGTTTCAGTTTTGGGCGAGTGAGATTTTATCATGGCGGAGGGTTTTCTTGTGAATTGCTAGGACCCAAGATCTTTTGTCGGGAATATGGAGTGGCTTTACTTAGTTTAAAAGGACTTTGAGTTAATACACTCAACATATATTTATACAGAGAGCAACAATGGTAACAACCAGAAACTGTGTCAGTGTACCACCTAACGAGGCTCTACTGTTTTGCCCTAGTGAAATAGGAATTTAAGTATCCTTTTGCAAAGTCTTTAAATGTATGTATATGAAAACAATAACAGTCATTTCTTACAATATTTATAAGAGAAAGTACAAATAAGTGTCCACTCAGAATCCAGTCGCGAAAATGGTTATATTACATACAAATCATGCATCTATGTATGCGTAAGACATTCGAATGCAACGGTTACAAATACACACACACTATAAATAAAAATGATAGCACTAAAATATTCACACAAAATCAAACACATAACATGGGAGCCAACAGTTCAAACACTTAAAAAAGCGACTCCGTAAAAACGGGACACCTCATTCGCAATAATCTGCTGGCTTCCATTTTAATTCCCATTTGTACGCTGCACTCCATACCATACAGAGTGCAGGTCATAAAATCGTTTCTGGCACGGCTGTGTTGATCTGCCACCTGGCAAACCGCCACCCTGCCATCCCTCTGCCATCCTGGTGGGGTGGGGTGGACCCCCGTATCACACATTTGCGTAACCTTTGATGTAACTCGCGTTTTTTTAGCCTTTCTCTCGGACTTTATGTGCTTGGATTTTGGTTACGTGATAGATAGTGTATTGTTTGGGGTTTGGCTGCTTGATTTTGTTTTTAAGACATGATGTATTGTAAGGTTACATGCGCGATTTGTTAGTACAGACTAGTTTGAGGTAGAACGTTATACTAGGCTGTAAAATCAATCATGTAATACAAAGGCCAGTCAAGATATATTTTTTTGAAAGTGTACATTTCTTTATACTCGTTACTAAGAACGTAGCCATTTGTAGAAATTTAAAGTAGCGTATGAGAACGAACTTTAGTACCCAATAGTAGTGTTACTTAATTCATATTTAGTACGTTGCTTTAATTTACATATAATTCGGACTACGTAGTGCTGATAAAATGTCTCTTGAAGTTAAACTAATCCTATTTGGAGTATTGGAAGTCCCTGAATACAAACATCAAATATAAGTCAGTATCAGAATACCATGCCTCAGTATACAGTCGTATACTATCGGAATGTGTTCCTATTCAGAGATAGCCAGAAATGCAGCCACACAATATAAATCAGCAACGTGATGATAATATTGTTAGATATTGAAAGGAAGATCAAGATTTGTTTCTAGCCCATCGCTTTAGACCTTATCCCCTTAGTTTAGTTTGTGGATATTCATAAAAGTATGTATATATGGATCTCTCATTATCTAAATTAAATGAGCGCTTAGATATGAGAGCATATCTTTAGAAAAAAAGAAGCAGTATCTTTTTCTTTTATCCTCGCCTCCCACAATAAAGCGAGGAATGTAAAATAATATTGACGGGGACATTCCTCTACGTGTTATTAAAGTTGCAATTCTTACTCTAAGTAAATGTTGCACTGCATTCCTGTCGCCGTTTGCCGAGAAAGGACTGGTGGCTTGCACACTTGCACAGAGCACACTTTGTTTATAATGCAGTAATTCTATGATTTCAGACAATCTTATCCCACCAAAAACATTTTCATGTAAAATGTTGCCAAGACGAGACCATATGGCTGGCACTCTCAAAAAGTTATCAGATCTCATATAGAGCCAAGTTTCTATCTCTACACGCCCTAACTCCACAAGCCCTTACTTCACAAACTCTAGACTTTAGTCAAAATATGTGCCTTGGCCGTTTCGCATGACAAATTTATTCCCTATTCATTACTTTTCTTTTACCATGTTAATTTTTACTATAACCTTTTATTCAGTAACGAGACTTATTCATACAATCCGTTCTTGTAGTTGTTGTTACGAATAAACAAATCTATTTCATTTTTACAACAAGAACGTATATGGGGCTGGTGTGTAAAAATTCCGAGGTTATTTTTTTTTTGTTTTTGTTGTTTGTGTACTAATATTAGCTTTCGTACTAAATTTCAGCTTTCTAGGACTCGAGGAAGTGCCTAAGAGTTTTGATGATCATCAGTGAGTCAGTGACGAAATCGGGGTATTTTAGACATCAATAAAAACTAAAGTTATAAGAGCTATGCTATTAAAAATTTCTATATATATTTAATCCACTACTAACATCATATCCCGAAAATTTTGTTCAACTGCCATAATCCAAGCCCAAGTTGTGAGGGTTCAAAAAATCGACGAAGCGCTTCGAGGAAAGGAAGGTAGTGTGCCCTTGCGCTACGCTTGCTCGTCTTGGCGAGGGCACTGCCGAGTCCCCAGATTAATAAAGCTTGATACATGTTTCTTTGGGTGTAGTATTAAATCGCACAACTCTCCCCACCCCCCTCCACCTGAAGCATCACTCCCACTATCCGTAAAATGTGTCCTGTTTTTCACTTTTTTGAGAAAACTATAAAAGATACGATAAAAGTGTAACAGGCAAAAATAAACTAAAGAAAGTAAATAGTTTTAAGCTAATGAACAACGCATACATGAGTAACTGATATCAATTTCGCCTTAATACCTTCACGTGTTTCTGAGAAAATGGGTCTAAAATAGAAACAATAGAACCGGACGGATAGACAGATCGATGGACAACAAAGTGATACTAAAAGGGTTCAGTCTGTTTCACTTTGTGGTACGGAACCCTAAAAATGATAAACACATCCCTTGAATTTAACGACCAAAACGCATGTTTAAGTAGACTTTGCGACGCTCATATCATAAAACTATTAATTTCACAAAAATATATTCAGACAAGAACTACTTATAGGATTTTTCTTTGTGTTTATTTTTGCTTTCGACATTTTTATCTTATCTATTATAGCGGTTATACGATTAATGGGGACACATTTTACGGTTAGGGGGGTAAAGCGTCAGGCGAAGAGGGGGTGTAGGGGGAGAGTAGTGCGATTTGAATACCACACCCAAATGTGTCACGTGGTACTAGTTTCAAAACTTTATTAATTAGCTCGTTATTTCCATACATTGATTACATAGAATTACTGCGTTAATAATATACGTATACTTTTTAATGGCGTTTCTAGTTATTAAAGGTTTAATGATAGCATGGTTAATAGATAAAGTACGCCGTTTTACGCTCCTTCCTCCATTTTATTTCTGGCTTTGTTACAGGAGTAGTTGGATTTTGTTGTCGTGGTTTGAAATAATTGTATGGTTATAATGTAGACAGAAGCAAAAACAGCCTCACGAATATATATTCGTGAGGCTGTTTTTGCTTCTGTGTGTATTAATTAATTGTGCAAAGCCTATGCTTTGCACAATTAATTCGACAAAACCTTATAAATGAATCCTTTTTACGGGAAATGGCGAATGAAAATATGCCGTCCAGACTCTACGGGTGGCAAATGGGAACAGACTCCTAGGAGCCCATTAAAGCACAACTTACAAAGTTATTTACCATTAGAGACCTTAATTTGCACTGAACAGATAAAATAACATAGTTCATGAGAGTAATTGACATAAATCTTCCGACACAGCCAATAATTACTTGGGACAAGATTACGTCATTGACTTTATGCCTATATAAGTGTCTAGAATGAATGGGTCATCTCAGTACATAGTACGTTGCGGATTATTGTCACTCGATAGCCCAGACAGAATGGATATTAAAGTACAGTTATATACAATTTAAGAATTAATGAAACCGACATTTGAGATAGCGTCTCAATCCTCCGATTTCTGAATCGATGAATTCACTAATCACATAGTATCGTTCTGCCTTTGCATATGTCATGCAAAAAGAACGGGAAATAACGTAAGTTTGTGACTCAACTTAGCGAAGTTTTCGATTCAGTAACCCATATAAACTATTCGCCGTTCTATTAGTCCCCAAAATTCAGTCATCTTTTTAATATATCTTCCATTTGGAATTTTTGTATAAAATAACCATAATGTACATCGTGTATTATACTGCAAGCATCCTTCTGGGAAATCGACGATGTCGCGTCACATTTCATGCTCCCAATATTTCCGAATAATTTATTACGGAATTCCGCTCCCTGCATTCGAGTGACACAAGTGACAATAGACGTCGCACACAGAAAAGAGAAAGCTAAATCACAAGAGATTCACTCAGAAAAGATTGTTCTCGAACGAGAACGGGGAAGTTTTAAAAGAATTTTCATTTTGCCGCTGAAGAGGCTATTATAGTTCGGTGTATCTGTTTGCGGCGTAAGTAGGCCGAAGTCAAGTGCTTTCTGCTAACAGCCCGCCTACTGCCTGATTCACGCCATTCCATTAGAAGGGCAGACTGATAAAGTTATTTACTTTTATGGAGCTATGTCCCGCGAGTAAAGTAAAGAATCATAGATAATGCGACTTGAGATGGACCAAAACTAGTGCTTTAAATATTTATATAATAAACTAGGTATTTTAATAAGTGTGATGTATTTCTATCCAACATTGAGTGATTTTTTCACGCAAGAACCACAAATGCATATGTCGCGGAAAACGAGCATGGAGAAGCAGCAAAATTGATGGTTAGCATTGACTTTTAAAGTGGGCGATCAAGCAATTACTAAACACATAATGTCCATTGTTATACAGTTTATTATCAATCTTACTAGTCTCTACTGGCACTGATACATAGAGCTTCTTTTACACTAGGTATGTCAGCTCGGTTCAATTGAAATTGCTAAGCTCGTCTAAGAAACGCGGCTATAGTTGAATACGAAGCTTCTTGGTGTTATACCTCGCGCCACGAATGAAAAGCTCGTTGGCGGTATTAAACCATTTAAAAACAACTTTGTCTTAAAAGGGATATTACAATGTTCAATGTTCCTTCAAGGGACTGTAAGGGTTAATTTAACTCAACACAGAACTCGGTGTTAAAATATTACGTAATTATTTATTCCTTCTTATTATTTATGATGATCGATATTTTAATATCTGTATTAGTTAATCACAGCCAATTTTAAAGAGTAGCCCAAAATTTAATCTGTGGGAGTTCCTTCGCCCGTCCTCCTCCCACAGTGTTTCAATGTAGAGAAGAGGTAAAAAATTATGTTTGCCAAGTATATGTAAATATCAACAGTAATAAAGAAATTTTGGCTTTGACTTTGACTCCCTACGCTCCAGAAGGGATGCGTGAGAAGACCCCGATGAAAAAATAACAGTGCTCGTAGACATTTCCCAGCAAATCGGAACGCGAACACAAACGATCAATGGAAACGATCGTTAAGAACTTAACAATATTCTAAACTGGCAATACTCAACTCGAATAATAACATCAACTTTATTAAAAATCAATCAACTTCATGAATTAACAAAACTGATGACGATGATAAAGTCCCGACCGTTTTCGGTCTCGGTTACTATTGCGGCTATTGAGAGCTTCGCTGGTGTGTCCTCATATGGCTCATGTAGTCTATCTTTACTTTAAACGTTCGCTGACACAAGGAACAGGTCAGTATTCCTCGAACGTAGTTGTAAACGTGTAATGGCAGTAGGTTGACTGGCTTTGATTTCGTCGCGCTTAGCGTTTAGGTCTGCTCTATGATGCCTCTCAAACTGGAATACCTTATGCTGAACAGTGAGTCTTCATTCCGCTCTTCCCATCTGGTTGGATCGATTTCGCATTTGTCGTTTGATATCATTCTTGAATCTTGGGAACTGGCTTCCTACTTTTCGTTTCCCGTCCTCCGTAATCACTTAGTTAACTAAGTAAAAATAAGGTATGCTTACTAAGGCTTCTGACGAAGCTGCGGCACATATATAAACTTTGGCAATTAAGTTGGCCGTTTTCCATCCCGACCTTTTACAGAAGCTGCGTGACATTCGTGGAAAGTGGAAAACTATGTATGAATTATATCACTGTCTGTCTCGTAATTCCCACAAACACATACGTATAATTGAGCGGACAGCTCGTTTTCTCTTACCATAAATAAAATTCCTCTACTTTTATGAACCGAGATGCACTTTTAAACTAGTTGATTAAATTAAAACGTAAAGT
Source organism: Argyresthia goedartella (assembly GCA_949825045.1). Taxonomy (NCBI): domain Eukaryota; kingdom Metazoa; phylum Arthropoda; class Insecta; order Lepidoptera; family Argyresthiidae; genus Argyresthia; species Argyresthia goedartella. Next base: position 13,284,109 of record OX463823.1, read on the forward strand.
TCGAATCGAGTAATATAACGCCCGAGATAAACTAGTATTTTTCTCGATCGAGCGTGATAATAAATGAGAACTAAAGTATTATAAAAATGAAGTAAACGGATACCATTATTCTCTGGCTTACTCAAGGATGAAAGTATGATTTATGTAAATATCTACTCGATTGGATCGCTTTTATGATAGAGTATCTTTTTCACACAATGTTTTGCGCAAAACTCAATTAGGTACATTTCTTTATCGCAAGAGTATTACATTCAGTGACAATGTATCAATCTTATTGCAACCGCTATCTATTTATTCAGATATAAGGTCGATCGTAAACTTTACGCCTCCGACTAGTTTCATTTGGTTTTATGAGGGGATGTCTCAATAAAATTTGCACAAATAATAAGTCAGAATATCACAGAATTGTTTTGTTTTATGTTGTATTATGTACATACAAACACACAAAACACACACACTCAAAGTAAGTCACTTTCTCCAATATCCTAACAATGAACAATATCAATGTCTTTTATAACCGTTAGCCATTCTTAGGGTGACTTGTACCAAATTTACTAGGGTGATCTAGCGAATGTGGTACAAGTCACCCTTAGGTGAGCATTATTTCAGCATCGAATACGGGAGTTGATAAATAAATGTAGTCTCCCACTAACCGTCAATCAATCTTGCTCCAAGTCTATCACACTCAAGTTACACAGACTCTGTCTGGAACATCTAGATGGGATAGTGTAGTGGCTTCCCACTGTCCATGGAACATAGACCACATATTAGTTCCGTGACATAAACTAACATGAACGGAAATACTGACACTGGCATACGTACATACCACGGGAACTACAGATACAGCGTTGGCAGGCCGTTTCTGGAGCCTTCTCGAAAGGTCACCTACATTGGACCACGCAAGTATATCTTGCAAGCTGCCTCGTCCAGACGCAGAAAGCTCATATCTGCTGTGTACAACAATGGAGGCAAGGGAAGCAATAAGCCAAGCGCTGTCACCTTACACAAAGGCGAGTCCATCTCAATTCGTGCCTTATTGTAACCTGGCTAGGTTGCGAATTGAATGGGAGGTCAGGTTCGCTATTCGAGAGGCAACGAAGGACGAATGAATAGCTTTGACAATCCTTGATATGGGTACTATTTGTTGATGAACGCAGCTCGTTCCTCATGGTTATTGTGGCAAAGGGTTGTGTGTGTGTGTGTGTGTGTGTGTGTGTGTAAGTTTGATAGGTACTGGATATATATTCATATGTCTTAGCGATGAAACTTACATTTCATAAACATTTAAATTCAGGGACATACATTGCTTCTGGCCCCACACTTGTATAACCTGCTTCTTGGGAACCAGAAACAGCGGCATCACACACATCCAAGACCGGGGAAGATTTTTTTTTCTTTATCTCCAGCCGGGGTTCGAACCTGGGACCTCTCGCATGGCAGGCAGGGCCACAACCGCAGCGCCACAGAGGTCGTCATATGTAGTTATATTATAACCTTTCGCAATAGTTTTCACTGCGATTTAATTACCTCCTTCACATTTTGTGGTGTTTACCAAAACTCATTCAGTCGACACATACGCGGAAATGAATTCTCAATTCCTAGAAAATTGGTCACACTCATTTCCGCGATGTCATGCGTGAAACAATGCGCCACGTGTGCACTCCCGTACCGTTTCCGCTATAGTTTGATTCATTAACAAAGTCGCTCCCCCTTTTGTGGTCGGGTGTAGCGATTTCGGCTCGCCATTTACGGTCTTTGCGAGTGAGCGACCCTGTAACCACTGCGCAATTTAACTAGGCGACCATTACATGCTTATTTTCGTGTCAGTTCACTTTGATTGAAATTTCGGTTGAGGCATTGAATGATATGAAATAATTAATAGATCTTTTATCAAATTCAACTATTTAACCACTTTACCAGATACATGTTTATTGAATTCAGACCTCTATCATCCATCACACGCAGCAATAAGTCGCTTTGTTCAGTCTTTCTTTTGATTCTGTTGTATCCCAAGAGTTATGCTGCCGCTGGAAATATACCCGTAAGTTTGACCGTATAATGTCCGCTTTTCGAGTGAAATAGTATGAGAGAGAGTTCCACGAATGAAATATTGTGAGAGAGAATGCGGCTTGCTCCAGCTTCCAGTGACATGGAATGAATGAGTTCTCTGAGTGACCTTTCACTGTGATATGGACGCTCCTGGATTTTGTGACGACTCTGACCACATTTAAAACCGTGTTCCGACATTCACTTTAGCAAAACGCTAGTGGTCCTATAAATAAATAAACACAAAAATATAAACTCATGTTCAACACTTGTTTAAAGATAAAAAAATACAGGATTTTACGTTTGTTTTGAGGTTAAACATTTTTTGTAGTAATACGGTAGGGCTCGAAGGCTCTTAGGGAAGAAAGGAGCTACAAAGGGGATACAAAAAAAAAACCCCAGGTCTTGGATGTTTATATGTGTGTGACGTCGCTGTTTCTGTTTCCTACGACACAGGGTAGCCTAGTGTGAGGCCGAAAGCAATGTATGTGCCTGTACGTAAATGTTTATGTTTATTTTTAATATAAAGCGCCACGCCTTTTCCCATATGGGGCGGCAGAGGCACATTGTGCCCACGTTAAGCCACTTATTCAATAGTCCATTTTGCGTGACGGTCGGCTAGCCCAATGCTATGGAGATTGAAGATTGTTTGTAGGATGTGTTCCACTACTGTTAGACCAGCCATATATTGTATTTAGATAAATTACGTATCCCATTGGTACATGGTCAGCACCGGATTCGAAAACGTATCTCCTGCGTGAGAAGCGAGCATGTAACCACTAGACCACGGAGCTCTGGAGGGCGCTATTTCTATAAATAGTTTGTTAAATTCCATATGTTCTGGAATTTATTTCAATTCTTTCATAGTTGAACTATAAAATAACTTTCTTCTTCCGTTTTCCGTAACGTCTTCCGTTTTAATTAACTCGACCTAGCACCGGAACTGTGTTCTCTAATTTTGTCCGTCAATAGTACGATACGTGCTTCGACTAAGCAGCTTTATTCACGAGATTATCCTGGCAACTCATAGTTCCAAGGCTAATTCCCAGAGATCCTGTCAAGAATACCTATATTGAGACATATTTGACAAGTAAATCTGTTCCCTTACAGCATATTTTTCGCTAGTTTCGCTACCATATTTTTTCCGTGAGTCTATAAACATGGCGGCACGATGATAGATCATTTATTTCTAATAAGTGGTAACACTGTGTATCATATAAAAAGAATACGATGACGTGGTTTCCGCTCTACAGGTAATTCATATACATGCTTCTCTGCGGTTGTGATGGCTCTGCCTGCGAGAGGTCCCGGGTTCGATCTCCGGCTGGAGATGAAAGAAAAAAAAACTCCCAGGTCTTGGATGATTATATGTGTTTAATATCGCTGTTTCTGGTTCTCTCTGGTATGGGGAGCATCTTAGTATGGGGCCGGAAGCAAAGATGTGCCTATATATATAAATGTTTATGTTATGTATTATTTTCTGAACCGCCGCCGCCGCCGGCCAGTCGCGCGTTCGCGCTAGGATTGGGTAGTGCTTAAGCGAATAGGCTTAGATTTTAAATTTAGGACTGCATAAGCTCCACTAAGCGTTCGTAGCCAAGCGGTTTTCGCACATCGAAAGCTATCGTGCGTGTTGCAACATCTGGCCAAGCGAGACGGGTACTGGATGTGTGTCCGTCTATGTGGCATTTCTTTCGGACGCTTCCGTGTTTCGGATGACGCGTTAGCTCCCGGCTACTATCGCTACTCGGTGGTAGCAGTCGTAAATCTGTGTCAGAGGCCCTTATAGGGCTTGATAAATTCTGTCGACCAGGTTGGCCACAAGCCCGACACCACTCCATTAACCCGCACTGAGCCATCGTAGTGGAGCATAGCTCAATCTTACTCGTATCCGGGTAAAAGCCTATGCCTCTTGGTGGAGACATTAATTGGCTACATTTATATCATAATATTATGAAAATCTCTACGCCTAAGCGTATAAGCCAAACGTCAGTAGAGGCAACTTTATTGTAATTCATCAAAACGGTGAACGTCTTCTGCCGATTTTCTCAAACGTTATCATAAATACTGACTAAAGACCAATATGCCAAACATGGCGTTATGCCATCTCCTGTACGGGGTAATAGTGGCACAGCAATTAAATTATCCATTTTCAGTATGACCTCCAGAGCTGTAGAGATGGACTAGCCCCCTGTTATGCAAAATAGAGTAATGAATTACTGGCTAAATACAGCAATAACAGTACATGTCGAAAATTAATATTGCACCCCAGCTGAAATAGCACAAGCGCTCTCGTTTCTGGGGCTTAAGATAAGACGAGAATTCTCTAAATTCCTACACGATGGGGAATTCTGCTCAAAGACGTGCTCAAGGCTAGAAAGCAGTCTTTGCAGTTGCCTATGACATAAGATAATCTATGTTTACCACAATAATCTATAGGTTTTGATGAACAACTCTCTATAGAGCGTCGTACCCGTTATACCCGACTGCAGCAGAAGGAGGGTAATGTTTTTCGAGCGTTTGTATGCGAGTATGACTATTTTGTTAGGACCCGCTACAGCCAAAATGGCTTCACAGATTTTCATAAATGAGGTGTCGTTGGATTCGTGGAGGCCATGAGAGTGACTAGGCTATATAGTTTTTGTGAAAAGTTTTTGTTAGATTTCATATCGCAAAATGTAGGTATCGCAAATAGGTAGTTTAAAAAGTTACTGGTGCGGCTACTTTCATACTCTATGAACATCACCAAGTGCATTTATACGTTTGTTTGTGGTATTGAAAGAAAATCGGGTTATCTGTTTTTATAAAATTCCACTTGTTCCTTGCGGTGAGACAGCGCACATTTGCACGAAGGTTAATCCAGTTATTTAATACTCTATTTTGGCAGAATGCTGTGGTGGTTTTATTATTTTAATTGAATTACACTTTTGTGTACGAACTACGATCATGTAGTGGTATCAGTGGTCCGATGTAGAAAAGAGACAAAAATGACAATTGCACAAATTTTGTTAGTGAATTAAATTAAATTAAATTAACCACTCAACCGTCTCCTACCGGTTGTTCTATTCATCCCCATAGACAGCCAAGATTGACGCGCGGAGACGGCAGAGTAAAGCTACATTTAAATTTTCATTACCAAAGGCGAGTGGATTTTAAGAATGTGAATAATCAGATTTTTACAAATAATTTTACATCTGTGGTTTATTTTCATCCCATTTTATAGGCTGCAGAAACAAACAGGTAGCAGAACTCAGTTTGGAAACTCTTTTCTCAATACAGGGGTGCAACAGAAAACTGTAGTAAAACCCAATTTTGGGTTCTTCACCAACTCGACACAAGAGACTGGACACACATGTGTCCAGTTGGTGAAACTCAAAATTAGTATAACTTATTATGTCGTTATCTGGACACGCCAAGGTTTTTACTCGTGTCCACATAGTGAAACTTAAATTAAATCACTTTTATATTTTCGCCAACTGGAAACATTCAGCTTTTTTGCAAAAAAAAGGTACAGACAGGTTAATTATAATACAACAACATACAAAATTACCCGTTCCCAGCAGTGGGACGTTGAGTGGCCGATGATGATTGTGACATAAAACATTAATCTGCGTGACTGTACTTTGTCATAAATTCGGGTAAAATACGAACGTGTGTCTAGTTGGCGAAAACATAAATGTGATTTAATTTAAGTTCCAATATGTGGACGCGTGTAAAAATCTTGGCGTGTCCAGATGACGACATAATAAGTGATACTAATTTTGAGTTTCACCAACTGGACACATTAGTGTCCAGTCTCTTGTGTCGACAACAGAAAGCTTACCTTTTACTTCTCCAGACTAATTGGTCGGCTGCTCGGCCCAACATGAATTTGATAAACATCGCAAGTGGTTCAGAAAGATGTCCCTAACAACCTCTTAAAATAAGAGTACATCGTTCTGTTAGATGCTTTATGTCTTTGCTGCAGAGGCGTGAGTGACGTGTGTTCTGGTTCCGCTCCTAGATTGCGATCAGCCGCGTCTGCTCGCCATCTCGAGAATGTTTACTGACAATCACTGAATATTGGATTTACAAATGAGTAATACATATTCAGATCTCGGCTGTATTCCCAATAAGAGGTAACCAGTCTTAGAACAATAATAACAACAAAATATAACTAGTGTCTTTGTGAGCTGTTGGCCTCTCGAGTGACACGTTCTTTTAAAAACACATATAAACTTTTAAATGCATCTGGTTACGTATATGGAGTACGAAAGTATCCACACCAATAACTTTGTAAACTACATTTTGCGGCCTCTTGAATACCACCGGCGTTAGATAACGCCACTTTTTCGTTATAGTTTTTAAATTTTATTACCATGGCATAAAGTTCAAAATCGCGACCCGTCCCAGCTACCCTCGGTTTTCGAGAGGTTAAACCCAACCTATTGGCTTTTTAGTATGTTACTCTCACGGTCTCTACAGATCCAACGACACCTCATTTTTAGGGTTCCGTACCCAACGGGTAAGAACGGAACCCTATTACTAAGACTTCGCTGTCCGTCCGTCCGTCCGTCCGTCCGTCTGTCACCAGGCTGTATCTCAAGAACCTAGCTAGCTAGAGAGTTGAAATTTTCACAGATTATGTATTTCTGTTGCCGCTATAACAACAAATACTAAAAAACAGGATAAAATTAATATTTAAGGGGGCTCCCATACAACAATACCACATACAAACTTATGGATGCACCTGGTTACGTACATGGAGTGTGAAAGTAACCGCACCAATAACTTTGTAAACAATATTTTGCTGTGTAAAATCCAAACTATTCACTCCACACCATCGCTTCCATTGAACGGTGGTACGGAACCCTTCGTGCGCGATTTAGACTCGCACTTGACCGGTTTTTTTAAACCCGTCAAGCTTTTTGGCCTGTAGCGGTTTTTTTTAATTTTAAAAGCCCCCAAACATATCCGCCATTTTGAAAAAAAAATACCTAAATAGCTAAAAGAAATATTACTTTCGAACCTGCTCACGGCGGCCTATAGAGCATAACATCCGGACACACACCGGACATACGAAAACATTTTTGCCCAATCCTGAAACGGAGATGCTTCGATAGCTCAAATCAGTGACAAGTGGCAAAAAGCAAAGACTGCTTGGAGTTCAATTCTCTATTTTGATCAAAATCTAATCGTCATTTTGAAGAACCTTCAGAGCGACTGTTTTTACCCGACTGCAGCGAAGCGGAAAGGAGTTGGGTTATATGTTTGACCTGTATGTATACATACATGTATGTGTGTATGTATGTATGTATGTTCCTGTGTCCCCTCGTAACTACTCAACGGCTCAACCGATTTTGGTAAACGTCATTATATTTGTCTTCATAGCGGGAGTGGTACTAGATACATAAAATAAAATAAAAATGGCGGATATGCACCATAATGTGCGTGTACCATAATGACCCAGATGTGGGTATTAAAATGAAGGGCTTTAATAGGCATGAATGGAAATATTTACTGCTCTCTCTTTCTACCTACCTCTCTTTTTCGTAAAAGTTATTGTATTTAGTTATATGTATATTGATTGCAATATATATCGGTACTAATTAAGTATTTACTGTCTTTATTTTATAGATATTTAATTTATTCCCAGGCATTTAATTTATGCTAGTTATTGTGCACTGTCTATCCATTTCAGATAATATTTACTTTAATGCCTTGTTTGATCGAAGAAATATTTTTTAGGGATAAGCTCGCCTTCGTACATGCTAATAAAATATTTGTGGGCTAAAAAGAATTCTGAGTTATGAATCTTACACAAGCTATGAATAATTCAAACTAAGCATTTAAATATTTTCGTGATTTTGTTGTAAAAGCAAGAAATAAATGACTTAATTAAAACAAAATAGAAACTGTTTTGTGCTTTTTAGTGTACCGCAGGAGTTTTTTAGTTTTTATCATGATTTAAAATCTAAATAAGTTCATTGAGTGAACTAAATCGTTAGTTTTACAGTTGTCGTTTCAAAATTGCAATCAAATTCCGAGTCACAATAACTGCCATCGATAGAAAATCAAGGTACTGATCAAATTAAGTGCCACTTAGATATCATACAGGCGCTGTCAGATCCCAAGTGAGAGACAGTGATAGATTTGAGTGTCCGTCAAACTCTGAAATGTAGTGTGCATCTGAGTCCTGTTGTTGTCGTAAACACGGACTTTAAATTGAGATGCAGAAACGTATAAGGCAGCGTCTTAATTTCGTGTTTATGACAGCTCTTAAGCCCATATTATGGCCACATAAACCACTCTTAGCTCTGAGAGTTGTCTCAGCTAAGTTACAGTGACGGTTTCACCATATATCTGCCCATTTCATGCGCTTGAGATATCTATCAGAGATGAAAGCGGTTTATTAATACGGACCTAAGCGCTGATAGCTTCAACACACATGATCTCATCATGCTTAGCCCACATCAACCGACGGTAGGCCTCTTCTCTATAACGCCAAGATCTCTTGGATCCAAATTCCAAAGAGGGAAAACTCAAATTTCTCATTAGCTCCGGGTTAAAGTATTGGCGCAAGCCTAGAGAACGAAGTAGAAAAGCCGTTATTTATTTCCCGCAACACAAAACCGCTTTTACGTTGCATAAAAGAGAAACACATGAAAACGGCTGGCGTCATCACAAAAGATGCATACAATCGCACGCGTCACAGCCACGCTGCAAGTGAGACCAGTAACTCACGGTTAGGTAACGGAAGCTGTCTGGGTGACACCCGCTTTGTCACACTGTCTCTACGCAGCAGTTTTCTAATTTAGAATGGTCTGAATTGACAACTCAGCACAATACCAAACAGCAGAGCATATTTACACAACTCAAATGCCCGAATCTCAACTCTGAGAGCTGTCTCTCATTCAGTTCTGTCATTTTATGCGCTTGAGATAGCTCTCAGAGCTGAGATATATAGGTTCCGATGCACACACGACAACAGAAAGTTTGAGGAACATTCAAACACCTGACGTAAGCAGTTCTTTTTGAGTATCTGGGTTACACATAGAGTCACTTAAGTATCCCACAGTTACTTTCCACCACCAACTGTTTTCAGTCATTTAAGAAAGATACTTCTTGGTCGCGGTGTCATACTATATTATTGGGCTTTTAATAACCCCCACGTGATCCGCGAGTGTGCTCATCAAGTGGGTTTTACCATTAGACTTTTTTTGCGGTCCGAGATTCAAACCTGGGAGCTATTGCCTATATCTGACGAGGCCTATTTCCGAATTGCGGTAAAGCGTCTTCACTGTTTACCGTCAGCCGGAATTTTGTACCTGTCGTAACCATATCGTAAAATGAACCGTATCATGAAATTGCCAACCGTGGTTGAATTAGAACTTTCACTGAACGAAGATTTTTTTTCGGCGAAAACACAGCGGCAGTAGGTGAAGATTAAAGAGGACGAGCGCAGTGAAGACCCCGAATAGTCTTCGGGTTCGTTTGACATGTATATCACAAAATACCTTAGGCAGTACTGAATGCGGAATGTTTTATATGCGGAAACATCTAAGTGGTTTATTTGTTACTTTTTTAGGATTTGCCAGTTATATTGTAAACCGTTTGTTTCCCGAATAAACTCAAATAAAATAAAATGCTTTTAAAAAGACAAGTTTCATCAAATTCAACCCTTTTTTTGCCAGATCATGATATGGTTGGCCATTTCATGAAATGATCAATTCTATGATATGACTACGACATATCCATGATATATTGCTAATTGCCTGGGCCTTAGTTCTTTTATGTATCGGCTGTATGACAGCTCATGTGAAATATTCGCGCGCTGACTGCTCAAACATTAAATTGAAGTCAGCGAACATCTGTCAAAACATGGGAATTTAATAGAAGTTTCTTGATGTCACCGATTGAGAATAGAGCCACTTGTGAGGTTTATACGACTACAATTCAGTTTCTCTATTTACCAAATATTTGCGTGGGTCGGTGAGCTAAAATAATTGTTAGAGATATAATGTTCAATCATTTCCCGATTTTTTAAAATTAATATGGTGTATTAATTACTTAATTCATATCTGATCTCAATTAATTTATTTTCTAGATTATTATTATTATTATTATTAAATTAAATATAAGTATAAAATTATAAAAAATAATATAAAAAGAGCTCCGTAGTCTAATAAAAACAGCTCCGTGGTCCAATTAATGGGTTTCACGCTTGCTTCTCACACAGGAGAAGCACGTTCGATTACTGACCATGTACCAATGAGATAATTAATTTATCTTCAGTGTATTATACGGACGTCTGATGGAAAACATCGTGAGGAAACCTTCATTACTGGGCTAGCCCACTGTCACGCAAAATGGAGTATTGGATAACTTGCTCAAAGTGGGCACAATTGTGCCTCTGCCACCCCGTATGGGAAAAGGCGTGACAAAATGTTATGTTAAAAATTATTATTATCATTATTATTATTAAATCTTTCAATACTCATTTCTCTGAAAGGAATATGCGAAGTGTAATCCATCAATAAAATTGCAGAAGTGTGCGTTTCTTTAAAAAAAAAAAAACACCATTTTGGGGAAATTAGTCAAACCATTCTCGACCTACTGACATTTCCCTTTGATACGATCACAAACTACAAACATCAGAGTTTAGATTTTCATAAGTAGCAAATGTTTTCAAATCATCATTTTCTCTGTTCGCCTAATTCTTAATTGCATTGATGTAACAACCACATGCCTGTTACAACCACATGCCTGTTAACCCAGATTTTACGGGATTTTTGAAAATTGGATTGCGATTTTGAACTTTAACACTTTAAGATAAGGTTCAAATCCTATGAAATAAAATTGATAGTTTTAACAAACGCTAATAACAAGTGGGTTAATTACTCGGCAATGTGGTATGCCCCTATATTCTTTTATTCATATTTTCACCGAGTTTAAAAAGCTATTTGGAATAAAAGAAACAAACGTGTACTGGAGTGTGCCCGAGGCAGAGGGCGACTACGTATAAGTACAAATAATTATTTTACACTTAAGAATGTATGTATTCCTATTAAAACACTAATATATTTTCTAGTGGGTGAGACAAAGGTATGAATATTCGATGATATATTCGACGACCCGAATGTCCGAGTCGGCGTGATCCTGCCTACGAAGCCAAAGGTCCCGGGTTCGAGTCCCGGTGGGGGCAAATATTTGTTTGATGAGAACGGATGTTTGTACATCAGTCATGGTTGTTTATCTATCTAAGAATAATATTTATCTATATAAGTATTTGTATCGTTGTCTAGTACCCAAGATACAGGGAATAGTTAAGAATAGTTTGGGGCTAGATCAATGTGTGTTAATAGTGTCCAAGGTATTATTATTATTATTATTATGAACACAATGGTCTCAACACGACTTTCAACGTTATGGCGATCCAGGCGTAAAAAGGTACAATCATCAAAAAACGCTGACTCATCGCCTCGCAGATATTTGACTTTAGTATTTTGCATACATTCTAGCTATATAGATGAATCTGCATTTCCACAGCGTGCACGGTACCTACATATGTAAGAGTTTAAAAATGTTTCCACCCGCGTTTATTAAAAGTTAGAACACATTTTCAGATTTCAGAATATCGTATGATACGCAGCAGAGCAATTAACCTCTCAAGAACAGGTCAGGTCGGACAGGTCGCGATTTTGAACCTTATACCATGCATGCATTAAAACCTATAACGGAAAAGTAGTGTTAGCTAACGCCAGTGGTATTCAAGAGGTTAAAAACATGGTCAGCCTACCAACTCGAAAGGTAGGTAAATGAAATATCAGAGTGGCACTTTTTAAATCTGTTTAGTTGAGAAGGTGTATAAATCGACCATGTTTTTTGCATAAATACTTTTTTGTATCTTCTTTCTGGCTAATCGTTTTTCCAGCACCTTGTATTGGAAGACAGATGACGATCTGTTTGTTTTTGTTTAACTTAAGCCGATATAAAGTCTGTGTGGCCTGCGTGTAGTCTTGAGTGTTTCGGCAGCTATTATGGAACCTCCCTGAGTGATGTCTGAGTGGATATTATGGAACCTCCACAGCTGCGGCGGTGGGCTAGCCCCTTGTCACCCAAAATAGAGTATGGGATTGCTAGCTAGCGTGGGTGTAACTGTGCTCCTACCGCGCGCGTATTTTGTTTTTTATGCTAAGCTACGTTAGGAGTTAAAATGTAGGTTAGGTACTTTTTGAGTGCTTCATGAAGGCAACTCTGAGCGAAAAAAATGTGAGTCTACTCTGTGTGTGGTTTTCTCTGTTCTGTGGTTGAGCGTGATGCTGTAAAAAGTACGAAAACGGAGTACAGTAAGCGATACAAACTAAGATGTTTCCATCTAAGCATAATGTCGCCCCCTTTCCCATTTGGAGTCGCAGACGCATGGTTTTAATGGCAGACCAGTGGAAATAGGACTATTTAATAACGGCTTAGGTTGTTCTGTTTACCAAAATGAGAAAAATGTTTGTCATCCCAAATTAACTATAGAGTTACCAACATATTACAGCCTATTTTATTTTATTACAGCCTATTTGAAAATCTATACTAAATAAAATAAAAACATGCATAGAAGTTCATTATATGCTGATAGGAATCAAAATATTATAAATTATAATAAATAACTTCCCTAAAGCTTCCATTTTGTTGCCTTGAATATTTATTCAGCTAAACGTGGGCATAACTCCTTTCTTTATCCCTCTGTATGTGAAAAAGCGTATTGCAAAGTTTATGTTTTGCTTAGCCTGTAAATGAATACTTTTTACGTGCATGTTTGTGAATCGATAATCAGCGTAAACCACTTCGCATGTCTACGGAAGCGTTGAAACGCTACGATTTCCTGTAATACCGGGACATGCCAAAGGAAAAGTTTGTAATTTCTTCGTCTTGGTCCTCGGTATCGTTGTAAAGTTTCTGAGTGTGTCGTTTAGGTTAAAGCGTGGATCGAGCTGATAACCGCCACGCGAATACCTGGAAATTGCTTGAAACAGGAATGCCGTAGAACCGAAATTATTAAACAAAAGAGACTGTCTTAAATAATGAGACCGGCGACAATTCTTATTTCGCGTGTTTGAAAATGAAGTGAAATAAAATTGAAATGGTTTGAACGTAGCAAATTGTTGTGCTTGAAAAATATTATAACATAACCTTAGTGGCGCTTCATGCCGTGTCGGTTTTTACCGACATAGCGTGCGTCAAGCCATCGCTTTAGTAAAAGCGTGCCTGACTTGAGCTGTCAATTGCGGTACATCTACCGCATCGCGTCCGCCATCGCGGACCAAAGAGTTTCGTTCATCTAAGAGCGTACTCCGCCAGGCGGAGTAAATTGGCGGAGTTCCAACCCTAATTAATAATAAATAATATAATTAATGTAGCACATTAATGTCCCCACCGAGGGGCACAGGCCTTTACCCGGATACGAGTAAGATTAAGCCAAACTCCACCACGCTGGTCAGTGCGGGTTTATGGAGAGGTTTCACGACCACTCCACGTAGCGATAGTAGCCGGGACATACAGCTTGACGTGTCATCCGAAACACTGAACGTCCGATAAAGTACTTAAGATAAATTAATTATCTCATTGGTACATTGTCAGGATTCGAACCTGTATCTTCTGTGTGAGAAGCAATCGTGAAACCTATTAGACCACGGAGCCCTAACCTAATTCGTATAAAAAATATTTTCTGTACAATCAATTTAATTTCCTCGCAGTAGTCGTGACTAACGTCTCAGCCAAAAGTGCAATAGATGGACTCTTATCTAAGAGCGCCTCGCCTGCATCTCGGCATTTAAACTCACCCGTCCATCTATTGCTTACTTTCCAGCCTCTACAACAATGTACTTAATTTGACTTCACTGATTCTCTATTACACAGTGCACCCGTTATCAGTAACCAGCCCGGGGAGCGCAGGGTAATCGTCCGCGTAGCTTCCACGCGATCCCGCTTGTATCCGTTCCTCAGTTCTGTTTTATGTTAATTAATGACTTAATTAACCGCCTGTTGTTTCAACTCACAACAACGGACGTAAGATACGAACCGTCAATTATAACTAAGGCCCACGATATCAAGCAATTTTCGCGTATCATTTCGGCGGCATTCGGTAGGTATTGGGAATTTTCGTTTTGATGGTTCGACTGGTAAAGCTATTACAGATGGTAAAGGAGTGCGGGGTGTGGCCAGGCCCAAGCTTTCGCGACCCCTCATTTATACAAACGTTGTGACGCTATTTCAACCCCTGATGATGAATAAAGAGGTATTTTAGAGGCTTGATGCGTCTGTCGGTATGTGTGTATATCTGTCCGTTGCTTTCTAGCGGTCAATTAGTAGTTGACTTCCCGGTGATGGTTCTTAGATATAAACATAAACGTAAACATTTACATAAAAGCATTGCTTCTGGCCCTACACTAGAATACCATTTGTCGTGGGAACCAGAAACAGTGACATCACACACATATAAACATCCAAGACCTGGGTTTTATCTTTCTTAACCCATGGCCTCTCGTATGGTAGGCAGATCCACAACCGCATGTATTATATCAAAAGAATTTTCACTACTTCGAAAGTTATCAGCTTAACAAGGAATGGCGATCAAACCAGTAGTCGGATTTTAATGCGGTTCATTGTAGTGTGTAGAAAACTTCACTGCAATGGTTTTTAAATATGTTTTGTTTAGTAGTTCGAAAGTTATCAATCAGCCTGAATAGAAAACAAGTGAACCAAATTTTAGCCGTAAGGTTTCATGAATATATCAGGGGCATAGTTATTCCTTTAAGGAATGGCAGATGCACAAAATGCTCACTTTTAGAACTAGAGAAAAGGATGAATATTAACCCTTTTTGACCTTATATTCTTGGTAAGGTTGGCCACATTGTATCTGAGAAAATAACTACATAAGTACATATGTTTCACAAGGATCAGAAATTCCATTACCCGCATTTCATTACATAGCCTTCTCTGCCTTCTACGAATACATCAAATCTTGCAGGCTGAATCGAGCGTTAAACTGATAATGTACCTTTAAGCTGGCACAAAGTTGCTCATGGCTATTGAAATATCGCTATTGTGCCAGGCTGCCAGAAACCACGGCGTGAACATCTAGCACTTGTTGCTTTGCCATCGTTGCCAAATAGCATTCAGCAATGGCGACTGTTTGACGGGTGACTGCGGAGCGTAAATATGGCTGTGCCACTGTTCTATGCCAGCTTTGGTAATTGGCCGCTCCTCGTTTATTTTCACTTCGATTCTGTTTTCAAATTACGAAAGATTTGTTTTATTTTTGAACTGAGTTCAAAAAGGAGGTTTTAAATTCGTAGCGAGTATTCTTTTAGATTATTATAATGCGCAGGCATCAAACAGTTAAGGGCATAAATAGAGAACCTTCGGTTAAGATATTTATGACATTTAATAATATTTTAAGACTTTGACCCGTAAAAGGCCCCTATTTTGCAGGTTTTCATTTTATTTAGTATATTGATTTACAACGAAAATAGAAATATAAAGGAACGTCAAACAGGACTTGTATTAAAACACCCCATCAGAGGAAGTGACGTATTAGTTGTTGTAAGGCTATGCGTCAGTCTCGTTGGCCTTTCTATGCGAAAAAGGAGAAGGAGATTGACGCATAGCTATGTCCCTTACTGACAACAACTATTACGTCACTTTAGAGTTTTCTCTACACTAACCGCTGTACCCTAAAATGACTCACCCAATTCAGACAAGTTTAAAAAATTCAAGTGACATTCTCCTCACGTATTAAAGGACCTGAAATTGCACTTAAGTAGATATTTTAGCCTTGCAAACGACTTATGTATTGGACTTGGTGTCCAATTTCGTTTATAGGAATAACTACTAAAACTGTTTGATTACATTTTTTGACCATATAGTCCTTAGTTATAGTTTTGCTGGCCCCTTGGGGTGAAAAACGTCAAATTCAAAATCATGTTTAAAACATAGAATATTGGAATCGACCAGAGAGAGGTTTGAAAAACCAAAATAACGGTCTTTCTCTGCAAATATCTGAAGTGAGAACAACTAAGAGGCCAGATACCCGGGCCCTGCTGGCCCAGGTAACCTTGAAGAACAGAACCTCTCTTGTAGAATTGGAGAAGTCTCTCTTTCTCTGTCTGTCAAGAAGTATAGCGCGTGTCTCCGAAACGAAGTGCTTTCATCATCAAATCAGTGATACTTGTAATACTTTTTTTCACAAAACAGTGAAAACAAAACAAATTTAAAAGAACGAACATGAACATGAGCTTATCTCTAACAAGAGATTTCTTCCAGCAAACCTAGAATGGAGACGAAAAAAAGAAACTAAATGTAGAACTATGTGCACAATTATAAATTCAAATTCAAAATTCAAATTCAAAAAGAGTTTATTTCCATAAGAAACACATGGGTTACATTTGGAGAATATCAAATCTTAAACCAACACATACATAAGATATAGGGAAATATTGAACTCAATTTGAATTCCGTCACCTCAATGTTTTAGATACTGGAGGCAAAGAGGCGACTACAAGAAACCTCCAGCTTTATACGTATTTTTTTACAGAATTGGAGCAAACACCTTCCCAAGCTTTCTTGTCTTCTACATAATCTGATATTATGTAGTAAGCCTTTTTAAATAAGTGAATTTTAACAACTTTTTAAATTTATTTACAGACAATTCTTGTAACTCAGTTGGGATTTTGTTGTAAATGCGAATACATTGCCCTTTAAAAGATACATTATTCTTATGGAGCCTAGTAGTAGGTATAGCTAGTTAATTCCTATTTCTATTGTTGACATTGTAAAAATGATAATAAAAATAATAAACTACTTACCAATATGTGGAGTTTGTATATAATACAAAAATAATGCTATATATAAATATGTATCATTTACATAAATAGTAGATACAAATAAATACTAATAGTTATCACGGAAGACTCTTTCAAACGACTTTTAAAAGAGTGAATCGACAGACTTTCTCTGATGGCGCTGTGGAGTTTGTTCCAGAGACTGATAGCTCGCAGTCTGAACCCATTCTCGTAAGCGGCAGTGTTATGTTGCGGAAGTGCGTCTTGACAACCGCTACACGGGCCTGACCACCGCTAAACCACCACCGTCTCCACCCCAAAAGGCGGATCGACCGCCGACGTTCCTATCTACCGGCTCTGCACAGCACCAAGCTTACAAAGCCCAGGGACGAATCTTTTGTATATAGTAAGTTAGGTTAATTTTGTATATTATAGAAAAACTTGTGTGAGAATAAAAAAAATAACTTACTCTATTCTCTTCTTTCATATCTTTAAGACCGACTCTCAAAATTATTTTCATTAGGCTTCCGTTAAGGGGGGTATTCACCCCAATAAAGTCAAAGTCAAAGTCAAATTTACTTATTGCTGTAGATATTTACTTATACTTTGCAAACGTCATTTTTGCCTCTTCTCTATATCGGACCACTGTGGGAGAAGCAGTTCGTAGAAACTCCCACCGGTTTTATCTTTAGATCTCTTTTAAAAAATTCTAGTAAGTCCGTTTTTGCGCCATAGTGTCAACTGTCAGTTTGAACTAATGTTTTTAATGTTCTAATATGAACGTGAAAATGGAAGCAAAATAAAATTAATTCATGATTCCTAACAGGTTCTTGCGAGGTAGCCTTTTAGCACATTTTATGATGCAGTGCGGGTTGAAATATGTTATAGCCAATATTAGCGCGAGAAATTTCCGATAGCTCAATCCTTTATTGGGCATAAATAACACGGCTTTTCACTTCTGTGGTCTTATAGTTAAAGTATTTTAAAGTGAATCGTGTTGTTGGGAAACTTGACACATTATTATGTATAGAGCACTTACATGCTTATCTTAGAATCAGGTATCGGAATTATTAAATAGACTAATTATCTATTTCTGTGATGCTCCGTCAAGATCGGGAGCCTCTTTGATTATGAAATCGTACTCAATTACTCTGACTAGTAAGTGATTTAGATCTATCTAAAAGTTTCAGGTCGTTTGAATCACTTTATGAATGTTTTGCCTTCTTTTTCCAGTGCCTCTCACTATTGGTGGTTGGCAGTCAGCTCTGAATATCCCTCTCGGTCTTTCAGCAGACGGAACAGGTCTTCAACGCCGGTTATACTGGTCAATTTTCGTATATGAGAGAGCCACGATGTCCTTCTTCTTCCGATGCTCAGTTTTCCTTCGACTTTTACCATTAGGACCACTTGAAACGCTGTTAGTCATTAAAATTGGGCATATATCTATTTACGCTACATTGATAAAACCGTAGCAAGGGGGGGGGGTTCTTAACTTCCACCTATCCCTCTTCTGGGATGAGAGGAAATGTTCTGTGACTTATTTAAAAAGAGAAGTCAAGAGAATTTTATTGAAACTGTAAGCCGACAATAGAAGCTAGGAGGTTATCTAGTTAGCCGAGGAATTATTGATCAGCTGTTTTCCTCCCGAGATCCCTATTCAGTGACATTGTACTGAAATAGTTTGTAAAATGAGAATTTAAAGTTATAAATTGTATGATTTGTTGTATAATCCGAGGAGGACATCGAAGATATTTACAACAATGACTCCATGGCCCCAAACTAAGAGTCCTGTTTCGATAAGCAACAGTGATATCACATTCACATTAATTATGTAATCTTGTCGACAGTGACCCTGCCTATGAAGCCAAGGGTTCCGGGTTCGAGACCCGGTGGGGGCAAATATTTGTTTGATGAGAACGGATGTTTGTACCCTAGTCATGGTTGTTACCTATCTAAGTATAATATTTATCTATATAAGTATGTGTATCGTTATACAGGTCATGGCATGATACAGGGAATCCTAGTTTGGGGCTAGATCAATGTGTGTAAATATTGTCCAAGGTGTTAATATTATTATTGTAGGATGTATTACGTAAGCAAACGCCCCATATAGGGCTTGTAGAATTAAGATTTCTAGAGTTCAAGTTCTAAAGGTATTATCGATCTTCTCTGAATCAGGGCCTTCTAGGTGTCTATATTTAAGACCTAGACTAAGAATAGGGACGCCGGCAGCCTTCTAGATAAGACTGGCTTAGGAAGGCATTTGTTTGTCAAAGTAATTGAGGAGATCGGATGGAAACGCTTGATTTCGGATAAATCACGTAGTTAGAGGCTCTGATTATAAAATAAGGTAATTTCTGCTGGAATCCTTGAGGGTGGTGTTGATTATATCTCTTGCGGGTTTAAGGACGGGAACGAATGCGGTGAAACGACTCAAGATTTTATCGGTAGATGGCATTTTTTGGTCATCGATTTTACGTTTCTATGATATTTCGTCACGATTTTTTCTGGCTGATAGCGCTTTCCGTATGGCGTTATGGCCGACACATGATCAGGCCTCTAAGACAATATTTCAAAACAGCAAAATATCACACATTTTCCCATACTGGCTGGCAGTGAGTATCTTCTCTCAAGCCCGCTCTCTATCGAAACATCTTGGTAAAAGTCTATCCACGTACACTCGTAATTAGCAAACGACCTTTCTCATACAGGATTGACCTGCAAAACTACTCTGGAAACTAAGCACAAAGCTGGAAAGCGTCGGTCTAAATCAGTAGAACATCGATCTCGCTGCCTCCAGCTTATACTGTTGTGTAATTTAAGCCTAGCCGAGTCGAGGCGACGGCCGCTCAGTGAAACAAGCAAAAAACCGGAATACTTTCCGAGCAACGAGTGCTTTGAAATTGGGGCTGAATCGATAGAGTGTAATGTAAACTCTGGAGCTTGGAGCGAGATTAATATCAGGACTCTTTTGATGTTAAACGAGATGTGTAGCGTAAACTTCCGGCCTATTATATGAAATATGCATCATTTACATACTTATTGACCAAACAATTCAACGGATGGAAGGAGACCAAGTTAGTCTTTAACTTGATTGACAGTTTTTCACGTTTTATCATCTTTAGTTAGTTATTATGCAGGACTCTTTTGATGTATAACGAGATGTGTAGCGTAAACTTCCGGCCTATAATATGAAATGTGCTTTTACATACTTATTGACCACATGATTCAACGGTTGGAAAAATGCCGAATTAGTCCTTTCCTTGATTGATAGTGTTTCACGTCTCATCATCTTTAACTTCTCGTCATCTTTATTTAGTTATGCAGGACTCTTTGATGTTAAACGAGATGTGTAGCGTAAACTTCCGGCCTATTATATGAAATGTGCTTCATTTACATACTTATTGACCAACCGATTCAACGGATGTTTTTTCCATCTTTCATATGTTTTACTTCGTTTGTAATAAAATATTGAACGGTGTCATAAAATTTAAAGTGCCTTCTAATAAATAAATTCTCTTAATAATCATTTGAAGGTAACTTTAAAATAACCCATAATGGAAAACCTTTATAACGAAGGTTTGACCTTTATAATAAAACCATCCCTAAAATGGAGAAACGACATTCCAATTGTCTTTATAAATTTTATGAAGCGAACAACAAGTAAACAAAACTTTGTGTTTTGAATTTGGACTCCTTGTTCGCTACCTTTAATCGACAGTAAAACCTACGTACTTTCAATTAAATTTACGTTTAATTTATGCCCATAAAAATCCTAGGTATCTCTTGTAAGGGTTCCGTACCCAAAGGGTAAAAACGGGACCCTATTACTAAGACTACGCTGTCTGTCTGTCTGTCCGTCTGTCACCAGGCTGTATATCCTAAACCGTGACAGTTAGACATTTCAAAATTTTCACAGATGATGTATTTCTGTTGATGCCATAACAGCAAATACTAAAAACTAAATAAAATAATTATTTAAGGGGGCTCCCTTACAACAATTCTTTCAATACCACATACAAACTTATCAATGCACCTGGTTACGTACATAGAGTGTGAAAGTAGCTGCACCAATAACTTTGAAACAACATTTTGCTATGAAAAATCCAAACTATTCACTCCACACCATCCATACAATTTTACGATGGTACGGAACCCTACGTGCGCGAGTCCGACTCGCACTTAGCCGGTTTTTATACAAGACAACGAGTTCAAAAACATTGGTCAAGTACGGGTAGGCCTCGCACACATCGAGTTCCGTACTATCGTATAAGAAAACAAACAAAGCACTAAAAATAATAAAACAAAAACAAAAAGAAAATAACAATATGTCCGAACGTGGATTCGAACTTGATGCGCAACCGATATCAAATCAATTGCGTCGCTACAAACATGAATAAGACCGCAAAATCTACGATCGTATTATAGAATCATGACATACTTTGTAACTCTTCATTTATAAAATTTCGTGTAGTTTTTTTGCTGTAGTGGCAACAGTAATACAAATTTTGTGAAAATGTCAACTCTGTAGCTATGACGGTTCATGAGACACTCCCCGCTGACGGATGGACGGACAGACGGACAACGGAGGCTTATGTCCCGTTTGGCACCATTTGGGTACGGAACCCTAAAAACCCGACTACTAAAACATCGCGCTCTAAAAGTAAGGAAAATAGTCGTATCGGAGTTCTCGAAAAATTATATTCGTAGCAAATCGTAACACGCTCACCTGTGCTACGGGATGCTACAGTTTCGTAGCACAGGTAAGCTCGTAGGCGCTACGGCGTAGCTACACAAGCTATTTAAGATTTTGAGGGATTTAAACATTTAAAAGATTGGGATATCTACCGTAAGGAATTTCAGATGAACATAATCGATACTACAGACATAATCATCATTTTAACGTTATTAAATATCACCTAACTTGCTGATAAGGTTATAATGAACTATAGCCACTCTACTCTAAAACTATAGCCATACACATTAATGCAAGCAAAGCAGCAAGCAAGAGCTAATAATATAGGTCACCGTAAGATTGTCAAAACCGTTAGTTGATAAACTAACGGTTTTTTCTCGTTGGTTGGTCAACTATCGACAGATAGTAAACTATAGCGTACTGCTTGAATGAAGCGTTAGTTGATAAATTTACGGTTAAAACCGTTAAATAGGATATATAATAGATAGAAATTAAAGGCAACGCCAGCCTAGCTCATGTACAACTCCAGGATGCCAAGATCAAACTAAAGTTTGCCCCACAGAAAACGAATGCTATGTGCTCATATGCAAACTGAAGTTCGACGCACCACGGCTGCAACAGGAGAGGCTGAAATAGAAGTAGTAGGCAAAATAAGGATACTTGGCCTAATGGTAGACAAGAAATTGACTTTCCAAAGCCACATATCGTACGTCTGCAAGAAGGCAATTACCATGTTCAAGCAGCTGTCATGTGCAGCTATGATGACATGGGGACTAAAGCGGAGATGACAAATGTCATCTATACGTCGGTATAGAGCTCATCATCTTCCTTATCGTTCTCGAAAACTGGTCGTACCGGACGGTCTCTATGAACTCGGCTGTAATTTTGAAGGGACTTTTACCACTTGACCTGAGAGTTAACGAAGTAGCATTTCTAAAGGAGGTAAAGAGAGGGAAGCCTCAGCCAGATCTAAGGAAATGCTCGGTAGAGATGGGAGCGAGAATGCTGGAGACACTGCACCCGGTCCAGTATCTGGAACAAAGCTGGCCAGCAAAGAAGAAGTACAGGCGAGCATGTAAAAATGCTAGAGAATGCTGTCACCAGTAACCCGTTGGCAGTGAAAACAACAAGACAAAATATTAGTACAGACCAAGGAAAATAATTGAGTCTCTACTTGGTGAAAGAACCTGACCTAACCAGTAATTCAACGCTCCATTTTTATAAAAGCAACACAACTATATTGTTAACGCAATTAATAAGACCGCTAAGAAGGTTTAGTTCTAATGAGTCTGTGAATGGTCCTTCTGAGCCGGACTTTCAGGAACTTAATTTATCTTCCCGCGGAAAATGCTCATCAATTCACTTCTTGCAGTCAGTTGCCGGATATTATTATCGCTGTTTCTGTTACACCTACACGATTAATGGTATTGTAGGTAATGTAATCTAAAGGCTTGCTATATCAGAAAATATAAGACCGCGTGGACTAGCCCCCTCTCACGCGAAATGGAGTATTGTATTACTGACAAAAATTGGTCATAACTATAGGTATAATACTGCCACCCCGTATTGGAATATGTTTCTTTGTTTGTTTATTTTGTAAGAGCATAATTTAGAGATTTTTTATGATACGATCAGTTTATAGTTCGTTTAATCTGCTGAAGGTGATGGGCTGGTTACCTGCCCGGTAAAAATGCTGTTATGTAAACTTGTTGTACAAGTGTGGATGCTCATCTGCTCATTTGTAAACGACGATGAAAATTAAAATCAAAAATTAAAAATGGTTATTAAATCAGCACACAGTTTAAAGAATTATTATACATTCTAATTATTATATATTGTTATACACTATTAATAAACTACAGAGGTATCTTCTGTAAAGTAGACTTGTCCACAATTGGACGGGCTATCACAGGATGATAGCAGTGGTTCTTCTCTCTACTGTACTTTAGGCAATCCTGTATCGTAAGCGCCTTATCACAATAAATTTGCAAGACTTCATACCACAGTTAAAATAGTAATTTAGGTAGGTTATGTACCTACCTAAATTACATAACAAATGTTGATTTTAATCACAAGAAATATATATTTTTAATGTCAACAGCGCCATTAGGCTGTTGAAAAGTTAAGATTGAAATGTGGATGAACTGGTTATATAAACTTAATACAATATTGTGATGGTTAATATAGATATTTATACTAACATTGAGTTAATATTGAATTTATATAAAAGTACGTTACCCCATAATTTTAAGACAAGAAAATATGCCTTATTCAGGCAAAAACTCCTATCATATCATTCTCACTCTCACAAATCCAAGTCGTTTTCAGTAACAAATTGAAATCTTCGTAAAGACCCGATATTACTTCGGTCCAACTTTTCTCGACTCCGTCGAACATCTGTTCAAACAAAAGAGTGTGCTCAACCGATACTCGTCGGTTAGGAGATTCCTTCTCCACCGTGACGCTTCAATCCCTATTAGTATTATTGCCTCAATGAAATCGGCCAGCAGATGGGGTAAAATACTATCTGATTTTGACGACCGTTGTGGCTCTGTCTACCATGCGAGAGGTCCCGGGTTAGTTCCCCCGCTGGGGGTAAGGAAAAAATCCCCAGGTCTTGGATGTTTATGTGCGTGACGTCGCTGTTTCTGGTTCCCACGACTCAGGGTATCCAGGTGTGGGGCCAGAAGCAATGTATGTGCCTGTATGTTTATCTAGGAACTTTGCATATGCGTTTTACGGTTTTATCTTCCCTTTCTGCTCTAAAAGACAAACAATCAGCAGAAATAACATCGTGAGAAAATATTAAGATCTTTGTAGATGCGGTGATGGGCTAACCCCTGTCACGTGTAATGTAGAACTTTATAAGCGGCTTAACGTGAGCGCGACTCTGCCTCTGCCACATCGTATGAGAAAAGATGTGACAATAAGTTTTTGTTTCTCTTAAGTAGGAGTATGAACATCAACACATCAAACATCGAAATTATATTTACTTCAAAATAGATTCTTACGAACACTTTCTGAACGTCATTTGAATCTAAATAATGCAGTAAAAACTATTACCGCTTCGGAACGGGTTACGGCAGCGGAGAAGAAGCGGCGCATGCTTTTTTTTAATTGGTCTTGTGTTACATACGTTTGCATGGTTCTAATGCTGCGCTGGGAAATCAGATTACCCATACCTCTTTGTCATTAATGTACATAATCATCTAACCTTTAATATGCTTTATAAGATAATGTTTTTTTTAACAATAATTTCCAAAAATTGTGAAATGTTTAACGTTATCGTACTCGTATGCTATCTCTTGATTTAACCCCACACCTCGTGGGAGCATTAACCCCACATCTCGTGGGAGCATTAAATTGAAATTTGTTCGCAGGAGCGTAAATCTTATCTCAGGTTAGAGTTATTGGAGATAAGTCGCATAAATCACTCCATAACCCTAATAAGGGCCCAAGTTCGTGACAGCAGGTACTCTATAGGGTAGCTTTTGGCCGCGACTTCGTACGCTGGCTAAGATTTGTTTTGGCGACATAACATTTCCAGTGTCTCATCTATCACTAGACAAAAATTCGCCAGGGCGTGTCTGACAGAGAAATTAATAAAATAAAATATTAGGAAGATATTGTAAAATATAGCAACTACGTGTGGAGAAAAGCATTATGAGAAAAATTTCTATTTACCCACGTGTGTAAATAAAAATCCGGTCAAGTGCGAGTCTTAATCGCGCACGAAGGGTTCCGTACCACCGTTCAATGGAAGCGATGGTGTGGAGTGAATAGTTTGGATTTTACACAGCAAAATATTGTTTACAAAGTTATTGGTGCGGTTACTTTCACACTCCATGTACGTAACCAGGTGCATCCATAAGTTTGTATGTGGTATTGAAAGAATTGTTGTATGGGAGCCCCCTTAAATATTTCTTTTATCCTGTTTTTTAGTATTTGTTGTTATAGCGGCAACAGAAAAACATAATCTGTGAAAATTTCAACTCTCTAGCTAGCTAGGTTCTTGAGATACAGCCTGGTGACAGACGGACGGACGGACGGACGGACGGACAGCGGAGTCTTAGTAATAGGGTCCCGTTTGGAACCCTTCGGGGACGGAACCCTAAAAACAACTTTGACCTCAGCGAATTGAGTATTTGCTTACGTATAAAATGAGAGACTTAACAGTAAAAGAAGTTTAAAGCGAAATATTTCAATGGTTCAAAAGGCATCGTGAAAATGTTGCAGATTGTGCCTTCAATCGCATTAATGACAGGAGTTCGGAAGTTTTGATGACAGTATAACTGCAGGCCTTATTAGGTTCAAAGCAAGTGTTAAGTGCAATATGTGTAGTGTTGTGACGGCAGGCAGTGGCTGAGCGCACAGGTGGCAATAGCAGTGCGTGAGGGCTCGGGCGGGCGCGGCGGCCCGGTATCGAGCGGGCTGGGCGGGCGACGCGCGCCAGTGTTGCTGCGCTGGGTGGCGTTTGCGGGCGGTGGGCACTTTTGGGTAAATACCGGGTGTTGAAAATTACAGTTGTAAAACATAGGCTCTGTTGCGTCCACGTTTTTGCCAGTTATTTTTAATACTCCAATGTGCAGGGCAGGGGACTGCCTCATCGTTGCAGCTACCATAGTCAGTTATCATAGCTTAAATACCGTTCCTTTCTTCCGTTTTTGCCCTCTCTTTTGACAAAAGTAACATATTAGTTTGTATAGTGTGTCCCAAAAGTAGGGATAGGAAATATTCTACATTTCTTTAGTCACTTTTTGGATGCCCGGTATATTAATATATGTACGTTAAAAATAGCTTTAGATTCTTACCTGTATCGTGGGGATCAGAAACTATAACGTCATAAACATATAGACGCCAACCTAGACCTTAAAAGCAAATTATAAGTGCTATTCTCAAGGTAGTATTGATAGCATTATTTATTTATTTATAGCCCACTCGTAGGCTTTCCCCCAGCTATGGTACACCAAAGAGGCCAAGTGAATAAAAATAATGGATCAGCGCAGAATGCCTGGCATTTTCATCCACGTCGAATATAGCAACACTGACGCGCGCACGTAGTAAACCGGCCGAGGCCAGCCCGGGCGGCCGCGTTGCAGTGCGCGTCCCGGCGGAGCGACCGCGCGGCCACCGGCCTCACGTGCTCCCCCCCACCATATCCCCCCATACTATCAGTAGGTGACCCTGTAGGAACCCTGTGCGGTGGAAGTGCTGTGTTGTGCCGAACCTGTTATAGTTCTAGACTCCTGATTTTATTTGTTTCTAATTGGGGCACGTGACGATAGGTGGTTAATGTAATGAGATGATCAATTATGCAGTGGAGTTTCTAAAACACTGCTTGGGCTGTTGAAGTCTTCGCAGTGATGGGGTTTCGCTATCGCTATTATAAATTTTAAAAGTGCGGGGTTTCACTAGCCCATCGTCACGCACACTGGAATAATGAATTACTGACTAGACGCGTGCGCAACTGTGCCTCGTCCACCCCGTACGGGAATTACGTGACGTTTGAAGCTATATGGGTACATCGTTGATTGGTGATGTTGTACGCTGTTGTTGCCGCAGCTGAATGGATTTCGATTAGCGCCGTGACAATACGTGATATCACTGCTTCATTGGTGTTTCTTTACGTTCAACTTTTACTATCATGAGAATACTGCAATAAATGGGATGCATGAAATGAACTACACGACAAAGATTGTTTAGTATTTTTGGAGCTCAGATACGTAACAAAACTGGAATACAGTGCCAGATAAATTGAAGTAAAATTCAGGGTTTGTTCTTTACTTCTAAGAGTATAAACCGATGTTGATATAAAGTTAATTATGAGAATTATTTAAATGATCACCAAAATATTTTTTTATTATCCAAAATGGGTCACCAAAAGTTGCAGAATATATCAGGGCCAAATACTGTGGTAGCTTAGGTGAGGGTAAAGGAGTTGAGCGAAGCGAAACCCCCCAAAAAATACTCAAGTACACAAAATATAAAAAGAAGTTTGGTGATCATTTATCCAAACACAATTTGGTGATCATTTACACATTCTTCAGTCGTTTTAAACTTAAGCCGTTAATTATTACCTTATCATGAAGGTGACTGTTACAGTTGTGTTATAATCCAAAGCTGAAAATTCGCTTTATTTGTGAATAGGTAATTGTAGCAAGCGCTACCAACACTGCTACGAAATACTACGAAACTTCGTAACAATCTACGGCCGCGCTACGACCTACGAGATCATCTCGTAGCTCCCAGTCAAATCTCTTTGCGAATGAACTAAAATCTCTGCAAATCCGCGCCATAAAAATCTTAAATGAGGATTCAAAATAATCTATGTTTAATGAAAATGTGTACTGCGGATGTGGAGACGACAAAAACGAACGACTGGCAGTAAAAGACGATACCGAAATCACTTTATAAACTTAACATCAAGTCACGATTCCTTCAATTATTATGATGAACAAATGCCGTGTATGTATCGTTTTGAAATTGGTACCTCATGTAGCATAGCAGTTTGGTTGAATTATTCAGCAAGCAAATACAACATAGCTGCGAGTCAATCTAGATAGCGTACTTAACAAATCCAGGTCAATACGGGTGTCGGTTTAATAAATAATCATTCCCTAAAGGTCTCGTGTCAGACTTACCTTCGTCAATCTGAAGGTTACTTAAACCCTCGAACTTTTGCTTTTCATTGAACTTTTGCTTTTCCGCACATCCGACAAAAATTATTTAAACTGATCGAGTAATATGGAAATGATGGCATAAAAGACATTTTAGTTGGCAGTTGAATTTATAATTACTATCACAGGCCTCTCTCAAAAACCATTAACTTTTAATTGAAAGTTTCCATCACAACTTTAACATTAATAAAGTGATGATGATAATCGAATGCACTCGTAGATGTTCATCGATTAACACAAATCGAATGAAAGTGTGACCCAAAAAGCATTTAAAAATAATAACGTTCCATTTTCAAACTCTCATCTCCCCGAGCAATCAATTAGTGTCAATCACACTGCCCTATCGCGTATGAGGCGGTGTCGTTGAGCGAATCTGTGAACAAATTAAAAAGTTAAGACATTCCCGCACATCTCCACAAAGGTTCGTCGTAAAAGAAGGCCAACTGACGCTAATGGGACGTCATCGGAAAGGGGGTTTGCAGGGGGCTGAGGGGAGTGACTTTGATTGATGATCGAATTGCTTCAACCTGAATAATTAATGCGCTCTGACTGACCACTTAACAAAAATTACATGTAAATGCGATCAGCTTTTCCATATTATAGTTTGCTAAACTACTACCTTAGATTGTGACGACCTCTGTGGCGCAGTGATTGTGGCTCTGCCTACCATGCGAGAGGTCCCGAGTTCGATTCCCGGGTGGGGATAAAGAAAACAAAAAAACCCACGACTTGGATGTTTATATGTGTGTGACGTCGATGTTTCTGGTTCCCACGACACAGGGTATCCTAGTGTGGGGCCAGAAGCAATAATAATAAAAAAGTATTTAAAGTTTTCTATCATTCACGAATCCCCAATTTTAAAATATCAACAACGAAGCGTCACGCTTTTTCCATACGGGGTGGCAGGGAAAAATTGTGCCAGCGTTTATTTCCAGTTTCAGTATGGACAAAAGGCCACTCTGCTAATTTACCTGGCTTTTTTAGCACTAACGTACTAAGTACTGAGCGTAGCTTAATCCCATAGGATTTGAGAGTAATTGCGAATCTTCTCGAGTTATTTTCTTAGTTTGTATGCACATGCGAAGTGTACAAGACACTGCTGAATTGCCCATAAGGGGCTGCCAAAGGTGCCCTGATAGGAAAATAGCAATAACAAGATGTGATACTATAATAAGTTACTCCTATCTTCTATACCCCTGATTACCTTAGCCAACTTTAACTTATTTTTTTTACTTTTGACGAAGACACGCAAATAAATGTATCGCAGCTTTTTTATCCCTTTGTTAAATCCAGATTATATAAATCTATCCCGAGGGCAACAAAAGCATGTTGTAACAATCGTGATTTGAATTAAAAGAGTTGAAAATATCAGAAATCCACTAAATGTTTCAGTTGAACTAGATATTTTGCTGGTTTATTCACGGCACAACTTTGATCGGCATTGATTCGAATTGATTGGATTTTTTTGTTCGTTAGGCAATAACTGTTTTTGTTGTAAATACATAGTCGGTCCATAAGTTCTGTCACAAATATTTTGCCGCATAGTAAATAATACCAAGTTTTATTTTATTTAATACTATATATGGTTTGATAGCTCATTAAATACTGATAAATTAGAACGATTATTGGATTTAAATGCTTAAAGCCATATTACACAAATGCTAGTTTCTTCAGAGATTTTGCACTTTTTTACCCAATCAAAAATACGGACGTGATTCACTTTATCATTTTTCCATGCCTCTTAAAACCTTTCAAACTTACGTGAGATTTTAGTCAGAACCCTCCCTGAACCCGTTACCTTCATTTTGAAGCATAAGATAACTAAGTCTGGGTAAAACTAATTTTCATATTCACATTTTACGTAGTGTACTTGTTGCCCACAAGATCATTTTTATACGTTTTTCTGAAAACGTAAAAAGTACGTAAAGTTCTCTTTGGGAGCAGTTGGAACTGAAAGCTAACAGAAAATCAAATGCTAGTTGTTAAGCATGGTCTAAAATCGAGGTTTCAGAATAAATAAAAAAAACCTTGTTGGTTATCTGGAACACCGTTTTTTTATTAAATTTGTGGTAAGTGGTATTTTTGTCAGTTGCGGCGTGTTTTGGGTTCGCGATTGTCTCAAGTTTTATAACTTGAGACAATTGCGAAAAACAAACAAAACTTTAAAACCTTATGGTTTTTTGTCATATTGCGATAATCGTACAAAATGTATTGTATTGCAATTTGATTCGTATAAAATAAGCTTTTTAATCATGTATAATACGAATAAGAAAAAGTCTATTGCTGAGTTTTATCTATCAAAAACCTTGTGACAGAACTTAAGGACCGACTAGGTATTTCCCCCCTTTATTGCGCTCACGAAATCATATATGTCAGTAAATTATACGATCGCTGGATGATTATTGCAAAACGTTTTCTTTGTACCAATTTTTATTCGGTATCATTTCAATTTTGGAAATATCTAAGTGAATATAAATATCGCAGTTCATCTCATGAGACGCCAAGTACCAAATACTTTATAGGCTAGATAAGTAAATGACCAGATTTAATATACGCAATACACGATGGTATAGGTACATAATAGTAATATAATGAACCTATCATAACCTTTGACGACCCGAATGGCCGAGTCGGCAGTGGCCCTGCCTACGAAGCCAAGGGTCCCGGGTTCGAGTCCCGGTGGGGGCAAATATTTGTTTGATGAGAACGGTTGTTTGCACCCTAGTCATGGTTGTTTATTTATCTAAGTATAATATTGATCTCTATAAGTATGTGTATCGTTGTCAAGTACCCAAGATACAGGGAATCCTAGTTTGGGGCTAGATCAATGTGTGTGAATAGTGTCCAAGGTATATTATATTATATTATCATATACCTACAGAAGCGTCCGTGGCCAAGGGGTACCCGCTCATGGGAAACAATCGCGTGGCTAGCAACATCTAGCCGAGACGGGTACTAGATGGGTGTCCGTTTTCCATATAGCATATTTGTTTGGGGTGCTTCTTTGTTTCGGATGACACGTTAAGCTGTTGGCCCTGGCTACTATCGCAACTCGGTGGTCGTAGTCTTAAAGCTGTGTCAGAGGCTCTAATAGGGCAGCTTGATAACTTCTGAGAGTCGGGTTGGCCACAAGCCTGACACCCCTGCATCAACCAGCGCTGAGCCAGTGTGGTGGAGTTTGGCTCAAATCTAACTAGGATCCGGGTAAAGTCCCATGCCCCTCATTTCATCATTTTTATCATATATAAAAACCTCTATATATCTGCAAAGCTATAAATAGTAAGCCTTCATTTTAAAAGATAATTCAGTCAGAGAAATATAAAAATAGAGATTGATTACCGAAAGCGCGTTCTTAATTTAAATTAAATAAGAAAACTCATTCCGCGGATCTCCAGAACTATTTTGCTTATCTCGGTCATAATAATTGTGCACCTTTTTGGACCGCTTCAACATAGAGCGCCGTAATGACGTCACAACAGCTGCACAGATATTATTGTAGGTTGTAGGTTCTAGGATCACACCACCGCGGTTCGTGACTGCATCTCATTAGCGCCCTGAGGAAATGGCTGTTACCGCACAATGCCTTCTGCTGCTTCCGTTGGAACTTTTCTTTAGCAAACAAGACCTCGGGCACTAACGAGAGGCTGACAAATGATGCCCGAGCTGAATGATACAAGATGAATACTGTGCGCAATCAATCTACTCGCTTCGTGGCTAAGGACCATTCGGAAGAGATGATAAGTAGGACAACCGTCTGTTGCAAGTGTCGCAATCTGTTAGACGGGTGTTTTTTACCGCCACACGATTTGTGTTTGGTGGTACTACAAATTAAAGAACATGAAATTTTTGCATGCCTCACTGTTTGCCCTAATGTGAAAAATCTTGATTTATTTTTGCGGCCACTGGTGAAACTGGGGTCAAGCGATAACAGTATTAATGTTACTAGTGAGGAAAGTAGGAGTAAAGCGAGCGAATGTCTATGTCGACACTAGTCGGTTTTTTTTACGCTTGTGTATCATTCAATGTTTAAATATGTGTTGTAAGAGGAAATAAAAAAAATTGACTAAATAAGAAATTAGTTAAATGCGGGCTTATTTTGAATACATGCGTGCTCACCATAATAATAGTCCAAGCCACATGTCCGGTGACGACATGTGGAACTAAATACGCTATCGTACTTGAGTGGTGGTGGGGACTCTACTATTGCGCATGTGCAAATGGCAGCCACCTCATTTTTCAAAAAGGAGCAAAATAAAAGTTTAGCCAAATACATTTAATGAATTTTATATTTTTATCTTTTTACCCAAATGTAAACCAATTGACCAAAGTAATGTATAACGCGTTTAATGGTGAAAAAAATAATGAAGTATTCGTTTTATTTTACCTTTTATATGAACCGTAATATGTACTTGACTAATTTGGTAAACTTTACTCAAATAATAAAAACCCTTTGAGTCGGGCTGAAGACGGAGTTAAAATATAAAAATTCTGAAAAGTAAAAAGCACTAGTGGCACTTTAAGTAAGCTTTCACTGCTTGGAAAAGCTTCTTTTCGGACAAATAAGTGCATTGCAAAGTAAATTATTACAAACCCAAAGCTCATGATTTAGTTTGCAATATTTTACTGTAAGTCGTGACTTCCATAAATGATAATACTTTGCAAGTTTTTTGAGTTTGGAATATAAAAATATTAGCGAAATTGATTTGTCAACTTCCCATTGACTGCTTTCACCATCCACTGGTAGAACATGATGACTTTTTTCGATTTTTAAACTCAGATTTCTTGCAAACTGTACCATTTACGGAATTTTTAAGTATAGGCTTTTGTTTGTAATTATTTACTCTATCGGTGACACCGGTTTCATCTCTGACCGCAAAATTAATATTTTCAACGTAAGTATGCCAGTCTCTATAGCTTTTTGGCTGGAGTATAGCATACCTTATTATAGTTAAAATAAATATAGCAGACGAGTGACACTTGCAGTCATGAATGAATTAAATGGTTTATTTCAGCCAAAACCCCATAAAATTATCAAGCAATGAGATTAGACTCCCTGTGTTTTATAAATCCTTACCGACTACAGTATAAAAATGCGTCAATCTTATAGACTCATTCGTGCAATCTTACTTTATTCTTTTCGTAGATATTTTTTCAGATTCAGGATTTATTTTGCTAACAATAATATGATCGCATTGAGGTCGGTCGTTTCGTCACTTTAGAGGTCTATTGTGATTTTGTGAAAAATAACGATTAATGTTGCATTCTTAGGTATTCTTGTCTTGACATCTGCTCTTTTGCTGACCTACTTAATACAAATATTCATACTAACAGACCTACATAGTTGCGGTTAAGAATTTTATACAGTAAAACTCAAATAACTGTTCAGGATTTATTACTTTTCTAAATGGTATTTTGTATTTTGAGCATCGAGGTTTATCTTAACTCTGCTACTAAGATTTACTCATCTTAGCTCAATTCTAGATCTATCTAGATTTAATTCGTATTTAGCGTAACAACTACAATTCTAACCACATAAAAGTATGTGGAGCTAAGAATATGAACTGTTATTGTTAAATGTCTATGTCGACGCCAACGTTTCGAAGACTGATATAAAAATAAAGTTGACCTGACCTATTAACCCGTCAAACGTCCTATGCGCTACATAAGCGCATAACTTTTTTGGGCGGCTAGCGTCCTATGCGCTGCATAAGCGCATAGAAAGTATTGCAAACTTCGACGTTTTTTGAATATTCACCAAGTTTCAGAAAGTTCCCGGAAGTAGTCTTAGATTATAAGTAGTTTAGTTGGCAAACGTGTGATATGATTGGAACTGACATTGAGACAGCCAAATCAGATCAAATAAATAAAATACCAAGCCCCGTCGCCATTTTGGGCAGGCGACCGGCCGCAGACTTACATTTTATGTTTGTCAATATTTATTTATTGTGAAGTAATTACTGTGTTTTGTAATAAAATAATACATCTTATCGCTGGAGAAATTAATAGTGGTGATGTGAAAAATGAAAAATAGTGTAAGTTTTGTGTTTGGCCAGTAAGAACGAAATATAATTAGAGGTGTCGGTGTCAAATAATGGATTCTGCAAACAATCGATGAAAAGCCTTATCAACTTTATTATCACATGTGAGTACTATACATCACAAGATAGGTAATTTCATAAACTTTATTATGGTACATAACATGTTAGGAAACAAATAAAATAACCTAACAAACTTATCAAATTCCTAACGCAAGTCGATTGAAAGTTTATTTTCGCCAGAACCTTAGACGCGTTAGGGTCCACGGAATTCGCTGTGCAGGGACATTCCAGAGGTTAATTACTGTAGATGTTGACCTAGTTAATTTTGTAACTGTTTTTTAACCTTACGACGTTTAAGGGCGCAAGGGTAAATACAACTGTGAGGTAAACGGCCAACGGGGCTAGATATTTGTTATAAATTGTCTGTAATATATCCCTCTCGCGTCTTTTCAACGCCTTTCATAATAACATCAATATTTTTTGTTCACTTATCTATAAAAGATTTTTCCAAACAGATTTACGCAAGAAAACACCCAGACTTGTAAGTAATACATATCGCGTGCGTTTTTGAAACTAATCTTCAACGAGCTTTTAACAAAACACGATAAATCTTTTGATTTATATTGCGTTTTTTCCTTTACCTCACCATCTCGCGTGTTTTTAGCCAGCACGTAATACGACTGGCCATTATGTACAATAAAAAACTTGGCCTACTGGTGGCTACTAGCATTTTATTAAAGCCGGAAATTGTCCCCTTGCGAACACTATTGTGATCTTTATAAACTGTCATAACCACTTTTCTCGAACACTCGCCGAGAAATTCGGTGTTTTATTTTTCTTTTACGGATGGGAAGGTGTCCACAATACTTTATGGCCAAGCATAATAACTTGTATCTGGTGATATTTGTGGAAGACTTGTGTGCCGGAAGCATTATGTGATATTTTGGTGCTCTTGTAGAAATTATTAGAAATTATTATAGAAGAGTAAGATGTACATATAGTGTCTCTAAGTTAACACTCGTAGCCAGCAAATATAGTGGCGGTAATTGCATTAAGTTGAGACGATATGTAAACATCGTACGGTTGAATTGGTTGGTCAATAACATTTGAGATAGTAGGTCACCTGGGACCTTATTGTATAGCTTCTTGGAATAACCGGAACACCAATCCCGATCGAAATCCAACCCTATGAAATTGTTCGTGAGTGCACAAACAATGATTGTCTTCTCTAGGGGTTGCTTATATACGGTGGTGTATGTATGTGATAGTATATTTTATTTGAATATCCATATCCAAGTTTTGGATCAAACATTTCGTATGTACGTAGAACCGAAAAATATAGTTAATCTGATCAAATCGGTTTCATAATAAAGTTTTTCAAAATTATGTCATTATCGACAGGTGCAGTTATCTACACCTTTTATTGACACCCATTACATGTAGCTTCTGTTACAGATCTCACATCTGATATACCGCAATGTACAATCAATTCAGAATCATATTTTACGATATTTGACGACCCGAATGGCCGAGTCGGCAGTGGCCCTGCTTACGAAACCAACGGTCCCGGGTTCGAGTCCCGGTGGGGGCAAATATTTGTTTGATGAGAACGGATGTTTGTACCCTAGTCATGGTTGTTTATCTATCTAAGTATAATATTTATCTAATAAGTATGTGTATCGTTGTCTAGTACCCAAACTACAGGGAATCCTAGTTTGGGGCTAGATCAATGTGTGTCAATAGTGTCCAAGGTATTATTATTATTATTATATTAACGCAAAGAAAAATCATATTAATGAAATTTCACCCATAACCAATTTAAAAAATCTCTAAGGATGAAAAAGAGCAACTTTTCCCCAGAGATAAACAAGAAGCGGTTACCAGGGTACCATAATTCTAAAGCGGCACTAACTTAGCCTGGCGTGGCTTGTAAAAGAATCCGGTAGGGGCAGGATACCTAATGGAAGTCTAATGGTCATTCCGTTCCGGCACAGCGAGCCATGCAACTGCACTAATTGACTAGGAACACATAAGTGGTGTGATACTGCGGATATATAATATCTTCTAAGAGGAAACAATGCTAAAATGTTACTACTCCACTCGTGTGTGGGTGGCTCGAAAAATGGCCCGCGATTTTGAACCTTAGTGCTTGGTTATAATAAAGTTCAAAACCTTTTGAAAAATAATCAATCATCTGTTGATGGCCCCGCCCCACAGCTCAGTGGATGATCGATCTGGCAGTTTGATAATTATTTGTTTTCCATACTATAACATTAACATGCTTCATCAGCAAGCATCTCATCTCGTGCATCAAGAGCGATGAGCTCCTTCTCATTGATACTTCTTCTTTTCTACATTTGATTTGAATCCCTGTGCTGTGGAATCCTTATCTCGACATTCTCTGGCTATCTCTCTTTATGT
The DNA here is from genome assembly GCA_949825045.1 of Argyresthia goedartella. Taxonomy (NCBI): domain Eukaryota; kingdom Metazoa; phylum Arthropoda; class Insecta; order Lepidoptera; family Argyresthiidae; genus Argyresthia; species Argyresthia goedartella. Next base: position 13,320,800 of record OX463823.1, read on the forward strand.
AAGGTGTGTTATTGACAACTTAATTCATATTCTTTGTATCTAGAACTCCATAGATAGATGCAAAAATTATGCATCTGAAACGTTCAACTTATTTTACAAAAGATAAACACTAACCGCGTTACCACAAAAAATAAGCGTCAAATCCCAAACATTTTCGTTTTTAAGCAAGTGTTGAACAGTACTTTTTTTGTGGTAAGGCCCTTGAAGAAAAGTAAGACGGATCGGTAAACAAAACGTTTTCTTATTAATTTCACTCCAGTAATATTTCCCGTCGTCTGCATTCCTGAAGTTCGCATTCGACTCATTGCCACTCAACTTGTTCCGACCTCATTTCATCCCCATTCTTACAAGAGACGGTTTTCATTGTTTTTTTTTGCTTCGCTGTCCTAAATCCTACCTTGTTTGTGCCCATGAGGACTTTGTTCATGTATGTCGTGATTTAAAGAAACGGTATCAGAATACCTGTTATACCCGGGTTTTGATTTTACAATGACTTACTTACTTATTATTACTTACTTTACGACCTCTGTGGCGCAGCGGTTGTGGCTCTGCCTACCATGCGAGAGGTCCCGGGTTCGATCCCCGGCTGGGGGTGAAAAAAAGGCCAAGTCTTGTATGTCAATATGGTGTGACGCCGCTGTATCTGGTTCCCACGACACAGGGTATCCTAATGTGGGGCCAGAATCAATGTATGTGCCAGTATGTAAATGTTGATGTTTATATGTCTATGTAATAAAATTGATGGAGCGTAGATAGTCTTGATATTTTGTCTAATTCACACTTGGTATAGTATCATATCGAGTAACATATATGTATAGGTAAACACTCAAGACTCTTTCTCAGTGGAATCCAGCTGTGCAGGGTCCGTTGCGTAGTCTGTCCTTGCAGCAATGACATTATCTACAAATATCTGATACAAATAAAATGTAAATTTTTCTTATTTGTCTAATAGATCGTTAAACATGTGCTGTACAAATTGATGACCAATCAGCAAATAATCATCAATGAATATTGTTGCCATCATATGCTAATGAAAAAACCCGCTATTATCCTTAAAATAGCTGGATACGATTAAAGCGTCGATTATTTTAATACCAACAAAATGTGATTCCTACAACAACGAAACATTGTTTTGATGATAAATCGATGCGACCCTTTCATGTCACGACACACGACACCCTTTATTTCAACCGCGTGTCAAATATTCTCATTGGGAAATGGATATGAAATTTTTCCACCTTTTTCTCTGTCACTATTTTCCTTTACAGTATACGTGTTTGCCACAATTTATATAATACACTTCTGGACACATCTATTGGCCCACCTTGCATTTTGAATTTCGTTTGGTCCTAGCTAAAAATTTATATTAGGTCGAGTAAAAAGTTTTTATGCAGTTTTGAGCCTGGCACATTCATAATTTTATTTTAGTCTTTTTTTGAATTCCGAATACAGAATTTAAAGAAACAAAAGACAATTTGGAGCCTGTTCGTTGATATCAAACAATTGAATACTAAGAAAAATTTGATTTGGAATTGGTTTACTTGGATTTAATTCTTGAAAGTTTGATTTTTCTCTTTTGTTTTGCAACAAAACTTACTTATTCTTGACATTAAGGTGAGGTTCTATCAATAAATCTATGGTTACTTCGCCTGAAGTCGCCGCCCAAGCTGTGGCACTTATTCAGGCCGGACACAGCGAAATAAATGTGAGTGCTCAACTTAATTTAAGTCGATCTGAAGTCCGAAATGTTTATTGGAGGTACCGAGAGACTGGCGGCTTTTTTCGTCGCCAAGGAAGGCCACGATCTCGGGTCACAACTGAGAGGCTGGATCGGTTCATCGTTACGACCAGCTTGAGAAATCGTCACCTTACCTCCATTGAGATACAAAACCAACTTCGCGACTTCCACGGAGTAACTGTGAGCGCTCGAACTGTTCAGAGAAGGTTAAAGGAACGCGACATGGTACCACACAAGCCCGCTAATGGCTCCAGACTAACGCGAGCCCACCGCATGGCGCGCCTTCATTTCACGCGCACTCATTTGAATTGGACTCCGCAGCGTTGGAGCCGTGTCCTCTTTACTGATGAGTGCAAAATTGCGTTACACGGCAATGATGGAAGGAAGAAGGTCTACCGACGTAAGGGAGAGCGTTTTGCACAATGCTGCTTTGAAGAGAGGGTTGCTTATAGCGGTGGATCATGGACTGTCTGGGGCGGGTTATATCCGCGAGAAGCAAAACTCAACTTGAAGTTGTAACGGGACCACGGCCGCCAACATTGAATGCTCAAAGGTACGTTCGTGAGTGCTTAGAACCTTACGTAATGCCATACGCGGACTATGTGGGCCCAAATTTCCTTCTTATGCATGATAATGCAAGAGCCCATGCGGCCGGCATCGTCAGGGAATATCTTCGGGATGTGAACATCCCAGTTATGGACTGGCCAGCCAAAAGCCCAGACATGAACCCGATTGAGCACATGTGGGAAGAGCTCAAAAGACGTGTTAGGGCTCGTCAGCCAGCTGCCGCGACGATGCAAGAGTTGAGAACTGCAATAGAACAGGGATGGGAAATGATCCCCCAAAATTTCATAGAGCGGTTGATAAACTCAATGCCTAATTGCATGAGAGCTGTCGTAGATGCCCATGGAGGCAATACGCGTTATTAATTAGACCTTTCTTTGATAAAACATATTTTTTTTATTCAAAAATAAACCTTTGTCTTTGATAAAACATGTTTTTTATTCAAAAATCAACTGCATTCATTAAGGCGCATAGCCGACTTGATAGGCGTAGCTTCATGTTGTGTGGTATTCTGAATTCAAATTTAAAACAACACGATCGAAAAAGATGGTAAAATGTATCAGGTTTAAAACTGCAACAATAGTTTATGTTCGATCTAGCAATAATATTTAGGTAGGGGTCATCGAAACCTAAACTCTAAGGTGGGACAATAGATGTGTCCAGAAGTGTATATAAATATAATGTAGCCAATTAATGTCCCCACCGAGGGGCACGGGCATTTACCTGGATACGAGTATGATCGAGCCATACTCTACCACGCTGGCTCAGTTCGGGTTGACGGAGCCCCCATAAGTCCATCCAGCCATGACAGATGTTATGACACTAATAAATTATCTAGTTTATTTGCAACACGCCTTCATTTACACCGCTATTGTTCAATAATTGGTTTAAATTATATAAACCTATTTCTTAACAGTTAGACACCTAACGAATTCCGAGTTAGAATTTGTAAAAAGTCAAGTTTGGTCATCCTTAAGTTGCTAGTCTAATCGTGTATTCGTATCAAACAATGATCAACTACATATATTTTCTAACAGTGATGGAAAACATGGTGATAGAAAACATTGTCTGGAATCATTCAATGGCCGATGCGGCGATGGGCAGCCCCCTGTCCCAAAATTGGAGTATTGTTTAACTGGTTAAACGTGGACACAATTGTGCCTCTGCCACCCCTGATGGGAAAAGGCGTGACTCTACATTATAAATATTTATATATTTTTTGACTGACCTTGCATACAATTCCGGATTCAATTGTTTAAGAAACCCCAACTATACCCAAATACCCAGTTTATTTTTAACCAATTTATACCCAAATGGGCTTGTTTCAGTCCATGTTATAATATAGTCTGGTTGACATATTACAGAGAAACATTCACTGAATAATGAAAGGCCTTGACGGATTGTAATTTATCTGCCAACGAGCAAATATAATTAAACATTCAGATTGCAAATTTGATTAATGTTTAAGTTTAACTTAAGTCTGTATCAGTTGGCTCCTATGAATTCTAACTGTGTAATACATCACTATTCTTGTACTTCAATGCAATCAATTGTAAATAGTTTGACTTGAGTTAACTTTGATAGTGGCTTGCTCTATTCATCTATAGAGGTCTTCTATCTTCTACATAATGTTCCTTCTTAGTCATTCTCCTTGCTAACGAAATACTTGGCCTTACTTATTTGTCCTTAGATATGCGGAAAGTTCTAGTTAGGTGACATTCTTTATCGGTTATCAATAACTTCCCTTGTAATACTTGTTTTCAACATTCTTCAGGTAATTTATAGTGAATAATAGAGTGGCGCTTGTTTCTAGTAAACATCAAAACAAACTCTATTTTTAAGTAGAACCTAACAGGTTCTACTTAAAACGACACCTTGTGATTTGTGAATTATAAACAATATAAACATTTACATAGAGGCAAATACATTGCTTCTGGCCCCACACTAGGGTACTCTGTGTCGTGTGAACCAGAAACAGTAACGTAAAACACATCCAAGACCTGTTTTTTTTTTACTTTAACCCCAGGCGGGGATCGAACCCGGGACCTCTCGCATGGCAGGCAGAGCCACAGAGGTCTTCATGGGGTCAGAATTTGTGATGGGGAGAAAATATTATTTAATGTCTCATCAGTGGGTAACTTATGTCATTACTTTTCAATTGTTATTGGCGGATTCTGCTATTCCCACAGACGAGGGGTTAAGAATATGTGTCGGACGAAAAGTTGAAGGCTTTTTTAAACGTATTGATTATTTACAATGCTTTAAAACAGTCGACTGGTTTAGCCTAGTGGGTAGTGACCCTGCCTACGAAGCTGACGGTTCTGGGTTCGAATCCCGGTAAGGGCAAATATTTGTGTTATAAATACTGGTTTCTTAGTCTTGGATGTTTTCTTTGTATTTATTTAAATAAGTAATTATCTCTATTAATTAAATCGTCGACTAGTACCCATAATACAGGTCTTGTGGAGTTTAATATTGGCCTTAATTAGTTCGATTTGTATAAGATTGTCCTCTTATATTTGTTTATTTATTTATTAAACAGGAGCGACTATATTGAAATAAAAGTGGTTTTTATAAAGAACGTTAATTTTACAGAAGAAGAGTTTATACGATTAAATCAATAAAAAATTAATTAATTCAAGCATTTTTGATTTTGTTCGCAATACTCCGACCGAACAAGCGCCATCTGAATAGGCCAAAGTCTTCCTATTATACAGCCAATTTTTATTTATTTATTTCTTCGTTTCTTAGATTTCTCTTTTTTGTCTTTTTACCCGACTGCGGCGAAGCCAAAAAGGGGGTTTATTATTTTCTGCCGTAGACAACAAATTTTCTGAGCACGAGTTCTTTTTCGATGACCATATTACCTTGATTACCTGCAATCTCCATCGCTTCGGCGACGGAAATGCCTCCTGTCACGCAAAATGTAGTTTTGAATAACTGGCTAAACGTGGTCACAATTGTACCTTGTCTGCCCGGTATGGGAAAAGCGTGATGCTGTGTTGCGTTATTGTTACCATGACAATATTACAAATAATATGAAAAAGAACAAGCTAAAGAAACAAGATTGTTCCACTTGTTAAACATTTATGAAACCATTATCAACAGTAATCCGATGAAAATAACAGCTGGGAGTATTTTGAATGGCTGCCAACATCTGCAATTCTGTAACCGTTTTTATCGGGTGCCAATTTCTGTGATAATTCACTTACCTCCCCTTTGAACAAGCCAAGAGAAATAACGGGACGACATTTATTAACCAACTGGTTATGTACAAGAAAGCTGGGCACTAAGAATTTAACACAATTATACTAGAATTGGATAGGTACTGTGTTGTACAGTCAGCATCAGATATATGTGAGCACGCAAGCTACTCAAATAGATTGACATTAACAAACAATCATTAACATCTACACAGTGAAAGTGTCAAAATAATCTCAGCATCCATACTGCATAGAAGCTGTTGACACAATATTGAAAGTTTGGTTGTGTAGATATTTCTGGTTGTTTAGGTGTGTAGATCTATTTGAGTAGCTTGCGTGTTCATATATATCTGATGCTGACTGTACTGCAATAATCATGCAACATCGTTTGGACTGCTTACTACTTATATCACTATAAAAGTTTATTATATCCATAAGCTTTATACATCTTTATAATTCAATTGTTTTAGTGACCTTATAAATGTCCATTGTCCAAGTCCTCTCAATCTACTAACTAGGGATATATTAAAGGTGTGTTTGTAAATACAAAACGTTTTGCTTTGATCTCGGTTAGAGCTTAGACTTTAAAGCTATCTCGGAATCTAACAGTGGACTTGGAATTGGCAATTGGGTGAAATAGTCACAATAGAGTAACGATCACCCGCCTGTGGTTAAACGGGCGTCCCATCTCACCACCATCAACTGTTAACATCTGCGACAATTTTTGACCCCTTGCCAACAACTGCATTATATTTTCAGTATTTTTTTGCTGAAATGGCATTGTTAAATATAGCATCGTGTTTAATTATTTTAACCCTTAGGGAAACAATTAAGGATTGTCGCGTTTTATATCACAGACAGAACAGACTACCACAGAATTTTCACATGTTACAGTCATCATGTCTGTATTGTTGTTCTTCTGTGCCTCTTTAGCGGACAGCTCTTTCATGTTTTTTGCAAAGCGCATGACTAGTCTTGTCAGTTGTACTCCCAATTTATAGTTTTATTTTGTAAGAATGTATCTATTTATGATTTATTTAAATAAATATTTAACAAAATGCAAGAGAGTCAGTAACTAAAATATCGTCCAGAACGGCAAAGCAGATCAAATGAGGCGCTAATATATTTATTGTACTACTAAAGAAGCGTAATACTTCCTTTCATATTCTTAGTTTTAAAGACATACAGAAAGATAATTTAATGGTGAAAGCTTAATGATAGACTACCATGTATAATATGCCAATAACAATATCTTAAAACATATGGATGCACTCAAGTTTATATTCAGGAAAAATACTTTTTCAGAAGATAAAAGTAAGAACCTTCTAAGTACCTTGACAGGTAAAAAGCCATACTTTTTTGACATCATCAATGAAAAATATGTCTTATAATGTCAGAAGTTAAATGAACGATTGGGTAGAGTATAATTATGATATACACAGGAAAACTAAAAAGAACAATATTTTCACTTCTTGCTAAACTAACTACTGAGCAAAAGCATTTTCATGAAAATAGAGAAAACCATCAACGACTATATACGAAACATTCGCAATCTTTTTCGTTTAGGACGTACACATAAAATACATAAATTCTATACACAGACACATACATTGTTTCAAGTCCCACCCCACACTAGCATACTCTGTTACACCAGATATAGCGACGTCACAAGGTGACCTATGTCATGCTATATCATGTTTTCAGAAGAGATCTATCCATGCAGTATTTTATGCTGATGAATCACCTCACCGCAATGCTTTGACATACTCAGTGCGTCCTCTGAAAGGTACACGCTTGATAAATGTTCTTAAGGTAGGTACACTCACCACAGAGAACTGACATGGGTCGGGGTCGATTCTAGAGATAGCATACATACATAACACAGGGGAAACCCTACCATAGGGAGTTAAAGTCACTCTGACACTGTTGTAACGTTTTCAACGTATGTATAATAAGTGAACTGTAATCACTCTCTAGAACACAAATAAACTATTTCATTTCATTTCATTTCATAATATGCATAGAGCGTTACTCCTTTTCTATATGTGGTATCATAAACACATATTTGAACTTTTAGCGAGTAATGTGGCCTTCAACTGTCAAAGCTGTTCCACGTAGAGGGCGTTAAATGTCTGAGAGCAATAAAATAAATAATAAAAGATAATAAAAATAATAAATAAAAGAGCAAAGTAAATAACCAAAGATTTTCGTTCATCCGAGGCTACAAATAACAAATAATAATAAAATACAAATACATTAATGAAACATGGAAAGCAAGTTTAAGCAAAGAGTTTCGTTAATCAGATACATTAATAATCAATATCCATAGAACTTTGCTATTGACAATGTTGTATACACAGTGCGCTCTACCCAAAATGTTTGGCGTAATCTTCCATATTGAAACGTTCCTTTAAGACTTTCTGTATTTAGCTGGGTCGTCGCACCACTTTAGGGTTATGATATGAATGAATTTAAAAAGGAACACATCATTTTCAGTAAGCCACAGGCTTACTTGCAAACTTATTGTGGCTTTTATTTTTTTCTCCGCAAAAATAACTATAACGACAGATCACTACTTATCGAGCCTATTTATTGCCAATAACAGTATGTTTACGACAACTCATTATTTGGTTTCCATGTAAAGTATCTACTGGAATTTCAGGGCTCCAATGGCTGATCGTTTTTGTGTCTTCTTTGGTCTCGATCGATTCGTTGATAGGTGATGATGTAAAAGTAATTCGATTGGCCTGAATAGAACCAGTGTAGGGTAGGGTATTTTTCACTTTTCTTCTTAAGGTAAGAAGCTTGTGCTCGTTTAGCAGGTAATTTCCTGATTATAAGGGAATTTTACGTCTTTTGCAGTGAATATTTTTTTTATCCTGAATCCTAAAATACATTACGCCTACCCATTCTACTTGGACGACCTCCATGTGCGCAGCGGTTGTCTCGGGTTCGATCCCCGGCAAGGGTAAAAAAAAACCAGGTCTTGGGTGTTTACATGTGTGTGATTTCCGGTTCCCATGACACAGGGTATCCTTGTGTGGGGCCAGAAGCAATGTATGTGCCTGTATTGAAATGTTTGTTTGTTTGGTGATGGGAATATTGCGTGTGTATAGGCTATACATAAACTTTATAAAATCACTGCGTCGAAAAATCAGTAATACGGAATTTACTTTAGCACCAATTCAATTGAATCTCCCATTTCTGTTTAAATTCTGAGTAAAAGCTTTTATTTAATTTATATAGTTATTAAAAAAAAAAAACAGTTTCTTGTACAAGGAAGCAGGAGAATTGGAACTGTTTTTTTATAAAAAATATGAAAGCCCTTTCACGTTTGGGTTAATATATGGTTATTAACCTTTAGGGGTGCCTCGGGCAAATTAATTGCGCCCCGGCTAAATAAATTCGATATACTGAAGTTACTCTTGAGGATTTATAGTTATGAACTCGTGTGGATCAAGAAACTTTGCTAATAGTTTCACAGATTATAACCTTCTAAGGGTTCGTTGTCTTGGTGGTAGTGGCACCGGTTGCTAGTGACGCAGAAGACGCAGGTTTGAATCTTGGTGTTGACTATAGATGTATAGTAATCAGATGAAGACCTACCTACTTAGAGCTAAAAATTGTTTGAATTGTGTTTATATATCAAAATTCATACCATTGTTTTTGAGCATAGCATCAGAGAAGGAGCTTGTATAAATGTAGATTAACAGGTCTGAAATTTAAAAAAAATATGTCGAATGGTCGACAGTATTATTAACTCCATATAAAACTATTATGGCCAATCACGGCAGTGTTGCTGCCATTTTCTTTGCATTAATTCAATGAAATTTTCCTTAGAATTGTGCGGGCAACAAATCCAATTAGTGTTGAGAGAAAGTTCCGGTTGCTTTTGGCCATTCTCCAAACCGGGCCCAATCGGAGATTGCTATTCCGCGGGCCTTTTGTTTTGTGAACCGACTTGCTTCTACTAATCTAGTTTGGTGTCGTGAGCTGGAAGGAAATCGACTTGCTCTCATCTGGAACTTTAACTAGACGTTATAAAGTCTCAAGTGGAACGGAAAACACTATACATTCATGACTAAATCAAAACAAAATAACGAATTCCATTTGTGAGAAAGTAAAACGGATTTGAAGAACATTATCCGGCGGTCTTGCATCAGACAGATAACCCAAATAAAAGTTTATCGAAAATCGATACTTCTTCAGTGTAGGGAAAACTGGAGTTTGGCACAAATTTGTCATCTCAGATAAATAACATTGTTTATAATTATAGCATAGGCAAATGATTATTCAACGTTCTTTATCGTGTTTATAAGGTCCTAGCTCTAGCGTATCCACGGCGCGGGGTTAAGCGTGGCCACATAGCTATAAGTAGGTACGAACAAGCCCTTAACGAGCTGCCGACCCCGCCCGCCCCGCCCTAACCCCCCAATGTCCTCCATTCCGCTGGAGGGACAAAAAACTTAACACAGAGTAAATGCTTTATTACAACCCATCATTTTTATTGCAGATGAAACATTTTTTAATAAATTAAAACAAGGTATTCAGAAATGGCAAACTCAGTCTTCGCACGGACGCTTTATTTGAACACCAGTCGCCTTTTAGTCGTGTACTACGTCCTTGCGGGCCGCGCCAACTACTGCGGAATGCAATGTCAAAGACATACCATATTTCCAGGCACGTCACGTACACGGGGGTATAGGCCCTCTACATTTACTTAGTTGGCGCCCAAGAACGCTTCTCTAATATCTCAGACACGCTTTCGCATTTCAAAGCGTTGCGTAATATTTCATATTACAGGCGAGGAATTCATAAGCACAACACGGCTACTACCACACAAGTAATTAATGACTTTACGCGTCTACCGCACACGGAAATCCAAGTTGCAACTCGGCTTTCCCTAATCAAGACGTCGTTATTGAATGTCCTCTAACCCAATGTTTGCTCTAGCGAAGCGGTGGTGGGACCCGACGTTTATTTCCTTTCATTTGATCCCATTTCCTTCCTCGTTTGGGCGACGCCTTCCACCTCTGAGTCCGCAGCTCACGTGGAATCAACTTGAACCGCTAAGCTGCCTAGTGCAGGAACGTGTCGACTTGCCTTGTTAGAAAAGTTTGCTCGCTAACCAACATAACACGCCTTGTTATTGAATGCGCTAGCTCTAATCTGTTATACAACTTTTAACGAAGTCCACACATTCTCACGAGGTATTCCTTATTATTTCTTCCTTCTCGACACTGGTGTGTGCATAACACGGCTTATGAACAAACTAGTGTAACTCCCGAAAAATCACTCACAGTTTCTTTCTGGCTTACAGTATAAAAGTAGTGTAATTCAAAGTATATTTTTGATGACAAATTACCAATATCAATCCGTCGAAGTACAAAGTATTAACAAAGTGTTATAAACATATTAGTGAATGTGAACTGAAACGAAACTAACAAAAATGACGAAGTAAAAACTAAAAGTGCTGAAATGATCATAATCAGAACGGTTTTATGTGGACATTTTTATGTGGAAAGTGTGAATAGAAAAACGGTATGGGATGAGTCATAGTGAACAATGTTCGGTGCGTTCCATTGTCCTGCCCGGAGATGATGCGCGATATTCACGACAATGCTGGTCCCGGCGCAAGCGGCGCGATGGGGGCAAGCGGGGAAGGCGGCGGGGGAGCATCCGAGGTCGACATGGAAGACTGCGGCTCCCTCGCCCTGCCGCCCGACATGCCGCCCTACTCCGGAGACTACATCATCAGCGACTACATGGAGCGTCTCGGCACCCGCCTCAACATCCTCGAGACAGAGCTCAAGTACGCTTGGCGAGCGCTCGACCTCCTCAGCCAGGAGTACGTAAGAATGTGGGAGCGACTCGAGAGGCTCGAGAACCTCCTCTCGGATCAGCAGGGCGTGATATCCACCTTACTAGACTTCTACACTTGTCGCAACGTCACCGCCAGCAGAGATCCGATGACGCGGCTCGAAGTAATAAGGGAGATATTAGGCAATGGCACAGTCGAAGACGGCATCGAAGAGGGTCTCGATATAGGGCGAAGTAATGCCCTTATAGATTCTCAGGAAGAAGTGATGGAATCCAATGAAGCGTTTTATAAGAGCTTAAATCAAGCATATAGAGATGACTTAGTATGTGAGGAGACCTCAAGGCCACCTTCTCAGCTTGACATGATCTGGGAGGCGCCAGAGGAACCTGATCAAGAGATGATCCCTAGCGGCTCCAGACAAGTTTTCACTTCGTCGGACTATAAAGACTATCGCGGATTACAGGGCGGTCCAGGTATTAGCGACAGAGACTTGGCACGTTTATCTACATTAAGTACAATAGATCAAATGACGGTAGAAAAATTACACGAATTAGATAGACTTACAACCCAATTACATAAAGATTCGAGAGAGTTAAAAGACTTGAAATCTAGAATACTTAGCCCTGAGAAGAAATCAACATTCAAACGCGATAGAGAAATTGAAGCTAAAACGCTAGCAGAAGACGGGAACATAATCAACGAACAACTTAAACATGTGTATGCAGGGAGTGACAATTGGGGTATCAATGACATGATACAGAGTTTTGATGATTTTATGTTGACGATGCCTAAAGAATCTTCGATGGCTAATAATTCATCTTCCAGACTTTCAATTGCTGATACTACGCATACTGATCGAAGTATGGAATATTTATCTTCAACAATATCACCAAGAAGAAAATTTGTACCAGAGAGGACAACGACAGAACCTTACACCACTGTTACTGGTCGACTTGCATATAGTTCAGCAGTCGCTAACGCAGAAATCAATGCCGCAAAAGCTAAATCTCCAAGCGCCCTATCTAGAGATCGATTTGAGTACAATTCCTATCCTGCGCCCGAAATATCGACATCAAGACAAAACTATTATTCCAGTTCCAGTCAACCATTGAATGAAATCTATAAACCAGATTCATCTGCTATATCAATACAAGAAATATACAGTGATCCTTTAGATGCTCGACTGGAATTGAATTATGAAGTAAGGCGAAGGAAATCACCCAGCCCGCCTCCACCCGCACCGCGTAATGGAGAACAAGCGTTTCCTTCAATAGAAAGTAATACTGATGTGTTGACGAGAAATCAAGCGACGCTATCAGCTGGTGCCACTCTTTCATCAGATGCCATGCGACTAAGTCCTCGCTCACTAAAGTCACCCAAAACGTCACCCAAACATGTCAAAAGGGATACCACCAATATAGTGGCGGCAAAATCAGACTCAGGACTCTCTTCTATGAGTGGATGGTCGAGCTTAGAAAAAAGTCCAGGTTCTCCTAAAACTGGAAAATTGATACATGGGCATGATTCTCATAAAATGAGAATGTCGTCTCCTCAACATATCCAAAGGATGACATATGATGTCGATCGCAAGCCATATATGGAGACACTAGTAGATTCTTACGCATACGACCCAACAAAAAATGTAAAAAGTGATTACTATTCAAGAAAACATGAACAATTACCAAAAGATGTATCAAGTTCATTAGAAATAAGCAGTTATAGAATTGGAGAAGTAAGCAGTTTACACGGTGAACAAAATGAAGGATTTTTAAAAAACCATAACACCCCATATACAGAAACATCTCATGGAACACAGAGAAGTAACATTGGAGAATTGTACTATGGGAATGAATCTCCTTCAATTTATTCAGTTGCTGGCAATAGGCAACCAATGTTTACAACTGTTTATAGTACTCCAGGAAGAATGTTACCTGAAGATAGAAGTTTTTCCGAATTATTAGATAGAAATGAAATTGTAGAATCGAATGCTAGGCCAGTCGATTCTTACCCACCAGAGCCTAGTTATCATGCTCAGACCGTGGTGATATCAGACAAAAGCAAAAGAACTCTCACAAGAGCTAATACGATGGGAGCCAACGATCCACATTTTTACCAAAATGGTTACAAAGGAGGAGGAAGGAATGCTTTTCCACCTGGTAACCTAACTGATGCCCTATCGTATTACCCAACATCAAGTCGATACGAGTCTCCGAAAAGAACGTCTTTAGAAGATCAGTTGTGCTGGCAAGGTGGAGCCAGTAGATCTCCTACGAGCTCCATGGAGACTTCAAGCTTGAAGTCACATTCACTCAACATTACGGATCGAAAGCAATTTCAAAATCAATTGCAACAAGAATATTTCAAACAACAGCAATATGACCAACGTAACGGTAATGTAATGTATCAAGGACAAGCCCACGAAAAGGAACAAATAGATGCAGACCACGCTGAGCTAAGAAAAGATCAGTATATGAGTTCTAGTGGAGTGCTCGTTTCAGAATCGGGATATTTATCTATTGCTTCCAATCCTCAGCAGGAAAAAAATCTAAAAAAACCTAAAAGAACGTCTTCTCTAAAGAATGCCATGTCATCTATGAGTCATTGGCTGCCAGATTTACACTTACCTAAGAAACATCGATCTCATTCGTTACCATCTGGAGTTGATAATGTGGAACAACCAGAAAAAGAAAAAACTTTGAAAGAAAGAATATTGTCAGCACAAAGAAGAAAAAAGAAATACCATTTAGTCGCATCTATGTCAGGTCTACTACAAAAAGCTAGAAGAAAACAGCAAGCAAGTCATCAATCATTATCAGACCCTGAAACATCAGAAAATGAATGGTCTGGTGGTCGATCAAGCGCGCAATCTGAGGACAGTGATAGCGTGTTTTCTGATACAGCTCATGACAATACCATCTTTCCTAAAACTCCTTCGAAGCCAAAACAAAGAAAAGTAAATAATCAAGAAATTGTCGAACAGCAACAAAAAATTCAGGAAAGGCAACAGCATGGGCTTGATTTTCCAACAGAAGAAGAAAATGAGGAGGAATTAGATACAGATATCGTAGAAGAAGACGAAACTGTACCCAATAACAGTTCTATACCAAGAGACAAAAGCGATGACATTGATTTTCATTTTGCACGAGTCACCCAAATGAACAAAGACAATATATCGGAAATTGAAAAGTTGGATATAGACACTGATATATCTAATATCGATCCCTATGAAGAAGAAGAAAAGGAAACCGAAATTCAAAGTCCCGGTTCACTTTTCGCTACAATTGGAGACGTAAAGAAAGCTTCGTCTACTTCTGAAGAGAACATGAGTGACAACAAATCGTTCAACGGTGGTCGTCCTATGGAATTTGCCGTATCTCGGGCTTTGGGTAAATACAGACTGCGAAAATCTACATCAATATCAGATGAGCATGTAGATGACACCTCGCCACCTTTAGATGAACCAGGAAAATCAGAAGGTGTGATAGCATTTGCAACTCTTAAAGATGCTAAAAAGACTATTAAACCACAAGCACCAGAAATAGTTAGCAGCGTTGCCACAGAAGAAGTTCCTGTATTCGCCGAACGGAGTCCTTCAGTACAAAGTTCTCGTGGTGTAATACATGGTAAATTTCAACCAAGACATCAACAGAGCTTAGAAATACCAAATAAACATGACGATGATGATAGTCGAAGTACCCATTCTTGGAGAAGCGGATCACGGGTTTCTTCCAGACGACAAAGTACTGAGGATAGCATTGACTCAGAAGACGAATGGTACTGCTACGAGCTTAGAAAATTAGAGGAGATGGAACATCAATCCCAATTTGAACTCGAACGACAAATAACTTTGGCAGAAGAACCAGAAATTGAAGAAGAACTAGCTAATGAACCAGACGTAAACTTAAAAGAAAAAATGGGTTTTGTACTAAAAGAATTAAAACTCAAGACAGCTTCCGTAAAAAAAAGTTACGATGAAACACCTTTAAAAGAAACATGGAAGGATATCACTACTTTCCCGTCTACCGTTGAGTCAGCGGTCGAAAATAATCCCGCTGAGGATGAAGAAGATGATAAGTCCTACGGAGATTCAGGATCTGGAGAAACCTCCGGGCCAGACAGTCCAGTACAAAGTGGGGATGAATACGAAGACGAGTATGAGCCGCAGCCTATAATTACTTCAGAGCAAGCAACGCCAGTACAGGACTCGCCCCTTCCCCAAGACGCCGGCCCCATTGGCAGCAAATGGAAACTACTCAAGGCCCTGAAAGACCGGAAAGCTGATGAGAAGGCAGACACTCCAGCCGAAGCGACGCCTTCGACAGAAAAAGACAAAGTCACCGCAGGTGTAAGTTACTTAATGCAAAAGTTTCATGAAATTAGAGTTAAGAGTTAAGTTTTTTACTAGACATGCTTTGGGATAATATTTAGACTGATATCGTATGATTGCAATGCAACTGTTAAACACACATATTATACACTTGTAGATCGCTTTAATATGTCTATAAACATTTTATTCGTAGCATTCCTTTGGGAAAAAATAAATAGTAAAAGTAGGATGAGTTCTAAAGACATGATAATAATCTGTCCGTTCGTGTACTTTTAATAAAAAGAGAGAAATAAGTTAATAGAATTAAACATGTACTGACAAGAAACCAAAACAAGTCTTACACTAATAATATATTGTTATCTGTCAGTTTCTTCAAAGAAATATTATATCGAAAGTCTCTATAAGAATGAATATTCAAAAGCAAAGAAAACCTAGGGGCTAATCTTCAAGTATTCAAAAGCTAATAAATAGACAAATCTGGGGGGTAAATATTAAACCTTAATTTTTCAAAAGTCATTCACACTTTACATATAATTTTAGGTATATTGTTAATTGACTTGTATTGATAGAAATAGTTACCCGATAGTTATATACTCGTACGTTGTACGAATAATTATATACCTATACTTATACAACACTTGATTGATGATTAAACGAGTACAACGTGTAGTTATTTCTATGTACTTTAGGCAATATACAGTCAATTGTTGCTTTGCTATAAAAAATGTTCCTTAAAATGATAAAACAAGATATAAGATAAATAATTTAATGGCTTAAAATAATTCAACCCCGCAATAATATTATAGCCTTGCGATGTGAATGCTTGTTCGTATACAAAATCGGTAAAATGCTTACTTAGTATTATAATAGTGATATTCAAAATTGTTGCATTATACAGGAATATAATTATACATACAGCTATTATACGGCATTCAATTTATGATATCGAGGATGTAAACGCAGCTCATATGTCTATGAAATTCCTATTATAAACATCACAAAGAATACAGTATCGTACAAAATTCATTCACCATCATATCATTGCTTCCATATCATTAAAGATGGGAGAACAATATGTTCCTCTTGAACAATAAAGAGCACTAAGATAAAATATTTATTGGATCCTAATCGCTTTGAAAACAACGATAATTTGTGCAAATGAGTGTCGCACATAATTTTAATGTGGATGGACGGATCAACAATTTATGAATAAGAGTTTACAAGGTATACAAGTTGCGTAAACACCAAATCTCTTTTAAATGAATGATCACGATGTTGACCTTGACAAGGTTCTATGTTATATATTTTTTTTATAATGGAAATCTGCAATATGAATCTACATTGCTTGTTTAAAAGTATTCTCGGCACATAATTTTAATCCTTGTAATTCAAATACGAGAAATTTATGTGGACACTCATTTATTTCAATGTCCAGTCGAACACAGCCATGTTACGTATTAGTAAAAAGTACACATTATAAGCTATCGTATTGTTATTTACACTTACATACAAAATTAGCTGGCACTTCATGTTCTTAAAGTATTTAGCGAAAGACTAGGTGTTGAAAGAGTAGAATGTATATTACAATTATTACGGGCATTTTCAACTTAATCATAACCTGCTTTGAGTTCGAGTTTCATGATAAAAAAATGTTCCGTTGAAATTATAAATTCATTCTAAGACTTCACAATTTCTTATTAAAATTCCAATCGTACTCTCACATTATAAAATGGAACCAAACCTATCTAACACCTTCGTATTTTTCACATATTTCATACATGAATACAACCCCAAACTAATATTTACTTGGTTAAACAGTAAATAGAAAGAAGTTTGTAGTAAAAATATACGAAATTTTACTAATTGTGTTATTAAGTCTATTTCAGTTTATGGATGAATAGTTCGCTTAATGTCAATTCAGTGTTGAAATTCTGCCCAAGTAATTAATATTGTTAATGCTAAGAATTTGTTGTTCAACTGTTGATTTGTGTATTTACGTTCAGCTAACAATTACTCAAAATGTTGCATTTGATAATTATTTCACAATCTTTTGGAATGAATATATTTTGTATTAAATTTCTCTACTGACGTTACCTACTATTCAAAAGAATGTGAACTAATTTTCATTATTTCGATTGTATACAGTTATTACTAAATGTTGGTTTGTTTTCAATAAAGTTTAGATTTTATTTAGTTTTGTGTTTATTTTTATTAACTTTTTTTTTTTTTTAGAATGGCTCCGGTGGATTTGCTGAAGGTGGTGGTCGCGGAAATGGGTATGTTTTTTTCAATTCATGTATCAAGTTTAAAAAACAGTAATGCAAAATCTTTCAAAACTCCTTTAGCATAACACGGATAATAAATATTCAATGTGGACAAATAATATACTCCTGTATGTTATCTCAAAATTTTAATTTAATGGTCGAAAGGAAACCGATGATCCAAGATCTAATACATTATTTACGCATATACATATAATAAACCCTCTATAATGCGTAACAAAACCGCAAATTACGACTAGCTTAAAGATAAACTATTTTGATATTTTTATAAACGCATTTCATCTGTGAAATTTCTTCTTAATAAAATGGAATTCAATGTTCTTACATATTACATTGAAATTTCTAAAAACTTTTAAAAACTAAGACAATCATGACGTCAATTCTTACATCCGTCAAGATGACGTTCTATTCGAAATTAAATATCAATATCGCAATGCCGGTCGTAACATGAGGTTCCTGAACACATATAGAGCTCATAATATGACTGTAGATAAAGCAGTGTATGTTACTGTACATAATTAGGCATTATAACACTGATGCCCACAGTCATATTTTAATGCCTTTTATTAAATTACAGTCATATAAAACACTATATTGGAACAATTATACTTCAACATGTCCCATTAGTAGTTGTTTGTGTCATTTTTAATTTAAGATGACCACTTTAACGATGCATTTTTTCTATAGGCATCCAGGAGATAATCCCTTCTACAGCAACATCGACAGTATGCCGGACATTCGTCCACGGAGGAAATCTATACCTCTTGTATCAGAACTTGTAAGTTTTCCAAAAATGATTGTTCAACGGTACAATAATTATCCGATTGAAGTAAGATTTTTCGTGTCATGTCCAGTTTCAATTATTGTAAAATGCATTTTTTACATAAATGAAATATTAACATTATATTTAAAATATGTTGACTGGCTCTAGGCAAATATTGATTGAAACTGGTCATGGTATTTCGCATCGACGTTTGCTTCCCGAGGCTTAGTATTTTTAGGCGCGTAATAAATGTTTTCTTCTAAATGGAATATTTATTATGTGTTCTGAACAATCAATGGGTATATTTCTTTAAAGTTAATTGTATTATCAAAATCAACTATACAATATTTACATGTATTATTAACCTATTGATTGTTCAAGTATTAAGTGGAAATGAAACAACCTATACATTTCGTTTCCTAATCTAATCTCAATCCTGGTTGTCTTCGTTGATGTTTATATATGTGGTTTACCTGTTTGTCTCCCCTTATCTTCTTTTACCTTTTAAATGGCCTTATAAAATTTACCTTTTCTATAATATAACCTATCATCACTAAAGATACAGATATAGGAACTCCGATGCCGCAGCAGTTTTAGAATATCCTACGACAATGGAAGAATGACACGCATTCCTGAATATAATTAATGATATCATTGCATTTCACCCCCTAACCGTGGACCCGCAGGTTCTTAAGGTACTTCTATCCCAATAAACTTTCTATTTCATTGCATGTGATACTGATTATCAGAATGAAAACATTTTGAAACCTCGCGACAATATTTATCTAAATCGATTGTCGTATATCAATTCACATCGACATCTCCTTACTCCCAACTTGTATGGTTTTACAATGTTTTCACTCAATTCGCGGTACTTAGAATGCTTGCAATATTATATTATAAATATACATTTGCATCTATTTAATAACCTTGCACGAGATAGGTATATTTGTCAGCTTCATTGAAATTATTAATTCCGTATCGTATGTAAGATACCTACACAGATATATTTGAATTAAAGGGAAGAATTTTGATGATAACACTTTCAGCACATTTATATTTACTATTATTTTTATTTATGCAGACATCTTATTTTAAATAAAAAGAGGGTCTTAAGTAAAGACATGAGTTTCTCGATTCATTTTAATATAGATTCGTGATTTACCTATTTTTATTGAAGTCATATTTTTACTGAATGTTTTCAAAAATATTTCATCCTACCTAATAATTACACATTTGTTATAAATGACAGAGATTTTTGGTATAACTTATGTTATTAGTGTTAAACTATACTTATTAACATCACGCGTTCTTTTCACGTATATGATCAATTAATTTTATCAACTCGACTGTTTTGACATCTTTTTAGCACGATTTATCATATCTAATTTATTCGACGCAAACTTAACTTATGCAATATTAGCTACGACTACAACCTTAAAATACAGCTTTGTAACAGGCATGGTAGATACTTTATGATATAAATTCTCTAAAATTCATGGTCTTACTTAAAGTCAGAACTATGTTTGAACAATACAATTTTGCGTATGACCTGCTTATAAAAATTAAATTTATTTAATTACTTACTCACATAATTTTATTCTAGCTTACAACTCAGTTCGTACTGACTGAGCAGATAGTTTATTAATTTTGCATTTTTTTCTTATACTCCATTTGTATCTTCAGACAATGGCTGCTACCAAGAGGAATGCTGGGCTGACATCAGCAGTCCATCGGGCTACGTTGAATGACGAAGAATTGGTAAGCATCAAAGTCATCCTTTGCTTCATTTTGTAATGCACCTTTTGATTCTTCCAGCACTGAAAAGTGCTTCCCCTCTCAGATCACAACTCCTAGATTATTTCTTCTCCCGGGCACTTGGACATAATCCTGCCAGGATAGTTATCTATCTAGATAAACTCGTACATCACAGCTCTGTGTACTTCTACTTATTCACGATTACAGCTTTATAACCCTATCTAAATCTTTAACTATTCTTCTAACTCAAATTTCAATTTCACTGTTGTGATAAAATGTCCGTTTGGTATTAAATAAAACAGACGTTTTGAAATAATTGTGAATTTGATTCTTCCTCTCCTGCCCCTACGCCGCCGGTTGCTGTTGAGACCGACTTCTAATCTTGAAAACGGTTTAATTCAATAAAATTGTTTTCTAGATTAGTCAATGATAGCCAGATTTAAAGGCATCATGATTTCGTGCCCCGGGTTTGCATTATCAAACTAATATTGCATTGTAAAACTAATTTCATGCAAGTCCGAAGTCCGAACACTGGTAATGAAACTAGTTTCATGAAATCGTCATTATCACGTTTAACATGGCACCGGTAGCACGGCTTCATAGCAGTAGTCGGCGGGATTCACATCATTAATGTCATGTCATTGTATTTTTTCAAATCAATAATTTCAATATTTTCAAAACTAAAGACATTACGAAGCGTGGCGAGTTTACACTATGAAACTAGTTGCATGTTAATATTATCTACAAAAATTGTTTACTGAAAGCAATAAATAGTCAGCTTTTTCCGCGATTACGTTTCAGAGAAATACTTGTGCGAATTAACAATTCTCGCTAAAGGCGTGCATAATTAATAATATTTTTGCTTAATAATTTAATTGACAAATTTTATTGCCGAATTTTAAAACAAAAACGCAGTGCCCTAGTTTCATAACAAAATCACGGCTTTTCATTTAAAAAAATACCTCTACATAAAAGGTAGTTTATCTCACGGGTACCTTAGCAGCGATGAGAACGACTAAACTACATTTGCTTGGCTAGTTCAAAATTTTATGTCAAGGTTATTAAACTTTTCAGTTATGTAGAAATAGAGCTAAGTAGTGGCTACAGAACTGACTTTACCTCTACTACAGCATGCAAATATATTTCAGAAAATGCACGTGTATAAGAAGACTTTACAAGCGCTGATCTACCCGATATCGTCGACGACGCCGCACAACTTTGTGCTGTGGACTGCAACATCTCCGACGTACTGCTATGAGTGCGAGGGACTGCTTTGGGGTATCGCAAGGCAGGGTGTTAGGTGCACAGAGTGTGGTGTCAAATGTCATGAGAAGTGCAAGGATCTGCTAAATGCGGATTGCCTACAGAGTAAGTCGTGTTCCGCTATATCTACCACGAGATCGCGTGGGAAAGCGTTTTTGAGATTTTGTATTGTAAATTATTGGATACAAATTTTAGTGTTGCGACTTGTCCCAAAAACGTTTTTCCACCGGGTTGCACTATCAGGTAAAATGTTAATAGTTCAATGTGTTATTTTCAGCAAAACTTTTTGCAAGTTGTAAATATTCAATGTCCTATATAAGATCTCAATAGGCCTACTTTCTAACACAAGCATGTGAAACTACCTAAGCTTTAATGATCAAAGTAATATCAGATTTTTGTAAATTTCAACTTGTGATTAGAAGTAATACTTAATTATGAATTTTCCCCATTTACAAATAGTTGTCACTATAGGATACTTAACTGTTTTTGTCTTTTTCACAACAATCAAATTTTAAGTTGGTGTCATTTAAAATGTAAGTCACTAGCACCCGGACAATGCTACCCATTACGCGTTACAAGAACCATATGTACCTCGCTGCCTCAGACTCTCATAAACTTGTCCACTGGACAAAAGCGCAGTCTGCTCTCCTCATTAAGTTCAAGTTGTGTCAAGTACTCCTTGACGGGTCACTCACTGTGACCAAGGACTTTATCTTACCCACTTCAATTTTCGCTGGAAAAATCGATGCACGTTACGAGCTACATCTATGGAAAACGTGTAGCGACATTTGTGTCAGAGTTAATTACTCTAAGTAGGTACTTATATTACCGTTAAATATCGATATAGTCAATGCCAAGAAAAATATTTATGTAGTGGTAAAGACAGTACCAAATTATAAATTTTCAAGGAATCATGTGTGTTTTAAAACAAATCTTTATTCTCGAACAAATTAATGATTTCCTTTGTAAAAGTAGTGTTGAAATCGGGATTAACGCCCCAAATTGAAGATTTAGAACTACATACAATATTGATGAACATTATTCCTGTTCTAAGAACTCATTTTAAACATAGTCCCAGTATCTACAACTTTTGAGAGAGTGGTGCTTTTAATGGCACCCCGCTTGAGTGTTCCTTTACATCCGCACGTTGGACGAAGGAGGGTATGGTACAGTTATATAGGTATGAACTTGTCCTTTGTTCGTTAGCCTCAACGATAAGCTCGATGAGAATACCCCAGTCGCTATCGTATCTGAAAGCAATCCGCAATATTTTTTTCTCAATGAGGTGACAACCATTTGTACAATTAAACCCCTGCTAACTTCTACAGTAATATTAATCCTTTGGTGTTTAAGGGATAACTTATATAATACAAGGTTTCGACTGTAAAAGGTATCGTTGTAGTGGATTACAATTAGTTAAAACTATATCTGCATGTTAACAAAACTGTGCATGCATCGTTGGTATGGACCTTCAGTTGGTATGGACATTCATTATTTGACATGTGACCTAATTCACAAACTGCTACCCAAGATAAGTGCAACTTCGATGTCACACTTGCGCTGTCATTTATCTAATAAGAGACTGTGCTAGCATGACTTAGAGTGTCAGTCAAACCTTGAGTTGGCAACTTTGCATTCGGGCCTACTCTAACTAATTATCAACACCTAAACTAGCTTGTCTAGCTGGCGACTTATGCTAAATAAGTGTATCAAAGCTAAATTTAATAAATAGGATAGTTCAAAAATCAAATCATGAGCACCTTCACGAAGTGACCTATTCATTGTTTTTAAATTTGTGTCCGTGTCGTCACTGTATTTTCTTTCTCTGTTTATGTCCAATTTCTTAATTCCGGTTTCATGTTTACCTATGACCTCATATAATAAAGAGCATGATGGATGTTTTACCTCTTCCTAATGTGACTATTAATTGCTTCAATTTGCATGGATTATTAAATATTCGTATCATCTTTATCTATTGATTTTCCAAAATTCTTGACCCTGAATGCTAAATTTGATGTCATTTCATTTGCACGATCGTGTATGCTAGCAGTCGATTCTAAAATCTGTCGGGTCAGAAAATTATTTTTAAATTACGACTGCTAGCCAAACTTCATATACGACTCCACACTTTGTTACCTCTTAGAATAAAATAATATGTGCGCATAAATTAATTTATAAATATTTTTATGGACCTCAGACCAGTAAATAATAATTTTATTATTTAAATTTGACAAAATATATTTTGATAATTACCTACTCTGTTATTCTTATAAAGAATATAAGTAGTAACTACATATCTACATATATCTATGAACGATTATTTTACCCCTACTTTAACTGTTTCTCCAGTTTCATTAAGTTATTAGATGGGAAGTATTATATAAAAATAAGATGAGGTTTTCAAAATGTGGATGAAGTAACATGTAGCTAGGGTCTAGTCCTATCACTCACCTTTCTAATTGGGGATTCCCCGCCCTGCGCCAAATTAAAAAAGCCCGATTGACTAAATTACTCACTATACATATCTACTTATTATACTTTTAACTTTGTTTACATTTTACACTATCCCACATGCTGCTCCTCTAACACTTGATGTGACTCAATTCTGAAACGGCAACTGAGTGACCGTCAAAACTTGGTGTTACCAATAAGTGCCTGTTAGCAATGTATGCACGTCATCCAGTGTATGCCCACTTAAATATTATATGTGGTCCTTTAGTTCTTTCTTTCTTTTGTGTTACTCTAACGAGATTGTTTATTTCACTGTCTTTTAGTTTCTACTTCCGTCCTCTACGGACGTATGCTTAGCTCTCACAACAAGAGAAAACAGCATAGCACTGTTCAGGTCAAGGAATTTGTCGGTTGAAGTTCTACAGTTAAGTGATTTGCGAACCAAGCATTGTCGATTTTATAACAAAAAGGGTGATGTTGGTCCTATCGCATTCTTTCGGAGTCGTTATCCTTTAACCTGTATATAACCCAATGTCCTACTGGGATGGTGATTCCGTCGAAGTCCAAAGCGACACGAAAGCAATAGGATGTGTAAGAGTAAGGCACCGCGCTCGGGTCGGCTCTGACTGACGCGGCCCGGGGTCATTGGCCAGGTCAGATCTAGTGAAGAACTGGGGTTTGTTGTCAAGCTGGTGTCTGTCCCGGCCGTGGCCTCGGGTGGTCAGATAAGGCCCGGGCGCGGGGCGGGGACCCGTCCCAACGCGGCCCTGGAGCCCAAGGGCACCCGGCACCGCCTGAGTAGTGTCTTTCGCAGGGGCGGCGGAAAAGTCCTCCAAACACGGCGCCGAGGACAAGGCCAACTCCATCATCACCGCCATGAAGGAACGGATGAAATTACGAGAGCGGGACAAACCTGAGATCTTCGAACTGATCAGGTATTGTTATTTCTCTTTGACTTGTAGGGTATTGATAATAATGCCTCTTCTGTTAGCGTGGCAGAATAATGCAGCTGTAGTTTTGTTGCTGGATGACCAGGTATAAAACTACATAATTTATTTTCTCACCCTTTCAATTCGAATGTGCTACACTTGGTTCATTATTGCACAATCTTTACATGTATGTAGTAATCAATGCAATGGAAATATTTAACCATTAGCTGACACAAGTGTGTATGTAACAGACAAGTCTTCGGCATCGAGAACGAGCCACACGCGGCCCACATGAGCACGGTGAAGCAATCAGTTCTGGACGGTACCTCGAAATGGAGCGCCAAGATCGCGATCACAGGTTCGCTGCAACGTTTAGATGTTGTGCCTAATCCATTGCTCTATAGGTCCTGACAGCAGCAGCAGAGATGCAGACGCCGGCAGCAATCGAACCACACACCCCGACACTCACACAAACACTAAATAAACATCTTTCCTTTCATGTGGCGGCCAGGCGGACTTTTAACGTCGATCCAGATACACACATAGACAGCCTCGAACAGGCCGAACAGGTCACTATAGAAGGAACTTCCAAATGGTCCTGCAAGATCGCCATTACAGGTTTGCGACGGTCCTATGCGGCTAATGAACGGCACGTCAGCAATTTGGCTCTATTAGACAATGACTCTTCGCCTGACTTTTGTCCTTCGATTTCTGCTCTATACTTCTTTGAACGAAGCTGATCGAGGCAGCAGATACCGAACGACATTCTGCATACTCAACTTGCAACTAACCCAGTCTGATTGATCACAGTCGACAATGCACCGCCTTCTATTAACACTGACAACAGTAGCTTGAATTGCTATCAACACAGGAAATTCCACGAATCAATTGAAACATTCACGTGAGCTTATACACTTGAATATTTTGAGATCCCTATCACGAACACGAACTTTGTAATCGCTGAACACTGAATAACACATTGATTCACACGATTTTGTACCGCAAAGCCACAATTGGCATCGTTGCCAACTTGACGCAAATTGCATGAAGTTCACAATTAACAGTAATTGTTACTGCAGTGTGGAATGGATTGTCCATTATCAATCAATATGAATTAAGTTGATTATTTAATCTTGTTTAGTCTCAGAGTTAATGTTAGGTATTAGATTGCTTACTCCATCAGTTTTAACCCTACGGATTCCGTAGCGTACCCGCGTATCACGTGACTGGAATTTGCAGTAAAATGGCCGTTTTACATTAAACTGCTGTTGTGCTACTATGGCTTTTTGATACGTGTACAGGGTCTACTAATATTTCAAGGGATTTTTAGGGACATCATTCTGAGCCGTTTAGCTTATTTGTATGGAGTAGTGTAAAGGAAGCAATTCCTCTGTTCAAATCGCATTTATAGTGAATTTTGCTCAGAATGATTTCCCATACAACCGCTTTAAATATTACATTTAACTGTTATAATTATAGTCGTAGAAGATTTGTAACGAAATGGTATAAACATATTAGAGCCAGCAGGCAACTTACTGCGATCATTTTATTAGTTGAACTTAAAACATAACCAAAAAAGCCCTTGCCTTTACATCCTATTATAAGTAGCTATTATGCTGCTGTTAATAATGCTTGACTAGTACCAGGAAAAGAGATAAGTACTTTTACTTAAGATAAGTACTCACACTCATATCGAAAACATACCCGATTCGTGAAACTTCCAAATTCATTAGATTTGAATCCTGACCAAATTCTTTCTTAGAGCTCTTTCTTCTTATCCGGAGTGTG
Source organism: Argyresthia goedartella (assembly GCA_949825045.1). Classification (NCBI taxonomy): domain Eukaryota; kingdom Metazoa; phylum Arthropoda; class Insecta; order Lepidoptera; family Argyresthiidae; genus Argyresthia; species Argyresthia goedartella. The sequence goes on from OX463823.1 coordinate 13,347,687, forward strand.
CACTAGAAGTTGGGTCAACGTAGCCGCTATATTATGCTGACTGAAAATAGAGTACGACATTTGGGAATAGATGGAAAGTTTGCTTTATTCTGGACGGTAGTGTCTTCTGTCGCCCCCATTTTTATTCACACATTTTTCCCGTTTCTAGATATCCAAGTTACTTACATAGATTTTAGTAGGCATGGTAAGTAAGGGTTGTTGAAAGGTATGATTTAGTTTTAATTATAGCATCTGATTTATATTGGCATTCATATCTTTTTTATATCTCAGAAAACGTAGACTAACATCAAACATACGTAGAGTCATACGAATAATAAATGTATAAATCGACAGCTGCAGTATTATATAAGCTACACATTTGTTGATACTATCTTCGGATCAAATTCGAGTTTTATAAAAAATACATTAATACCACTCACTAGAGAATTATAAATTACACAAAAATAAACATTGGTATAGGTTACTTAGAAATTAAAAGCACCTCAACTCCAAACACTAATCGCTAAGCAAAAAGGTAAACAATGTCCTGGGGCGGTTTATTTGTTTAGTATTTTGTTTTTTATTGTGTTCAGTTTTTGCGTGTGTGTAGTTTTTAATTATTTGATAATCTTAAATTCTTAGGTTTTTTCCATTGACGATGCACTTTGCGGATTTTTGATTTTATTTCGATCATATTTACACAGATATAGATACAGATATACAGATACAGAATACAGTTAAACAATTGCCCGTTCAAAACTTTACTTTGACTTTTATATTATTCGGAACATATATGAAAGCTCATATGAATCATTAATTTGTTAACTCGGTCCGATTTTGTCCCTGTTTTGTTTTGATATGACCTCAATCCAGCGAATTCACACGAGTATACTATCTGATAGCCTCCCCTTTTGAAAACCACATTATTCATGGCAGGTGAAGAATAGAGAGGCCAGTAGCACATATATTATTCAAATTAAGGTTCTCCCTTTTAGGTATTTACCTATACTCGTTCGAGTTTAGTGAATCTCTATGCATCAGTTTTGTTAAGATACAGTTGACAATTAAATCAACCTCAATTTTGCTTAAGAGATTATCGGCTGCAAAAACATCAGCTAATAACGTTAGCCCTAAATACACAGCAGCTGTAAAAGATGATTCTGAAATGGCGAATGAAGATCAAATTGTTAAACATAAATGACACCCTTTAAAGTTACCTATATTCATGTGTTTGTGGTTTTACTCGTGACATTACTAACACAGCCCTGTTTTGGGCAGTTATCTGTGCCCAAGGTCTGATCGCGAAGGATAAGAGTGGGACTTCGGATCCTTACGTCACGGTGCAAGTGAGCAAGATTAAGAAAAGGACCCGCACGATGCCGCAGGAACTGAACCCGGTGTGGAATGAGAAGTTTTACTTGTAAGTATTTTTCGATGTTACTTTCGAAGCGTCCGTGGCCTAGCGTTATTCGCACTACGGAAACGATCGTGCGGATAGCAACACCTGGCCGAGACGGATACTGGATGGTTGTCCGTTTCCATGTGGCATTTGTTTCGGTCACTTCCATGTTTCGGATGCAATGTTCAGCTGTAGGTCCCGACTACTATCGCTACTCGGTGGTAGTAGGACTAAAGTTGGGTCGGAGGCAGGGCGGGGCAGCTTGATAACTTCTGATAGTCGGGTTGGCCACTAGCCCGACACCCCTCCATAAACCCGCACAAGCACAAGCCAGTGTGGTGAAGAATGGCTCTTACTCTATCGTATCCGGGTAAAGACCCGTGCCCCTCGGTGGAGTCACTAGGCTACATTTATTAATTCATTATTTATTTTTATTACATTATATTATCTAACAAAAAGATAAACATTTGTACAGGCACAGTTTGCTTCTGACCCCACGCTAGCATACCCTGTGTTTTGTGTATTATAACTGCGTCCATCAATATCAAGAATATTACGTACTTAGTTGTGTCGAAGTTAGTGCTATATTATAGTATACAGTATAGATATTTCGGATTACCTTCCAACTGATTATAACAATAAAGAAAAATAAAATGAACTAACGTAAACATAAAAAATAGGCAATTATTGATGAAATATTCTTTACAGTGTGTCTTTACATTGGACCATTTCAGCCCTTTTTTTTATACCCTTTATGTACCCTATATACATAATATGTAGGAACCCTTTATGACAACCTCTGTGGCGCTGCGGTTATGGCTCTGCCTATCATGCGACAGGTCCCGGGTTCGACCGCGGCTGGGGGTACAGAAAAAGAAAACCCCAGATCTTGAATGTTGTGTGTGATTTGTGACGTCGCTGTTTCTAGTTCCTACAACACAGGATATCCTAGTGTTGGGCCAGAAGCAATGTATGTGCCTATATGTAAATATTTATATTTATAATAATTCCAATACCTGTAAACTAACCAAAGTGAAATGTTTGCCGTACAAAATGATAATTTTCAATATGTTTTAAAAATGTGTGTATTTCGCAGCGAGTGCCACAATTCCTCGGATCGCATCAAGGTCCGGGTGTGGGACGAGGACAATGACCTCAAGTCGAAACTGCGACAGAAACTGACGAGGGAATCCGACGATTTCCTCGGCCAGACGATTATTGAGGTATGAGACTGTGATTCTACATTCTATAATAGGTACTAGATTTTAGCCAGTGATTTGCGTAAAACTTCCTATCGCGTATGGCACTGTTTACACGTCTACAAATTTACCCTTTGCGACAGCATAACAATTTGAAATTCTATAATTTTCGGAACAACAGACCAATTCAAAGGAAATTAATTCCCGACCCATTTCGTTGAAATGTCGTCAGATACTCGCAAATAATTTAGGTCGAAAATTTACACAACTTTCATATCAGTATTGTATTTACGTGTTAACAGTTGCATGCACTGTTTACACGTAACTAGACAGCTGACTAACGTCGTCATGGCAACAGTCTGTGGTCTAGTTACGTGTAAGCAGTGCATGCAACGTCTTCTTATGTGGTCTAATGACATAACTCTTATGGTGCCCGTTTGCTGTACGACATTAACCTTAGCCGGAGCGCAAATAATTTTCAGTCAGTCAGAGTCAACAATAGAGATGACATAGTCAAAACAATTGATTCAATAATGTCCATAATTCTCTAGCAGCTGACTAGCTGACGTTAGTGATTTTCATGACACATGATCACGATATCATATTCTTATCTGAAAAAGAACTACGGAAGTTTGTGGAACATTATAGCTTCAACTTCAACTTCAAAACATTGCTGCTGCGTACAGTTTCTGACTGTACATATCTCAATCTATAATGCCGCTTATTTTAGGAAATCCAAAAGATGTGCTCTAGTCTACATTCATTGACCTTGCACTATCGGGTGTGACAAAACACTGTTGACCTGAACAAGTTCACGACGAATAATGTTTCCCTAGCACGCGATGATGGAACCTCTAGATAGACTGCATGAATTCCATCTTTCGTGAACCAATTACTTCAGTATTCAGCATTTCGTGCATTTCGAATTTTTATATTTTTGCCATTGATAACGTTGAAAACATTTTTGATTTGTTTGTCAACATTGAATACTGCAATTCATGATGTCTTCCATATTTGCGAGCATTGAATTTGTAATTAACGACAAAATGCTAATGACTTTCATTGATAACAACTGCACCTTTGCAACACAGCCTGGCAAAAGGCGTACGTGACAGATATTTAGAGAACCCCTTCCTTTTTCACCCGACTGCACAAGGAGGGTGATATTAAGCCAATTTCGTTCCAGGTTCCGTACCATCGTACAAGAAAACCCACTAAAATAATAAAAGAAAACAAAAAGAGAATAGTACTATATCCGAACGTGGATACGAACCCAATATAAGATTGCGAAACATTTATTAAATCCTACTCAAAACACTTTCTACTTTTAATCTGATAATCACAGCATCTCCGAATACATCGTAAGAAACACGTTTCTTCTTTAACTTTTAATGTCGTGTTTATTTTGCAACCCCATAGTTTCCCAAGGATATATATGCCATTAGACTTCAAGACCTTCAATCTTCAAAGCTGCGCGCCGATGGGCTAGCCCCCTGTCACGTAAAAATGGAGTATAGAATAAATGGCTAAACGTGGGCACCACTGTGCCTTTGCTACCCCTTAAGTGAAAAGGAGTGTCGCTATATTATATTATGCAATAAGCCTTAATTTTGATGTTAAAATCTATTTATATTCAAATATAGGTACCTACCTATTTTTTTAATCGCTGGTATTAACCGGAAAGGGAACCGCCAAATGTGGATAAAATATCCCGGTAATTCTACATACATAACCGATCGAAAGGCTTAATCATAAGGATAATTTGAGTCTAAGAAACATAATCATAATAATAATAATAATAATAATAATGCTTTTATTTCAGTCCATTTGCACAATAGCTTAGGCCCGTAGTAAAATTAAATAACATAAAATAATATCAATTAAATTAGATAAAACTAGTAGATGTTATTTACTACTATCCCTAGGATACCATTACCGGACCGTCGAAGGGAAGGGAATAAATAAAAGGAAGATCGTGAAAAAAAAAACTAGTAATAAATAGTCTTTAAATCAGTCAGTGGTTAAAAAATACGGCAAATTCCGAGAAAACGCTACGTTTACCAAACCAATAAGGTTCTGTGAAACTACATAGGGTCACCACGCGCCGCTCCTCTTCACTCGGCTCCAAGTAGTGCCTAAAGTTGTGACCTAACACAACCTAACTTTAGTATTTGGACAGAAAGTGACTTATAGCAACCAATTTGGCTCTAAATTCTAGTATAAAGGCACGGTGAACAAGGGGTAGTGCAAAAAACAAGAGACATGTATTTTTGACATTTCACTGAAATCGTATAGGGTTTCGACCAATTCACCAGTTTTAGTTCAGGGATTTGGTCAAATCCCTGATCTGCTCAGGGATATGTTAAAATCATGTCATTATTTTATCATTACCCGGGATTTGATCAAATCTATTAGGGATTTGGCCAAGTCCCTGAATCTTATCCCTATGGGGTGGTGGAATAAACAGAGCTTGTAGCCGGGTTTTTTAAAGTTTTTAACGTGGTGAATTATGTTTCATGGATATGATTGGTTCAATATTCCAAATTCCAAATGTCTTTATTACTGAAGATATTTACATATACTTAGCATTAGTTAGTAATTTCAGTAATTTTTTGCCACTTTTCTACATTGGACCACTGTGGGAGAAGGAAGGAGGGCGTAGAAAATCCCACTGATTTTTAGATCTTTTTTAAAAATTGCTTGTGCTTAACTAATACAAATATTATAATACCATTATCATAATTGATAAAAAGGAATAAATGATTACAAAGTAATTAACAGTAAGGTCTGTGTTGAGCCAGATTAACTCCATACAGTCCTGTCATTTCAGTATTCTTGAACATTATAATATCCATTTTTCGACTAAGTCGCTTTAACATGGTTTTTAAATTGCTCAAATGGCAATTTCAAGACCTCCAGAGGTATCTTGTTGTATTGGAGAATGCTTTGCCCTTGAAATAATTGCTAACCTGCGCGAGTCTAAATCGGGGCGCAAGTAGTCTGTGATTATTTCTTAGGTTAACATTACAGCTATGTCTAAGTTTGGAAAATGTTGTAAGGTTCTTGCGTACATAAATGACGTACGAAAATAAATTGACTAGCTACAGTTAGTAAGTCAATTTCTTAAAAAAGCTCTCTTAAGGAGTATGTGCGGTTTAAATTATAAATTGCTCGAATAGCTCTTTCCTGTAAAATAAAAATAGTTTGGATATCCGCTGCTTTCCCTTATTACTTAATACTTAATAACTTTTTTATGGTACCAGGTCCGAACCTTGTCCGGCGAGATGGATGTCTGGTATAACCTGGAGAAGAGGACTGACAAGTCAGCAGTGTCGGGTGCCATCCGACTTCACATCAATGTCGAGATCAAGGGCGAAGAAAAAGTTGCTCCGTATCATGTCCAGGTTAGTGAAGTGTCATAATTCTTTATTTCACAGAGATAAATACAAGATGTTACTTTAAATCAAAATATATGCACGAAGACGATATAATCCTAAAAAGAGAAGTCTTCCAGCAAACCAAAATATTACAGAGAGAAGTACCGAGAAGGTTTAGTCAGTGCCATCATCTAAATAAATGTGTCTCTTCTTTTGCGGCTAGTGTACGGCACGCGCGAACAATTTAGCTCTTCCCGTATTATACAATCTTCGCCTGACTTATCTCCTTCTATTTCTGCTCTACATTTTTTGAATGAAGTTAATCAAGGCAGCAAATAGACTTCTTTGGCTTCCGCCAGGGACAGATCTCTTCCTACAATTCTTATTATGTTATAGTCAACTTTATGTTTGTTTCTGTGTGTTTGCTATCTCTACAATAGCTTAGATTGCTTTTGCGAAAGCAATCTTTCATGTTCATGTTTGTGCCGTCACGTTATTTTCTGTAGTGGAAAATTCGCAAACGATTTATCAAGCACAAAAAGTTTTCACAATCAGCATGACGCTTGTTAAAGTAAAAAAGTTAGACAAAATATTCACGAGTCCAATTTGAGGAGAAAACTGTGCTTTAAGGAGTTGCGGTCGGTTACGGGAGTAACTTTGTCTGTGTGTGCCTGTTACCCATGAGTTGGCATCTCTTGAACAAATCACAGGAGCTAACATGTCCCATCACCGAAAGTAAATAAGTACCATAGAGACAAATATACAGTAATTTCCCCCTAATCTTGAAAACATTATTACCACAGCGTATAGGTAAATATCTCACGCTATGCACAGATAAAAAAGAAATCTTAGATCAAGAAAATTCATTTTCTAAAAATATTTTGTATAATTAAGATTATTTTACTCAAAACAAGTATTATTAATTGTGACTCAATACAATAAATAGTCAAAACAAAATAATACATTATTTCAGAATCAAGGAAATATGTTTTTATATCCATGAAATGTTGTATTAAACCGAGATAAATTTTTTCTTCAAATTAAGAATTAAAAGAAAATTGGCATAAGACAATAAATTTCAAATTAATACACGTCTGAGTCTTGGATTGAAAATAAAATTTCTTGAAGCTCCTTTAGACAACGGATTTTGTTGATTTGACTATTTGTTATTTTAACATAAAATTATTAGTTCTTCAGTTAACTAATCAGCTCTTTCTGTATTAGATTACTTATTTCCTTGTTCTAAGTAATTATCATTTTCTTTCAAAGCAGTACAAATGAAATCAATACTATATATTATTGGTACAAGTAAATGTTCTTGGCTGGCCACACTGATTCCTGTCACAACATGTTTGTTTCTATTCTGTGTCGGAGGCCGGCATTGGCGCCATTCCATTTCGTTTGTTTGTGTTTGGACGGTGCTTGTTCCACTTGTTCGTCGTTATTAGTGCAAAAGTAAGTGTTAAAATTGTGGTTGAAATTCTCCATTCACAATCTGTTCACAATTAAGCATTGCACAGATGGAGGATTTTCTGTCTAGGCACGGCGTGCCTCCAGAAATCATAGAAAACTTCCTACGTAAGTACATACCTACCTTCATTTTATTCCTTTACGACTCGCCTCGCGTGATATACCTACCACGCCATGCAACTAACTTGAACAGCGTCCCCAACAATCGTTTATTACCACCTCACTTCCGTGGATCCATCCACTACTCCATATCGTAGCATGACCTTGACAGGAAATGATGTGGACCTTTGCCTGTAGTCTGCACCTCCATGCATGAGTGGCTGAGTGGGAAAACTTCCACGAGGGGTCCTTCCTGTCCTCGATGGGGCTCTATATATATGTTCGGTATTTGGGAGTCAGTATACGTGTATAAGTATAGGTTACTGCTAGTGTTGTGTATGTGAATCTCTATGGGGCATACAGATCAGCAAACTCTGAGGCTCCCTGTATCCGAAACGGTTTCTCACTATATTTGAATAGTTATACAAGCACAATTCGGTAGCTGGACTAGTCATCCGAACCGGAGCATCCTCCATCCTGATTGGGGGTCGGGCCTCTGTGACCTGTGACCACCCTAAATAAAAAGCCATACCTTTTTACCCTTGTCTAGCTAGAATGAGGGCATAGAGAGGGGGCGTTCCGCCCCCCTTTGGTATACCGCGACCCTGTGTTTCAGTAACTATGTACAAAATAAATAAATAATGTTTACTTTTCAGGCAACGGTATAACTTTGGACCTCTTCCAATCATTATCTGAAGAGCATTTAAAAGAACTGTGCCCACATTTGGGCACAAGAATTAAGCTGGCTCAGCTGATAACAGCTTATGTAAGTAAATAATATGTTTGTGGACTTTGTGGTCCTATTGTATCAAGTAAAAGTAAGTTTAGTTGAAGATCATTTGCTGATTTATTTCATTAGTCCTAGGATGATAAGTGATACCTATGAGATGCATTGATCTATTCTAATTCAAAATTAAGTCAATTTAGTGTGTTCTATTCATACATTAACCTATGTTTGAGTATGACTGACCAACGACAGTATGTCCCGTACATTCACAATTGCAGGTAAGAAAGAAAGTATTAACTATGTAACACTCTTACAGGCCCCCACTGAAACAAACAGTGATGCTGGTGGATCCTTGTCTGATCCTTGCGCTGACAATAGCCAAGCCTTGTCTGATCCTCCCACTGAAGATAACCACCAAGATAGTTCTCAGTGTGTCGGTACTGGGAATATTGATGTCATCATCACCAGGGCATTCCCAGATTTTGATCTGAAGACCCTATTACAGACAACAGCTGGAGGGAACCACATAATTAATTACTATAATACCTTTGGAACATTGGACAGTTCTAAACGAAACCAGCTGACTGAAATTATCGTAAAACATATTTACACTCACGCAGTCCACAGGTAAGTATTTAATTTATAGGATGATTTCAATTAAGTATTCATTTCCCTGTACCAAAGGTGAACCGGTATTACTCAGCCTATATTATGTTTGTCTGTCCGTCAGTCTGTCACAAGCGACTTTCCTGGCTGTTTGAAGATGCTAGACAGACTATATAAGTCCTTTATTGCACACAAAACTTAATAATTATAAACAATTTGAGAAGATTTACACAAAGGTGGGCTTATCTCTATAAGAGATCTCTTCCAGCCAACCTTACCAGACAAGGAGAGACAATACATTGAATGCGGTGAAGCAGAAATACTATGTGAAAAGACGAAGGGTTACTGGAAATTAGTAGATGGAACTTTAACAGCGTGACAGGTCAATAATACTGAACAACTTACCCAAAGGAACATAAGCCGAAATCTGAAAATATATTTTTTCACATGTTATGTACAGGGTTATTTTGTGCTCAGATTCGTATTATGAAATCAGATGTCCAATGGTTGGTGGGCGTAGTTTTGATAATGTCAGAATTTACAGATACATACTTTAAATTTTCAGCCGAATAAGCCATGAGGAATATAATATAATAGCTGCGAAGATCATCACGTTGTTCCCTAAAGAAAATGCAGGAACATATTTCATCCACCCAGTAAGAAAAGGCCAGTCCCCTACAGGAAAACCAGTGGTTTCAAAAGGAAAATTAGTTGACAAAGTGCGGAACCTACTATTCAAGTACGGGGAGAGAAAGAGGCCATCTACTACTGGAACTGACAGCGACGCAAGTTCTAAAACAGCTCGTACTGACACAGCAGGTAAGGTAACATTTCTATCACAATATTATACTGCTCTCTGCATATATGATTTATTAACACAGAATTTATTCATATAGAAACATTGAACGAAGACAAGCTATGGCTCAAAGAAAATTCTGAGCCTTGGGATGAAGTATTAAAACGGTGGAAAATAACATCCCAGGAACGTAAGGATGGCACAACATATGTCAACATACACGATCTTTTTGTTCAATGGCCTATACTCAACGACATCAGGAGCGAACAATTGGTAAGCAATGCTATACATAATTTTATTTTATTTGTTAAGGAAACTAAAATTTAGGAACAAGATGTGATTATACAAGTTAACCATAGTTATACATACAGGGTGTAACAGGAAGGTGAAATGAAACTTAAGGGAGTTCCTGTTCATTATCATCAGCTGAGTCACCCCCTTAAGTTTTATTTCACGTTTCTGTTACAACCTGTTTACAATTATACATATTATACTATTAGCCTTTAGCAATCAAATGCTTAATGAATGATGTTGACTTATGGTGTGACCTCAGTTTTAACCACTCATTTTCTTACAGATCGAGCTTGAGCATGAGTGTAGGTAATATAGTGCAGGAAACTAGGCCCAAACTACTACATCACTACAAGTTTAAAACGTCAACAATGGACGGCACAATATTGTCATATTTTGTTGTAATCTTGTAGACACACCTTTGTACTACAAGGTGTAAGTGGCTTGAGGCTTTAGGATACTCAGCATGAAAAGCATGAAAAGATTTGAACAATGTATCGAAAGCCTTCGCGATACTGTTAAATTTATATTTAATATTATCGATTACCAGAAGTGGTGATTTAGGTTGGTAAATGGTCCCTTGTACGATTATAAAAGGTTGTAGATTCAGTTTTCTTGCTTTTGCCTTCTGTTTTTGTTCTGTTATCGTAGTGTCTATATCACCAGGGTTCTGAAATCCACAAAACAATAAAAATGAATACAATAAAAATGGTTGTATGTATGTATGTATGTATGGATGGATGGATGTATGTATGGATGGATGGATGTATGTTCAGCTGTCTAGCTAAATGGGAAGTTAAAAAATTTTTAGGCACAACATTTTGAATTGATTGACAGATGGAGGGACACGTGGGTGACAATAGGGCTCCGTTTGGACTGTTTGTACTCTTTGGGTACGGAACCCTAAAAAGTGTGTCAGATATGTGTATGAAATAAGATAGATGATAAAACTTACCGGGCAGCAAACGAATATTGAATCCAATGCTTCTTGTGTAGTAAATTTGACTTTTTTGTTCAAGCGACCTTTTGGGGGAAGCAGATGAACCAATGCCTTTATCTGTCCAGGTATTTTCACTGTAAATTATTAGGTACATTAGCAGTTTATAGCAATGGCAATATAGCAGTTTAGAGCAGTGGTGGCTCAATTGGTAAGAGCACGAACTATCATGCAGATAGTCCGTGGTTCGATCCTCAGCTGTGGCATGTACCTCTGAATTTAATTTCATGTGTGTATCCCAATTCGGATCACCTCTCGGCGATGAAGGAAAACATCGCGAGGAAACCGGAACACCTGAAATAACGGTGTGAAATGGGCCCGGGGCACCTATTACTATGACGGCCGCTATGGCCCACGTACAATGGATCGTAAAGGACTAAGTGCGGAAATCAAAGCATAGAACATAGAATAGGTACAATTAAAGCTCGATGCTTGGTAAGACAAGTAAAATTGAGATCATTGCGTCTACACTTAATAAAATATAAATTTGACTTACAATCATCATCCAGCTCTTCTAAAGCGCTCAAAATGCTGAGGACGTTTTCATCTTTCGACTTTTTGAATAAAATCAATTTTGTGAAGAAATCATTCCAGTTCATAAAGAATTTTAAGCCTTTGTCCGGGTGTAGCTCATCAATGTTAAACAAATCGCATTATACCAACCAAGATTTATTTTTTAAGATTTATTACCTGGCGTTGTAAGATACGAGATTGTAAGAGTTTGGTGTTCCGACAGTCAGAGATAGTAAATTTTCTGATATAATTTTTATAATTATAGGTCCTAACATAAATAAATTTTCTTTATATCGAACTACATTCTACTGACAATCGATGGTATTAATTTCATTTAATGAATCCATTATTTACTATCTCAAAACAACGTCGGAATGCCATTTTTTCATTAGAGCCATTTCTTTCAAAGATGTTTATTGTTCCTAACCTAATATAATTAGGTTACAGTAACGTTAATTGTTATGGATGCTATTTGTTACCAAATTGATTAATAATTTGTTCCTGATTACATACAGTAAGTTTGAAAGGCTGATTTGTAACTGATAAGATTTTGTATAAGTTTGAAAGGCTGATTTGTAACTGATATGATTAAGCTATTGATTATATACATAGTATAAACATAGCTATAACTATAAACATCGTGTAACGTGTTATTAAGATGACAATAAATGAATACTCTGAAATACGTTTGTGATTTGTTCAACTAATTATAGATTTCAGTTTATGTTATTGGAAATAAGCGGGTAAAATTTTAACTGTGTACTAGGCCAACTATATCCGAACTTATGTAAGAACTTTCCAAAAGGAATATAGGTCGAAATAAAAAAAAAAAAACCTTTCTGTGTATTGCCATATCCTGTGTACAAGGATATGTATGAAAGTTTTATCTCGTTTTCGACCTACGATCCTTTGGGAAAGTTGTTCGATACTGCTAACCTAGCACATGGTAAAGTTTTACCCGGTTATTTCCAGTAGTCTCAGAGAAAAAAAGAAAAAAATCAATAAAAAATATATTGAATCGAAAGAAATATAAATTCTTGATGAAAATATATATCGTTTTCCATCAAGATTAATATGATCTTAAAGCGAGAAATTGGTAGTTTTCCTAATATACAGTACGCTTTTGAAATAAGAATTCTAAATTCTAGAAATAAAAATAACATATTTTTAAAATAAAAGCTTTAGATTTCTTATTAAAAAAAATAATAATATTAAGCTAAATAATAAAAAAGTCTTCATTCAAAACGATAGATTTTCTTCAATCAACAAAATCAGATTATCTATGATACAGAAAATATTTTTTCAATACGAAATTGTAGTTTCTTAAATCAAATTAATTATTCAAGAGAATCTAGGATTTATTTTTAAGACAATGTTAGTTTCAGTATATATGAGACTACCATTTTCTTGAATAAAATAAATATGCATTGACTTAAGCATATTTGTCTAGTTTCAAGTAAGCCGTTTTTCTGTGTGTGCGCGGCGATATATCTTTGATTCTATCTCCAACCTTTCCCCCTCCTTCGCTCTCCATTAACTCCCCATTTGTTTTCAGTTAATAAATTACGCAGTGAATAATAATCAGTTAGTTGCGTGTTAGTTTGATAGTAACAAGTTAGCAACAGGTCGATTAGCTAGGACACTGGCGCGTTGCCCCTTGGCCTGAAGCCAAGGGGGCTGTCCTTGTAAGCACATGGCGTCTTTGATGAACAAGTTCATGGCATTCTCTGTTGTCGTGTTAATAGCCGGTAGATTCCGAAAGTACAAAGTTCTAAGTGATTTTGAAAAGATAAATAAAAGTGTTTCGTATTATCTAGCGCCGTTGCGTTGATGGCATCTGATTTGAGGTAAGGACTTTGTTTTGTGTAAATTGCGATCGTATTTGTGTGTGGAACGTAAATCGTTTCTGATTTTTTGTCTCACAAATATGGCCCTTTGCACATTATTCCTTTGAGTTCCAAGTTAATTTATCAGAATTTTAAGGATCAAGATATATATATATATATATATTATAATAAATCATTGTAATAAAAATACGTGTCGCAGAATTTATAAGCATGTCCGCCTTATTACAACAGCAGTAAAGTTAAATTTAGTCAATTATATATTAGTTATATCGTGTGCCTAGCCTACTCTTACTGGGATTTCTAAAATATTTCCGAGCAGATGCGGGCGGGATACCGAATGGCGAAAGTTTCAGGGATAAATGTGAAAAGTTCCGAACTTTGTCCGACTGGAGAGGAATGTACCTGCTTACTCGCGAACACCCGCCCCCTTCCATGGCTTTCTACTAAAACACATATTGTTATTGTAAAGGGGGCTCTCTTCGTAGACAAAAATATTTCTGGCTAATGTTGGAGACTAATTTTGGTCGACGGTAAATAAAATGTGTCGGATGCAAATCTCTCTACCCAACTGTGTAAGATGGAACGGTGGTTAATGAAAGTTAAGGGTTATCAGCGGATACAATATCAGTGAGTTATGTACTTATCAGGACGTCAAGGAGAGGGCATTTTGTACAAGTGCATGGAAGGAACTCCACCGACAAGAGCATAGCTCTTGAATAATGAATGAGTTTACCTATACTGTACATATCTCGATTCAGAGATAAGGACGGTCGGTATGCCTTCGGCGGAGATGTTTTAAATTTGATCTCTTTTTATTCCTATATTATAACTTTATACGGATATCTAGTTATTTTCTAAACATTTATCATGTAGAATTCATGAAGCACTAATACATAAACCATTATTGGAGATGTACAGACATTTTTTTTGTATAGCGTCAGAAATTATATAAAACTTCAAGGAAATATATGCAGAAACTTCTTGCAACTCCGAGTAACAATGTTCCAGGATATTCTTAGTATTTGCAGCCACAGTTTACAGTTCTAAAACAACTCAGAACTTTGTGTAGTGATAATGCATTCATGCATTGTTTCCATTAGTTTGGTATTCAATCATAATGAGGCAAGTGGTAGCTTATACAAATTGTGCTTTGGGTAATGCTAACGAGCTATAATATTTGGATTTCAACAGAAAAGTGTAGTCATATTATTAAGGGGTTGCTAGGAACATCATTTTGAACAACTTTCACTCCAAAATCGATTTGATCAGGGCAACTTTATGTGCCACCTCACAAGAGTAGAGAAAAGAAAAGTATGGAGAAGTGAAAGTCAAATCATAGTAAACATAGTTCAGAATGATGTCCCTAACAACCACCTAAAATATGACCACGAGTTTACCTCTCTGTAACACCCTTTATAAAGAGAAGCTGACCAAAGATTCCGATATGTAAATGTCAACGAAAGGTTTTAAAAACCGTTAGTAGACCGAATATGTTTATTTCGTTCTTACATGACAAACCAACACGAAGGATGAAGGAGAATTTGCTTCGTTCACCCCTTATATGCTTCACCTACCCTGACCCACTACTTCGTCCTGATATTTCGCTTGCAGTTCGTGTTTTAAGTAGTTGACAATTAAAGGTTTGATTATAAACTAATGAAAATGAATACGTTTTATTGTAAGCAGTGTGGTACAGTTTAAAATTTATGGACAGTTCACAATCCCACGAGATAAATTTCTAGAGTTCATAAACTAGTGGTTTCCCATTCTGACAGTGACATAAATAACACTCGACAGGAGAAGGAGGATTAATATGCCGCAATACATTCAATACCTTTATCTGTTTCACTACATTTTAAAACAAATGAATGGAGAAAATCGTGAGGAAACCTTCAATCTACGTACCTGCGGCGATGGGCTAGCATTGAATAGCTAGCTAGTATTGAATAACTGGATAAAGGTGAGACTCTAGTTGTTGAACAAAACTACGTAGACATCAAATTAAAATTCTAGCCACCTTTTTTTCAGCACTTATAGGATTTCTATATTATTAAAACCAACTTACACAAAGGCGCTGAAACATCAATAGGAAATAAAGTTAGGGCGGGATTTTTTCATTACTCTATCCGTTGTAGTTGTGCGAACCTTTGTTAAAGTATATATAGTCCTAGATTCGTTTAGATTATTCTATTCTGTTGTAAGTTTTCTGTTTAACAAACAACATCTTCGTTATGATCATGGATGTAGCCTCAACGTGTTCCACAATGCGTGATTTATATTATAATTATAATAACACATAAACACTTAAACACTTACATTCAGGCACTTGCATTGCTTCTTGTGTGTGACCAACACTGGAATACCCTGGGTCGTGGAAACCAGAAACAGCGAGGTCACACACATATAAACATCCAAAACATCCCCAGCCGGGGAACGAAGCCGAGACCTCTCGCATGGTAGGCAGATCCAGAACCGCAGCGCCACAGAGGTACCGTTACCGTTACACATCCCCCCCCCCCCCCATATGAGAAATAACGTAACGCTTTTTGGATATGAGTGATGAAGTGAAAAGTTAAATCGCTCTGATGAAATCTGTTTCAATGAGAAAGTTTTCCAGTAATACGCCCATAACAAGCCCTTTTGACAACTCCTACACTTTCCTGTTACACCTTATATGTTTAAGTTTTGCCTCACGTTTCCAGGTAGAAATACAATTTCTTATTTCCGTATTTGACTCGCAATTAACTCTTAGTAATGGGAAAATTTCCGCCGCACTGGTTCTGATTTTTCACGCGCTAGCAGCTACATGTCATTACCACACATGTATTCGAATACTCGCTTTAACGGTAACTTAAATGCTGGATTGACTTGCTACACTAGGAAAAACCAATTATTATGATCGAAAAAGTGAGCGAATCTAGATAAAATGGCACTTAATCTGAAAAGCTCGTTACATATCGCGCTGGTGTAATTGGAGCTGAGAGTTGGATCTCAGAGTTTCGTTAATCTGTGAGTTGGAGGCTGTCTATCTGTCAAAGTCGTCAAATTCTATTTACTTCTTCTTATACTAAATTGCATCTTAACCACATTTGAGGTTAATTTTGCCAGTGTCAAGTACATTTGAATGATCACGAAATGTGGTTTCGAATCTAACCTCAGACGAATGAAACTCTTTGCCTCCAAACTACTCCAGCGCTACTAAGTGGGAGCAAAGGCAGGTGTAGGTGCTTGTCTTTAGATCACTATGACAGTTCAAGTCGCCCACTTATCGCATGCGTATATATTCGTCATCAGACTGTAGCCTGTTTAACTGAAATTCTCGGAACGCAAATCCTCGATTGCTTCCATTACTAGTTCACCATTAGGCCGTAGCACAAAACAGTGTAGCCAGTTTCGTAACGCGGCCTTTAAAGTACATTTAACCCCAAAGGCAGATGCGGGACCCTAATTTGAATTCCAAACCGGGCTTGACCTGTTTTTAGGGTCACGTCACAAGTATTGTAAAGCCATTATTCAGAATGCTTGCCATCGAATTTTCGATGGAAGAGATTTTAATTCATTTTAAAAACTTCGAGCTAATCAGAGCCTTTGGTTGTAAAAGCAATTAGAGGATCACGATATTCTCTTATTTAGATATGGTTCTTTTGCTGCAGCATTTTTATGCATAAGAGTCTTAACCCCTTACCCAAAATTGATCGCGATTTTCATCCTTACAGCTTGCTAATAAAGTTCAAAACCTATGAAACCTTATATGGGTTAGTAAGCGGTAAAGGATTAAAGGCAGTTCGATACATCGTTAGGTAAATTTTTCGTGCAAGCCCAATAGTAAGTTCTAAAATATAACGCGCGTACATTTCTTTAGAAATTCGAAGGGACTCCACGATACGTGATTCGTCTTTCGAATCGAAATTGATGTGACGCATTTGTGACGCCTGCTCGTCAAAATACATTATACCTTTAGGAGTGTACACCATTCTTATTTCCTTACTCATAGGGACCGGGTTATGCTGCTGCCAATCTCGAGTAACTTGCAGTGGTACCATGACGAGTGATCGAGTATTCACGTCGAGATCGTTTGCTAGGATCGTATTCTATGTAGAACAACGACTGAAGTTGCGCTAGAATACGAAATGCTGTGGCTGACGATTCAGTGATGGATGGGCTCCGTCGCAACTACTCGTCGTAACTACTTGGAAGATGGATATTCAGATAGTGGGTGCATTGTTCGGTGACTGCTACCATATGTCGGAATAGTAAACGTATAAATTTGGAGGGTAATTGAATACGCTCGGGATTCAGGATGCAAACTGATACTAAAAGTGGAGTTCCTAATTGAAAAACTCCAAGAATAAAACCTTTATATAAAGGCATACGTTCTAAGGCCGAAATAATAGTAAGGACTAGAACCAGACACAGTGAGGTCGCATAACATATGAGTATTCTAGAGACTGTGAACCGATTGAGTACCTTGGCTGATGAAGATGATTCTCAACTCGGTGCAATCCAGGTGCAATGTCAGGGCCTATAAATTTTAATACAGGTTACTGTACTGTATATTCTCTTCTGGCTTAGACCGTGCAAAATTTACGCGGTTCTACCAATGTAATTTTGAATTTTGCTCGCTTTGTTAGGTTGCTATGAAGTTTACTGGATTGTATGGGCTAGGTTAAATGCTAGTTGGGTTACTTTACAAATCAATAAGGTAAGAGTGAGTTGATATGAGTCTCAAGTAATACAATTATATTTAGTAATTATATCTTAATACTTCAATGTTATTATCATGTTCATTTTATGATCAAATTTATCATGATCAAGATATCAGCCATCGTGGTTTTATTTATCATCTCCGTTATTTTACAATAAAATGCGTAGATAGACATTTTTCAAACCATAAAACTGCAGTTAAATTCGGTAGTAAAATTAACAGCATGATTATTTCTTTTTAATCGGCCTGAATGCTTTATTTAATTTAACTTCGACCACTAATTGTAATAAAATAAATGCTGTAAAATAACGTTTACAAAATGGATACTTATCTTATCTTCAGCCTCCGTCTCAGCAAAGCTTAAGCTGAATAATTATCTCATTAATTAGATCTAGCTAGTAATAATTGTGTTATAGCTACAGCCAGATAAACGTGCAATGAAGTACATTGACCCGCTAAGGAAATGTATGCGATTTGACGTTTTCCGCGCAACAGTCGCGCGCAAAAAAGTCACTTTTACAAATATTTCGTACTAATTTTCCTTTTCTAGTCCAATTTTTTTTCTGGTCTGGTAAAAATAGAGTAAATTTAATATTTTAAAACAAAAAAGAACCGGCCATGTGTGAATCGTAGTTATAGATTAGGTCTTACATTTTACATGGGTAGTGTTCTTACGTCCAGCCATTACAAACAGAAATAAAAATAACAAATGCATACATATAAAGTCATAAATTAAAAGAATTAAAAATGTCAAAATTGAATGTCAACACATTACACATTACACACATAGTTGATTAGAGATAGACAAAAGTAAAGTCAATATTAATTAAAGAACAAATTCGATTAATATTATGTCAACAAAGAGCATCATTTTAAATATTCATCGATTGAGTAATACGCCTCAAGAGCTAGGTAATCCTTTAATTTCTGTTGGAAAAGAAGATGTCTGTGTTCATAATCTGCAGCGGGACCTTATTATATATTTTTGACACCATACCGAAAACACTTTTATTGAACGATGCAGTTTGATGGGTTGGTGCAAGTATTTTTTTGTTGTTACGGCGGCTGGTTAGATTTTGAAAGAGCTGAGGGTTTGTTTTAACAAACATTATTACTTGTGAATAGTTTATGGCGCTTGAAGAATGGTTTGCAGCTGTCTGTTCGTATAAGTGAAAAAATAGACCTGATACATTTCTTTTGGGTGTTAAAAGCACTATCTTTGTTAACTCCGTTGCCTCAGAATATTATGCCATATCTTAGTGTAGATACTACAAAACCATGATACGCCGTTAATACAGAGGCAACGTCCACAACTTTGCGCAACATAAATAGTGCGTAAGAAAATTCATTAAGTTTTTTGGTGACGTAATCTATTTGGACTTTCCAACTTAATTTGTTGTCAATTTGCAGTCCCTAAAATTTATTTAAAAAAAAGAAAGAAGTTTATTTGTAATGGCTTGACTTTTATAGCAGTGTCATAAAAAAACTGTTTGTGGAAATAGTACTTAAAATCCCAACAGTTTTCTAGCCATTCAAAAAAGGTACAATATTCAATTAAGTGTTTTTTATTTTTAGAAAAACTAGGCGACGAGCGGTGCTTTGAACAAAGGTTTAAGATGTTGTAAATAAGTGCTGAAACACCTGAGAATTATTATTGTTATTGCATGGCATGACACTGTTATATTCCTAATACAATGTCTTGTATTGTATTGTACAGTTATTTTCAATTAATATAAATCCACTGCTCAACGACCCACGGCATCATACGAGGTCATTTTCCCGATATGGGTTTTGAATTGTATTACCACGGCATGAGGATCAACAGCGCGATGCCTTAAAATGTCCGCGGTCTTTCTGAGGTTAAGCAAAAAACACCAACAACTTCGAGACTTTTTCAAAAAAACGAGGCTTTATTCCTCACACAACAAAACTTTACATTACTAGAAGTGTCCTTTTCCAACGCGGCATATAATAATTACAAAGTTAAGCGTTCATAGCTATGCTGGCTCAGTACACTCGGCCGCAAACGTAACTTTGCTGCAGACGAGATGCTTGCTGTAAAGGGATAAGGCGTGTTTTCGAATATCAGCCGTTTCTGTTATATTTGCCGTGTTAACTGCCACTGGAAGTAATACAATTAAAAAGTTGCTTGCGTGAGTCTGAGCCTGTAGTGACCCTTTTATACTTGAAACTATCCCTGAGTGGTTATTAATGTTCGTGATGTATTCTAACTTTAGGTTTTCCGACTTTCTTGAGTATTATAGTTAAAAAAGTCGTGAGCTCCGTGGTCCAGAGGTTTCACGCTCGCCTCTCATGCAGGAGATGCTGGTTCGAATCCGGTGCTGACCGTGCCCCAATACGATAACTATTTATCATAGGCACATAAAACGTACGTTTTAACGGTAATGATATAGCTGCGGCGATGGGCTAGCCCCCTGTCACGCAAAATGGAGTATCAAATAACTGGCTAAAAGTGGACACAAATGTGTCTCTGCTGCCCTGTGTGGAGAAACTCGTGACGCTATTTTTATTTGTTTGTAAAAAAAATCTTTTTTGATGAAAGATAATAACATATAGTGATGTAGACTAAGAAACGAAATTAGGCCGCTCTACATATTAAGTTAGTAATTTTCTTCATAATTACATTGTTGCACACAAATAAATACAAAGAACGGCGACAGATATATATTATAAGAGATCTCTTCCAGCAAACAGAGTTTCTTATTAGTACGTAGCGTGAAGCCTTTTTTCTTACGGACGGTCAGACTGGTAGATAGTTCACGTAATAGGGAGTTTGCCTCTTGCAACATAAATTATGAAACTATAAAATTACGTCGATAACTTACATTAGCTATCATGATCCGACGGACTGTGTACGCAAGTTTTCTCAAAGCAATTGGAATCAGCGACGGGATTTCCAATGTTTGCGCGGGTTTTCAATTTCCTAAAAAGGACAAGTCATATACAGCAAGGTACCGTCGGTAAAATTATCTTTTCAATAGCATCTAATAAATACTTTGATGTCTCGGGGTTCATTTATCGCAAACATTTGTGAGGAGCTTTTTTAATTTTCAAAGTATAGCTTTTAATCTAATCAATTTCGTGTTTAGGACAGAAATTCGCTGACCAATCTCGAGCTACATCTGTAGGTACTATAACGATGCGTAGTGCTAAAAATAAATCTAATTTTCTTTCTAAATCGTCTTGCTCTCTTGGTAGAGCGTGCAGAGTCTAGAGGTTACACCGCCCGCCTGTAACGCATGAGATGCTGTTTCAAATCCCGGTGTTGACCATGTACCAATAAGGTTATATCTGTACATTTTTACGAACTCCTTACGTATTTTTTATCGACTACAGTAAAGAGATACTAAAGAAGCTCTCCTACATAGTATCGCTCTGTGGTTCTGTAGTTTATTTCTTATCGTTCTGTTTTATGGCGAATACCCTATAAAATTTACGGCTACTCGCAAACATTGAAATGGTAACTAATGTCTGACCTGAATCTTGGTTTTCTGGCGGTCACCAAACTTACTCTGATTAAATATAGGTAGTTGCCTCCTTACAAAATAGCCATAAATAAAATAAGTCTTCCAGTAGCACACATATATTCATAAATATTCATAACAATTTTACTTTTAGGGTTAAAAGGAAAGATAGCAACGAGGTGATCCCATGAATGTATATAACAGGGTGATTTCGGGGTCGTGATCCCAATCATTTTTTTCTGACTCAGTAAATGATTGCGATGCTATTTTATTTATTTTAATTGAAACAAAGATGATTCGTTATTTACGTATTTTTATTTAAAAATTATTATTGACTCAAGATGCGTGGTCACCCTACATTTAATATTACACCTTTTTAGAAAACAAACTCTCTGATAGAATACTTAATAATTTATGAGTAATAATATCACAACACGTCAAAGTCAATAAACGTGCCAACAAGATTTAAAATAAAATAATTTAATTATGCCTCCGCCGTAACCATTTTGTTAAGTCCATGCACTTGACATACGTTTTCTTGGGAAATAGTAGGGTGACCGTGATCTCGAATTATCGCAGTTTTTTTTTTGCTGACTAAAATAAGTCGCTGGTGTACTGTTAGTCCTAACCTATCGTGATCCTTAGGAGAAAGTAAGTTAAATGCTTCTTTCTTGCTCCACGACCCCGTAATCACCCTGTATATATATATACATACATGATATCATCATCACGCGATTTTGAACCTTATGCCCTGGTAATATAAGACCTTAAGCCTGTTAAGACCCATTTCTCAGGAAAGGAACACGTAAAGATATTTATCTACACACGTATCATAAACCCTCTTTACTGCGTTCAAAAACCGCACGTTACGATCAGCATTATGTTAAACTACTTGGTAAAAACTCGTTTCGTATCTGGAAAACTACACATAATGGTCATTATGTGTATTTTTTCTACATATAATGACATTCAAATTTCGAACGCCGACGCCCACCCCCGTGAAGTTGGTACTAAAGAACAAGCTAAACAATCGCAGAACCACAATGCCGGTCAAACATGCGGTTCCTGAACACATCAAAGAGAGCTTATGATATGTGTGTAGATAAACTAGTGTATGTAACTGTACATAATTAGGGATTAAAACTCTCGAGTGATATTATTATGGAACTCGCCTTCGGCT
The DNA here is from genome assembly GCA_949825045.1 of Argyresthia goedartella. Lineage (NCBI taxonomy): Eukaryota > Metazoa > Arthropoda > Insecta > Lepidoptera > Argyresthiidae > Argyresthia > Argyresthia goedartella. The sequence goes on from OX463823.1 coordinate 13,370,357, forward strand.
CGTTTCATAAACCCACTCTCGAGTTTTAATGCCCTCCATTATGCAGCAGTCACATAAACTACTATAAATTGAAATATATATTGATTACTCAAGATTAAAGTTGTGAAAAAATCAACCTAATAGATCCACGCAATAATAAGATTTAAGCCACAATTTTGCTGAAATTGGTTGATAATCGCAACGGGTATTTCACGTTGACTTAGAATCATTAAAGGCACGAGGCAAGGTCTTACAGCACAATCAAGGAAAAAAAACAACGAAATACTGTAATTTTCCGACTATCTGCGTGTGTGTCTCTCTGTCCGACTGTCAAGACGCCTTTTCTCAAGAACTCATGGAGGTATCATGCAAAAATTAATATAGATTACACAAATCTGTGGTCTCTTGAAGTTGTGAAAAAATTTAAACCTGTTGGTCAAAGCAGTCCAATGTTACTGCCGCCGTTGATGTCATACTTTTGCTGAATTTGTTTGATAGGTAAATAAAAAAAAACATCATCACTGTCATAGAAGATCCTGACGAATTGAGAACGTCCTACTCTTTTGAAGTAGGAAAAAAAAAACGAACAGGCTACTTGCTAAAGCAAACCTGTATGGCTATTCGCACTTGTTAAATTCCTCGTTCGGCTTAGCACCGTTCTTAATTGACGTTGACGACCCGAATGGCCGAGTCGGCAGTGACCCCGCCTACGAAGCCAAGGGTCCCGGGTTCGAGTCCCGGTGGGGCAAATATTTGTTCGATGAAAACACATGTTTGTTCCCTAGTCATGGTTGTTTATCTATCTAAATGTAATATTCATCTATATAAGTATGTGTATCGTTGTCTAGTACCCAAGATACAGGGAATCCTAGTTTGGGACTAGATCAATGTATGTAAATAGTATCCAAGGTATTATTATTATTATTATAATTCGGGCGTCATAATGACAATATCCCTGCGTGGAGTAACTCGACTTGACTACAACTACTACTCGTATAAGGGACTATATGGTCCCTTTTGCTGTAATCAGGCAAGCAAACGTTGGCAATTTGGTGGCAAAAAGGAACAAGTTCTCATTAAGTAGGGCTAGACCTAATTTAGTTTATGCGGCACTTGACTTAGGTAGATATAACAACGGTGCTGGTGCCGGTCTTTGTTTTGTTTTTGACCAAAATTGTAGACCTTATGTCATTAAATTGGCATTGTAAGTAAAACATTCATTATAGTTCGGTGGCTTTTCTTGGCTGTGGGTTGCTTATGTCATCTTAAGCAGGACTTTAAAATATATATTTTTTATGGCTTATTTATCTAACCAGCTTCGTGGTCTAATGGGTGTCACGCTTGCTTCTCACACAGGAGATGCAGGTTCAATTCCTGACCATGTACCAATGAGATAATTAATTTATCTTAAGTACATTAAAGGACATGCAGTGTTTCGGATGACACTTTAAGCTGTAAGCCCCGGCTGCTATCGCTACGTGGTAGTGGTCGTAAAACCCCTCCACCAACCCGCACTGAGCCAGCGTGGTGGAGTATGGCTTAATCTTACTCATAACCGGGTAAAGGTATGTGGCCCTCGGTGGGGACATTAATGGGCTACATTTATTATTATTTATTTTATGGCTTATTTAAATAAATTATGTATGTTCAAGAACATAAAGTCGTAGCAGTGTCTTGCCTTCGTCGTTATCGCTTCACCCTGCTCATATCAAGTTTAATGGCCATTTTTAGTGAGGTAATCGATGTCGATAGTTACTAAAAAGATGATAATATTTAAGTCACATTATTTAAACTAGTATTTTATTTATCACAATCTGAATCAAATGTATCTATAACATCATCGCAAGAGACACTTAAGGAATCTTTGTTTGGCACTGGTTACACCGACTCGTATGATAAAATACTGGTTATGATAATATTTTTATTTGGACTTTCACATACTATATAGTTACAAAGTAAATACTAAATTTTCTTAAAAATATAGAGTGAGATTATGTATGTAGTGGATACGTTGACATCCGCACTAGTTGTAACACTGTGTCTCGGATTTACTTCGTTCAATGTCACAATTTTCCTGTACTTTTCTTTGTAGTTCTCGGCTTGAGAATTTATTATTGGAATTTACCTTTTCATATAGACGAAGAGGCACCCGATGCCATTAACAAGATCGAAATCGATAAATCGCAGCACTATCACAGAGTCTTTGCGGGTGAGCGGGATGTATGCGGGTCGTCACCCACTCCGTGATTTCCCTTTCCCCCTCGGGCCATCAATCCTGAAATGGACATAAAAGCTGTTCTGTTGTGTTTTGTTTTAGGCCATCTTGCGGTGTTGCGCTGGATATTTTTTATTCTTTCTTTTATTTCTCACCCAGGAATATTTCCGTCAGGCCATTAGCTAACAACTATTACATGCTGGTCACTCATAACACTCATAACATTAAATGCTCTTCCATATTCCTTATTGAGAATACGTCCAAGAGTATCATTATATATATTTAGACAGTCACCTCATTTTCCTCTATTTGTATTAGTGTAAGACAACAGTATATCTAAATTTCCAATTGACGTTACAGAGCTTATTTACGGCTGAGTGCGCCAATTTGTCTTGTCTGTGTTACAATTACTGAAGTAGCTTTGAGACTGTACTATTTGAGCTCTGGTTGGCTTACGGAGCTTTAGGCTAAGTTAAATTCTGATAATTCGGTGTAAAGTGATTAGGCACTGTACATTTTATATCACTAGGATACCTTGTGTCATGGGAACTAGTAGCCTAATTCTGTATCTTAACTTCTTTCCTTATGACCTGTTAAAGGATTCGCCAACTTCAGAGCACAGTCATTTGACACATTCCAATTTAATATTACAATCATAATCACAATCGAAATACATTTCAAAGAAATCGGAGTTGATGACTCCTCGGCTTAACACTGCCGCCTAAACGACCACTCGTTTAGGTTAAGGGCAATCAGACTGTGGAACGCACTTCCCAGCGCTATTAGGGTTAGTCCAGTAATAGGTTCCATATCTATGTAGGTATAAAGTTATATATATATGTGTATGCTATCTATTGTATTTTATGAAGTTGAGGTGTATATTTTATTTATTACCTATATTGTATTTATATTTTGAAAGTACATATTTCTTGCATACAGTTTTATTGCGCACAAGAACTGTCCTGTTGCATGAACTGTCCTGTCTTTCCTAAGTTTGCTGGAAGAAATCTCTCTATAGAGATAAGCTTACCTTTGATTATAACGTTTCTTGTAACTGTCAGTACCTTTATATTTTCTGTGTATTAAAGAATATGATGAGTCCAACTACTGAAAGAGAGACGTCACAAACATAAATAGTCATCAAAGACCCGGGATTTTTTCTTCTTCTTCGGGGCCATAACAACCCGAAACGATATCTCACACACATATACAACAACACAACTTCAAAGAAAGCATTTATCGATGAAACTCACACCATATTCGACAGTTCCGTGCTACAACTATACAGGTATCTCAACTCAACCTTTACCTGAGTGTGTAAAACCGATGATACAGCAATGTTTGGAATAAAGTTTTAAATTGGAAAACAGAATTGCCTGAAATTGGGTGAATTAAATTAGCGAAATAGAAACTTCAGTACTCAACTTATTGCGTCATCTTGGGTTATTTAAATACGTCATCATATGAAAAATAAAATTCATGGACTTGTTCTGTAGTTTTTCGCATCATATCAGCAGCAATCACCCTATGTGAGAGTTATTATAAACATGGTTCTGACTATCGTTCACTACTAATTGAACGTAATTAGACTGGCTCAGTCCAAACATAAAGTGCCTTTTATTAACCGTCTCCAAAAAAGGAGGGTTGTATAAATTTTTGTTACCTAAACTAGTATAATTTAAGAATCGATGCCAAAAAATGTTTTAATAGAAATACCAGATTAGTCCCATTTTATGAAAATTTGAAATCTATTTAGTAGTTCGATTTTAAAATTAAATAACTAACGTCATTCACGTGAACAAGATGGCGCATTTTTGCCTTCCCCCGACTTTTCAATTTTCTCAATTCGGTTGTATATTTTTTGTTACCTCAAAACTAATATAATTTGAGAATCTATCTCAAAAAAATATTAATAGAAAGACCAGATTAGTCCCATTTAATGAAAATTAGAAAACTAGTAAGTAGTTCGAGTTTTAAATTAAATAAGTTTAGTCTCATTTAATGAAAATTAGAAATCTAGTTAGTAGTTCGAGTTTTATATTAAATAACTAATGTCATCCACGAGGGTAAAATGGCGCATTATTGCCTTGCCCCGACTTTTCAGGTCCTCAATTCGGTTGTATCATTTTTTTATAACTTCAAAACTAATATAATTGAAGAATCTATCTCAAAAAATAATAATAATAGAAAGAACAGATTAGTCCCATTTAATGAAAATTAGAAATCTAGTTAGTAGTTCGAAGTTCAAATTAAATAACTAAACTCTGATGTTTTATTCCATAGAATTCTGACAACTATAATTTTTTGACATGTCAGAGATTACAAACCTTTCTGGCCAGGCACATTTTTTAATTTCAATACGAGTCTGAACATCTGAGTCTATACATTTTATTTGTTAGTGAATGTATCCAGTTTTTTTTAAGTGCGGCGCTCGTAATTAAAAGGGGATTTACGGCGAGTGATAATTACGTCCCTTTTCATCACAAACAGTAAAAAACTACAAGTAAAGAAAACATATTTTTATTAAAATCTCTAATCATCATTAATACTAATATCACTTTCTTCATCATCATCGCTGACATGAATTATTAAAGAGACTGCGACTGTATCAATCACATTGTCGAGAATGACGATTTGATTGATACACCACGAGGACGCTTCTTTGTGGGAGACAGAAAGTCTGTCTCTTGTGCTCTGTCAGATGGAGCTGCTTCCCGGGAAGGGCCAGGCTGTGGCTCCATAACGTTTATAAAAATCAACAAACAATCACAACACGAAAAGTCAACAAGAAAAAACTTAACAGAATAACAGAAACTTAACTAATTTAACAAGATAATAACAACAAAAAGCAGCAAACACCGAGAATACATGAGCGCATTGGTATATCTTTGCTGAAATCTAACAATATAATTTGTTCGCCATATTCATACTTCGTAGCGTAGAATCACATTCCAAATGTTAAATAATTCTGCATCCATCTGACAAAGCATGTCTTTTGAGTGCACACTTTTAAATTACTCGCTGTGGGGCTGTGAAGTGTTAAGTGTAAAGTAGTGTCCAATGGAGCGCAACACTGACAGCTAAACGTCGATAGCCACAGAACAAATATTACTCTCATGTCAACGGTAGTACCTTGTTTACGTTTGTATCAAGTATCGGGTTTCGATTTTGTGCTTATAATTGCGATATAAAACCACAAAATGTATTCGCTGATGACTGTGCGGGAACTTCAAACTGAGCTTCGAAAGAGAAATGCATCAGTAGCTGGAAAAAAGCTCATCTGATAGAAAGGTAAACATGTTAAGAATTCGAGGTAATGTTTCGTATTTTCCTCAAATTGATAAAATTCATTTACAACAATGTGGTTCTGTTGGAGATTGGAGGCGTACGACCGAAACAAACACTTTGGAGGGTATTAAGATCATCCTCAGATACATACCGAGATATCAACGCTGATACACCACTTCATAACGTAAGCAAATCTCATCAGATTGTGATAAACAGTATCTGATCGTAAATCTATTTACCGCCTTTTTAATTACTTATCCCTAAATAATTTCTTTCATTGAAATACAATGCACACAGCCGCAAATCAGTCGCGATGCATTACTTGCCTTTGAAGTTTTTTAATACACAAGGCACTTTCCCACAGTCTTCTTCATGAGAAAGTGGCAGTTTTGCGCCCTATTGTGTGTAGCATCTCTGATGTTTAGTAGAAACTGGTTATTGAACGTGAAACAGTCGAATTTGCTGTCCCAACGATGTTAACTAAACAGCGAGTGAAGGCACGCTGCGAGTAGAAGGGGAGGAGGGGCGCCGGGGACGTGGCTACTCACAAAAAAATAGGATATACTTCTATTTGCTTCGCTGATTACTGATTAGTAATCACTCACAATTAAAACTGGCTATTCAGACGTTGCTAGCATTTTACACTTCACAGCCACACTTTACACCTGCACTTTACACTAATCAAAATGAATAAAATAATAATTGTCCTCATAAAGAGCCTTATGATATCTGAAATGTCAGAATTCTACGGAATAAAAAATCAGACTTTAATGTCATCCACGCAAACGAAATGGCGCATTTTTGCCTTCCTCCGGCTTTTCATGCCTGTTTACAGGCATTAGTATTAGTAATTGGCATGAGATGCATTCTAGCTATAAGAAATTCAGTATATTCGTATTCTACCGGTATGTGTGGCATTGGCTGTTAAAAGAAAATTTCGTAGCTTCGATTTCGTTAGACGACATTTAAATCCTGACCCAGGTGGAAAAAATAGGACTTGAAGTATTTTTTAAAGTTATATTTTCTGTGACATGAAATAGCCGAAAAAGTCGCTGAGGCTGACAAAGGTCAGACCCATCAACATTATCACCATGATCATCATCAAATTAATCTTTTAGGATAGGGCCCTAATCAACGCTTCGTGACCTGTTTGTCATTAAGATAACACACACCCTGAAATGTGGAGCTGTATGTTTGCTTTTAATTTCACACATTTCCGTTTTGGCGAGAAAGCGCGTAGATATTTGCATATCGGGATTTAATTAACATTCTTGCAATTAACAAGCTATTAATTGTACACCTAATTGAAACGTTCAATGTGATTTATAAATTTTGCTCCCACAGTGGTCCAATGTTTACTGGTATATGTTATATCTACAGAAATAAGGAAAGTTTGATTTTGATTTTTTGATTCCTTATTAATATTCTGTATTACAGGAATACTTATATTAGATAGAAGTTTCCTGTTTGATCGTTTCCATACTATTATACAATAACAATAACAATAGGAAGAATTCAACAAAGGCGGGCTTATCTCTAACAAGATATTTATTCCAGTAAAACACAATTGGATAGGAGAGGTAGATCAAGCGGCAGAAGGACTATGCGTACATATAAAAAACATAGTATAAACATTTCCTTAAATAACTAAAACCTAGAAATATACTAAGTACATACACAATAATATAATAGATTACATATATACAAGTATTTAAATTCATACATTATTTAAGAGCTACGCTGTTGTCGGTGGAGGTCCTTCCATGCACTTCTAAATAGTGCCCTCTACCTTAACGACCTGAGACGACACTGTCTTATCTTATATTTATCTTCTCTTTCACTTGGTCCATGTAGGTTCTCCGTGGTCTAGAATCCTTCTTCTCTCTATTTGACCTTCCAATATAGTTTGGAGGAAGTTGTCTTGACGTATCAGGTGTCCCAGCATCCCCCCCATCTACCCACCACACAAAAATTCCTGACTTGGAGAAATTAAATGCACAGTAAAATATTTCAAAGTCAAAGTACTTTATTACTGTAGATATTTACATATACTTAGCAAACGTAAATTTTGCCCCTTCTCTACATTGGACCACTGTGGGAGGAGACGGGCGTAGAAACTCCCACAGATTGATTTTTAGATCTCTTTTAAAAATAGGTTGTGCTTAACTAATACAAATATGAAAAATTTAATTATTATGATTAATAAGCAGGAATAAATAATTACAAAATTATTAATAGCAAGGCCTGTGTTGAGCTAGATTAACCCCATACAGTCCTGTCATTTAAGTAATGTTGAACATTGTAATATCCCTTTTTTGACAAAGTCGCTTTAACATGCTTTTTAAATTGCTCAAATAACAATTTCAAAATCTCCATAGGTATCTTATTACAGTAGAGAATACACTGACCCTTGAAAGAATTGCTAACCTTCGCGAGTGTAAATCGGGGCGCACACAGTCTGTGATTATTTCTTAGGTTAACATTACAGCTATCGCTAAGTTTGGAAAATGTTGTAAGGTTCTTGCGTAAATACATGATATTTTCGAAAATAAATTGACTAGCTACTGTTAGTATGTCAATTTCTTTAAAAAGCTCTCTTAAGGAGTCGTTCGTTTTAAATTATAAATTGCTCGAATAGCTCTTTTCTGTAAAATAAAATTTAAATACAGAGTTTTGATATATAAAACATAAGTACCAATCTTGAAAGAGAATAAAGTGCTTCTTTCAACGAGTTTTAAACATATTTAGCGATGGGCTGTCTCGGGTGGTGAAGGGAAGCTCATTCCACAATCGTATGGCTCGGATTCCGAAACCGTGTTCGTAGGCTGCAGTGGATCGTTGTGAGGCTTTGAATATAGGCACCATGTGAGTTCTCCGATGCCTGCTTGAGAAAGAAATTCAGGGCAATCAAGCAGGAAGTTAGGATAACGTGGGTTTTACAATATATTGTATAGGAAACACAATATATGAGAGTCTCGACATTTACATACCAGCAAATGCTTCTGGCCCCAAACTATGATCCCTGTATTGTGGGAACAGACCTGGCGGTTTCATTCTTTTTCTCTCAGCCGCGATTCGAACCCAGGAGGTTTTGTTGGGTAGCACAGCCTCAGCCACAATACCACAGAGGTCCTCAATGAAGCGGCAATTTATTTGAGCATCAACCTGTGTCTCCGGCCATTAGTTTGCTGTTCAAGGAAGAATACCGATTCCTTCCGCAGTTATCTTCCCGTAGATTACTTACTACAAATCAACGCGCACACCAAATTTGTCTTTTCATTCTTCATTGGGCAAAGTAGACCTACTTGCCTACCACGGTACCTACTGCCAACCTTTCCCTCTCTAAAGGTATTCGCTTAGGGCGGGTTCCATTTAAACCAATTTATCTTTCCTTGATTTAATTCTGGGTCCTTGCTGTTGAGGGGATACCTCGTCAGTGCAAAGGCCCCCTTACTTCAGGCGGAATGACCCGCAGTATGGGAGGGACGGAATCGGGGAAAAATTACAAGAAGTAATTTCAAAATAAATACAAAATTAACTAAAATTTCCATCACAGGTAATTAAGGTATGGTCAAAATACATCTATTAATATATTTTCGAAGTCTGGCTGATACAATTTTTCAGAAAAGCAGAAAAAGTGTAAATTTAGACCTCATTTAATTAATTATTTCTATCAAGCGAAATTCCTCCAATTGCGCTTCCGATAACTCAAAATCTAGAAAAAGGTCCTGAAATTGTTATAATAATTTAAATAATATAATTTAAGACTTCTTTCTCAAATTTCTTCTTTATATTTTGTCGATATATCACCTTAAATTGAGTTCAAAATAACTGCCTTAGCGAATTGCCTAGGATTGGACCTTAGCTCTGTTTGTTGTTACCACAGATATCTCAACATAGGAGATAGGGCGTTCAGCCTATTTTGTTTGCAAACAGATTGTCGCAAGCTGAATTCACGCACACAACGTATCATTAAATAAACACAACGAACACGTACACATAATAACCTGTTACACATTTATCTCTACTTTCGTATTGGTAAACACAGGCAAAGCAGTTACGTGGCATGAGGCGCACATTGTTTCATAAAGCACGCACACAGCACACACAGCGTCATGGACATTAAATTTATTTTCTGGCCTTGCTCGCTAGTAGTTAACGCTAATTAATGAGTATGAGAGAGACGGAATCTGGATGCGACTCAATATCATTATTTCCTCGGAATATTTCGTTAATCGTGTTGTTTTATTGAAGAAATATTGTATTTTCAGTAAATAAATAGTAAATTTGTCGAATCACTGCGATTTTCACATAAGGGAGAATTACACAGGCCGGCATTATAGAAAATAAAGCTAATTGTTGTCAGTTTTCTAAGGCGATCGGCGCGTGCACTCGGGAATTCTCGCTGAGAGCAAATGAATGCACTGTATGCACATTGGGCATACCACGGTCAGCCGTTACACGGCGGCTTGCCCTCTCTCTAATATTCAATGCTCTGTGGTTGTTACTTACTGGGTATACAGTAAGGAACTGACTTAGCTAGGCTAGCGTACGTATTCAATTAGTGTGTAAACCGACCCAGTCAATTATGTGTATTCCATTACGTAGTGAATTAATGTTATCGTTCGCTACGGCACCACTTAGTTGATAGAACAGTCCTTCCTAATGACTTTGACTCCTTATTGTGACAAATATAGTTTTACAGAGTTTTAAGAGTTAGTAATTATTTCGTAAATGTAATCAGGATTGCTCAATGATATTATTTGGTATTAAATCCTGCAATAAAAATGTAACGTAACATATCAAAACTTTCTGGGAATTCATTACTCATTTAATTCAATACTTTTTGGGATGATGTGTTTTTAAATTTCCCACGAGATATGCATCCGAGTGAAATACGGCTCGAGTTCCACAAACAAATTTGACTGAACCCTTTATTTGCTGAGGGGGCACTAATCTGATGAAACAACCCTTTTCTATGTAGCTGATGTAGGTACACCGACATTAAAGCATCTTACAGAGTTTGTAAAAACGACTTGAATTCTCGCTGAAGTCTACCTGGCGGCTTCTGTTTTTTTTATTTTTATCAGAAATGTACGCCAATTCGTTATTCATCACATGACCTGATGAGTCTTACTACAAGACCTCAAAAATTACACGAAAGATCATCATTATAATCATCATCAACCCACTGCTGGGCATAAGCCTCTTCTCTATAGGGGATGTAGTGTATAGACATTTATAGTTGTGTGTAACTCTGTCGTCTCGAGAAGCGCACGCGCAGGGTTGCGGGGCGGGGAGGCCACTGGCTACCGACCGCCGCGGAGAGAAGACGTGTACGCTTGCTGCGAGCCGATATCAGTGTGATTTTCTGTTACCCGTTCTCACCTAATATTAACCCGACTCCTAGTGTACATCACAGTGACAATCCTCACGGTTACATTGTATGTTTACACACTTCTGTCAAAATTAATTTATCACAAGGTTGTCCTTATGAATTATTCTAATACCAACTCAATTATTACGGCCACTTAACAAGCTAAAGGTAGGTCCGTAACATCATGATAAATGTCCCAAAAAGGATCCAACTTAATTCCTCAAGGCGCGGGGCACAAATTGGGACCGGTAAATTAGGACCCATTGTCAGATAGCCCTTAACGGCCGACCGAGTCAGTTTTATTCGTACTATGGAGACTTTAAGTCGAATTTTCGACAGTGCGTAAGCTATGTATAGGTAAACTCGTTTGAGTGTGTGTGTGACCCCCTGGTAATTCGGTCAGCTAGTAAGTTACTAATGGCGGTTGTTTCTACGTAATTTTATATTTTCACGGAATAACCACATGATAAAAATCGTGACAATTTAGTATCTCTTCATCTTTCTCCTTCCTTGATGAACCCCATAGCATACTAGGGTATGTAATCCACTGAAATATTAACATTTCGATTTCATGATTTTGTTCCGCGGACCCATTTCGCGAGAGCGCACGACACATAACAGCTTTTTATCCGAGGACGACCCAGTAAGGAATCTGTTGAATTTTTTTGCGACGTAATTTTAGGATGCCCTCGCCTCCCCCCCTCCGTGACCCGTCAGAGGGGGGGTGTGAGGGGAAAAAGTCAAGCGTTTGTTTTGTGAGAATATACCATTATACTCTGACTTTGAGGAATGTTGTTGGAAATGTTGTATTATGTTTGAGTTATCCAATCAAGACTTGAATGAATGAATGATTGGTTTATTTTAGGTCTGGTATACCTATACTAACATAATAACTTATGGTATAGCTGGATATTTTTTCGGAACCCGGAAAATAATAAATGTAGCTAGCTACATTTATTATTTTCCTATAAAATTAACCAATATGGCAAATATTCGCTTTATTGACAAATAGTACTTGTGGCTCTGTGAGCCCTCTCTGACCTCGCGTTTCTGTTGGTGGAAAGCGGAACTTCTAACATACAAACTTATGAATGCACCTGGTTACGTACATGCCGTATGAAAGTAGCCGAAGCAATAACTTTGTAAACTACATTTTGTGATCTAAAATACAACCTATTAGCAATAATATGTCAATCTAACGGTCTTTACTAATTCAACGACACCTAAAGTTATGAATAATACACATTCTTTGTGAGGAAACCTTCATTACTGTCACGCACAATTGAGTATTGAATAACTGGCTAAAAGTGGGCACAATCGTGCCTCTGCCATCCCGTATGAGAAATGGCGTGACTCTATGTTATGTTATGTTAATCCCTCTTAATTGTCGTATAGGGAGCATGTTAGAAAAGTAATCAACGCAAGCCAAAGTGCTACCGTAAATAAACCAAAAGAACCCTTTAATGAGACAATACAACTGGTTCCAAGCTCAACCGCAATTCCCAACAAAATTGACCTAAATAATATTCTCCTTTATTGAATGGCATTTTCTAGTACAGAGATACTTGACTCTGGAGGCGAATTAATTGCAGAAAATGACGCTCAGACTTAGACGGTTTAATTAAGGCACTATAAAACGGGTGCTTCCGTTTTCGATACAAGGATGTGGCTGGTAAAGTCAAATAGTATTCAAAATTATTTAGCTTTGGTTCCAGTTTTTCAAAATTTGTTGAGTTTTTTCCTGTGGTGGAGTAAAGATATATTTGAGACACATTTTTTTGTAATTGCCTTTTATTAATGTTCAAAGTGGGTGTCACAGTCTAATGTGGTCCCAGGCTCGGTATTCAAGCTTGTATACCAACAAAAAAAAAAAAACATATTTCTCGTAATTTATTTATGCATAAGCATGCATATCAAAAAAAAGGTTGTGTTCTTTTCAAGGCTTGTTAGTTTTCACGAGGCATCGTTTGGTAAATGACTTGTTGTTTCTGATATCGAATTTCCATCAGACTAAGTGGCTTCATTGGACTGTGTATGGGCCTGCAAAACGCTGTAAGGTAAAAACACCAATGTATCATAAAGTACCACAAGATGTGCTGGATTGTGTCATAGTGATAGAAGAAATATTACTTTATTGAGCATAAATCACTCTTGTCCTCATTTTAATTGACATTCGCCTATTCTTCGTAATGTCGATTTTGTCAATTTGTTCAATTACATATTTCTCGCTCATCGCCTGAAATATCTAAAGGCTCCAAAATTCTCTCACGTAATACATCTAAGGAGATTCAGCCGAACCTTTTACCAGGATTATAGATTTTAATTTCTAGTTGTTTTGTTTAAAAGTGAATTAATGATCTATCATTCTATCAATCTCTGATACGTAAACAAAAAAGCCAAAAATGTTATGCAAAATTACAGGCTGTGTTTTAGTAAAGTTACGCCCGATTCAGGGACAACAGTTTACGTATCGCTTGTAACTCAAAATAATTATTTATTTTTCCCTCGCATCATTTTGATTGACAAATTGTCGTTTTCGATTTTTTCTGACATAACCGCAACGTGCGGACACGCCTGGTGGGTCCACCATGCGCGCACGCGCCGCGCGCTGAGAACCCAATATTACGAGCGGGGTGGCAAGCGATAGAATTAAGGCCACAATTTTATGATTATTCACTGATATTTATATACATATATGTGTATTGCTTTAATGTCGTATAAACACCCATCCTTGAGTCGGACGTAACCTTACAAAACAACATCCTGTTTACTAAAGCCCATGGCGTGTAAATTGATTTGATATTAATCAAGTGAGAGATAAAAATAATGAATGATTAATTAATAATAAAAGAGATTGGTAAAGGTATAATATCTTCAATATCACATGATAGCCGTAAGGCACATTCGTTTGCTTTGATTGCATCATCCAGTATTCATTTCCAACGCACAATAACCGGCTCACATGCAGCGCACGAGTGAACTAGTAAATATTAATAAATGCCAGCACTAGTCCGCCGCAGAACGCGAGGCGGGAATCCATTTGCTTTCCTTTTCCGCTTCCGGTTTCGTTTTGATGTTCTAATTTTCCATGTGAGTAGGTTTTTGAACTTTACCCTCTGGTACAACAAGAATTCTTATGGTTTGATTTTTAACACATGCTCACTCGTAGATATCAAAGCATAGTGAAAATTATTCACCAGTTAATGTTATAATTTAAATAGTACAGTACGACGCCTTTTGTATGGCGTTGTCGATTTAATGAGAGAAATTTCAATATAGTCTACGAAGACTACAAAAATAACAAAAACTGTATATCAAATTTTCAAGTCTAGAGATACCTTCCGTGTGTAAAATTACTAATAGCACTACAGCTTTCCAAAATTATGATTTGGGAGGTAGTTACTATGCTTTACAGCATGGCATATTTGAGCACACGATCAGTAGGGCAATATCGGAAACTATAAAAGATAGAAGTTTGTCATTTGGGACCATGGCATCGATTTTGATAAAAAGTAAACTTATTGTTAAGTGCATTATTGTTTTTTTTTCTAGCCGGAATGCAGGTTTTGAAATAAATAATCAACCTGTATTAGTATATCATTCGATAGTGTTGCTGATAAGGATACATTTGTGGGAAATAATTTCATAAGGACACTAAGTGGAAAGTGTTCATTTTAAAAATAAATGATTCAATTTCCATACTCTCCATACTAGTACAATACTCGATCTCAAAAATCCACCCTTACATCTACATTGTATAACCAGTTGCAAATGAGTTTTGTTTTAGAAAATAAAGACATTCCACTATTTTCCATATGACATTACCACCCAGAAATTGATCCTTAATACTGTCGGAGAGAGTAAATACAGTGTGTGTTTTTTTTTTAATCGGTAGGTTCGATTCCCCGCTAGGAAAATTGTAAAAAATATATAATGCAGTTTTTTTTTAAACAAAACTTCTATGGTGGCAATATAGTGGACAGAGACTTACAAGGGTTAAAGTAATTTTACCTTACTGAGCGTTTAAAATGGGCCACTTGTATAAATACGTTAATTAATTACATTAATACTCCTTTTCAAATAAATTATTTTATTTCAGTCACTATATTAGCTTATACCTAACTACATAAGTTAAACCCTTTTAACTAATTTAAGATAGGTAGCGGAGGTCGCTATCTATAACAAAAAGTATATTATAGAGTTTTACGATTTATTCAGAATGTTTGTAAATAGGGTTTTACCTTTATCTGCTTCAGGGGATGACAGCTTCAAACTAAACTTCTGTGCTTGTAGTTATTTGCGGCCCCTGCCACAAGTGCCCAAAAAAATGTTTCTCTTAGATTGAATTTAAACTTTTACACTTACAGTACTTTTACCTTTACTAGTAACTTTTACCTTTTCTAAGTTAGGACGCTTTAACTCTTTTGAAGAATAAGACCTCAGAGCTTTCTCGAAACTCTTGATGCTTTTGGAGCAGGCTTTTTTACATAATTTTGGCGTTTTTTTTGTCCTATGCAAATAAATACCACATTCATCTTGCGCCAAAGGTAAAATAGTAGGTCCCTATACAGGTTTATTTTAAAACCCTATATTGAATATTCAAAAACTCCAGTAGGACAATAACACGTAAAAATAAAAGTAAAACTTTTAGTACGAAATATACCAGAGGGCTAGCCCATCGCCACAGTCATGGAGATAGAAGGTTTCCTCACGATGTTTTCCATCACCGTTAGAAGCTTCGGCTTCCGTAGTAATAGGAAAACTATTTCATATTAGTTACGTGTACATTTTCTTTTGTTTTGTTGTATGCAAAAAACAAAATTGTATGGCTTAGGTAGCAGGTACCTCCAGCCATAGTTATTCAGCAAAATAACGGGGGTAGATATCTGAACACACTTATCGTACTTAAGTACGATAAGTTAATATCATACATACAAACTGACCCGACATAGGTCGTTCTTTCAAAAGCTCTTGGACTATTACGCCAACTAATATAGGAGCAAGGACTGAAAACAAAGATGTTTCTTTATTTTTCGTTATTTTTTTTATCTCCGTTGGAAACTTTCTGAGACTTCGCCGAATACTAAAAAAAGTTCATTAGGTCCAGCCGTTTGCAAGTTTTGCGCTTACCAACATATTGAGCTATTCATTTTTGTGTATAAGAGAAGACGGAGATTAAACCGTTGTAATTTTATAACTACCACACTCCATATTTTAATACCTATTTAATTACCTGCACCAAAAGGAATAGGAATAGGAAAGGAACAAAATTCTCAAGTCAAGAAAAGAAGCTATAGTCTCTATTTATAAGAAAAAAGGAGATTACATCGCAAGAAGCGTTGGTTAAAAGATCACAACCTTCTTTCTTCTTCTCTTCCAGTACACATGCCTCCACGAGAACATGTTCCACTACCTCTGCGAGGAGACCGGCGGGGGGGTGACGCTGCCCGGGGCCCGGGGTGATGACGCCTGGAAGGTCTACTTCAACGAGCATCCGGAGGAGATTGTAGACGAGTTCGCGATTCGATACGGGATCGAGAATATTTATCAGGCTATGACGTGAGTACCTTTATCTTAGTGAATCTGGTCATCATCATCAATCAACCCACGCTCAGACACTGCTGGGTACATACCTCATCTTTAGGTCCTGCGCTCCCCCGAATCTACTGCCTCCCAGCAGTTACGGCGTTTGCCCATCTTGATCAGGTTCGATCCCCGGCTGGGGATACAGAAAAAAAATCCCCATCTCTTGGATGTTTATAAGTGTGTGACGTCGCTGTTTCTGGTTCCCACGAAACAGGGTATCCTAGTGTGTTTGTTTGTGCTACACTCCATCTATACTCGGTTGCAAATCTACAGTTAGAATGTTTTCGTTTCGGTCCAGCTAGGATGGTGGTTTAACTGAATGCTAGTGTCTGTACGACCGTAGTCCCTATGATGCACGATAGATAATGGTACGATACCGTTAGATAAAACTAGTTATAACCGACGGTGTTGAATAGAAAACAATTTATGGAGCGACCCTTTGGATCAAACGGCCGAGGGTACAAGTAGTGTTCGGTTCAGTAAAACTGCTTTTAGAGCGGGATAATGAGTTCCTTGCTTAGTGTGACAAGAGGAAATGAAATGAAACTTAGGGGACCGATCCCAATATGTAGAAACCACAAGAGTAGAAGATAATGTCTTAAAAACATATAAGTCACAACCTAGGTTTAATAAATACGGAGTGCCACAAGGCAGTGTCCTTGGTCCTCTCTTATTCCTCATATACATAAATGATCTCCCAGACCAATTCAAACACAAATGTATATTATTTGCTGATGACATTTCAATAATAGTGACACAAAAAAATAATAATTTAAGTAATCATATCTCGGACCTTAATGAAACTGTGACAACCATTGTAAATTATTTAATCAATTCCAATTTAAAAGTAAATTTAACAAAAACTAATATAATGAATTTTAATAAAACTATAAATAATAAATTACTAAGTATAAATCACCAAGGACAACAATTACAAAATGTAGACCATGCAACATTCTTAGGTATAATAATTGATAAGAATCTAAATTGGAAGGAGCATACCAAGAAAGTGTGCGAAAAATTAAATAGATTTGTATTTGTCTTAAGAAGGCTAAGTAAAGTTGCATCAAGACAAACGGCGATATCGGCCTACTACGGATATATAGAAGCAGCACTCAGATATGCCTTGATCATCTGGGGAAACGGTACCGACAAGCAAGCGGTTTTTATCGCTCAAAAAAAATGCATCCGATCAATAGTTGGAGTACCGCAGCACGTATCATGCAAGCCATTGTTTCGCGAGTTAAAAATACTACCATTTCCCTGTCTATATATAATGGAAGTAGCGAAATTTGTTAAACTTAACACAAATCTATTTGCCAGGGCTAGTGATGTATATCCCAGAAATACCAGAAATCCCGATAAGCTTGTTTATAAACACTGTCCCAGAACAGCACTGTACCAAAATAATTGTGACGCAATGTGTATCGCGGTGTACAATAAGATACCTCGATATATTAAAAACCTCGATGTTAATCTCTTCACATCTAGACTACGAAAATGGCTATTAGATAATTGTTTTTATTCACTTCAAGATTTTTTCAATTTTAAAACTGCTGAATAAACTTGTTAAACGTGTTGTATATATTTGCATGCTATATTGACTAGCTGTTTAAGGAGCACAATCAATGTACCAAGAATAATTACTGTACAATACCCTTGACATAGCAAATAAATTTCTTATTCTTATTCTTATTCTATTCTTAATGAGTTTCTGGGGCCCGAACGCACAACGTACACTTAAAGTTCTCACTAAGGCTTGTGGTGAAAAGTTTGGGGTGAATTTTGTAATGCTGTTGTACCATTACAAATGTAAATGTTTGTGTATATATGTTTGTTTGTTACCTCTTTATTTTATAAGTATGGGATAGATTTTGAAGAAAATTAGTACCTATATACATAGGTAGCTTATAAATTATACGGAATAACTGAAACAAAAATATTATCAAGAACGTACACTGTTCTTGCAAGGTACAATGACTCGTCTGTTACAACTTAATATACTAAAGATAATGCTAGCAAACGATCACTGTAGTTTATTAACGTGAATCATGTTATCGTAAACTAATAACTTAACAGTAACTTAATACTGGTTCTGTCAAGTAGTTAAGTACTCGACATATTAAACTTAAGGACTATACGCAGTTGTTAGTTAAGCCTCAAAATGATTAATTGATTAATTTTCGAAACCCTTGTGATTAATTCATAAGACATTTACCTTCGTACATACATTGTTTATGATGTTATGTATTCCTTTTCAGTAATTTATATAAATAATATAATAAAGGTAGCCCATTCACGTCCCCACTGAGGGGCATGGGCTACTACCCGGATATGAGTAAGACTGAGCCATACTTCAGCACGCTGGCTCAGTCCGGGTTGATGGAGATACAAACATATAAGCACACAATATATAAATTGCAAGGAAAACTGCATATTAGGGATAACCTGTTAAATAAGTCCTTCCACTGGGTCTTGGCCTTATTCACCGAGAAAGGAGTGTAATAAGTATAAAACATTTGTGGCATAGGCACCTGCCGTCAATATTGTTATTCTTTTATGTGTCCTCTATTCATCCATATATGTCAGTTGCATCGTGCGGAAAAAAACTATTGACGGCTTGGTTGACGACATTCAAAAATGTCCAAATCCCTAAAATGTCATAAAATACTACTCTCCATTTTGCGTGACAGGCAGGCGCCAGCCGACCTGATTCTCCACATTGTTGTATTATATGCATGTAAGAAAATTTCTCTCCCCCAGCCACTTCCACTGTCTTTCGACGAAGTACCTATGCGCGGGAGTGCCGGCCGTCATGTCCACCCTGCTCGCCAATATCAACGCTTACTATGCGCACACAACCGCTGCGTCGGCAGTCTCGTCCGCGTCTGATCGGTTCGCCGCTTCCAACTTTGGGGTGAGATATCTGCTTGTTTGCGCAATGATTTCTGGCTGTTCTCCTACATGTGAAATTTCTCAACCGATTCTCTTAAATTTCGTGAGAAGGTGCTTGATTTGCTTGTACATTGTGTATCACGCTCGTATACGCTTTCTTTAAATGACTAAAACAATTGCCTAGATGAGCCAAACACCCCCAAGCGATAAGTCCTGCCAACGCAAGCCAACTTATACTCACAGTTTACAAGGTTATGCTTGCGGGATATTGGCAAGCATGTAATCAAGCACAACATATTACCAAGTAAATTAGCCAGACTTATTATAGTTAGGATTTTGACAAACAAACCTATTAGATTCAGCCTTAGTAAATACAAACATTTCTTAATTATCCAACAGAAAGAGAAGTTCGTCAAGTTGCTTGACCAATTGCACAATTCGCTCCGGATCGATCTATCGATGTATCGCAACAACTTCCCCGCGTCCAGTGCGGAGAAGCTCATGGACCTCAAGTCTACTGTCGACCTGCTGACTAGCATCACGTTCTTCCGGATGAAGGTGAAAATATCATCATAATTATCACAAACATCTCTGGGAGGAAGAAAAATAATATCCCCGGGTCCTGGATGTTTATGATGTGAACAACGTCGTTTTTTTTGGTATAAGTAAATATTTTTGTTGAAATTTCTATGCAGACACGTCATGTTCTGGCGCCTCACTAGGATACCCTGTGTCGTAAGAACCAGAAACTTCGACTCCTGAGTTATATTTTTCACTAACCCTGGCCGTGATTCGATCCCATAACTTCTATCTTGTGAGGCAGAACCTCGACTGTTATGCAACAGAGATCACCAACACCAGCAGGTTAGCAAAGCATTTTGATGGGCCTTCTTAAGTATACCCCATTCATCTTGGTCCTGTGCAGCCCTTTCATTATTGTTTTTTTTTTAAATATTTTCAGAGCTTACCAGTCTTTAGACTCAAACACATAAACTCACACACGCAATCATATAATATCATATAACCTGCACACCCCGGTTAGGTCTTCCCCCAACCACAAAGGTACGTCTGTCGCATATTAGTACACACACTCACATCTGTTACGCGGCAATCAGTACCCAATGCACACAAAAAACGTTTTGGAATTGAACTGAGGATATGTTTGTAAATGTTATTTGCTTCCAGGTTCAAGAGCTGAGCAGTCCGCCCCGCGCCAGCACAGTCGTAAAGGACTGTGTGAAGGCTTGCCTTAGATCTACATATCAGTTTCTATTTGAAAATTGCTACGAGCTCTACAATCGGGAATTCCAGGTACACTATAACTTTATACAATGCGAATGCTAGGTTTATATGAAAGTTGCATGAATTGTCTGGTTGTCCAATGGGCCAGGCCGGGAAACGTCCACTTGGTGCCATTGCAATGCCATTTTTACCGTATACTGGTAGCATAAGGTGTGATCACGTCACCCAGTTTAAACACGTGACATCTGAATGCTCTTGAAGACCATTGTCTTAAGACATAAGACGTGGCATGATCAAGATGTTTGTCATTTCTGCTGGTTAATATAAAATATTGACAAGTTAAATTTATCTTCTAATAACTAGGTGGACCCTAACGAAGCTAAGCGCGACCCTTCAGACCACGGACCTCAGCTGGACTCCGTAGACTTTTGGCACAAGCTCATCGCGCTCATAGTGTCTGTGATCGAAGAGGACAAGAATAGCTACGCTCCTGTTCTAAACCAGTTTCCTCAGGAGTTGAATATTGGTCATGTAAGTATCCCTGATTCCGGATATTGTGCATAAATGAAAACGGCAGCGTATGTAGGGGAAAGCCGTGTTATACCCGTATTAATAAAGCACTCTCAGCTCTGAGAGCTGGTGTGGAGAAACGAACAAAGACAGCATCTAAAGTCCACGATTATTAATTTATGCGGACAAAGCAAAGACACTCTCACATACCAGTGTATGTGAGAACATCTTTGCCTTGTCTTATCTTGCCTTCAGCAAGAAGAGCAGTCTCTTCTTGCTGAAGGCAGGAGTACTCCGTCCTCATCCTCAATAATGAGGGATTGACCGAGTGGGGTTGAATAAAAAATGCATTCGATTGTTGATGAGGATGACCAATTGGCTACAGATTATTAAAGGCCCTAACAATTCTGGCTGTATAAAAAAATGTCTAATATGCTTCACGGTGTAATATTTACTCTGCCTCCTGCTAGAAAACTTGATATTCGAAAATTGCTAGCTAATGCTATTTAAATAATTGGGACACTATGTAGAGGCCTTATACCCTATAGTGCCCAAAAAGATGCTACCGATCATGTTGATGAAGCTTCTGCATGATTCATGTTTATTAGTGCTGCAATTTGTCCCACAGTTGTCAGCAGCAACGATGTGGTCGCTGTTCGCTGTGGACATGAAGTATGCTCTAGAGGAGCATGAACAGCACCGGCTCTGCAAGTCTTCCGCTTACATGAATCTGCATTTCAAGGTGAGAGGTCTTCTGTTGTTATTCCATAATATTTTAGATGATATCATCTTTATATCGCAGTCTTGTATAAATTGAGGCATTTTAAGCAAATATTGAGTAGACTAAGATCTCTTTCCACAACTCCTCAGGTGAAATGGCTACATACGAACTACGTGAAAGACGTCCCGCCCTACAGCGGGGCGGTCCCGGAGTACCCGGCTTGGTTCGAGCCCTTCGTGATGCAGTGGCTGAACGAAAACGATGACGTGTCGCTGGAGTATCTGAACGGAGCTTTCAATAGGGATAAGAGGGATGGGGTGAGTATTTTACAATTTATTTTATTTATACAAATATAGGTATTTCCGCCTCGGGAAATTATAAACCATAGAATAAAAGCTAGATAAGTTAGTTATTAAACGACTGCAAAACACATACTATCCTGAGAATTTGAGCATTCTAGAATTATCTAGGGCGAAGTTATGAGTATTTGAAAATGCGGCGAAACGCTTCATGAAAAGGGTAAGTAGATCCCGACTTCACTGGTATCGTAAAACGGCAGTCCTCTGCAGTTCCTCTGAACTCATCTCAGAGGAATATAACTTCTTTCACTATGGTACTTCTTCTAACCAAACAATGTGTCCACTTCCAGTTCCAAAAATCGTCAGAGCACGCGCTATTCTCAAACTCCGTAGTCGACGTGTTCACTCAACTGACCCAATGCTTCGACGTGGTTTCCAAACTCGAGTGTCCTGATCCGGAGATCTGGAAGCGATACATGAAGAGATTTGCGAAGACTATTGTCAAAGTGCTGGTCGCATATGCTGATATTGTGAAGAAGGAGTTCCCGGAGCATTTGAAGGAGGAACGGGTGGTAAGTTAACAAACATAGTGTATAGGCAGTTTGAAAAACTACGAAGTTTTCAGACCTGTATTTTGTTTCATTTGTAATAGATTAGGTTCATAAAGTTATTCCATGTTGTACTGAACTGAGATCTTGGTACAAAAAGGAAAGAGGCCTAATCCCCGCAGTGGGCGGAAACACTAGCTGTTGATAATGAGGTCCATAAAACTTTCTAAGGGATTTATTTTAGTTATACTGGAGGACATATCCTGTCACTGTTCCAGTATATCTTGTGTGGGCACAAACTGGGGAGGCCCAAAAGTGGCACGCCATTAAGGTAAAGAAACTGTATACCTATACGTTCCCTAAACTACTACAGCATTAAAGTTCTACTTCTAAAACATGTTTTATTCACTAACAGGCCTGCATTCTAATGAACAACATCCAGCAGCTAAGGGTGCAGCTGGAAAAGATGTTCGAAGCAATGGGAGGAACCAAGCTTGAGCTAGATGCGGCGGACATCTTGCACGATTTACAGCAAAGCCTGAATAGCACGCTTGATGAGCTAGCCTGTATGTTTGCTATCAGGTAAGGATATTAAAGCCAAGAAATTAATCTAAAAATGCATAAGTGTAGGTGTTTTCATAGAATTTTAATTGTTCATAAAACTGATACTTTTGGTAGATTAGAATGTACGTATACTGAATATTATATGAAGATAAAATTCTGTCACCTCATTGATATTGTTATTTTCATTTACTCTAAGTAAGTATCTTAATCTGTCCAAAAATTTTTAAGTGATTCAAGATTTAATTCGGTCCCAAAATCGAATATTGTGGTAACCTGAAATAAGCATTGAATATAAAAATTTTGCTCAAGAAAAATGCGCCTGCTTACTTTGACCAACTTGGAGTTGACATTTCTGTTATCTCATTAACACCTATGTTTTATAATCTACAAATAAACAAACGTAGCGTCACGACTTTTCCAAGACGTGGAGGCCAAGGCACTGAACATTGAATGCGTACATTTAGGATCTGATTGTTTATGAAATATATTAATATCACTGTGTCCAATAAGTGTCACTGTATTTTAAGCATAAGCAGTAATTTTAGACCGTACTGATAAGCTTATCATATCTTAATCTTATCTTATCTCTCCTTCAGCCTCGATGGTAGGATCACAGCGTCAGTGAAGGAGCTAGGCGAGTTGCTGCAGAAGGTGGGCGGAGGCGGCGCACCCGGGCAGCCGCAGCCGCCCGCCCATCACGAGGCTGACGAGGTGCTTCGCCCGCTGATGGACATATTGGTATGTGGAACCTTGTCGAAGTGAACCAAGTAATTTGTCTTTATATCTAATCATGGTCTAATATAGCTGGAATCTCACTATTATGAGTCTGCTAACTAGACTTTTTAACCCATCAAGCATGTTCATTCAGCCTACGGATGAAAACCCGTTATATATAGGTTTTGAATTGTATACCCATGGCATAAAGTTGAAAATCGCGAAGTCTCATTTAAAATTTTGCGCTGCAAACGATATGGATATTTAAAACTGAATTAACTCAATTAACTGAAGGTAACACCGCATTGGCATTAGAAAAATCTGTATCAATAATTCTTTTTCCCCGTAATCAAAATAATGCCGAGTAAAAAAGCTAAGTATCTATCCCAACGAGTCCTAAGAGTATTTTCTTAAACAACAGGAGGATTATCTTTAAATAAAGATGAAATAAAACTAACTGTGTTTATAGGATGGTTCATTGACGATGTACGCCGAGTCTTGCGAAAAGACTGTTCTCAAAAGACTTCTGAAGGAGCTTTGGAAGGTTGTGATGAAGATATTGGAGAAGACTGTTGTACTTCCGCCTATGACTGATAAGACGGTAAGGATTTTATTATAACCTATGATTTAACAAAAGATGTGCCTAGGGGATAGAGGAAGATTATTAAGTAGGCCACAAACTTCATCAAAATCGACGATCGAAATAAGACATTGTTGTAACCCCCATATGCTACCGCATCCAGCAATATGCCGTCGACCTTATAGCATCATCTTCACAAACAAACTTCAACACAAATCTAATTTCTCTTGCAGATGATGCTCAAGAATCTCACGAATAACGCCAAGAACCTTGCTGCAAATGCGAAGATTGAGGATATGACGTCATTGTTCAAGAACACCGTCGCGAAGCAAGACGTCAAACATGCCCTGTCTGGTGTCATGGACATCTCCAAAGAGGTAGGTTTTTTCAAGACAGGAGTTCATGTCACGTCTTTTCCCGTGTAAGGTAGCAGAGACTTTTATTTTGAAATTGACTTGTACCCACTAACGGATAAAGAATGTTCAACGGCCAAGTCACACAACATTAACTATAATAATAAAGAAATCGCAGTAAGGAACCTTAGACTAGGCACGACTTTGTCTAGATTTCATTACTTTTTAGAAATAAACAAGCAGCTTTGTTTGACTATTGTTTTGAGGTTAAACGCTGTTTAATATTTTTTGTGGTAATGCAGATAGAGTCAGAAACAATACTATATCGCAAGGAATACACAAGTTTTTGGAGTTACTGAAGATTACAACACTGCAGAACGCGTGGAAGCAAATACGACTTTCTCCAATATACGAAGTCGCCGAAGACCTGGCCGCAAAATAATACACTGGTTTCAAAATCTTGCAGAATGGTTCAATGCAAGAACCAACCGACATATTTCGAGCCGGAACATCGCGGTCACAAATAGCCAAAATTATTGCCGACCTCCGATAGGAGATGGTAGCCAAAGAAAAAGAATTCAAAAGATGTGTTACTGAAGGAATCCGATGTTTCATGTTATACTACTCAATGGGGATTATCAGGGTTTTGTACCCAAAGGACTTCCATCCGTACAACTGCCAGTCGCATGGTTTAATGCTTTAAACTTTAAATAGTAGGAAGATATATTCACCTAACGCCTTTTCCCATATAGAATGGCAAGAGGCACAGTTGTACCCACATTAACATAACATGTACATACATTGCCACTGGCCCCGCACTAGGGTACTCTGTGTCGTGGCAATCAGAAGCAGCGACGTCACCAACCAATGTAACTTAGAACTGTGGATTTTTTTCCCCCAGCCGGGAATTGAACCTCTCGCTTGGGAAGCACAGCCTCGTCCGCAACACCACAGAGGTCATAACTCACTAATCTTATCTAGTTTGCGTGCTATACCAGCGAGCTATACCACTGCCACAGCTTCGGACTAAAAGACGGACAGATATAAAAGATCCCATACGATATTTTCCATCCCCATTAAATATAAATAACAGGAAGTTTTTTGAATTAAATATCAGAGTATTTAATTATATGGCCATTTAATTCACTTACTCTTTCTCCACAGCACCTCTCAGCCGAAAAAAGTCTCACGCCCAAGCAGTGCGCAGTCCTAGACGCCGCTTTAGACACCATCAAGGTATACTTCCACGCTGGCGGCAACGGACTCAAGAAGACGTTCTTGGAAAAGAGTCCTGAGCTGCAGTCATTGAGATACGCGCTGAGCTTGTACACACAGACCACGGATACTCTGATCAGGACATTCGTTACCAGTCAACAGAATCAAGGTAAAGAATCGTATTCTCTCTTATATTATTCATACCCAAGTATAATACTTACAGCAATTCAAAAAACTGCCTCGGTCGATTTTTAACCAAATTAATTTAATATTTATTTCGATGTCTTTTAAATACTTCTGCTCCTGTCCCAATATTTAATCTTGATAAAGTCGATAAATATAGTAATCGATTCAAAACTACGAAGTATCTATTTCAAAAGGACTATCAAAAAATGTATATTAGTCCGCATCAAGATTCGATTGGACCTGGGCCCGGCCTTCTCATATTGGTTCAGATGAAACTACTTCGCTTTCGAGCATTCGCCTCGCTTCCTTATACCTTTAAGATTCTACACTTTTTTACGTTTATCTCAGCACCTAGGATGTATCTTTCAGATGCGGCAGTGGCTGAAGAAGGCAGTGTGGGCGAGGTATCGCTGCAAGTCGATCTTTTCACGCATCCTGGCACTGGCGAACATAAAATCACTGTTAAAGGTAAGGGTCATTCCAGAAATCGTCCCTGACTATCCCTTTTGATTGGGTCTTATCGATTTTCGTCAATCCCCCTCAATAGGACTTTACTAAACATTCAGTTTCTAACTTTGTCTTCGTCGTTATAGGCCAGGGACACAGTAAAAAATGTTCAGGCTGATACATAGCATTCGGCAGCCCAATACAGGATCAAAACCTTAAGGTTTATTGTACACAGTAAATACCTCGGCTCTGGATTGTGATTCGTCTCAACCACTTCGCTAATTACTTACACTAATTAGTTTATGTGATGCTTCTACAGTGGTAGCAGCAAACGACCTCAAGTGGATTATAGCAAGTGGGATGTTCCGTCCGTTCATCGAGACGAACCTAATAGGACCGCACCTGGCGGATAAGAAGAGGAAGTTCGCTACAAAGAGCAAAAGCAACAACTGGTGCCCGAAGTTTAATGAGACCTTCCATTTGTAAGTATTCCATTAATTCTTTCTATTTTAATGGGGGGGCTCTGCCTCCTAAACCCTCCATCCTTTCTCGCACTCCGATGATGTACCTTAGGATGGATTAAGTTCGCTGCGTCAATCTATTTATATTTAGAATACTCCCTTGTGTTTGTCTGATCATATACATTTGCTTTCTTTGTACGTGATTTAACAGAAATGTGTAGTCATATTTTAAGGGGTTGTCAGGCTTGCTTGACCCAAAGCGTGTATCAAAAATAAATCTAATCGGTTTAATTGTGAAATTTGTATGTATAACTCCTATGTACATCCTCCTTCCAGCATGGTCAGCGCGACGGAGCAACTGGAACTGTTTGAGCTGCATGTGTGTGTTCGTGATTACTGCTTCGCAAGGGAGGACAGACTGATTGGCGTCGCGGTTATGAGGCTCGGCGATATTGTTGAGCAGGTATGGTTTCTTAGGTTTATATATCTCCAATATCAAGGCATTGGACAAGCACCTTTTGACGCTAAATAAAGCATTAGCAGCAGTAAACAGTAGCAGCAATAACTGGCCGAAGATCAACGCGACTTTGCTTTTGTCACCTACTATGGATGGGTAAAGGGGTGATGTATGTATGTATGTATGTGTCTTCAAAAAAATTCATCCGTGAAACGAGGACGGCAAATGGATCTAAACAGTGGCTGAGAATAAGAGGCAGACACGAGAGGCAAACGTATTCACACGTCAGTTACGTGACAGGTCTTCTTACTTTGTGGAAGTATCAAGAATATTATCTCTTATTTAATTTACATACTCAACAGTAATTTACATTATTTGGTTGCAGGGCTCCTGCGCTTGCTGGCTTCCACTAGGCACCCGAGTGAAGATGGACGAGACAGGCTGGACAATACTTAGAATACTCTCGCAACGCCACAGCGACGAAGTGGCACGAGAGTTTGTAAAACTCAAGTCGGAAATGAGGACCGAAGCGCCCGCGGGCCAGGCACAGGGACCTTCGTGAGATTAATACTAAGGTGTAAGCCAGTGTCCCGCCTCCGATCACGATGGATCGCTCGACTAGTCCGACGACTTGTCTAAATCCTAGTACTCCAGCAATCGAAAGTTGCGAAAGTCGGGGTTGCACAAGACACGACGCCCGTCCGCATCAACGGTCAGTGCGCGTTGAGTGCGAACGCACAAACTGCTGCTCACTATGAGATACTTACATGTCATTCTGGCGCTCTCGTTTCGAGCGTCAGCGTGACTGAGTGGTCAGAATTTGAGTTAAAAGTTGTGCGTGGCCAGTCTCGTTTCCGAAACCCGAACGGGCGAGGGTTTGTAAATAATACGTTACAGTGTTAAGTTGCGCGAACTAGTAGATATTTTGCACAAACTCGTAAACTTTAGCAGAAAAGACTGACCGTAGAAGCGAGGGCGATCGCAGTCCGGAGATGACACCCAGCATTTTGCCTTTCCTCTTTTACATTAATTCCCTGATTTTTATGATCCCTGAGGTTAGGCGTATTAAACAATTACATACTTGACATTTGGCGGTAATAATATTTCGGAAGTATCTTTACCTATCAATAATTCCTGTAATCATGGTGTCATGACGACTTTTACCAGGGAGAGTATCAGAGTCAATCATATCTTCCAATGAATGGTTTATATCATGCCAGACGTTGTGATTGCAACGGAATGCTCATGGATTTCATACTATTTGCCGCTTGGTATGTCAAGTACATAGGCATTTAATCCGTCTTACCTACTTACATTGCAAAGTGTTCAAAAAAAGCGATTCAAAATAATATTTTTGTCTTTCAATTTAATTTCGCTGGGTGGTTTTTATCCCGGGCATTCCGTAATTTCACGATTTATGTAATAATGTTTATATGGACCAAAATGTCGTATTATGAATGCATTGTTCTTACCCATAATGTTAATGCAGCATAATTATTTATCTTATAAATTCATCTAATCGTTATACGTGTACAGTAATAAGTATATGGCCTTACGTAAATTATTTCCCTCGTTTGTTGATATCGTTGACTATCCTTCTCGTACTATAAATGTGAGGGCGAATAAATGTGTTTCGTACTTTTTAAAACCGATTAATGTTGGTTAATTTTACTTTGCGTGGTGTATAGAATGTGCTCCAGATAAATTGATAAATGTAAAATGATTGTTAATGAAAATTATTAAATGGAATTAACGTTAATGGCTCTATGAGTATTTTAATAATATGTTGTGATATAGGTTTCTTTGTCGAAATATTAATCCAATTTAACAGATTAAAGTACTATAATTATGTGGTCCATAAACATGATTTGATTTGGAATAATACTGTTAAATTGTAAATACCTACCTAAAATAAATAAAAATAATATATCACAACTTTTCTCTTACATAATTATGTATGCGCTTTCGCCTGTTTCGTGTAACTTATAAAATTTTTAAACTTGTGTATATTATTGAAAATTGTGATATTGTTATTCTTAAATAAATACTTTCACTGATAATTATGTATACCGTAATAAGATCGTATAATAACTTAAATAAGGATGGTCGTCCACTGAGCCAAAGCGAAACGTAGCGGGAATAAATACCTCCAATGTTGAAATATTCCGCAGGCAGAAATTTTTAAATCAAATAATTAAAAAAATGATATTTTTGTCAGTTCGACGCAATTGCTACAAAAAAGAGATAATGTATGTGTTCTGTCAAAGTTATTGAATTGTTTTTACCTCAGAAATTTTGTTTTAGATCATTTCAAAGTCTGAAGTAGCTTATAAAATGTTTTTTCGATCTTTTTCATTGGTGATCCCCCTCGGTTGACGGTCATCTGTTAGCAATCATTCATTGGTCATCATAATTATTATCTACCTTTAGCAGAGGCTGTTTTGTATATCGATGCAAAGACGCCTTTAAACGAAAGTAATACAGACCATTTAGAACCATTTAGGCCAAAATTATGTTAGTTGAAGTTCTATGTGTTTTTACAAAGGTTTCTACACAAAAACCTCCGCGACTTTAAAAAAACATAGAATCAAAAAAACCTTTCTTAAAAGCAAAGGATATTTTCTAGCACTTCAAAGGTCTATAAAAACTATTTCTCAAGTCACAGGTGCCTAGAATAAGTTTTGTTAAGTTACTAATCAGAAATGAATAAAAAATAAATCAATACTTGTTCCAAATCGCATTTATAAAAAAAAACTCTAAATTTCTGGACAATAAAACTTTGGTGAGACTGCGGCTGATACAAGTTTGGCCTAAATAGTCAAGTTTGGTCTGTAATATCTTGGTTTTAAGGTTTTGCATTAATCTTCCAAACACCCTGTATTATTGATATATCAACTATTCTATCACAATATTTTTCATGTGTTGACTCATTTATAAAGCTTCAACATTCCTCTTTTCTATTTGACGTATTTGATTTTAGTTTCATTTTCAGATAAAGACTTCTTCACGGAATGTAGAGTTTAAATGATCAATGCTCAAAAAATAATTTATTAAGGCTATATGACAGAAACAATAACGAAGAGTTGATTTATTGAGATCTAAATTTAAAATGTAAGTTAAAAATCACATTCCAATTGCAAAAACACAGTATTTGGTATAGGTGTCACATAATGTAGCATCGTGTGTATGTTTTCAATACCACTCAGACTTCTCTAGTTTATTCTTTTCCTATTTTCAGCTTCGTGAGTCCAGACTATTTTTACCACCTTCGCGTCTTACAAATATCCGTGAACTTGTCTTATATTACTCGTACAACAATGCAATGTTATATCCGTTGACCTTCAGAGCATGTCTCACCTCAAGGAGTAACAAGTTATTTACCAACCACTACATGCCGTCAACGAGCAATAAGTATCATCATAAAAAACAATTTAATCCGATTAATAATTCAACAGCTTACACTGATAGACTAAATAATACTAAATTGTAGTCGTCTGGGACTTTAAAGACATCGCTCTACCTAAAAATTGTTTCGGCTTCACGACTCTACATTACATTTCTGAAAGTACTTAGACATTTGTTATTATTAGATAGTCGTTGAAAAATACCTACCCATACGTATACGGAGTGTTATAATATTATTAGTGTTAACAAATAGTGTGTTCATAGAAATTGATGTTCGTGCTTTCTTTGTGATGTTATTTCGTTATCTCTATGATTTTTCTTCAACCTAACATCTGTCTGTATAAAATTTTATTGCTGATGTTCTGTGATCTTCTTCATCCGTAATGATTGTGAGGTCTGTGGATGGAGATGATGTGAGCCAAATTTAAAATATTAGAGGCAAGGCCTTAGATATAG
Organism: Argyresthia goedartella; assembly: GCA_949825045.1. Taxonomy (NCBI): domain Eukaryota; kingdom Metazoa; phylum Arthropoda; class Insecta; order Lepidoptera; family Argyresthiidae; genus Argyresthia; species Argyresthia goedartella. Next base: position 13,401,855 of record OX463823.1, read on the forward strand.
ATTAGACCGCTATGGGTATTGTGAAAGTTATTTTTTTCTCCCATCCGTAAACGCAAACGAGAAATACATTATTAAAGTATTTGACACTGAAATGAATTGTCAGTAAATTGAAGAAAAACGTGCCACGAATGATTTTTGAGAACTAAAGCAGAAAGAAACTGAAGTCTTTGTGGCTTTGAAAATATGCGATGTATAAAGCACATCACAATCAAATAAAACACTGGAATTAAACTTTTCTAAATATTAGCTTTTATCATGGATTACATATCTGTAGATAGAGAATGTGGTTTGTCTAGTCCAAATCTAAATATATATATATATATTTACTCGTCTAATACTAATGAAATTTTTATTCATAATTTGTATTTCCGAGTCGACTGATTCTGTGTAATTAGCGTAATATCAATGTCAAAATTGTTATTAAAATGGATAAATTAAATTGCAGTACTATAGTTTAATGTCTTATCAAACAAAAATGTTTGTAATTTACATGGAAATAAAGCTTTTCATACAGGGCGACGAAGCGTAGCGATGTGTTAAATTGGACCTAAATCTTTGGACGATTTCCATTTCGCTCGCTTCGTTTCACCCCTCGGTCAGTGGAGGTTAATCCTTATAGCCATTTACATACGTGTCGTTGCAATGCTTTTCAAGAAAAAATAGTTCAAAAAATGTTCTATCTAAGAATGTGAAAACTCGATCATAAAAAGTTACTTTCATTATAATTAATAACAAGTTTTCAGGATAACATACAACTGTTTGTACACAATTAAGTCGACTGTTTTAAACAACTGAATGGTCAGAGAATATCAGTATTATGTTATATGTTATTTGTGTACCTACTAAAGTTTTCATCGATCACATTATCCAACATATATGATATGGAAACTTTGAACCCCAAGGACCGAACTTAGAGAATTTTGAAGCAATCAATCGAAACATCGTCTTTCTGATTTCAAAACTATTTATCTCAATAAATAGTTTTGAAATCAATTCAGATATAAACGGTGATCGGTAAAGTATATCGCTGACTAATACATTTCTGGGTCAGGCTAGTTTGTAAAGAAAAGCGCACACATCCATTAAAACTCATCTAAAGTATTTTACTATGGAATCGTATCGACATTTAACCTTTACCAATTGACAATACTTGGTAAATATTACTTTTAAGTATAAAAATGTGATTGTCGCATTCATCGGCATCAATGTAAATCTGGTTCGCTCCAATTCTAGTATTAAATCGGTCACTAAACATTGCATATATCTTTGTATAAATGCATATATGTAAATGTTACATGTTTAAACACATTACTGAATTTAGAATTTTTATGAAAAAATAAAATAAATATCCGTATTTCAAATATATCTCGTTTTTGTTTTATTTGTGCTGGTTTTTAGTAACCCCCAACGACGATTAAGAGGGGTGTTATTAGTTTGAAGCGTCTGTCTGTCTGTGTGTCTCTCTATCCGTGGCTCAAACGGGTGGACAGATTTTGATGCGGTTTTCTGTAAATGGTCCTAAGCCATGTTTTATTAAAATCGGTTCTGTGGTTTCAGCCTTATTTTAGATTTAAGATTTCATTTTATTTTGTCGGAGGTGTTTTTTCCAATTTATAGTTATCTCAAATACCTTTTGCAACCTTAATGATAGATACATAATTACTAACTCCTTTGTTACTAAGAGTATTATAAACGTACTTCAAGACGACTATTGCAGATTATAGATATGCTCTGTAGCACAGCGGTTGTGGCTCTGCCTACCATGCGAGAGGCCCCAGGTTCGATCCCTGGGTAAAGAAAAAAAATCCCCAGGACTTGGATGTTTCTATCTGTGTGAAGTCGCTGTTTCTGGTTCCTACGACACAGGGTATCCTAGTGTCGGGCCAGAAGCAATGTACTTGCCTGTATGTTTATGTTTACCTACGGTCGTAGAGCCGGGTAATGAAATATCTCCGTTTCATACAGGACCAAATATGCCCGTTTTGCTGCGCAAAAATGACTACAACATGTTATATAGTCAATAGTAAAAAAACACCAACCAACATATCTCTACTCACATACTAACTATACACGTAACATCTCTTGCAGTGCTATTGACAATACTACACTTGCTGTACATGACTCACCTACTTTACCCGGAACATTTTCACAGCTGATACTAAATCTATTTCAGTCCCTTATCACGCATTCCTACTCCTACTACTACCCTACCCTACACCAAAGACAACGCCTTCACACTCGTTACTCAACATTTATTTCACACCGACCAATGTTTACGCGAATTTGTGTAGTTTAAAATTACTGGCTTCGTCGATATATTGTGGTCTGGTACTACAAGTATTTTCCTACGCGCATAAATAAACTGCATACATTTTATGACGTCGCGCTGAAAGAGGGAAAAAACAGACGTCATTCATTCATGAAACGAAAGAGCCATTCGGAGTTTGAACAGCGTCGCGTACGCATCTCTCGGTGCTAATAAAACGGCGCGCGCTATTTTTACCGAATTCCCGGCGAGTGCGAAGGGCAGATTGTGTACTCAGGAGGTCGAGTCATTGTGAATATGAGCGGAAACTTCCTCACGATTCCCGGCGACGATCCAATTCAAAGGCGCTCACGGGTAAGGCTTCTTTGGCTTTGCTTCCACGTACTGAAGCCGTTGATACATTTAGTTATGAAAATTCATGCGAAAGCATTTTATCGGTTTTATTTCATCTAACGATCTTATTATTCTTATTTGTCAATGTATTAAATGGGTAATGATAACTATCTTTCTAAATAGCCTTTGTAGGAAAACAGGAGGTTAAAACCCTTTCGCATAAATATGACTATCTCCGTTTCTTTGTTTTGGGTCTGGTAAATTATTATTGTTTTTGTACTAAATTTCCTTCCACGTGTGACGTGCGTTATGTCTCTTGTGTTCCTCCGTGCATTATTATTATTAACCAGATAATGAGCACATTATGATATTAATAGTGTTATGGTCTACAACATACATATTTCATGAAGAATACGATCATGAAGAAAATACAGTCTCGTTCTGAAAATTCAAAGGCAACGGGTTTATTGTATCGGCTTTACTCTGTATTAGATAAAGGTCACAAAAGTATTTATCATATCGAAGCCATGACACTCTACTAAAGATTTTTTAAACAACTTTTCGCAATATTCAATCGTAATAATAAAAAATACTAATTCTTATCAGCTGTTCGGATTTAGGTACTGAGTAACATTTAACTGCTTATGTTACGTGTGTACATTATGCATTGCTTTGTTTTTTCTGTGCGTGCTTTAGTAGGTACAAAGTTTATAAGTTACATTGTCACTTCATAGAGCCATTTGTAACATGCGTGCTCTCTCGGCCAACTTATTTTGTTGTCTTACGTGGAAAATATCGCATTCTGTTACGTTTAATTAAATCAACTCATCGTAAGTCAAGACCCACTTCAGTGTGTCAAGCCGAGTTCGAGCATAGATACTGGCGACGCACCAGCCTTGTGTTTTTATTACACGAACCATTTCAAGCTACTTTTCACCCCTTGGTAACTCAAAAACTTTTAAATGAAGTTTTGCTTATAGGTACATACCCTGAGATTACAATTACACAAAACATGGCTTCAGGATTACCTAAAAAACTTGAAACCCATTTAGTTCTCAAGACAAAATTCGGTGAAGTATCACGAAGTTGGCTCCCATTATAACAGTCATGAGACTGTTTTGTTGAGATTATTATTTACACTAGTTTGTACTCTTCAGAATCATTCCTAAGCATCGCATGATTTCGTAATTCATATCTGACTCATCTCCTTCGCAGAAAAGCTGTAACCAATGACAACACGATTCCTGCCAATATTTTCCGATGCACAAAATAATAATAATTGTTTATCTCAGGCAATACAAAACCCATAATAATATCTAGTTCAATAATTAACATCTTAAACGTACAGGTATGCTTCATTCTATTTTTCTTCTGGTGCTCGCGGAGGCAGTGTTTAATTATTCCACTCTCATAAGGGTTCTCATTAAGTGTACTAAAGAGCTCATTATGAGAGCTTTTAACTCTCTCCCAGGATGGGGCTAGCCGGGACCTGATGACCGCGAAGAGCCAGGATTGCCCGAAGCACTATAATAGCGTGGCAAACACAGAAAAATGTATTCGTCAGATTTGTAGACTGCATTTGTTGGCACCTTCCCTAAAGACGAATCGCCGATGTGACTTATCTTGGTATACTATACTCAATCATTCATACCAGTAGTGGACACTTATCATGCTTATTAGTATAGTAGGTAGTATAAATCGCTTTTTCAGATTTTAATCTATGTTTTGGCACACAAGTTTGGCAATCAAAATTGATGTGTGTGTGACCAACGACAAGTAACTGTCATTTTCATTTGGTCTAAAGGAAATTACCCGTTGAATATTTTTATCGCAATGATTTGGCATCGGGAGGTAAACGATGCATCCGTCTGCTTGTCTTAATGCAGACAAGATTAATTGAGCGACTGAAGAATTGCGTTTTGTAGTTTTATGCACGTATCTGCAGACTGCTGCTCAAAGTAAGTGCTGCTTAAATGTCATACCAGCGCGAACTGCCATGAGAGACAGTGACAACATGACTAAGTGTCCTTCAAACTTTGAGCCGTCGGTTGTGCATCTTGGCGCACGTAGGCATACGTAGGGGCCCATTTTCTTTTACCGTGGTCTTCTACGATAAATGAGGAACTGTGACAGGTGAACGTCAAATTTCAATGCCATTTCCTTATCCAAGCCAAACAGCGGGACTACAACATCTAAAGCGATTCAGATAAGGTTTAAAACAAAAACACCAAATATTCTAAAATGTTATTTAAATAAAATACTTTTTTACTCCTAAATATATTTGCTTCTACAAAAAATATTAGGTACTTTCCTCAAAAAAAAGACAAGTTTTACTACTTTATCAGCTTCTATAATTTATTATCAGGGTGCCCTTTTATAAAAAGCTTTTATTTAACTTGCAAGGTATTTATGGATGGCAACAATTTCAATAATCACCAAAATATTTTTTCTTACCCAAAATGAGGAAATGATCACCAAAACTGCAGATAATATCAGGGCAAAATACTGTGGTAGCTTAGGAAACAACTCTCTTGAGTCTTTGCAGTTTATAACGAGAACAATTAAAATGACCACCGATGGGTAAATGCTACCCAAAATGGGTAAATGATCAACAAAAGTTGCAGAAAATATCAGAGCAAAATCTGTAGTAAAGGCGGGTAAAAGGTGTGAGTGAAGCGAAGCCCCCTTTATCCTTCGTGTTAGGTTGAACATGTAAGAACAACAAAAAATACTTAAAATATAAACTTAAACAAAACAGAAAAAGAAGTTTGGTGATCCAAACACAATTTGGTGATCATTTACTAATTCTGGCAGTCATTTTGAATTTATTGGTAGTCAATTTTCGAATTTTTTGGTAATCGTATAAACACAAGCCTTTATGTATTACTATTAGAATACAGAGCCCGTTAATGTGCACATTAACTAGGTAATTTACAGATTTCATGGTAGGGCCAAGGGTCACCTCGCTCAGCTCCGTTTCGCTGGCTCTAGGTATTCGGATAGAAAGTGACCTATACCAACAAATTCGGCTCAGTAAAACTGTGGGGGGTATAGTCAGGCGCAAACATGGGTATATTTGACGCGAAATAGTTAAGGTATATTCCTACATTTTATTGCAGGCGTTGCAGTGTATTTGTTATATTTATATATAACACGTTAGAGCGTTAACAGGGGTCTAAATTTGGTGAGTATTTAGTATTTTTGGCTTGCGTTGACATTTTAATGTTCACGCATCACTTTATTAGTTATAATCACTTCTTTATTTGCGATGCGGGTTTACTATTTTAGACATTCGCTTTTTGATATACGTTTATTTTTTTGGTGTTCCTTACCGTTTTTAGGGTAAAGTATTTAGGTATTCAAGACCTAAATTTTTGCTTGATAGCTTTTACCTAATAACAAGTCTTGTTTTAAGACGGTCATGGTAATGTTGCGGATCAGTTAGGGATATTGAACTGAATCGGCTTAGGACGTTGTGGTATTTTAGGACCCTGGGATAATTTTTCATGACTGATATTACTTTCCACTGACCGTTCCTTACCGTTTTTAGGGTAAAGTATTTAGGTATTCAAGACCTAAATTTTTGCTTGATTGCTTTTACCTAATAACAAGTCTTGTTTTAAGACGGTCATGGTAATGTTGCGGATCAGTTAGGGATCCTAAACTGAATCGGCTTAGGACGTTGGGGTATTTTAGGACCCTGGGATAATTTTTCATGACTGATATTACTTTCCACTGACTTTTAGTAAATATTATCAATTAACAAACTTTGTTTCCCTCTCATCTATTGTAATTCCTTTTTTAAAAGGTCCATACATAACACATTTATCCCTATAATAATATTAATGCAGAGCTATTTTCCTTGATGCGGAAGGTAGTAAGAGTGGCATCAAACAAAACAGTGAACTATCACGATCAGCCACCCTGTTCCCCTGGATAACTGTCACTTATATATTTCGGCTGATTTATGTTACTCACATATAATGCAGGAAATAACGGTTATCAAGTGGGTCAACCTCGAAATTTGAGATAATAAGCTTAAATCTTGCATGAACCAAAGTCAAAGTCAAAGTTCTTTATTACTGTAGATATTTACATATACTAGGCAAACGTCATTTTTGCCTCTTCTCTACATTGGACCACTGTGGGAGGAGTACGGCGAATAAATCCCCACAGATTGTTTTTTAGAACTATTTTAAAAATTGGTTGTGTTTAACTAATACAAGTATTACGATATTAATTATTATAACTAATAAGCAGGAATAAATAATTAAACTATTATTAACATCAAGTTTTGTGTTGAGTTAGATCAACCCCATACAGTCCTCTCATTTAAGTAATCTTGAACATGGTAATATCCCTTTTTCGACAAAGTCGCTTTAACTTGCTTTTTAAATTGCTTAAAATGGCAATTCAAAATCTCCATTATATTGTTGTAGTAGAGAATGCACTCACGCTTGAAAGAATTGCTTACCTTCGCGAGTCTAAACCGGGACGCAACTAGTCTGTTGATATTTCTTAGGGAAACATTACAGCTAAGTATCGCTAAGTTTGGAAAAAGTTGTAAGGTTCTTGCGTACATACATTATATTTTCAAAAATAAATTGACTATCTACCGTTAGTATGTCAATTTCTATAACAAGCCCTATATTTTGGCATCATTAATGCTGTCCTGGTCAGCCATCGCAGACTTACAGCTGAAATCTACGACCTAGCAAAGGACTGCCATCTCACTTGCACAATCCAAGAGCTACTTAATAACCACAGGTTCTACGTGTCAGAATAGCAGATGGAGATACCAACGAAATGGCTTGTCACAGAATAGCGTTCTGGAACCTATCCTGTTTAATGTCTACACGAACGACCAACCGTCATGTTTGAAAAAGTCGAGGGCGAACTGATAGAAGCTCTTGAAGGTCCTGTCATTATACTAAGTAGCCAAACAACTCCGGCCTTACCCTGGCAAAACGCATCTCTGCCCTTACCATTTAAAAATCAGGGTAGCGAAGCGTGCCCTCAACGTGAAATGGGAAGGACAACTGCTTCAACACTCATCCACACCCAAATATCTCAGTGTTACTCTGGACAGAGCACTTACGTATGTATGTATATATGTAGCATTGTAGTAACACCAAAATGTAGGTCAGCACCCGAAACAACCTAATCCGACGCATGGTACGAAGTGTATGGGGAGCCAACCCACATGTTCTGCGAAAAACAGCGCTAGCTCTGACCTGCTCGGGAGCGCAATGTGGGTGCCCTGTGTGGGAAATCTCCGACCACACTGGCCTGGTCACCGGCTGCTTAAAGCCCACACTGACTGATAAAGTGCACCTTCTCGGTATAGCACCACCATTTATCCGAAGAAAGACGGCCATGGCCAATGAACGGTGGAGACAGCCCTACGATCATCGTCATCCGCTCCATGACCACATTCCTCTAATAATAATAAATAATAATACACATAATTATAAATAATTCAAAAAAATATATACATATATGAAATATGGAAAATAATACCTATGTACCAAACTACTAAATAAGTACCGATATATACATAAACCTGTACATATAATAATAATATACAAACTATAACTACTACCATGAAAGAGAGAAGAAGTGCTCTTTTACCCGGTTTTTGAAAGAGAAAAGAGTGGGACTGTCTCTTGTAGTGCAAGGAAGTGCGTTCCACAGTCGGACTGCCTGCAACCTGAAGGTGTGCTCATACGCCGAGGTGTTGTGCCTTGGTGGGGCTAAGAGTGAGACCGTGTGCGATCGCCGGTGCCGATCTCCTGAAAAGAGATCAAAGCGCTGTCGAAGGTAGCTGGGGTAGCGCGGATTTTTCCATATATTAAAAAGATATGAAAGAATATGAGAGTCACGGCGACGACGAATCGGAAGCGGCTTATTTATTTATTATTTATTATTTACTAGAGTAAGTTATTAGATATTGTGCACTGCCTACCCTTTCATGGTAAATTTTCTTATCATGCCTTGGTTTGATGTAAGAAATCTATTTTTAGAGATAGGCTCGCCTTTGTACATATGTTTTCCACAAATGTAACTTTTCATTTATCTTTGTGCAATAAAGAATTATGAATTTTGAAAAAGAGTCAAACAGGATCAACCTTCTGAATAATAAATCATTAAAACAGGAAGAATCTCTTAAATAGAATTCAGTCACCGATGTTCTTTGACACACCTCTAATTAGCGATGTGTGAAAATATGGAAGCCAAAAAGTTTGCCGCTTACTGCCAGCGGCGTAATGAAAAGAAAGCCTTGCAAGGAATAAGCTCTGGATGATACTCTGATACTGTGGAAGTTCATGTCGGAGATTATATCGGAGGCCTTTTTGAATCGACAAATTATAAGATCCATTTCAGATAAGGGTATCAGATATAGACTTTCATATAATTATTTTTAGAAAGAAATTAAATGTCAGAAGGGATAAAGATCGTAAACAAGAGCATACGTTCTAATTCTAATATCGGAAAATGCTTTGGGACCTTAAAAATATCAATTTTAGAGATCGATCTATCAATGCAAATTTTATTTAGGATATGGTCGGCCTTAAGGCGCACATTACCACGTTTTAAAGTTAAAGCAGGTATTTAAAAAAAACGTAATGTTAAAAAAAATATATTGACTCCAAAAATACATAATGCACAACGAACACCGTCAGTTAGTTACAACTACAATTTATTAGTTCACTAAATATTGTGAGTAAATAAATTATTATTCTACAGGTTATGTTTGGAAGTGGACCCTTACTCGTGAAGCCACACCTTAGACCTAGTATCAAGGTAATAAAACAGTTTTGGGTTTCAGCGTCATAGCATGAAACATAGTTTTCCTATATTTACCTACTCAAGAATACATAACTAACTTTTCTGACTCTCCAACACCAAATGATTCTTGGTTTCCATATGTTACAGTTGTTCTTTGTCTTTTGTTATTCACATGTAACATTCAAAAACAAAGGCATATTATTGCTAGAGAATACAATGTATTTCATGCACGGACAATTTGTTTAATTTTTGCTCCAGAATGTAATGGATCTAATTTGTTTTTTTGAAAAAATAAATGTGTATTCCAAATAGCTGGGTTAATGTTAATAATGATTAATTTTTTATAGCCATCTTGCAAAATCTTGATAACATGTAAATTAACCTGCTTGGAATATTAGGTATTGACTAGGTATTTAAGTTTGATTACATTCGTGACATCGGGATTGTTAGTTTTTAATGAAATAATCTCACTCAATCCATTTTAGTTCTGCATGTATTTTATAATGTTTTCTTACTTCAATTTTCAAATGTCTATTTCTTATCCTAGCAAAACCGAAGCCGGTACAGTGTGTCGACACGATATACTACATCGTATGTAGTCCATGATACTGATACATAAAAAGAGTTATAAAAGCGGGTATCTTCACCTGCCTTTTACAATCGCAGTAAATGCCATTCAACAAATCTCTGAAGCACTCAAAATAATCACATATCCAGCACTAAAAACCAAAATAAACGTAAGCAAGCTTACGACTGTGCTAATGTAAATCGCAAATCGATAACTCTTGGCACAGACACGAAAAATATCGTAAAAATAACCGGCATTCTTGTGACGCAACACATATACGTTTTTGTGTTGTTGCAGTATATAGTTATGTTTGGAGTTTCCGCAATAGTTTGTGATTTTACGAAAACGTGGTCGTCTGGCTCTTGTGTCTTGTGGACGCATATTTTAAAGGAGATCTAGGTACCTATATCATTATTGTGAACCAGAGGTATAGGTATAAATACAGGTGATTTTTAAGCACCAAAATAAAAAGATTTTAATGCTATGTTGTAGAGTTGGCACTTACAATTCTGATAATTCCAGAAAATTTACTTACTACTGTGTAGGTTCCTTTAGGATTGCACAGATTATTTTTCACTAATGGCAAGGCACACACAATCGGCGTACGGCGAAGAATCGCAAGTGTTTTCCATGTAAAACTAAATCCCAAATTTCCGTGTAAATTAAATATAAAAATTTCATCATTTCTGCATTTTCTGTAACTGCGTTTTCACTTTAAAGTACACAATAAATTTTCCGCCAACACCCTTATTTCTAATTGACCTAGTTTAAACCGCTTACCTTTCACATCGTAAAAGTTAATGATCTGCATTACTACTTACTAAAGAGGTCAAATACTTCGTCAGTTAATTCCTTACAAATTCAGGAGCTATGCAGAAGTTAGCGGATAGTTTATTGCTTGGAATAAAACTAGTGGCTCTATGAGTCGTGGACTTCGAGAGCGAAGGAAATTTAATCGAATGAACAAGTTTTCGGCTGTTCACATGTACAGGTCGGATTTCTCAACCGATTCTCGTGAAATTTTGTAAGCAGGTTCGATAATTAAATGGTTTTTAGGGTTCCGTACCAGAAGGGTCCAATCGCAGGTTTTACAGGCAAACGGTTAAAGTCTTCTGAAATTTTCACAGTCTGAACATCTTGTTGACCCAAAGTCATTCAAATTGCGCAAAAATATAGGTTATCGTTGTTTAGAACTGGTTAAGTACTGGAAAACACATTCCTTCGTTTTCAAATATGTTTTAAAACGAAAATATAGAATTTATCTATATTTTCGTTGCATGCGGTATTATAGTGCTCCTTCTTTAATTTTCTAATAATAAATAATCATGTAGCCCATTAATATCCCCACTAAGGGGCACGGGCCTTTACCCGGATATGAGTAAGATTGAGCCATACTCCACCACGCTGGCTCAGTCCGGGTTAATGACGGGGTGTCAGGTTAGTGGCCAACCCGACTGTCAGATGTTTTTAAGCTGCCCTATTAGGGCCTCTGACCAGCTTTATGACTACTACCACCGAGTAGCTGTAGTAGCCGGGACCTTCAGCTTAGCGTGTCATCCGAAACACGGAAGCGCCCGAAACAAATGGACACCCATCCAGTACCCATCTCAGCTAGATGTTGCTACCCGCACGATCGTTTCCGATGTGTGTAATTGTGTATGCCGCTAGGCCACGTACGTTTCACAGAAAGCTAGAGGAGTTAGATCTAATATTGACTTATTTTTGACTTGGAATTATGTAGGACTTGACTCGCTCTATCGTTTATGGCTTAGAGAAAGGCCAATAAATCGCACTACCGACCTTACAGAAATACTCTCTTATTGTGAAATCTCTTAGGTCGTATATCCTCTAAGGATGTGAAAATCTGAGGATCAACTACGGGGTTAGGAGGCGGAGAAAATCGTACACAAGTCGAATTTTCACTAGGATAATCTTCAGGATTATACAGCACTCGGTATTAATATTGTACATCGGGCCTCGTAAATGATAGAAATAGAAACGATGCTGAATAAGCCGAACCTATGAGCCGATTATCTCTTATACACAACACAACTACAGCTGTGACTGTCTGCCACCCCGTATGGGAAAAGTCGTGAATGTTTGTTTTGTAACTCTTGTAAACCCGATGAGCATCCTTTACCGCTGGCTATATTATAAAATTTAATGAATTCTGGTTCAGTAGTCAGAAGATTTAAAGCTGAGTGACAAGCATTGATTGACGGCCTTACCAACTAACTATAAACCAAATAGTTTTGTTCATCTAAGACGCTTACAGTTATTTTCCCTCTGACATGTGTCATCAAAACAATGGAAGTAAGGCACAGAGCAGGGCATCAAACTCCTCCTCTTTAACCCTTTCGCTTGTCTGCCAGCCGGAAAAGAAAAAATAATGACACAACTTAGAAAGCCGGAAAAGAAAAAATAATGAAATTAAGGCAAATTTTATGTTTTTTGCCCATAAATGACCACAATAGAATCTACATTACTCTAGGTGACATCTGTCGTAAAAGTTCCGTTTTAGGGCTTACGCGAGTCTACAGGTTAAAATAAATTGTGCAGCCATCCTGTACTAACTATCTCGCATGATGCTTTCGGTGTTGTTATTAAAATAATAGTTTGTGGATATTCGTGTGCAAGCGTTTAGGAGACGTTTTAAGAAGTTCTAAGATAAAGTATACAGGGTCTAACAGAAGAAAGGTTTTTAGGGACATCATTCTGAACAACTTTTACTCTGGAACCGACGTGATCAGAGCAACTTTATTATTCTCATATCAGTACATTTCGGGCCTAGCGCTCACCAGTTAAATCACCACAAAGTTGCTCTCATCAAGTCGGCCCCATACGAAAAGTTGTTCAGAATGATGTCCCTAACAACCACTCCACCACACAAAACAGCTCCTTTCTACTTTAACCATGCCCCGCACAACGAGCTCATTCCGCCCGCCGCCTAATGCACGGGATATATGGCACTGTGAGCATAATGTATGGGAGCTACCATTTTTAGAGTTTTGCGGTAATAACCGAGTATGCCATGTTATAGATGATATTAAGACGAGAAGTTTGAAAAAAATCGTCATTCCCGTTTTTGAATAAACTAGATAAATGTGATTGATTTATATGACAGGTACCTTAAATAATCAAGTTATCCAAAAACAAAAAAACTAGTCGTAGATATTTACAAAAAAACCCCCGATACAAAATTTCATCCAATTCAGTTCAGTGGTTTAGGCTCTAGAGCTGACAACGGAAAACAGACATGCCTTGATACCTTAGACCTAAGTAAAAAAGAATAATATTGCAATGCCCTTGCAGGGCGCATGTTCTGGGACTACATTTAATCTTGACGTCTTGTACTTGTACATATGTATACCACATGTAAGCGATGAATAAATGAAATGAAATGAAATGACACCCATACATACAGACATACACATTTGTTTTTTTTTTCACTTTTTCGGACTAAGTTAACGATAGGGAACCTATCCCTATCAAAATCTCAACCTCGTTTTTTTTTACGATTACAATACTTCCTTAATTTTGACTTCGTTCCACTCAAAAGTAAAGAGTTAGATCGTTCGTGGCATCGTGAAATGGCATTTCTAGAAATGCCATGGGAGGTGAGTCCATTATAAATACGAAGATATGAAAAAGATTGTCTTCCACTGCATTGACCCAAATCAGTGGAACACTTGTCTGTGTGATGGATGGCAGACCATCTGTTACCACGATTTATTTTCTCACATTAGAAATATAAATGTTTTCGCAATTTTCATAGAATTGCTGATATCAAATAAAAAAACTTTTGAATTTGAACGTCGGCAGTGAGAATTAAATCGTAAATAATGAAATTCCAAGTTCCGCTAACGGGGTGCCTAGCTTAGATCTAAGAGAGAAGTCTACCTCACCCAGCACTTCAGCCTGGCTACACAGCGAGGTTATTGGTGCCAGCATATTGGGCACCCTGCCACCCGATGGTGGCTACCTAAAGGTTATTATTTACTTAGTTTTAGTAGTTATTTGTATTTGCATATATTTAATTAAGTTAAACATAGTCATAACTTGTTTACCTATTTTTGGTTTTTATAGCAAATACGATCCACAACTTCCAAATAGACTATCTTTCATTGCTACTTGTAAGAGTATTAATAGCCTGGTCATATCTAAAGTGAAAAAAAATATTCCCGTCCCTTAAAAATAATCTATACGTCTTCCTGTTGTGGTATAGTAAAATACGAAATACATTTACTTCAAATACTCGTAGAAAACGGCCAAGATATGGGGCATTTCAAAATGTAACATATCAAAACATTTGACGCTTATTATCTTTGCTTTTCCGATGTTATTAATGACTTTGACGAAAGCAGCATTGGCTTATAGAATGGCGATATAAAGTAAATATGGCTGGTTATAATTAACTTTTGGAGATTTATATTTGAGTGACTGCCAGCAACCTGTTCGGGGAGATATAAACGACACGAGGTGTCTGGATGATGAGCAGATCTCTTTGTTAGCTCCGTCTTTGTAGATACTTACATTCAAATTAGGTTTTGCCAAAACCTATAATGACATGTAATGACATCTGAGCACAATAACTAAATTGTTTACAGTTTTGACAGAAGTTTAATAAATTGTTTTGTTTTTTTGCCTGATTTCTGGTTGGTGTTATTACGATTACTATTGTTTTTTTTTTTTGAATAATTTAATTAATTAATCTTGATTTCAATCATTTGAGCAATAACATAATGAATTTATGTCTTTATTAATGTAATCATGCCTATGTTGTGACCACTAATAATATACATTAGAACCATATAGAAATTTAAATCAAATGCGCACTGTACGTACATACTGTTGGTGTTCCTTATATAAACAAATAAATAAACAAATCACTTAGAGAAACGTTTTAGTAATGTTAATGTGTTGGGTAAGGCCATCTGCACACGGTACTACGCGACAATGACGCGACTGCAACTCGCATTCTTGAGAGTTGCTTGCAAATGGTTCGATACTTGCAGGCCTATCATGTAATAATGACATCTAGAATTTAAATCGCTGTTGAAACATTGCCTGATCACACACAACATGATTATTTACACGAGCTGTCCTTTTTGCGATCTTCAGTAGGCTTATTTTGTTATTGGAATTGCTGTCACACTCCATTTCAAAAGACGACTCGTTTAAAATAATCGTGTTCTGATTGACTGATTTCAATTTGAAAGGGATTCCTATAGATATTCCTGGATGTCAGGGTATACATGATGCTACTAAATGGTTACTTCCTATAAATCCGAATGACGAGAAAGGCTGCTGTTATATATGGGCACATGAGTTTCTTCGAATGGCTTAAATATCAAATTATCTACAGTCTGCAATCCTGAAGGTATCAAAATTAACTAACTAACTTAACTGACAGCTGAAATCCAACATTTCTTGTCTGGTTGCCATAGATTCTACTCGTATTTTTAACTCATTTCTTTCCTTATTTTATTTGTGATGACTCCGGAACTGGACTAAGTGTCTCCAGATTATGTCGCTGTGTGCTTGGAGCCTTATCCGTTTGCTTTCTTCTCTTTGATTTATTTCTTTCTGAGTACACTGTTTTTGAAGTGAATGATTTCCTTATTTGCTTCGTTTTTGACAGCCAGAGCATCTGAAGTAAAAACAAAGTAAATTAAGGAAGAAAAATGTGGTGACATCGTTCTAAGGAAAACGACTGAATGCCTGAAAGGAAAAATGAGTTGTTGTAAAATTTACGACATTTATAAGTATTGTCGAAATATAAAAATGTCCAAATATAAATTGTTTCGAAATCCAAGGGCCCAACCAAGTTATAACGAATGAATTATAAGTACCTTAAGCCAGTTAAACAGAGTGACTTTTATTTAGCTAAGTCTTAGAAAGCTGCTCATAGTAAATAGTTGATTTTTTTTATACATAACCAGTATTAAGGATGGCGACTCTTGATAGACACAGACATATTGACTTTCAAGATTGTTGATAGCTATCGATACAATATAAATATAAATTCCATCAAAAACATATCACATAACCACATACACACACATATAAAGGCCCATGTAGCGCTGAAAGTAGATAAGTATATGTTATGTTTGGAGCCGTTCTGATTTCATGCACGGAGACCAATCCGCTGTCTTGTGAACTAATCCGAATTTCTCAATATTCAATGAGACAGGTATGACTGTTAGGTGATTCTGCCCAAATGTGTTGATACTCCATATAAAGTTAGGCATATGCTTTAATAGGAAAAATGAAATAAAATTAATTTACCTTTACAGATCTCCTAAATTTGACCGACATCAGGCTAAATAAAATCGGGTTCAGGATTATGCTTAGGGAGCTGCACACAATTTGCATTGTGAACAAAACGAACCAAATCTGAAAATATAAAAAATAATTGATTGAATAAAAAAATACATGCCCCGGACATTTGGCTTTTTAAATTTCACTGTAGAGCGGCGACTTTTTGTGACTTTTGACGTTGTATTTTCAAAACCCGAATCACCGTAGTGATTGTATCTGGACGGTTAGTTAATAACTTGGTGAATTCACTCACTTTTGAGAAGTTCATAATTTCACGGACTTCCAAGACGCATGTTAGGATGCGCATGACGCAATATGGAGACCAGCAAACGATGAAGGACATCGTCAGAGCCACTGTACCAAAGAAACAAGAATTGTTATGTTATAAAACATTTGTTTGGTGGAACTGATTTATTGTTTACATTTCTCAAGGCGCCAATGAATACTAAAAATAAACACAGACTAATGCAAAATATTTCTAAGTGTACAAATATTTCCGCAGTCTTCAGCCCCTTCCTCTTCTTAAATACAAAAAACCCTCATATGCCCGTTATTTAAATGTATGTAGCCCATGAATGTCCCCATCGTGGGGTACAGGATTTTACCAGAATGCGAGTAAGATTGAGCCATACACCATGATGGCTCAGTGTGGGTTGATAGAGGGGTGTTGGTCTTATGGCTAACCCGACTGTCAGAATTAATCAAGCTGCCCTATTAGGGCCTCTGTCACAGCTTTACGACTACTACCACCAAAAAGACATAGTATCCAGGACGTATAGCGTCCGAAACAAATGCCACATAGAACGGACACCCATCCAGTGCCCGTCTTGGCCAGATGTTGCTACCAGCACGATCTTTTCCGATTTGCGAATACCGCTAGGCCACGGAGGCTTCCTTCGTACCCTTTAAAATTAACAATATTCTAGAAAAAACTAAATTAAGAATTATAATCTTACCAGTCAATTTATTTACTTTCTTCTTGTTGTTCGGTCGGTTAAACGAATTTATCATGCAATTATTTCTCTCATTCTTCTTCACTTTGATGGCGATGCTCACATAAGCATATAAAATCGTACCCACCGGTATCACATACAGCACTACCACCAATACTCCATAGACTATCTTTCCATTTGCAGTAGGAACCGACCAACACAAAGAAGAGTTCTTTAAGCGAACCATTTCCGAAGTAGTTATTTCAAACAAAGCTGCAGTGCAGGCAATCGCCCAAATAACCATAATTATCTTCATCACTCTCTTGAAATCTGTCGTGCCGTTCAGCCACATTGGGTGGTATATTGCAATAAATCTCTCCATTGCCAAAACAGTTATCGTCAGGATTCCATTGAAACACGTGCTTGCTATTACGAAGTAATGAATCTGGCATTTTAGGATGCTTCGTTCGTAAGTTATTGAACTGACAAGATGAACGAACTCCGCGCTAATTTCTAAGGTCTCGATCAAGTCTGAAGCTGCTAAGTTGTAAAGATAGAAGTTGTTCGCAGTGTGCATGGTTTTGTCGACATACGTCACGTAGCATATCAAAAGATTGGCTCCTATCCCAAAAACCATGATGCCTAACAACCACGTGATCATAAACATTTCCATTGAGGAGTCACTTAACATCAGATCATAGAAGTGTTTCCAGCACTCAAGCTCGTCGATTGTGTCCGACGTGTTTGAAGTAGTATTGCACAGAAAGTTACTCATTTACTTATTTAGATAATCTTTTAATTCAACTGGTTTTGGTTTGCGTCAGGGCTTTGTGACGACAATAGCAGTGACTGGCAATATAGTGGTAATGTTTACTGTACTTTGTTTAACTTGCTAATTGGATAAGTGGTATTCCAAATTGATCCCATTGGGCCAATCCCACTCCCACTTTATGAAATGTGTGATATTGATATTGACAGTGGACGTGAATTTTTGTAAGCTTTTATTTTTGCCGACATGACTATTCATTAGCTGACCTTACTCTTGGGATTGATAGTAGCCGTAATTATTATCAATATATGAAAATCGGTCGAGAGAGGGTCGGCCTTGCACAAGAAGGTTGCAGTCCCTCTAACGAGAAAATTTAAGGATAAACAAAAACAAAAATAAACGTTCAACTGCGAGTGGGACTCGCGCATGAAGGGTTCCGTACCACCGCACAATGGTATTCAAGATTCTTGCATGGGGATAAGGTATCTTTAATTTTCCTGTGTGTGTGTTTATAAAAAAATATTTTTGAAAACCTCGCAACAACAACTTTCATTAGACATGTCAAAAATATGTGTGTGACGTCGATGCTTCTAGTACCCAAGTCACAGGGTATCCTAGTGTGGGCAGGGGGGACTCACTGTACAGTTTAGACATTTAGATACGTTCGACCGGCCAACCCGACGGGCGGGAATTCAGTTATGTTGCCGCTCGCTTGGCTGGCAGTTGCGTCGCGCTCTAGCCGCTCCTCATAAGCAACTTTTCTGCTATTTTTGCAACAACAATGACTTAAGTACCTAACATTTTAGGGTGTCTGAAGGAATTGTTCACAAATAAAATTCGATTAATTTTTAATTGAATACCTTTTTGTTTAATTAAAAGTAAACACTTTAGACCCGGTATAAATTTACAATTACATAAGTATGGAGGTAGGTACCTACCTAGCCTTAGCATTTACCAATAGCCTGAATAAGTACTAATAACACCTCTCTTAGATAGAGTGGACTAAAATTCACAAACACTAATAAACGCACGTAGGTAGCCCTACCGTGATCATGCGAGACAGGAGTTTACAGGACGACCATGTGATGTCAGAGAAAAAGAAGCTCTCAGGCGTAGTAATGCGGCGCAATCTAGCCTGCACGGGCGGGGCAACCGATTCTGTAGGTGCCTAGCGATTGTTGTAGGTAGCGCAGGTGCGAGCTAGATTGTCGCGCAGCGAGGGTAGCTATTTATTTAAGTGTATTTGAGGAGTAATCTTTCTGTACGAGTACTATTAAGTATTCTGTGGTGTGGGGCCAGAAGCAATGAATGCGCTTGTATGTAAATATTTAAAACTTAGCATTTCAGGTTAATGAAATGAGTATTTTTGATATTCTCGCACAAGTCATTTTTATTAAACATAGCACACGATACGGTTTGGAAAACTTTAAATTTATTTTTGATTTCCCCCGTATTTGCGCCCCCTCTAATTAAACCATAAAATTGTCATTATTTTTCGTGTAATATTTAAGTAAAGACCTTACATAACGTATAGTTTTCAAAATCTTAGGATCAGTACTTTAGGAGATAAGGGCGAATGTTCTTTTTTGCCTATTGTCTTAAATAGATAAATAGAACAGTCCTGATAGGGACCTCGTTCATCCGTAGCTTGCGGGGGGTGTTGCGAGAAAATTCGCTTGATAAGCCCCGCGGCACCTCTCTTACTATTTCCCGCGCCTGTGAACTTCATAGCCATCGACTTTAACGGTGAGAAGGCAATACGATTTCGAATCCAAGCGGCAATGCTGGCCAGCGTTGAAATCTCCGTTCAGCTTAGGCAAAAATACTTTCATATTTGTGGATTTCTTACAGCTGGTCTCCTTTACAGGTCGCATTTGTGAAGCGATTCTCTTGAAATTTTGGAAGCAGGTTCGACAATTATATGTGTTTTTTTGTCGATTCATGTTTTGGATTTATTTCTAAATGGCGGGGATATGAAACTACATGGGGTCAACTAAGTACTACATAAAGTAGTGACCTAACATAACCTTACTTCGTACAAAAAAGTATTTGTACAAAAAAGTAGCTATAGCAACCAATTTGGCTCTAAATTCTGGTATAAACTAGACGCGTTGAAGAAGGCAACTAACAACAACTACGTGTATTTTTGGCTGTAACTTGAACAAACTTGATCTATAAGAAATAGAAATTGTGAATTACTAAAATTAAGAAATATATAGACACGTTGTAGCTTTGTAGCGCTCCGGTTTTTTTTAACTAGAAGCTAATTTACGAAAAGCCAGAGGAACACAATGCCGAAGGCAATGCACCACACGGGCTATTCGGACAATTTGAGCGCTGAAAAACCCCGTGTGGTACAAAGCAGCGTCGCACTGTAGCGCTCTGGCTTTTCGAGCGGTTCGAAATTCTGAAAAGCCCGTGGGGCATAACGCGACCCAGCATTGCAACCGACGGGTTTTACAGAAGGCGCTACCCGGATACGAGAAAGATTGGGCTATACTCCACCACTCTGGGTCATTGCGGGTTGATGTGGGGGGGGCTTGTGGCCAACCCGACTGTCAGAAGTTATCAAGCTGCTCTAGCCGGGACCTACGGCTTAACGTAACATCCGAAACACAGAAGCGTCCGAAACAAATGCCACACAGAACGGACACCCATCCAGTGCCCGTCTCGGCCAGATTTTGCTAACCGCACGATGGTTTCTGATGTGCGAATACCGCTAGGCCACGTACGCTTTGCTATACGAATTTGATACCTAATAATAATATTAGGTATACTGTGATACATACATCACAAAATATATCTTGGCGATAACAAAAAACTCTCCTGAGGTACATCTCGAAGCCGAGCAATCCTGCGATGTTGACTTGTTGCATGTTCGTCCCGTCGTCGATTGCTAGCCGGTTTAAAAACTGGTATATTAAAAACCATTTATTACAATAGGATTTTGCACTATAGCAGAGAAAAAAATCACTTAAGCCAACACATTTATCACTAATTCTTTCATAGAATTTCAAAAAACTTTACTAATTATCCTCTTTATTTTGAGATACATTTCGTAACATAAAGCTCTTGTTTAAAGGAATAGTGATTTCCAAGAGGAATTGATCGGGGTATAGTATAATTACTCAACTGTTAATAAGTATAAACAGTTGAGTAAGTCTAAGTAAGTAAGACTTAAGTAAGCCTTAACTGGAATATTCTCCACGGCCCGTAACCTCTGTCGCGATTCTTTATCGAAGCGAACAGCTGAATCTATTTAGTTAGACAATTTTTAAATAGAGATATACTAAAAAATACAATATTCCTTACAAACCCATTTTTAATGTTATAATTGTCGTATATATTTATAAACGATAATCTAAAATGTTGAATTGTGGATAGTAACTAGTTAAATAATTTTCTTGTCGTAATTTGGTAATTCTTTCAATATATTTTTGCAGTGGATCTTTTGCTTTTCGCTTATGAAACACACGATCCGTCATCATGTCGCTTTAAAAATGGTTCGGTGTGATTCATTTGCATGTTGTTTTGGCAGCTTTTCACATCAGCCATGTAGTTAGAACCGGATGCCCAACCGCCAAGTATACGTTTGACTGACACTCAAAATTAGTGCCACTTGTTGGGTCAGTACGCCAGTATGATTAATTTCCATTTTATTTGGCCAACATTTATGCGTTTGGCCATGAATGAATCATTGGAGATTGCCTCGCTTTTTGTGAATTTACTGTTGTTTCGCGCCTTTTCCTGTGCGGGATGGCAAAGGCACAAAATGAATTGTCACACTTGTTCATTGAAGTGTATTGACCCTATTTGTTTGGTTCTCAACCCTCCGGGTAGAGAACAATACTTATTAAGTCACTTCCGTGTGCGTAGACTTGATGTGAAATATATGAATATTATTACTGATTAAGGGATGGTTCACTGTCTTACAGTGAATTTTACATACAGGGTTATTGTTGGACCCCTAGCCAAATTTTTTCACGTCAAGTATTGCAGGAGTTCAAACAATTTATGAAATTAACAACGATAGTTTTTCTTCCATTTTGACGCCTATTTTACTCGCCTCCCTTACTCTTTTTTTTCGCGGCTCGCAAAGGTGACCGAACCCGCCTCAAATTTAAGATTTACAAAGTCGCGAAAACTGCGGATTAAAAAAATTAAAAGTTGATATTTTAGTTCGCCATTTTTTATTTCTTTCTATAAATCAAATAATATCCCGATATAGTATACAGAACTCTTTAACAGTTGTACGTTACATCTAAGACCTCTTAAACGTAGGTGTTTTCGGCCAAATCGGATCAGCTCCAGGCGAAAAGGCGTCAATGAACAATTTGTTTTTGTTTAGAAATATCTTAAAGGTCAAGGCGCTTACCATAGGATAACAACATCAACAATAGTTATTTCTGTCTTAAGGGAACAAAATGACGTATTTACGGCGAAGATTTATTCAATGTACCGAATCCAGAGTCAAGCGAAGCATTCTACGATAGAATCCTGAACGTAGCGAAGGATTTTAAGTAAGAACCCTGAGCGTAACGAAGGATTCAAGCGTTAACGCCCGTAACGAAAATAATTTTGCTCGTTATTTTCGTAATTTCCACGTCCAGTCCATCTTTGCTGCCATTTTGGAATGGCAACAAATATATTGTTTACCAATATAAGTTTTGACTCCCAAATATGTTAAATGTTTACCAATTTTAGTGTACCCAGGTAGTTTCTGAGAGCTGTATCGGTTGCTATAGGTAACTTTCTGTCTGATTGCTTAAGGCCCAAGATCACAACAAAACCACTGAAGAGAGCTTTGGCAAAAAAAAAAAAATATACTTCCAATAAATTCCTAGGTCTCAAAAATTTTATGTTATTCTCAAAGAGTTTAAATATTATGTCGTTACGCGCTTAGATTAATTTGGCTTGATCGTAAAAAATCCTGAGCATAGTCTTTATTAAAAAGGAGATTCAATAATTTTAATATTAAATTACAGATTTTTCTCATAATTTTTATACCTAAATTTTCCTCTTTTAGAGCTCCGTATTAATCCTCAAATTTTATCAATTAGCTTATTTCCGTTTTGCAGTAAATTAAAAAAAAACACCTAATTTTTAAAGTATCCGGGCGGCCCGATGCTATTCCGCGCCGCCCGCTCCCCGCCAGAAGACGACGGGCGAATGCGCCTCTCACCTCAACAGCCAGAACTAAGCCTTAAGTTACGTTTGTGGTCACAGCAATACAACCTAGAGCCGAAGCCAAGCGGAGCGGCGCGAGGCGACGCTATGCAGTTTGGTATAAAATCGTTAGAAGTGTATTGACCAGGTGGTGATCACATTCATACTCTTTTCAGCGCAATGTTTTAGTCGTCAGCATTTAGTTTTTGAACTTAATTGTGATAAGGTATTTTCTGAGCACTGCTTCTGCAAAATCCAATAGATGGCGCTGGGCAAATCACTTTTTTTTTTCTCGCATATACTCAGATTGCCATTGTGCAGACCTGAGGTGCAGACCACAGAGTAATACGTGCAGTGCTTTATGGTGAGATTTTAATCTGTGAACTGAATGGGGAATACCGTGGGCTTTTTCTCGTGTTTTTTTCCGAGTGATCTCTTTGGGAACGAAAGACGTCGTCGTTCAAGTTTGTTCAAATTGGAAGATTGGACTAAAATTTTACGTTTGAGTTAAATAACTGTTCTGGCTGGACACCTTCTGGTCAGTGGACACCGACAAAAAGAAGATGGGTCGTGTTTGTGTTGTGCTTGGATGCAAGAATAATGGGTGTCATAGCTTTCCAAAACAAGAACCTCAAAGATTTCTTTGGATAAAAGCAGTGAAACTAAGGAAGAAATTTCAAAACAGACATTGCCTTCAAATATGCCCATTACATTTCAAAAACTCCGATTACATGGATTCATACTACCAGCCCCGTAAGATTGTGGACTTTTTATGGCATTAGGTACTCTAGATCTACATCATCTATAGATAGATAGCTAGATCATCATCATATAAGCTACAAAAAATAACATACCTCTGTTGTGCTCTCCGGCTGACGGCTGACATTTCGCTCGCATAAATAAAATATACATAAAATATGCAATGCAACAATAAGCACCTCCCAGAAAAATAATGTCTGTTTTTCCAGATTATAAAAATACCTTGAAAAAACATGCAGTACCTACCTTCATATTTTCCTTGGAATCCAGCTCCACATACACAAGAGATATTATTTGTGTCAGAGAAACCTACCAGCCGGAGCTCAGGATCTGATAAGGAGAATTCGGCTTGGGTCTAGAATTGTTTCGCAGGAGAAGGGGGGTAAAAGGGGTTAAAGCTGGTAGGGGCTGGCTCCCTGATTATTACACTGCCACTCTTAGTACAAGGTATTTATCGAGTTTAAATAAAAATTGTTTCTAACCTCAAATCAGATAAAAAGCGATAACGAAATGTACAAATGGGCATTCAGGGCAAAATCCTGCGGTAGCTTAGGTGAAGGGTAAAGGGGGTGAGCGAAGCGAAGCCCCCTTTACCCTTCGTATTAGGTTGAACATGTATCATGCACATGTATAATCATTATTTTTGATGTGCGATTAAATACTTGCCTTTTTATGAGCCCTAGTAGCCGGAGGTAAGGCGATCGATATAATAATGCGAAATAGGTCACTTTTGTAGCGAATTATTTTTAAAGTTATGTTTATATAACCTTATGTTCACAAAAAATGTGGTTATCCAAAAATGAGGTTAAAAAAAGTTAATATTCTCAACAACGGTTCATTACCTTGTAATGGGACTAGTGTCAGGGCGACCCCCCCCCCCAATACGATTTCGAAATAAAAATGCGAAATTGGTTACTTTCGTAGCAAAATTATGTAAACATAACCTCAAAAATTAGGTTACGAAAAGTTAATTTTCTCAAGAACGGTAGATTACCTTGTAATGGGAGTAGCGTCAGGGGGATGGGGACACCCCCCCCAAGGAGATTTCGAAATAATAATGCGAAATTGGTCACTTTCGTAACAAAACTGAAAACTCAAAAACAAATAAACACGAAAATCCGAGCCAGCCAAATGAACGGAATTTCAAACGTCACTCAGTCAAGTCACCGAGAAAACAACAAAGTTAACAGACCATATCATTTGCCAGCGTCATCGAACTGCTGACGGCCGACGGCGCGGCGGCGGCGTCATTCTATAGTCTGTCTGGACCGTATAATATAACCCGGCCGAGTAAAATGTCACCTCGCTGACATGCAAATAGCGCCGCAATGACGACACCCAGTGTGACCAGATTAAATTTTACGAAAATACCGAGGCACCTCAAAAAAATACTGAAATATACCGATTTACATAGGACAGATATACCAATAAAAATACTGATTTTCTTAACAGGTTTTATTTATTCATTTTCACAATAAATGTTAGAGTTATATTTTAACATCTTTTTCGAAGGATTAAATTTTACACAACCTCCTTCATCCTTAACACCTTGCTTTGTTTTTAAAATTGCTGACACATTTTTGTTTACAAATCTATTTCTTTGGTCCGTTTTTATTAAATTTATCTGTGAAAATATGCGCTCGCATGCAGCATTCGATACCGGTATACATAGCAGAGATTTACTAAAACTAGTTATATTTTTGTATTTTAACATGCCATCACTGTTAGAAATTTTCCCAACTTCCACCCAAAATTGTTCACATGAGATGGGTGAGCCAGTGCTCGAAGATTGTAACAAATCACTTACTTCGCGATCAAACTTTAGGGTTCTATATTCTTCGTCGATTAACTGCATTTGTTCTGGCTGTACTTCGCATGGGAAAGTTTCTATTACATTTCGTAAACTGCGAAATTCTTTATGCACGGCAGTGTGTGGGTCAAGAAATTTTAGTTCTTTAAAAACTGGATTTTCAAAAGGCAAACGTGATTTCAATTGCGTGCTTAGCTCAATTAAAAATGATTGGCACCTTCTGAAAAACTCAGCAATCTGTTCTTTCATGTTTACATTTCCCCTGTGTTTGATTAATTCTTGGCCCACTTGAATACCTAAGTACATATCTTTCAATGGCAAATAATTTACATGTGACTTTGGGTCTAAGGTAAATACATTTTCTGTATGTTTGATGTAATTAGTTTTCATGAAGCAACCCAAAATCGACAAGTACATACTAGATGCATCATCATACAGTCTATCAATGCACGGATAGTCGCCTTGAAAAATTACGTTAAATTTGTTTACAATCGGCAAAATGTAGTCCAAAAAGTGAAAGTACAATTTGTTTATATCAGTGGTAAAAGAATTATATAAAAATTCTGATGACATATTGCGATCACTCAAGTATTGGTCTTGAAAGAACAATTGCAATGCCCTCCACTGCTCAATTATTCTACTAATACAGGCATGAAGTGAAAGCCACCTTATGTCGTAATGACGCAAGATTCTGTGATTTTCAGTGTCTGTGAAATTTTGGAACTCAGCAAATTCTCTTTGACGCTTGCTGCTTTGAGAAAAATATCCATATACTTCTTTTACTATTTGTTCTAAATTTCTAGGCAGTATTTTACAGGCGTGGCTAACACTTAATGCTGCAGAGTGACAAACACAT
The DNA here is from genome assembly GCA_949825045.1 of Argyresthia goedartella. NCBI lineage: Eukaryota > Metazoa > Arthropoda > Insecta > Lepidoptera > Argyresthiidae > Argyresthia > Argyresthia goedartella. The sequence continues at coordinate 13,428,424 of OX463823.1, forward strand.
TTTATGAAAAAGCACTTTGGGTTTACTTCTTTAATTTTTGCAACAATGCCAGAGTGTTGACCAAACATCACATTCGTAGTATCAGCAGCGAATCCTATTACGTCTTTTATTTCTAAACCTAATTCGGATAATTTTGATGACAACGAATTAAATAAATGACCTGCGGTCTCACCACTTAAATCAACTAAATCAAGGAATTTGGTTTGTACAGTACATTTAGTTTCAGAGAAGTATTTAATTACTATCGCCAATACTTTGACTGTCGCAACATCTGTACTCTCATCGATTATAATTGAATATACTGGTTTACCTGAAGGAGATGCAGTACGAAGTATGTCCTCAATCATATCTTTTTCGAATTCGGGTCCTAAAACATTATAAGTTATAGCAGCTGCTTTGGTTCTCTTGCAGGAAAATTCTTTCGCAATATCGGAATCGGTAAAACACTTCACTAGAACTTCACTAAGATGGTCCATAGCTCTAAATGGGATATTGTGTTCCGACAGAAAACTGCATAAACGCAGCTCAGCTTTCTTGACTTCGTCTTTCAGTGGGGCCTTTTTGAAAAATGTATCAACCTGAAAATTAAATGAAAAAATACTTGGTTATTTTGGAAACAAAACCAGGATGATTAACTTTGAATTAAAATATATCAAAACTCCTTGAACTAGGTAAGTAAAGCGAGTTATGCTTACCTTTGACTGTCCTTTATATTTTATCAAGTTCGATTTATGCTTTTCAGTATTTGCATGCTGTTTTATAGATGCTAATCTACTTTGCAGTTTCGCATTGCATGCTTTACAAAATGCGGTGAACTCATCATCTTTATAACGTGAAAGCCACGAAGAAAATTCCGGAATTTGTTCCCACTTAGCTAAATAACTTTGCTGAAAACTAGACATGCTGTCCGGATGGATGCAACTAAGTAAATAAAAATAACGAAAATCGCAATCTATTTATATGATGACAAAAACATCTCCTATTTTGGGGAAATTCCCGAATTATCGAAAGAAAGTCCTCAAAGATTAAGTCGAGTGCAGAAGAGACAATCATTTCACTTGAACCGTATTAGACGATTTAATACTAGTAATTAAGTATCTTTTATGTCTAACTACTACCTATTCATGCAACTGAAAACTTAAAAACTAGACGTTGTTTTGAAAATTATAGATAAACTAGCGGTCCGTCCCGAATTCGTCCGGGTAGACTGATATTCATGAAACAAACGGATTTGAATGTATGAAATCTGGAAATTACACTATATCTAATGTTGCAAACCGCATTAAAATCGGTCCAGCAGTTGTAAAGTTTTAGGCGAACATACATTGTGCAACTCTGATTTATACTACGTATTGATTGATAATTGTATAGGTAGTATTACAATACTACAACGCCGGCGACGGCCGTCTTTCTTGTCATATCTGTAACTTACTCATCTTTGCTCATAGATAACATGTATAAACTAAATCCGGGAAAGCCCCCAGCCAATGTTCGCGTTCCGGGGAATTCCGCAAACATTGTCCCAAGGACGATCACTCACTACGGTGTTGCCATAACGTCAACCATAATATACCCAAAAATACTGACTCCCAGCAATATACCTGAAAATATACTGATGTTCGGAAAAATCGATGAAATATACTGAAAAAGTATTAAAATACTGAATCTGGTCACACTGACGACACCTTTACTCGTCCGGGTTAGATGTCAAAATGAAAATGTACGGTCCACTTGGCACTGACCTCGAAAAGTAACTTACACATCGCCATCTATCGGTTTTTTCTGAGAAAAAACCTCATTGAATTCTTGTACTTGTTCATGATTGATTAGTTACAAAAAATATTAAGTTAAGTTACCCTGTTATTCCTCTATAAATCGACTATTGGCCTTTTTAAACATTGGAATCCCTATTCCTGCCTGCAGCCTGAATACTAATGGGTTAGATTTTCTGTTACATTTTATATACGCTAGGTCAGCTCACTCCTTTTGCAGACTGCAGACTGCAGACACCAACATTTATACAAAATTATATATAGATATACTTGAAATCGGTCAATTCGTGAATTCGAATCCTGAGCTTTTTGTAAAAGCTCGAAAACACTAGAAACCCGAACAGGCTCGTATTGAATCACACGTTAAGAACATATTTACATAAGAACCGTATTTAAAAAAACTGTTCACTAATGTGTGTAATTGTTTGTAATAAATACCGGATTACATTAAAACGTTGCCTTTCAACACTTTTAAACGTAAATGATTCCATTGGCTTCTGCAAAACTGTTAATACTCTGATGACGAATTTCTTAACTTTAAACGTATGTGAAACCGGTCCTGGCTCTTATTGTTTTTTTTTATGTTTTAAACAAATAACAATACTTAATGACTACAGACCTCAAAAATTTGCATGCTACAATGTAATAGCTGACTAAGGCGTTCTATTTGTATAATAACCTTTTTACCCGTGTCTTTGCATTTTTTATTAATTAATTTGTAATAAGAAATTAAATAAAAACGGCCAAGTGCGAGTCTCGCTCGCGCACGGAGGGTTCTGTACCACCGTACAATGGTAGGGATTGTGTGGGGTGAATAGTTTGGATTTTACATAGAAAAATGTTGTTTACAAAGTCACACGTTAAGAACATATTTACATAAGAACCGTATTTAAAAAAACTGTTCACTAATGTGTGTAATTGTTTGTAACAAAATACCGGATTACATTAAAACGTTGCCTTTCAACACTTTTAAACGTAAATGATTCCATTGGCTTCTGCAAAACTGTTAATACTCTGATGACGAATTTCTTAACTTTAAACGTATGTGAAACCGGTCCTGGCTCTTATTGTTTTTTTTTTATGTTTTAAACAAATAACAATACTTAATGACTACAGACCTCAAAAATTTGCATGCTACAATGTAATAGCTGACTAAGGCGTTCTATTTGTATAATAACCTTTTTACCCGTGTCTTTGCATTTTTTATTAATTAATTTGTAATAAGAAATTAAATAAAAACGGCCAAGTGCGAGTCTCGCTCGCGCACGGAGGGTTCTGTACCACCGTACAATGGTAGGGATTGTGTGGGGTGAATAGTTTGGATTTTACATAGAAAAATGTTGTTTACAAAGTTATTGGTGCGCCTACTTTCACACTCCATATAAGTAACCAGGTGCATCATAAGTTTGTATATGGTATTGAAAGAATTGTTGTATGGAAGCCCCCTTAAATATGTATTTTATTCTGCTTTTTTCTGTATTTGTAATTTTCACAGATGATGTATTTCTGTTGCCGCTATAACAATAGCGGCAACAGAAATACATCATCTGTGAAAATTTCAACCGTCGAACTATCACGGTCCATGAGATATAGCCTGGTGACATACGGACAGACAGACAGACAGACTAGGTAGAATAGGGTCCCGTTTTTACCCTTTGGGTACGGAACCTTAAATAGGGTGCCTGACCCGGGAAGCTACATTCTTTCTTCCTCAAAATGGCGAGATATGCTCGGGCCCCGCCTCTCACTACATTGTTTAAAAAACCGGCCGAGTGCAAGTCGATCTCGCGCATGAAGGGTTCCGTATCACCGTACAATGGTAGGGATGGTGTGGAATGAATAGTTTTGATTTTAAAAAGCAAAATGTTGTTAACAAAGTTATTGGTGCGGCTACTTTCACACTCCATTTACGTAGCCAGGTGCATTCATAAGTTTGTATGTGGTATTGAAAGAATGGTTGTATGGGAGCCCCCTTAAATATTAATTTTATTCTGTTTTTTAGTATTTGTTGTTATAGCGGCAACAGAAATACATCATCTGTGAATATTTCAACTGTCTAACTATCACGGTTCATGACGTACAGACATGCATACAGACAGACAGCGGAGTCTTACTACCGACTACACTTACTTAAGTCTCATAAAACATACATATAACGACCCGAATGGCCGAGTAACGACCCGAATGGCCTAGTCGGCAGTGACCCTTCCTGACGAAGCCAAGGGTCCCGGGTTCGAGTCCCGGTGGGGGCAAATATTTCTTTGACGAGAACGGATGTTTGTACCCTCGTTAATGTTGTTTATTTTATTTATTATTTATATAATATTTATTTATATAAGTATGTGTATCGTTGTCTAGTACCCAAGATACAGGGAATCCTAGTGTGGGGCTAGATCAATGTGTGTAAATAGTGGTCAAGGTATTATTATCATTATAGTAATAGGGTCCCGTTTTTACCCTTTGGGTACGGAAGCTTAGAAACTAATGTACAAATGTGATATTATCTTTTCCAACATACCATGGAGACGAAGGGTTTATAAAATCCTTGCCTTTAAAAAGTATAGTAGGTCAAATCAGATTCTATTCGGGTATATAACGATAATTTAGACGTATGTTAAGCGAAGCAGCAGGTAGGTAAATATTTCATTTTCTCATTAACGATTTTCAAGTTGAGGAGAGTTGTAAAGGTGAGATGAGAATAATGTCAATTCATCCATCATTACTTCGTTATTAATGTTTAAGTACTCAAAGCCTAGGTCTAGCTTGCTCTGATGCACTTACAATGCATATTTTCTAAGGGCATATGATGAACTGTTTAACAAAAGTAAAAAGCTATATCCAAAACAATACATTTTCATCCCAAAATTAACCAAATGTGCACGACTGATGTAATGTAAATGTAAGCAAAGAAGCTTTCAAGAGCTTGTAAATATTGGGTGCTTACCTATGAAATTGGCGAATTTTTCTTCCAGATTCAGGAGGTCATAATTCGAGTAATTCAATAGCTATTTCCAGTTTTTTTATTGTTTTAAAATTTATTTCAATATTTTACATCTACTTATTAAATTTCCTTTAAATTTTCAGTTTGATAACTAAAATGTTATCTTCAAAATCAGTGCCTCCTAAATGTCATCCATTTTCATGATAATAGTCGTAATATTTTTTTACAGCTGACACTTTTCAAAAATTATATAAAATTTTCTGTTAGCTAAATGTTGTCTCATTCATACACACAGTTTTTTTTTTTTTTTTTTTTTTTTTATTCTGTAAATAGGCCACAAGGGCACTTTCACATGTCATTTCATTTCATTTTTTACAGAACATTTGGTATTATTATTATATTATCAGAAAAAAAAAAAGTACTTAATTATTGTTTCTGAGAGATGTAAAGAGTCTCAAATGTCATAATAAAATAATTAAAATATAAATAACAGAGATGTATAGTCTCTTTAGTCAATAATACAATGATAATAGGAGATGTAAATGGTCCCCACAGTCAAGAGTTGTATAATTAAATTAATCTTTGGAGGTGTAAAAGGCCTCCAAGTGTCCAGTAAAAGAAACTCTGGCAGTGAGGATGCTCACAATTAATTAGAACAATTCAGTCCCAAGCATTTTTATCGTCTATGTACTCTTTAATACTGTAGTAAGCTTTAGAAATAAGCCTTTGCTTGATGTATTTCTTGAACTTATTAATTGATAGATCTGTCAAAGTGCTTGGGAGTTTATTGTAAAATCTTACACAATTACCCTTGAACGAGTTTTTTATTTTATGGAGCCGAGTAGTGGGCACTGCAAGTTTGTCCTTGTTTCTAGTATTAAAGTTATGTATATCACAGTTTCTTCGAAAGTTAACAATGTTCTTATGGACATACATAATATTCTCGTAAATATATTGACTATGGACTGTCAATATATTTACTTCTTTAAACTTATTTCTAAGAGAATCTCTATTATTCATTTTATAAATCGCACGAACAGCCCGCTTTTGCAGCACAAAAATAGTATTTATGTCAGCAGCACTGCCCCAGAGCAGAATACCGTAGGACATAATACTATGAAAATAACTAAAATAAACTAATCTGGCTGTTTTTAAATCTGTCAAGTGACGGATTTTCCTGCATGCAAAAGCTGTAGAGCTCAGTCTGTTCGATAGCTTATCAATATGTGGACCCCATTGGAGTTTGGAATCCAACGTTATACCTAGAAACACTGTGCTGGTTACCAATTCCAATTCCTCATTTTTAATTGTTATACATGTCTGATTATTTTTAACGTTAGTAGTAAGAAACTTAACACATTTAGTCTTTTTCTCATTTAATAGCAAATTATTAACATTAAACCAATTTACCACTCTTGATATGGTATTGTTCACGTGATCATCAGTAGCGTGTTGGTTTCGCTTTGTTTTAAAAATAAGTGAGGTGTCATCAGCAAACAGTACCATATCATGACAGTCCCTTCCTAGATAGGGTAAGTCGATTATATAGATGAGGAATAGGAAGGGTCCCAATATTGAGCCCTGTGGCACGCCCAAAGAAACCAATGATCCTGGTGATCGTTCTCCGTTTACGTCTACCCTTGGTATTCTTCCGTTCAGATAAGATTTTAACAAATTCAATGACGTGTCTCTAACTCCATAATGATGTAATTTCCTGATCAATGTTTCATGACAAACGCACTCAAAAGCCTTAGATAAGTCACAAAAATTGCCTAGGGCATCTTGTGACTCTTCCCAGGCATCAAAAATACTTTCAATGAACTGAATTCCGGCATCTGTTGTTGAACGACCGCGAGTGAATCCAAACTGTTTGTTATGCATTAGCTTATTTGATTCAAAATGATGTAATAGCTGTGATAAGATTAATTTCTCAAAAATTTTCCTAAAATTGGTAGTATTGATATAGGTCTGAAATTGGTGGGGTCTTGAGTACTACCTGCTTTGAAGAGGGGAATTATCTTACTTTGTTTCATTAAATCAGGAAATTCACCGCAGTCTATACAATTGTTGAAAATGACCGCTAGGTCAGGTGCAATTAATTCGATCAGGGATTTAACGACGTGAACAGAGAGTCCCCAAAGATCATTCGTTTTCTTAACATTTATCAATTTAAATGCCTTTACGACATCTGAACTTGTGACGTGCTTAAAATTCAAGTATGAAGCACACTCTGAGACATTATCTTTTAATATTGCAACAGCAGACAAAGGTGACGAATTTAAATACTTAGTCGTGGAAGCCGGTGCATTAGTAAAAAACGATTCAAATTCAGTTGCAACTTCTAAGCTAGAACTCGTAAGCTGTCCATTGATTTTTAGTTCGTAATCGTGACTCGCTTTTTTACTACGACCGGCCTCCTCATTAATTATTTTCCAAGTCGTTTTTATAACATCGGAACTATTCTTAATTTTACTACTCAGAAAATTACGTTTAGCTGTATGACAGTCTAATTTAAATTGTTTGGAGAACTGTTTGACTTGTTCTTTAAATTCGTCACTCATGTTGAACCGTCGTTCCATACAATGCTTGCCTGCGTTTATGCAACTCTGCAGTAGCCCACGTACTAAAGTCGTTTGAACCACTAACCACAACCGATTTTGAAGTGAATATCGCGCTGTACTGTTTCATAAAGGTTTCAAAGAATAAGTTATACATTATATTAGGAGACTGTTCAGCAGCCAAAAACGGTAGTTCCTGGGCTAAAGAGTATCTCATTCTTTCTAACCGGTCAGCAGTTATTGGCACAAACGAAATTTTCTTTTTAATGACAGGTACTCTAATAGAATCAAATTGAAATAATTGACCTAAATGATCTGAATCCAATTCACTGATAACACTTTCACTGATTGGAATAACATCAGTAAAAATGTTGTCAATGCATGTAGCACTAGTAGCAGTCACTCTTGTTGGCTCCATAAATAAATGGCTAAGCCTAAATGATGAGAAAAGATTTATTAATCTAACGCTGAGAGTAGTTCTTTCTAACAGATTAACATTAAAGTCACCACATATAATTAATCGTTTCTTACTGTGTGATGAAATAGTTAGGACGGATTCCATTATTTTCTCGAACATTTCAAAGTCGCTCAAGGGTGGCCTATAGACACATATAACGATGAACTGTTCTAATTCCACAGTTTCAAGTTCTATAGTTCGTTCAACAGATAAGGAAACAATGTCCTTACGTTCCTTGAATTTCATATGATTATTTAGTATGATTAATGCCCCACCATGTATTGAATTAAGTCTGGTGAACGAACTACCAACCTGGTGATCTTTAAAGCTAAACATAATTTCATTAATAGTTAACCAGTGCTCTGTTATGCACAAAATGTCAATTTTATTACAATTTAAAAATAACTCTATTTGTAGATCTTTGCCTCTAATACATTGAATATTCTGATGAACCAGGCTTATATACTTAGCATGTGAGCTTCCCTTATTCTTAGGATTTTCTAATATACTAGAACATATGTTGCCAGAGCCTGGGTCCTCTGTTGTCCTATGAACTAATTTAAATGCATCCTGTTATTCTGGTCTGATACCAGATTCATATTAGGCTGCTCAGTAAAAGCAGAGTTAGAAGCCAAATTTTTGGCTGTAATGTCATATAAATATAATAGTGACATAGCTATTTGTCGTTTACAATAATTTGAAAGGTAAAATGTACCTTTAGTCATAGTAAAATAATTACTAACATAATTGTTAGTGTCAATAATATCAAACTTATTATTATATGTACATAGTTATATTCATATTATGTCTATATACATTTTCATTTTGTGTCAATTGGTTGCAGTAGGGAAATGTGAACAATATAATTTTTTTCACACTAAGACCATTCAATGTTTCATAAAATTGTATTAAATTATTTTTGTTCACATGTCCCCTATTGCCCATGAAAATTATCAGTGTGGCACTGGCTGTGATAGTGCTGTCATTCAAAATTTGATTTATAATATTATCTACAGTGCTAAAAGGTGAGCAATTACTAATAACACTATGTCCCTTAGAGTATGAGTGGAGTGCTGAGCCCATGCCACTTCCAATCTCATCACAGTACATTATAATATCAGGTGTTGTGGTCATATCAGACTTGGCAGAACTATTATCAGTAACACCTTGTGTTGGTAAACTGTCACACAAGCCCGGAGAGTTGCCCGCTGTCAAACAACCACCTTTCTGCTCACAGCGACAAGTATGGTTGTTGGTCAGCGACTCAAACCGCTCACAATTATGGTTCATTTCTTGAATTAAATCATCCATAGCCAATGAGTATTCATTTATAACTTTCTCAGAGTTCAAATATGCACTGTTTAGTGATCTCAATGAATCCTCCAAGCTTTGGATTTTCAAATGTAAGTTTTGTGTGTCAGTTTCATACATCAACTTAGTACTTTCTAATTCTAATACACACATATTCAAATCATGTAATAAGTTTACATTTTTCTTGCTTACTTTTAAGTTTTTAGTACACAATTTATTATGTTTTATTAATTTCTGAGTTTTCCGTATATACCTATTTATTTTACCTAGTTTGTTATTAACTTAATAACCTTGATGTGGGCAATGTGTCATTAGTTAAATCAATGACATCATCAAGGCTTCCAGTTGCAACAGTAACCAGCTGCGGGCTGATCCCTACGACTTCACTGTAGAGGCTCTGGGTCTGCAACGCTGCGGTGTTTTCCTTCTCCTCCTGGAGTGCATGTATTTGTTCATGGGCATCGAACAATGTTTTCTCCAGGGAATCAATCGATTTCAGGGCTTGCTCGTACTCTGCACTACATACATTGAAGCTATCTACGGTGACCTGCAGCTTGTCCCGCTCAACAATTACATCACTACATTCTTGTTCTAATACACATAATTGTTTCTTTAGCTTATCTCTACTTTCAAGTACTGATAATAGCTCTTTCTCATTTTCCTCCCTTTCACAGAGTAATTCGGTGACCATTTCCTTTGATTTTTTTAATTCTAGTAAGGTAACTTTGAGCTTGTCATTTTCCTGCTGTCGGGAGGCGACAGCAGCAGCTCTGCGGGTCATCATGGTTACAGTTGAGATAAGAATCAAGGAATTGCACACCAAAACAATGCGAAATTACTTACGTGGAATAGTAACGTTTTTCAGCGTTTGCACATCACTAATTGCTATGAAATATATTTTAAACGTTGTTAAATATAATAATTTAACAATAAGGTAACAAAAAGCGCTGAAAGTGTACGGAAATAACAAATACTTTCAAATTTATAACCTGCAACGGTCACAAATTTAACATGTTTCGAGACACTAGTAAACGTCACTAAAACACACTGCAAACAATAGAAATACTTAACATTACACTATAATCCTAAAATAACACTAAATTGGGCTCAGAATTACACTAAATCATATTAAAATATAAATTTTTCTAGGGACGTAGTGAAATCAGCTGTTTGCCGTTTGACAGCCAGTGTTACCCTATAACTTTTTAGGAATGACGGATCCTAATTTATAAAATTAGGATCCGTCATTCCTAAAAAAAATACAAAAATGTTTGTACTGAAAATTGAGTTAACTTCAATATCCATACACAACGCCAATTTCATATGTAAGGACCTAATATATGTATATTCATTTGGAATTTGGTAATTAAGCCGTTTAACTTGATACGCAAACGCACGGCCCTGTTTAAAAGTTATTTTGAAAAACCAAGACTTTTTACCCTCTACAAGCCTATAAGTGCACGATCAAGAGTTCAAGACGCTTCTAACGATACCTCAATTAGCGATACTCAGAAAATGTACATAGTAATTAATTAATATTATATTTTATTTCATGAAATGTTAGCCTATTTAAAGTATAACTTAAAATATTCCGAGTAATAGATGTCTAATTACTTTTTTAATTAAATAAGTAATTACACATCGGAGTGCTAAACTTAAAGGCTTTTTAAGGTATGAAAGAGATAAATATCTGTTTGACTACAAGGGGGCTCTAAATAATAATACAAATATTAGGTTTTTCGAACTATTGACGCACTGCTCGAAAAAAAAACAACTCTTTAGGTTAATATGCCTAAAGATCTAGATTAGCGTACATGGCCTTTTGACCCTCTCCCGCACTGCATTTTTACTCGAAATTATTGTTACGTGTATAGCGACAATTCTCACGTGTAGTTCGCATTTTTTATGATTCTCGTGATGGCTTTTAATTGTTGAAAAGAGATTATTATTTTGATCACTGGTAATGAGGATGATGATGTTCTGCGACCGATTCCGGTCACGGCTACTGTAACGGCCTGTGAAGGTATCGTTTAACTGCCCTCGAATGGCTTACGCAGCTTATTTCTAATTGTAATTTCAAAAAAGGATGGGTTTTGAATTCGGCTGTTTGCTTTTAATGTTTGTTACCTCAAAACTGGTACCATTTAGGAACCGATTTCAAAAATCCTTTTTTATTAAAAAACGGTGGCCTTCCAGTTTTGTGTCATTTTTAGAAAATTAGAAATCGGTCCAGTAGTTTGTTTTTTAAAGCCAAAATACTGGAATCATTATATCATCCAGGTAAACGAAATTGCGTATGATTGCTTTACTGAGTCTTACGGCCATACCCAGAGTAGTTTAATGATTCTTTAAGGATTACTTAGTGAACAATTTTGTATGTAAATTCAAATTTGGAATCGGATTAATCGTTCATTAAATGACCCTGAGTACGGCGGTAATCAGTGGTGTTTAAGGTCATTATCATGAGATTAATTATGTCTATAAGAACCGTATATTCGTTTATGTCTTGTAATATGTGTGAACTTGACTGTCAGACAGACAGATTTAGTAGCCTTATTTTCGCGTATTTTGACGACACTCGCATCTCGACCGGGGGTAGAAGAAATAAGGCTTTGCATTTTTAAAGTTTTATCTTGGTGAATGATTAGTGGTGTTTACGTTCTTCATCATGGAAGTGAGATGCAATCTGGTTTTCTGGTTTTGTGTTCACAACTCCGCGTTTCGCCCGTGGCGTTCTCGGCTAGCTCTTCGCGAGCCACGCTGGCGAGGTATTATTTTTTACCACAATTATTTTTTCAAAATACATACATATAATCCTATTATTCCGCACATTTTATTTATTTATTTTCTTACGTTCATAGCTATATTTTATTGTTGTAGGTATTTTTTATCTTTTACTATTTTATCTACACACGTATCATAAACCCTCTTTACTGCGTACAAAAACCGCACGTTACGATCAGCATAATGTTAAGCTACTTGGTAAAAACTCATTTCTTATCTGAAAAATTACACATTATGACCATAATGTGTAGTTTTTGTGCATATTATGACATTCAAATTTCGAACGCCGATGCCTGCCTGCGATCCGCCCCTAGTTTGTCTGAAAGTTTGTGAAGTTGGTAGGTACTGACATTCAAATTTCGAACGCCAACGCCCGCCTGCGGCACGTTGGTTGGTACTACAGAACAAGCTAAACAACTGCAGAGCCACAATGCCGGTCAAACATGCGGTTCCTGAACACATCAAAGAGAGCTTATGATATGTGTGTAGATAAACTAGTGAATGTAACTGTACATAATTAGGCATTAAAACTCTCGAGTGATATTATTATGAAACTCGCCAACCCACTCTCGAGTATTAATGCCCTCCATTATGAAGCAGTCACATAAACTACTATTAATTTTAATAAAGCCATATCTAATATTCATTACGTTAGTTAGACTTGTATGACTGATTGCAGTACCTTATTATTATATTATATTCTTAAGATATTATTTTAAGACTGCCTTGACTTGTAATTACTTTTTTAGGGTTCCGTAGACAAAGAAGGACCCCTTATAGTTTTGTCAAGTCTGTCTGTCCGTCCGTCTAAAGGGGGCTCCCCATCCATGGAACTGAAACCAAAAAATATTTTTTTCATTAAACCTTTATGTTGGCGGTGTCTGTAGATATTTATTTAAAAATGACGTTGAAGTTCCTGAAACCATTTTTCCTCAAAATTTTTCCTTTAAAGGGACAGACCCTTTCAAGGTGGAAAAATGTGTCTCCCCCCCCTCTAACATTTAAAGTAAGAGAGTGAAACATCTACAAAAAATATATGCCATCTCAATACACATTTTCAACAAAAATTGGTCTGTACAAAATAAAATAAGCAGTTTTTAAGCTATAAAAAATGTATTAAAAACCACAAAGATAACTTTGTCATTCATACGAACCCTATGAAAAACAAAGTTACAACACAAACATCCAGTCACATAATTACACGGCATCGGCTACAACGGAACCCTTTATGGGCGAGTCCGACTCGCACTTGGCCACTTTTTTATTGGTGAATTTCTTAAATGGCCATTTCCAATTCTCTGTAGCGATTCTATCAACTGAACAGTAAAGATGGTGGAGCTGTACTTGGTATAATCATAAATTATGCTTTTTTTTGTCCACAGAGTTCGTCACTCACAGACTTGATATCGGCATTCGACACTAAAAATAAGGCACACACAGACAAGCAAAAGGTAACAGCGTTCAGCGGACAGTTCGACAAGAATTTGAAACCTACATTCTCAAAAGATGAGTATGGCAAGTAAGTATTTTGTTAAATAATTCATAATTCACAATTATTTATTTCACACAAATATTTTACTAGTCACATTAAAAGAAAATGCATGTACAAAGGCGAGCTTACCTCGACAAAGAGATTTCTGCCAGAAAACCAAGGCATGAATCAAAATAACCTGGCACACGTGACTACTCGAAGATGACTCGAGTTCGATATACAAATCTCCGTCGATTAATTTCGATGGGTCGACGCGTTTGACGTCAGACCGTGTGCGACAATAACGAAATCGTACAACTATACTATCTTTACGTACGAGCTTTGTTAAAATCTGTCTGCGGCGCGTCCGCATCTTACTTACAGTGGACCCCCGGTAATCCGGCAAACTTACAGTGGACCCCCGGTAATCCGGCAAACTTACAGTGGACCCCCGGTAATCCGGCAAACTTACAGTGGACCCCCGGTAATCCGGCAAACATTATGCAGGGCAGTGTCGGACTATCGAATTTGTCGGATTATAGAGCACTGCCTAAGACCCCTATAGTCCGGATTTTTTTTACGAAAGAGTACCTTGTAATCCGACAAATTACATATCTAATGACGAGAGTCAATATATTATACGTACATATGTATGTACATACTTTGAAGTACAAATCAGACTTAATTTATGTAAGTCGAATTTAGTAAATTAAATAACAATTGAGAGCTTACGTTTTATTATAAAAATAAGCATAAATGCACATACATACATACATATCTACCAAAATAATCAAGAATTATTAATCAAAATCATGTAGTGAATACTATATCAAATTATGAAGCTTTGAAATATTCATCAATTTTTTTTTGTTTAAGTTTGTTATAACGCGAGATCAGAGCTTTGTCCCTCAGTCTTCTCAAAAATAAAAGTTCGTTGTAGGATGTACCATTCTCTTCAGCCTATTGTAAACCTAGCTCAAACGCGTTAACTGCGTCTTGATCTGTGACTTGTGGAGCAGCCGTACCGCTATCACTAGTAGTCAAATTCAAACTAAGTAAAACAATGCATACGCGTCGAGCACAATAGCGGTGGCGCGTACGAGTTGTGAGCTGTTCAAACTTGCGTGATCTATACATACATATTAGCAAAGATTGTCAAACATAATTCTGTCATGTCGGATTACAGGGGGCGCCGGATTAGACAGGGGCCGGATTACCGGGGGTCCACTGTATTTTATGTTTGGCCTGGACGTTCGGCTTCATACTATACATAGCGTCACGCCTTTTCCCATACTGAGTGTCAGAGGTACATGTGCTTATGTTTAGCCAGTTATGCAATCCTCCATTTCAAGTAACCAACAACTATGGAGAAATAAAGGTTTCCTTGCAATGTTTTCTAAACTTTTCCGATGTTTTGTTTTTATGCCAACAACGTCGAGTAATCGTTAACTAGGTATTCAGTTCGTATCACTGTAGATTGATTCGTTTGTCTCTGTCTAAGAAAATGAGCGAGTTTGAGCTATGCGCCACCCTCGACCCTGAATCTTAAGCCCGTAATAATTAACCCCTCTTAACTTTATGAGCTATCTTAATCGCGCGAAAATGACGGAGTTGATATGGAGAATCCGTCATTGTAACATAGCTGGGGCAACTCTCAGAGTTGACAGTGGTATATTATTACGGACCGTAGACGGTCAATCAGTGACGGATGGACTTTCTTATCAGGTTATTATTGATAGAAGGTGGTTGCTATGCGGTGTTGTGCTTCGCAGTTAGAGCATCAGTGTAGATAATTGTGTATTCGTTGGTATAACGTAAATTACTTTTCATTAGAACACGGTCAGCACCGACCCGCCTTTTCTCTATCTCCAATATCGATCATTTATTTATTTATTTATTGTTAAGTAATTTGCACAACATTACAGATATATAGTTTCAAATCGTTGTACAAATATCATGGTAACCATTAAAAATTATCAAACAATAATAAAAAATATATACTTTATGTAAATTCAATATCTGTCAATTGACTGCACCCCAATTGTCATACAGCCAATATTGTTTGACAAATAGGCCCTAAGTAATTTTAGGGTTCCGTACCACAAGGGTGCCAAAAGGGATCCTATTACTAAGCCTCCGCTGTCCGTCCGTCCGCCTTTCCGTCTGTCACCGAGGTATACCGGATACTCTAATTGCTTTGTTTTCAATTTATAAACTATCCGATTCCTCCAACAGACCCGTTCCCGGCTCCATGACAGAGATGCGAGGCGCTGAGGCGCAGGCGCGAGTCTTCACCGAGATGAAGGAACTATGCGAGATCATCAATGACTACGGGAAGGTGCCCTGCCAGGGACTACTGCCGCCAGAGCTGAAAAGCGCGACAAAATATATACTGTTTGGGGAGCTTTTTACGGTGAGTAATTCGTAATTAGTAATTTCTTTTATTGTACTACACATAACAGACATTGCACATAAAACTTATACTTGTATACAGCATGTACATTGGCGAGCTGACTCTAAAAATATTTTTCTCTCAACAAACAAGGAATGGAAAGAGTAAGGCTCAGAAGAGGAAGACCTGCGCCTACAGGTAACCCATCCTTCTGGTAATTTTGAATCGCGATTTTGAATCTTTAGCCATGTTAATAAATTCAAAACCTCTAACAGATTTTCATCCGAAGGAAAATGCTTGATGGGTTAGTACAACTATAAAATAATATATACAAACACATATTGATAACCCTAATTACAAAATTGATAAAGAAGACCCAGCGATTCTTCTTTCTTCCTTCCCAGCGGGGATTCAAACCCGGGACCTATCGCTTGTGAAGCAGAAGCTCGGCAGCTACGCCACAGAGGTATAAGGTCCAAAAAACCTTCGCAATAATATCACTACCCGACTTTTAACTCATGCTAAGTTTAAAACTCCATTCTCTGTCTTTACAGAGAATCGAGTTAGCTCAAATTAGAAGAACAGGGTCTTTACCCTATTCTTCTAATCTGAGACAGATCTTCTTATAGGTTCTGTCGTAGCGCAAAAAATCAATGTGCAATTCAACATAGGCTCTAATCCGAATCCTCCTATTGTTCTCAATTCAGATCTCGTGCGACTATAGGATGATGAGGAAAAGAGATAATCACGTCACGGACATGACTACAATTTCACAGAGCTCAACTTTATAATTTTAACAAAAAGAGTTTTTAAATCCACTTTTGTTTTCCATGTGGAAATATGCTTGTAACCGTAAAAGTACATACGAGGGCGAGCACTGATTGATTCACAAACGTGCTGCAGGATTAAGGTAGCTTTCCGAATAATGGACGGATTATACTTCCTACGAGTACCTGCTGTAAGTGTAGCATGGTGTAATACCGCGTTGGGGGTGCGGGTGACGTCGCATTTGACAGGAGCCTTGTTGGCTTGGTGTTGTAGTATGTTGTAGTGAAGTCGTCAAGGCTAGTCTTAGAAGCGCGTAGTCCTGGCACAGAGGAATAAATAGGTATTGAAAGAAAGGTTCTGAGGAGCCTGCAAATTCATACCTATATTAGTAGAGTTCGTAGGTAGAGTCCGTCTGTCACCAGGCTGTATCTCATGAACCGTGATAGTTAGGCAGATGAAATTTTCACAAATGATGTATTTCTGTTGCCGCTGTAACAGCAAATACTAAAATAGAGTATAATAAATATTAAAGGGAGCTTCCCAACAACTGTTCACTCAATACCACATACAAACTTATGAATGCACCTGGTTACGTATATGTAGTGTGAAATTAGCCGCACCAAAACCTTTGAAAATAACATTATACTATGTAAAATCCAAACTATTCACTCCATTCTATCCCTACCATTATACGGTAGTACGGATCACGGTTTATATTTCTAGAATTGAAGTTATGAACTTCGCAATTTTCGACAAAGGTGTTAATATTTTTCCGAACATACAATAAGTTTTCATATATGTAATTGTAAAAGCCACTGTAAAAATATTGATGTGTGAGGGCCCCACTACAATGTGAATCTAGACTAATACCCAATAATTTAGTCGACTGTACCAGGTCTAAAGGCTCGTTCGTTATTCATTAAAATACTTAAAAGTTAAATATAAAAAAAAAATCTCGCTACTCAATGTCAGGGGGAATCCCCTGACATTGAGTAGCTGACAAGAGATTTTTTTTTATTTTTTAGAATTTAACACTAAATTATTGGTGGTAAACAACTTAAGAACTAGCATGATTGCTTTGTTAACATCGTCAAAATCGTTCTGGGTTATCTCAATCTCAAAAATAAGTGAAGTATCATCAGCAAACAAAACAATATCACATACATTTTTTACAAAAAGGCAACATCGTTAATATACACCAAAAACAAAAATGGGCCCAATATTGAACCTTGAGGGACACTCATTACACATTTTTTTCATTACGTCAGGAAAAACTCATTCATCAACACACTTATTAAAAATAATAACCAGGTACGGAGCAAATGAATTAATATTACAATTTTTTTTTTGTTGATATTCCCCAAAGATCCTCGGTGTTTTGAATAGTAAGCACCTTAAATGCTTTAAGAATCGTGTCTACATCTACGTATCTGAGTTTATATATATCATCACATTCATCAAAAATATTTAATTGTATGGAAGCAGCCTCCGCCGTGGATGAATCGAAGGACGATCTAGTAACGATTGATATTTTGTTAAAGAAATGTTCAAATGCATTGCCTACTTCGCGATCGTAAGATATTAATTTATGGTCTATATTCTATAAGAAATTGCAAATTTCAACACAAAAGTGTGTCGTATGGATGTCAATGTCGCTATGTAACATTGTGTTCTACAAAAAAGGGCAGTGATATTCTTGAATCTGGACGAGGGTTCCGTTCCAACTTGGACTCAATATGCATACGAGTAGTGTCTCGAATCAAACGAGAAAAATACAGTTTAAATTTTTCAACCGACTCAAAAAAGGAGTAGGTTTTAATAATAACAATACCTTGGACACCATTCACACACATTGGTCTAGCCCCAAACTAGGATTCCCTGTATCTTCGGTACTAGACAACGATACACATACTTATATTGATATATATATTATACTTAGATAGATAAACAACCACGACTAGGGTACAAATATCCGTTCTCATCAAACAAATATTTGCCCCCTCCGGGACTCGAACCCCCTTGGTTTCGTAGGCAGCGTCACTGCCGACTCGGCCATTTGGGTTGTCAAATTCGTTAAATTCGACTGTTTCTTTGTATGTTTGTTAAGCGATTTTTCCGTCAATTATTATTATTCGATTTTGAAGATTATTTTTTTAATTGGTATGTCATACTTCAGAGGTGGTCCCATATAAATTTTATCAAAAATTGGCTTAGATTTAGCTTTTTTTGAAAAATACGCGTTGGTAAGCCCTTCCTTGAGGGCCGTGATGAAGGTTCATGATGATGTTGAATTGAAACGATGAATGTAGTTTGATGATTACACTGATTTATTGATTATTCTAGGTCTCGGTGCAATTATGAAAAATAGAATAGTACGCGCCACGCACTTATAAACTGATATTACAACATATGACACGATCGACCGCGACAAAGGCTACCGAGAAGAGAAAGAATGATTGAGTGACTGGGTGGCGTTATGACATGAATCAAAGTTTTTAGGGACAGATCTCAGATAAAGGACAGATAGTTTAATGATGAAAATTGATCAGTTTTTCTATAGGTCGATTGATTTTAACAAAATAAAATGTCGTGTTAATTCTGAATAACATTTTGGTTTGTCGTTCCGTGCAGCAAAAATTTTGATGAGGACTTTTCATGTGCACTTTGTGCATAGACTTCATTCGCGTCCCGACCGGGGAGCGTCTTCTGAAAAGCCCGTGGGGTGCAACGCTAGGCCGCGTTGTGCCCCAGGGGCCTTCATAATTTGGAATCTCGAAGAGCCAGAGCGCTACAGCGCGGGGGTTTTTCAGCGCTCACATTAACAATTATCGTCTGAATAGCACGTGGGGTATAGCACCTGTGGCCCAATTCCGGTACACAACGTCAGCTCAATGACAATAACATGACGATTACGCTCAACTTTAAATATGCAATATCTGACGATTTTGTAATCCCATTTCTTTTTTGATTTACTAAATTATTATGCTTACCAATTAACTTAATTTTTACCATAATTGCCTAAAAAAATATTCTCCGAACGCCGAATATTGGGTATCAAAAGTTGACCGTAATGGTCATGTAATTGTCATGGAGTTGTAATTGTGTACCGGAATTGGGGCCCTGTGGCGTTGTGAATTTTGTGAATTAGCTTCTAGTTAAAAAACCGGAGCACTACAACGCTACAACGCGCCTATGTATTTCATAATTGTAGTGATTAAAAGTTAATACTTCTAATAAAAAGTTTGTTCAACGGCCAAAATTACATGTCAATTCTTTTTTTTTGCCCTGCCCCCTTCTTAACCGCGCCTAGTTTGTACTAGAATGTAAAGCCGAATTGGTTGCTATAGGTAATTTTCTGTTTAAAAAATAAAGATAGGATATGTTTGGTCACAACTTTATACACTACCTGGAGTTAAACGAAGCGGAGCAGAGCGCGGCGTCCCCATGTAGTTTCAAAGAACCGTATTGGGTGCTTATTTGACACATATTTTCAACCAGCAGTTGCATACAATCTTGGTTTCTGTCATTTCACTAAACCAGTTTCTCATCAGCATCGCGCCGCTAGAGCTTGGGGCGCTAAACCACTTTCTCTTTCACTCCTAGTGCATGGGCCGCACGCGTAGTACCCCACGGGCTATTCAGATGATGAATTGTCGAGCTAAAATTCTGAAAAGCTTGTGGGGCACACTTTTCAGACTTTTCAGAAAACGTCACCGGGGAGGAAGGAACAGGGCTTGAACTTGAAGTCGTTTTTTTTTAGTTTTTATTATAGCCATATTTTGGTGGGTTGTTAGAAACCGATTTGGTGTATGGAAGCAACTTCAATGTTCACTTCTCCATACAGTCTGAGCCGCACGATCAGCTGTTTTGTAAGGAGACGTGAAAATTAAAGTTGCTCTTCTGGGCAAAGGCCTCCATATTACATCACACATTACACGACACATACACATACTCACACACTTCCATCACACACAAAACGTATTATGCTTATTAGTATACAAACTAAGCGTACTTTTTTATGTAGTAATTTTTGTCGTTAGCCAAGTATATAAATCAATTTCGTTCACGTTAACGTAACACAATACAAATCTAACAAAACTTAGAAGTTTTAGAGTTCCATTAACATGCTGAGAAAACCAAACTTTTGCCATAATTTGATTAAGTTTTTGGCGGGTTTACTGTATACTGTATTCAAACACGACGACAAAACTTAATTATCCTATCAAATAATCCTGCCCTACAATGCTAAGACGATATCATCTGGCCAACATAACTGTACCCAGGTGCCGGTAGAAAAATACAAAAGTATTAAATTCTTATGTTAAAGAGATCAATTCGTTTTTCTGTCTTCTTCGGATAAGCCGCGGAGATCTCACACTCCGTCACTTATTGGCTTTGGTATTGTTAGCTACTTATAATTATCTATAAAAGAGTGTATACCTACCCCGAGAAATAACAATGCTGTTTGGGGTGCTCTGTATAGTGTAGTTTTTAAGTTATTCAATAATTTTGCGTGACGGGGGCTAGCCCATCGCTGCAGCTATGGAATAATAAAGGTTTCCTCACGATGTTTTCCATCTCCGTTAGAACGTCCGTATACTTAAGATAAATTAATTATCTCCTTGGTACATGGTCAGGAATCGAACCTGCATCTTCTGTGTGAGAAGCAAGCGTGAAACCCATTATACCACGGAGCGCTGTGTCTAAATAAATAAAAACACTTTTTAAACTATAAGTCGATGGAGGTCGGACTGCAAAAAGTCCACTCCGCTGGCGAAGAGGCCATCCAGGCTGCTCAGGGCACCCTGAGCAGCCTGGAACCCTGCCTTTGTGAATTGTGATGTAGGCGCTGGCGACCAAACGCTCAGTAAATAAATCACTGCTCGATAATGGAGCCTTCCAAAGGTCAAATTATCCTGACCCTGGCCACCGAGGTACGCGTTTGTGGGAAACGGTCGGGTTGTTTACAGCTTGTTGGGATCGACCCGACGACAGATGTCGCCAAGGTTAGTGACTCAGACGCACACATTGTTGAGATTCCAACATTCCGGTGGAATTGAGAAGTTCGTTTGAGTTTCAGTGAAACGATTTAAAGCGAATATTTAACTTGAATAAGATTTACCCATGTCACGTGACATTGGTCCTGTACGTATGAGTCAACATTTACGCTTCGAGTGAGCGTATTGAGTTAGTGACCTTTCGGTGTTGAAGTCAAATCGCTCACATTTAATTCATCAAAATGTTTTTCATGATATTAACTTCGGGAGCTTGCCCCCAGTCTCGCAATATGTAGTATTTTACTGTGCCTCTGCGAATTCGTATGAGCAATGCCGTGACGCTTTATAGGTATGCCAGTTTGTTTGTTTGCAACCCATTTGGCACCGCTGCGCCACTATCCAAATGTCAATATAGCCATTAGATGATTTTCGACCTCAGTCTTGAGGGAAAACGTTTCAGTATCAATTTCACGCCTAGATTCGATTTCCGGATAAGACTCCTGCTATACGCGTGTAAGGTTAATACGGCGGACCAAATTGTTATCTATTGAATTCTGAAAGGTTATTCAGAATGATCCATCGGTACAACGTAAGTTAATCTCAATTACTTCACTTACGCTTTGGCCTGAGCAGCCTACCGTGCGTATTGAAAAGTTCAGCACGATGTCTCTACAAACGTGTAATAGATTGAGGCTTGTATTTAATCGTACATCAAAAATACTGATTTTCATAGCAAAAAAGGATCAGCAAAAATACTTTTTATGTTTTGAGTATTTTTGTTGTTCTTACAAGCTTCGCTTCGCTTCGCTCACCCCCTTTACCCTTCACCTAAGCCACCAAAGTATTTTGCCCTGATATTTGCTGTGAAAATCAGTATATTTGCTGTGCAAATCTGTATTATTTATGTTTAATATTTCCCATAGATTGACAGAAAGAGAGAGTAAGAGAGGATCTCTAAGAGACAGAGACAGAGAGAGATCAAATTATGTTATTCTCAATTTCATTTTTAAAATATTTTGAGTGTTGAAATACACGTATTTTTAAGATCGTTAAAAAAACTCGACAATAGCACATCATATTCTCGAGGCCGCGGTCGTAACCTATCACACAAACACACATATACCACTTTTCAGTAAAATGTACGCGAAGTTCAAAGGCGCATTTCAATGTCTCTGCCAAGAGTTTGCTTCCGCACAGATGACGTCACACATTCCTCGACGCGAAATGCCGTCCGTGCCCGACACGCGTGCGCGGAGATGCGCCAACATTTATTTATATTTACCTCTCCGGTCAAGGAACTTGCGTCGGTGGCGACCATCCAGCGGTTTACCGTTCCATTTACAGTTTTCTACGCTTATCTTTGCTCCATCTTCTAAAGGCGCGCGCAGTGAAGCGAAAATCCGTCTTTCGGTTGTTATCGCAAGCTTTTGATGATGAGAGAGTGTTTATTAACGTGAGTCGCACGCGCGTTATTTTATTACTAATGTAAAAAATATATGCGTGTACGCTGCTGCAAGCCGAATATGGCTGGGAGAATTGCTTGATTTCATAATGATTCAGGAACTAAAACAAAGGGATAGAATAGGCGTCGTGTCACTTCTGCCCTTTGCTCCCCAGCAGAGATTGGGCATACAAAAGTAAGTATATACATACTTACCTATACAGGTAGAGATTTCTCTGTCTGCACCCGAGCTGCACCTATAACATGCAGATCGCGGCGCGGGTTCTGTCCAACAACCGACTGATTCAAAGTATACTATTATCATGGAGCAATTGCTCCACGCTATTACTAGAAAATTTGAAACACCATGGTCTTCCTTTTATTTAAAATTCTCGGAAAAAAAACTGATCTTTATGATTGGCCTTTCGATCCGCATCGATAAATTTCAGGGTTATTTTATCCACATTTAGCGGTTTCAATTACCGGTAAAAATATTTGAATGCATTTCAAATTGTTTAAAAAAGCCTATTTACGATATAAAAAGGAACATTTCCTCCATTTGGCACAGCCGTGGGACATCCTTATATCCTGCAATACGCAATTAAATCAGCTTCGGATGTCCTGCGTATGAGTGTACAGCGGACAGTTGAGCTACATACCGCCAACTGTTTAAGTAGTATATTGCTACTTACTTACAGTACCCGGCGTATAAGTTGAGCCACGATGGCGGCGTCTGCGCAGGGTAAACTGTATCTAAAACAGTCGTTTTTACCTGCGCAGACGCCGCCATTGTGGCTCAACTTATACGCCGGGTACTGTAAGTAAGTAGCAATGTACTACTCGAGACGTAACTGATAACATGAGGGTGATTCGTAGCTTTACTCATATTCCTAAGCAAAACCCGTATATCACGATCCTACAGAGAAGTGATTACATGTTTCAGATAAATTATCAATCACATGAAATATGAAAATATTTATGTTTGCCTGTAATACAAAAAGTTGCCAATTAGCTTAGATAACAAGCATTGTCTCTATATACCTATCAAAGCCTTTTCATCACAACAAACAGGTATTTTAGAAATTACCTATAGATTAAATGCCCGATAAAAACCACTGAAGTACCAACTCAAAGTTTGAGCGTCCTCGAACTCATGGTAACAACAGCGTAGTCAATACGTACTTTTAAAGTACTTATTAATATTTTTCACAAACATCCACTAGCGAATACCACTTGTGAGCCCCGATCACGAATAATTGAATAAGAAGAATTGAACTCTATTTCCTAGAATAATAATATCATAATAATATCTTTTAAGCATATGAATTTAATAATGTGCATGTTATTAACGATGACATGAATATAATTCCCTAGTCCCAAGTCCCTTACGTTTTCGATCTAAAATATTTGCCCATCTGGTTTATTCGGTCGTAGCCGCGTGTCGTCTGCCAAGTGCTAGCGAGTTATGCTAACCATTTCTGCGAAAAGTCCAATTTATGTTTAGATTTTGCATTGTTCAGTCATGTCATACTATGTCAAGTATTTGTTTACAAGTTTTGATTACAATATAAAATGATCTTTCTTTCTTATTTTCAGATATACACAGTAATCAATGACAAGCTCGTCGGACTTCTAATTCGTACTAGAAAGCACCACCTAACACAGTTCGAAGGGGAATGTCTATTCCAGGTAGTTATGAACTTATGATGATACGCGGGGAGAAACAGAAAACTGGAGTCTTAAGAGAGACAATAACTTTGAGAAAACGTCAAACTTTGATCAGGGGGGTTCCCAAAATCTTTTTCCGATTCAAATTAGGTTCAAAACAAGAACATCACCATGGCAACAATTTCCATTACAATTCGCCAGAATGGGCTTTATTTACCTAATACCAAGACTTGTTTTAAGACGGTCACGGTAATTATGCGCATCAAATTAGGTTCCTAATCTGAATCGGCATAAGACGATGTGGTAACCCCCCTGGGCTCAATTGGGAAAAATGAAGCCCGTTATTGGTTTAATTTGACGTAGGAATGGAAATGGTCGCCATGGTGATGTGGATACGTTGCCTAGCGTTGCATAGCGGATAATTAACGCGTGTAAATGGCTTAGCACTCGAGTACAAAGTATCGGAATCCCTATTAAGGGATTTTATTGACCGAAATGATTTCTGGCTTACCATCCGGGCCAAGGATACGAAATCGCCAGTATGAGTTTTACGCCCCACTTTACTTGAAACCGTCCAACCGATTGAGCATGAAATTTAATAAGAGTGCTATTGATTTTCAGAAACGCGACGACGACGTCCCCGTGTTCCTTATGCAGCCGATCGCCGAGATTCGAGCCTTCTGTGCTAACCGGGTGCAGCAAGCTCGGAGATCTGTGTCACCCATGCCCTCGAACTATTGAGAAAATGTGCGATTTGTTTGTATTTGTTGTGTATTTGAATCCGCTTCTAAAGAATAGTATGATATTGGGCATAAGTTACGTTAATCTAAAGAACTCTGCCCTTATTCAATGAAACCGGGAGAAGAACAAATAGAGAAGAGTGAACTTAATATTACTTTACAAAAATCTGTAGTGAAACATTTTTTTACATAAGAGCCGTTCGCAGTACTAACATGCTTGTGTTGCTAAGATGTCTGTACATAGTAAAAAACCGGCCAAGTGTGAGTTAGACTCGAATCAATATTAATTTCCACTTGATATTAAGCGTTCTTGACAAAAAGGGTCTTGTAAGTCGGACAGACAGGCAGACAGACAGAAATTTACAGTTTTCGGATTTTTCCCTTTATTTGTGCTATAAGACTTTGCTTTGTACTAAATTTCTTGATGCTAGGTCAACGGGAAGTGCCCTATAGGTTTGTTTCCCTTGCGAATATCAAGCAAATTCAGCAAAATAGTGACATATAAGGCGGTATCGTTTGATTTCTTTGACCTATATGTTTGATTTTTGACATTAACAAGAAATCAGCCTGAGTAACCGATATTAAATTCAACTTGATACCTCCACGCGTTCTTGAGAAAAAAGGCTTTGACAGATGGACAGACGGACAGACAGACGAACAGTTGGACAAGTGATCTTAAAAGGGTTCCTTTTTTCCTTTTAAACCTAAAAAACAATCAAGGAACAAAGTTATACCAATTAAGTATTCTGTGGTAATACCATGTTACGGATTAAAATATACTATGGTTTGTTAATTATCTTGCGTGAGTGTTGAGAATGAGTGAAATTCTGAGCGCAGTTTGTCGCATTTTAAGGGAATATCGTACCTTCTGTATTGCGAACAACTCAAAAGCAACAAACTTCGCAATTACAGTTCTGGATTGTAACAACTGAACTGTGACTTTGTACATATGTTCTATAAAAGTACAGCGATTAAAGATAACGTAAAATGGGGCCTTAAAATTAGTTGCTGCTTGAACTGAATAATCAATCAATGATGATGAAATGTTAAACAAAATATTTCTTAACAATGGAGGCAATATTCAGTTGACATTTCATATATACCAACAACGAATGAAATTACGACGCGATATACAAATTTTGTATTACATTTAAAGAAAATCTAGTCCTCATCGAGAGCCCCTTTGAAAACGAGTCTTACGTTATACATATGAATGTATGTGTTTCGCTTATCTCTTTTGATAACGGACATAAATATATATGTAAAACGTAAGACTCGTTTATTGTATTAGGTTAAATTTATATTAATATTATTTAGTAAAAATATATATGTGGGTTTTTGTATACATACAGAACTCCGCGTCGTGGGCGAAAAATATTTATAAACTTTCGGCCAAAATTGTATAGTGTATTAACTTCATTCTAGTCACTCTAGTTAGTCCTATTTTAAATATTGTACATTGTTTATGTAATAATAAAGATATTTATTAAATTAAATTGAAGTTTCCATGATACCGAGTTATCCAGGCTTTATTGATTGATGATTAAGCGAACTTACCTGAAGTGAAGTTCGATCCCATTACACGGAGAGCTTCGTTCGAAGATATGAGCATTGGTGCTCAATGTAGTTTCTTTCATATGCTCGCATGTGACTTATAGTTGAATATATTTCGTATCATCGTATACGGATACACACGTCACACCTGATATATCCGGTGTTGTCTGGGATCGATGACCTCTGTGGCGCTGCGGTTGTGGCTCTGCCTACCATGCGAGAGGTTTCGGGTTCGATCCCCCGCTGGGGAAAAAGAAAAATAATTCTCCAGGTTGGTTGTTTATATGTGCGTGACTTAGTGTAGGGCCAGAAGCAATGTATCTGCCTGTATGTAAATGTCTTTATGTTTATGTCTTCTATTGATGTTGTGGTTGAACCTGAGAAGGTCATGGGTGTTGCATTAAGTATCGGGGAAGGTATGGTGTTATCAGATTGGCTATTGGTTGCTTGGTACGGGGGTATATTTTGTGACTCAAGCAAATAAACACTGTCGTAGTGGATTCCTGTGAAGTTGAGGTTGATAGATTTCACTGAATCCGCTGGATTCTTTGGCCTGTATGTGGAAGATGGTGTATTTTGCAGAAAGTATTTTGCGGCTACTATTATAATCTTCTCTCCAGCCGACGTGGCGTAATTGTGCAGATTTTTAATGTAGTTTTTGAGGGTTTCTTCTATTGCTCGACGATTGCGTGCTTTATGGTCTGTCCATCGCAGTTTTCTTCTATATATTTAACTAGTTCCTTACGAATGTGAGTGTGGTGAAAATTTAGGTGACACCTTGATCTCAACTAAAGCCATGAATAAATCGCGTGCAGAACTAAAGTCCAGTCAACTACCCAAGCCTCAGCCCAGCAAGAAGCCACCGCCATCGAAGTGTTTACACCGGTTGACTCCTCTTCCGTCTCGCACGCAGCAGGGAGTTCAAAGGACCTTCGTCCTTGCTGCTAATTTGATGGAGCTTGCCATGACTTTGATTATAAATTGGCAGGGTCGCGTCTTCTGAAAAGCCCGTGGGGTACAGCGCTAGGCCGGGTTATGCCCTACGGGCTTTTCAGAATTTTGAACCGCTTAAAAAGCCAGAGCGCTACAGCTCGAGGCTGCGTTGTACCACACGGGATTTTACAGCGCTCACATTGACAGTTCATCGTCTGAATACTGACACACAGCTGAAAAAAAAACTTTTTAGGACAGCCGTTGTCGATTTGCTATCAATAGGCGCAGAATCAAAATGTATTGCTCAAT
This sequence comes from Argyresthia goedartella, assembly GCA_949825045.1. Taxonomy (NCBI): domain Eukaryota; kingdom Metazoa; phylum Arthropoda; class Insecta; order Lepidoptera; family Argyresthiidae; genus Argyresthia; species Argyresthia goedartella. The sequence continues at coordinate 13,456,520 of OX463823.1, forward strand.
ATCTACCAGCCATGATCAATATCTATCGAGTATATTCTTGATCCCGAAGCCCAATGAGATTCATATTTAACTTAAAATGTATTAAACAATAAATTGACACGTTACTTTAAAATTGAGGACTTGCGTACAGCATGAAAAATAATATCGAGAAATTCATGAGTACGCTCGATTTTAAAGATGCATTTCTACACTTTTATCAGATGATTTTCTGATAAAAGAGATTTCAATGGGAGTTAGGAATTCCACTTTATACCTTTCGGCTATATGGCGCCGTTCGTGTTCACAAAAATCTTGAAAATGGTTTTAAAACTTCTTCGCCTTAAGGATTATCCATCTACTGTTTATTTGGATGATTTTTTGCTACTTTGTCAGTCTTACTATGAATGTTTCAAGGACATCTTCGATACAAAACTACTTTAAACAGCATTAATTTTGTACTATAAATATATTCTGATGCCTCAAAAATGAGATGGGGGATCCATGTAGAGATGAGACCGCAAGTGGGCTTTGGAGTCGCAAAATGTCTATCAAACTGCCAAATATTATCACGAAGCACCACTATACCATAGATTTGATTTTTGGAAGCCAAAGCGAAAGTTCGTGTGCTCAGCTCGGTGCTCTGAAAAAGAAATAATCTAAATAATAATAATACTAACACCCCGGGGCGCGCACCTTTTTTTTCGACTTAGAATCCTCAATACGAGCATCAAGCTGTAGTTTGTGGCGTAATTTCAAGCTCTCGTGTGTGTGTCTAATATAGCTACAAGTGTGAAAGTGCAGTGCGCGAAGTGTGAATTAGATAGGCCCTGATCTATGCCCTAAATAGGACCGTAGCACCAGCCCGCTGACCAGATAAAAGCTCACGCTACACTGCTGTCACAGCCATCGTGTACGACAATAAGGCACCTAGCAGAATCAACTCAACGAGTCCTGCCTGGTTAGCCTGATTCAGATTCAGTTTTTTTTTTTTATTGAATATAAATAAATAAATAATCTTATTCAAAATCAAAATTAAACTTATTTATAACTACAAGTAATTTTTTTTATATAAAAAAAAAGACTACACCGTTTCGGAAGGTGGGCCTCGGAGTTAAGAGGAAACGGTAAGAAACTCCCCCATACCTTCTTTTTAAAAAGTGACTTTACAACAGGTACTGGTTTCGGTCTAAGGAAATTCGCCGGCGAGTGATAGACTTGATCCATCGCCCCTCGTCGAATTTCTGTGCGCTGAGATGGTATGGACCATGCAGTTTTGTCATCCAAGTTTTCCTTAATACTATAATAGGACTTTCTTATCAGTTCATTTTTAACATAGTTTTTGAACATCTCTTCAGAAAGGATCAATGATTCCTGTGGTATTTTACAGTTGAAGTGAATACAGTGCCCCATGAATTATGGCCTACTTTACTTAGTCTAAATAACGTTATAAAATAAATAGTGCTAACCTATTCATATTTATAGTGTTAATTGTATGGCTATCACCTACAATTTTCAAAAAAAGCTACGTTTTTTCTTAAATGCATGATATTCTCGTATATATATTGACAGGTAACCATAAGTATTTTAAATTCTTTGAATTTTTCTCTTAATAATTCCCTAACATCTAATTGATATATCACCCTGATTGCCCTTGTTTGTAAAATAAATATCGTATTGATATCTCCTGTTCTCCCCCAGAGCAGTATTTCATAAGACCTAATACTGTGAAAATAACTAAGAAACCAATCTGGCAGTTTCAACATCTGTAAGTTATCTGATTTGTCTAACCGCAAAAGCGGCTGAGGTAAGTCTTCGTGCGATATTAGTTATGTGAGGACCCCATTGAAGTTTCGAATCTATTGTGATTCCAAGAAAGGTTGTGTCCTCAAGGAGGTCCAATCATTCAGATCCTATTCTTAAACTCGTTTCAAGCTATCGTACATTGGGCAAACAAAATTTAATACATTAGTCTTCTTTGAGTTTAATAACAGGTTGTTCACATTGAACCAATTTAACACATGAGAGAGTATACTATTTGCGTCGTGTCCTGTTCCGATTCAGTGTCCTAACGTTATATATATATATATATATATATAAATATTATTTTTACACAGGCAAGTCTACTAGACGAAGCCTGGAGTTAACATCTCAACCAACACTTAACTGTACTCCCTAGCAACACGCCATTATCGTTGGGTATTAACTGTCCTTATTCAGCACAGTAAATGTGTTATAACATAGGGATCATTCCCCAGCAATAACCTTATCAAAAAATTGCTTAAACTGCACACACAAACTATTACATGATAGGACATAGATTTTCATTATTTTATTAATGAGAGTGAGATACAAAAAAAAAAGTTTGTCGTTTCCTGTTTTTTGCAAAATCGACGTTGTGGAATTTGAGCTAAAAATAATTTCGGTTTAGTTTTTGCACCAACGGCTGGAAAGGCGATCCGCCATCCTAACGCAAGTTTTTGTGGGCCATATTTGGGCCCCGCGACTGGTCTAAACGGATAGGCATTTCGGGTTTCGAGAAAGGTTATCCGAGCCTGTATCGAGAGAGGCATCGGTAAACCTCCAGGCCGATCAGCCTCGATTCATACGTATTAAGGAGCTCCGCGGGGAGCCACGCATATTAGATTGAGACGGATATTGAATGACCTTGCTCGCACGAGCGCTGTGGATGGCATCTTTATCTTCAACAGTCTGTTCTACTAACAGTGGCGTAAGAAAAGTTATTCACAATCTATCGAAATATTTGTCGTATAGAAAGTCTGAAGGATTGGAGTCTTTTCCTCTAAATAACATCACCAGCCTTGTTGTCAAAATGACTGGTAGGTATGTTATATAGTAAGTGCAATGTGAATTGGCTAATTTATAATTATTTAAAGCCCAACCAGGAATATAAAAAAACCTGGTCTGAGGGCGCCCAATAACTTTATATATAGCAATACTAAGTATACCCATGCAAATTGACCGCTTCGCTAATTGCCGAACTTATTTCAAAATAGAACTTATTAGAAGTTACATTTTAAATATAACTATGGAGCTTATGATATGTAGAGATAAAGCAGTGTATGTAACAGTACATAATTAGGCATTAAATACTCGTGTGTTCTTATTATGAAACACTCGTATATGAAAGCCTCTCAAATATATCAATTTTTCAAATTTCGATCTTTACAAAATAATTTATCGTCTATATTTGAAGAAATGTCCGGTGCCGAGGTTTAATTTTGCCAGTTTAAGTATTGATTATTTTCCATGTTGTTTTAATTTTGTCTTCAGCTTGCTTAATTTTCCTACTCAGGTAAAAATACTTTGCTGTATGGCACACAGATTTGAATGTCTTTGAATATTGTTTTATGTACTCTAAAAAATTTGTATCATTTGCAATGAGATGTACTACTAAATACATCTTTGTGAATATAAATCATAAAATTTGTTCCTTCTTTTATAAATAGGTACTAGTTGTAGCCCACGCATCAAATCTTGCCTTGATGCAACCTCTACATGTTTTTAATTTAAATATACCATGAAACTTTTTCTCAATCACTTTGAACAAGGGATTGCAAAGGTCATCTGGACTCCCAACAAACGGTAAGTAATAAAGTTGCTTTCCAATGCTTTCCGAGATCTGTCCCATACGGTTGGTGGTAATGGGTCTGTAATTAAACTCCTGAGAGTTTTTATTCAATTTACAAAGAAACACAACGCTTTTCCTACAATGATACGAGCTAAGTTCGTCACATATAGCCATGCTTTGAGGTTCACAGTTACAAAAAACATTGTCTAAGCAAGTTGCAGGTGAGGTTGTGATTCTTGTTGGCTGATTAAAAAGATTTTCTAGATCAAAGCACAAAAACACATTTAGTAATGTATCACTTAGCGGACACTTATCCAGTATATTAATATTAAAATCGCCACAAACAACTAGGTATTTGAGGTATTGAAAGTTTTCCTGAGAACTTCTTCCATAATGGACTCAAACACTTTAAAATCAGCTGATGGGGGTCTGTATACACAAACAAATATGTGTTGCTCCAGCTCTGCACATGATAATTCTATAGTCTGCAAAAATGTACCAAAATCTACACCTACCTTATATGAATGTAAACTATTTAAGTTATTCTGCAAGGAGTTAATGGTGTGTTCATAAATTTAACCTTCGTGGATCCTTATTGTCTTCCTACATAGACCATGAGGTCTCTTTATGCCTAGCGAACAGCTGAGTCATCTTCAAATTAAGCCTCTCAACCTATCAATTAACTTCTGCATTGCATTAATTTATTTAGTAAATTTAAATGTTTTTAATTTCAGTTTAAATAAAGTGTACAGGTAACTTTTTACTTTAATTTCTTAATACGTAGTTAGGAAAAAAAAAATGTATTTCAGTGGCGCCCGAAGAAAGTGTTGTTGCTTTACTAATTTCCTCTTTGAGAAGGAAATTGTGGTCGATGGAGCTAGTTAGTGCTTAAGTGGTTAGTTTTACATCATTTTGTGTATACTTTACACGGTTTATATCTTACCCTGTGATAATTGTGACAAAAACTGCCAGCAATAGGGAAACTTTTAATAATAATTACCTTTTTTGAATATAATATATATGTTTAACTGTGTAACGTACTACCTCTTTGACCTAATTGGCTACTGGCGGATTAGCCAGTTAAAAACTAAAACTATAAAAATTCGAAAATCGGGTCTGGAATCTCGTCTGGCAGCTGATTGTTTTTTTTGAGGCAGACATTGTTTGAGCTCTGAAACGTGAGGTTGTATCTTCTGCATCAATAATTTTTAAGTCACACCTTTGTTGCGGCGATGGGCTAGTCCCTTTAGTTCTGTAATGGAGCTGAATGTTTAGTTGCTGTAAAGTGCAGTAGTTTTTATATGAAACTTCCCTACTATTCCCTATCCATGGGTAAGCATTGGTTCGTAGTTAGTCTTTCTTATTTTCGTGTATTTTATACTCTCTATGTATTTCCCTTTTCTATACAGTGTCTATTGGACTGCGGCACTCTTAGATCCTAATTACCCTAGGGCCCTCGTCGGAAGTCTCCGTGTGGGGAGCCGTCGCCTGATAGCTGGGCGCTGTAGCGCTTTTGTATTCCTATCATTCACACTGGTCTCTTTCCAGGGTTCCACGCTGAGGAGTAATATCCTCCTGGCGCTAACGGAGTTCTGAATCGGTTCCACGCTGAGGAGTAATATCCTCCTGGCGCTAACGGAGCTCTGAATCGGTTCCACGCCGAGGAATAATATCCTTCTGGCGCTACCGCATAATCACTTGTTGACGTCTGGAGAAGTGGACCAGTCGGATTGAGTCTACCAAGGAGCTGAAATCTACAAATTCCCGGCGAGTCCCTATCCAGCGTTTCAATTATATCACCAATATTCGACTCACGACCCTGTGATTAATAAATGTATCTTGAGCCTGCCAACAATCTCTTTTGTTCAGGTTAGAGTCACACTGTTTCAATGGCGCCCGGATTAAGGGAATATTGGTGATAGAGTTTTATGTCTGGTCAGAGTAGTTAGGCCATAAGAGCGCCGTAGAACGCTAGATTTCTTTCGTAGCTTTTATATTTTGTTGTTTATTTTTGTCTGACAGGAGTATATTTGATCGTTTATCTGGGTACCTACCTCATTTCTACATTATTTATGGTCGCAGTCTGACGGCCGTTGTCATATTATAATTGTTGATAAATATTTTCCTCCAAATTCTCAGTACGAAAAATAAATTAATAAATTGTGAAGATTTTAGTAGGGAAACTTTTCGGACTATTAAATAATAAATAAGTTTAGTGTTTAACGGCCGATTTCTCGTACATTTAATCTGTTGTTGACAGTCCTTTATCAATTTCAGCTGTCAAAACAGTAGATCAATGGCTTGATTTTGTACCAGAAACCGGGCGTTAGTCGTGTACTCTGCTTACTTTCATGTAAATTTGTACAGTTTACTAGATAGTTAGTAAACATGACGTTTCCTATAAAATATCTGTCGCCGAGCGATCTGTGTCCGTCTGAGAGCACCTTCTGTCTGAAGATAGGCTGCGACAGCGTTCTGTCTTATTCAATAGTAGTTAGCGATTCCTTGTAATAAGTATTTTGACCCTTGTATTCTAAAAACCATCTATATCTACAGCTATGTAAAAGTTCTTTATTGTGTTACGTTACTCTGCAATGTCTGTTACTTTAGCTTATGGCCTCTTGAACTATAATTCTCTACTTTTTTACTCTTTGTTGTAGAATAGATATTCTACTCTATTATTATTTTCTGTACCCACTAACGGTGCAGGAAGTCTTGAACACCTGAGGGAGCTGCCCCTCATGGTGTCATTCTGCGTTACGATAGTAGCTAAGCTATCGGGGCGTTTATGTACTAAGGTTCTTATTTTAGTTCAAGGGATCTTGCTTATTTTTCAACTTCTGACAGTTAGTCTGGGTGTGCATTTGGCTATAATAATGGCACCCTGTGTGTAAGGCTGTGTTTACACGATGTTAGTGTGAACTCTTGTATGAACTTAGTATGAATTCTGATGTCTGATTGTTGGTACGAATGTGTGATGTTGGTATGTAGTTGAGCTAGACTGTTAGTTATATATTTCTCTGACATTGTAGATGGCGAGCTTTAGAGAATTTTATCTTAAGTAGTTAATTTGGTAAGTTAGTTTAGTTTAGTTAGTATCTTAGAGGATTTTATCAGGTAAAATCCTACCCAAACAAGACGGGTATGTAACGTACTACCTCTTTGACCTAATTGGCTACTGGCGGATTAGCCAGTTAAAAACTAAAACTATAAAAATTCGAAAATCGGGTCTGGAATCTCGTCTGGCAGCTGATTGTTTTTTTTGAGGCAGACATTGTTTGAGCTCTGAAACGTGAGGTTGTATCTTCTGCATCAATAATTTTTAAGTCACGCCTTTGTTGCGGCGATGGGCTAGTCCCTTTAGTTCTGTAATGGAGCTGAATGTTTAGTTGCTGTAAAGTGCAGTAGTTTTTATATGAAACTTCCCTACTATTCCCTATCCATGGGTAAGCATTGGTTCGTAGTTAGTCTTTCTTATTTTCGTGTATTTTATACTCTCTATGTATTTCCCTTTTCTATACAGTGTCTATTGGACTGCGGCACTCTTAGATCCTAATTACCCTAGGGCCCTCGTCGGAAGTCTCCGTGTGGGGAGCCGTCGCCTGATAGCTGGGCGCTGTAGCGCTTTTGTATTCCTATCATTCACACTGGTCTCTTTCCAGGGTTCCACGCTGAGGAGTAATATCCTCCTGGCGCTAACGGAGTTCTGAATCGGTTCCACGCTGAGGAGTAATATCCTCCTGGCGCTAACGGAGCTCTGAATCGGTTCCACGCCGAGGAATAATATCCTTCTGGCGCTACCGCATAATCACTTGTTGACGTCTGGAGAAGTGGACCAGTCGGATTGAGTCTACCAAGGAGCTGAAATCTACAAATTCCCGGCGAGTCCCTATCCAGCGTTTCAATTATATCACCAATATTCGACTCACGACCCTGTGATTAATAAATGTATCTTGAGCCTGCCAATAATCTCTTTTGGTCAGGTTAGAGTCTCACTGTTTCACTGTGTCAAACGTAATTTATATAACTGCTGTAATTAGTTTTGTAATTGGTCGATCACCTCGTTCCAACAAGTTCTTTTAAACATTAACATTCAACGATATCGCAACACGACTATTATGTCAGGTGGTAGGACCTTTATTCAAGGTCCGCCTGGGTCATTACTACGGTCTCACCATGTAATCCCACCAGTAAGCAGCGGTGCTTGCACTTTTGCGTCTCGGTGTGGACGGATGAGATTTCCGGTCATATAACTTTCATAAGAGGTATTCCACCTAAGGCCTTAGAGTTTTATCCCTGTATTTTATTATAACCTATTCTATAAAACCTTAAATTCCATGAGCTTTAACTTCAAAAACTTTACTAAATTAAACTTTACTAAACTAAATTAACGTCAATATATTTAACTACTCAGTGGTTCGCTTCTATAAACGAATATCACCATTTTATTTTCAAAATTAATTTGAAAACATGCTGCTGTTCGCAGTCTCCGACTCTAAAAATCACATTTATTTCTCACACATTACTTAAATAATAATAATGTTGAACTCTACATTGGAGGAAAGTCGTATTGCATTCAACTTATTAAAAAAAGATGAACTTGAGTATGAGGTAAAAGTACGACTTGGCGTCCCGCTTGCTACTGTCATGGACACTAAAGACCGTCAGGTTAGTAAACTAAAGACCGAGATACCAATTACGCGGGCGCGGATTACGAGGGCGACGTTAGTGAGTAGCTTCAAGATATCGCATCTAAAATGGAGGAGCTAAAGGATTTTTTGCAAACTCCGGTACAACAAAACACTTCTTTAAAGGTGCTTAACCATGTGCAAGCAATTGCCCATCACCTAAATCACCGTCTAACACGCCTATCGCCTTCCGAATCCGAATCCACGAGACACCTCGAATTACAAGAACAGTTGGTTAAGTTACTTTTGCGTTTAGATAATATTTTAGATAAGAAATAGAAATAGAAAGTGCATTGACACCGGACATTAACCCCGACGCCACTGCACCTACACCTACTGCAGCACCGGGCTGCACAGTCACGTGTTATGATGCAGTAAACAAATTAGGCCGGACGACCCGAATGGCCGAGTCGGCAGTGACTGAAGGGGCCCGCGTTTCGAGTCCCGGTGGGGGCAAATATTTGTTTGATGAGAACGGATGTTTGTACCCTAGTATTGGTTGTTTATCTATCTAAGTATAATATTAATTTATATAATCAGGGTATGGTCGATCCGGATCCAACTAAACCGAAAATAAAATACAAAACTAGAATGTTTTTTCCAATAACTAAATATAAAAATAACACGTATACTTCAAGGGAATAAAAACCATACCACTTCGGAGAAGACTTACAATGGTAACAATTTTAAATACCCAGTACTAACTTCTACTATTGACACTAATAAGCATACGTACCCAGCTACGACTGGCTTCCATTTATACCCACCCCAATCCCGCTGCTACTTCCCGAGAACAATATACCCCTATTTACCCAAATAATTAAACTTATCAAAACTTATTAAAAAATAATAAATTTTACCCAAATAATAAAATTTACCCAACGAACAATTTACTCCCAAATACGTTTGCCCAACTGTATGTATTACAAATATAATAATGCTATTTACTCATATAATCAAATTTACCCAACGAACAATTTTTAACCCAAATATTGTGCAGTCTTTTGAAATAGTTAATGAATAAATGATTATTATTATTAATAATTATTATTATTAATATAAGAAATCGTGTGGATATGAAAATATTCCCTAAGGTGTCTTAATGTACATAATGGAGCCTATCATTTTTTTATTAATAAATAAATCACTTACGGAGGGAATTTTCCCACAAAAAATAAAAAAGGCCCACGTAAGACCAGTTCATAAGAGGATGCTAAATTAGATGTTAACAGCAACCGACCAATATCTTTGCTGCTATCTAAGCCCAGGTGCAGTCGGGATCTAGCTGAGAGCTCAAGTCTGGCTGGCACTGTGGGACCCTTCGTCAGCTGCAGCCGTCATCCGTATTTTTAGGCTCTTGGAACCTACGATTCGTCGAACAATTGTGGTGGTCGTTTCGGGGAAAACTGCCCAATCACGAACAGACAGTGTATTGCATATTGCAGTACTAGACATGCCGGTCCAGCCAGCGGCACGCCAGACGACGTCAACCGAGACGCCGGCGGCGGTGCGGCGCGCATGCCGCGTACTCTGTGACGTGTACACAGATACCTCTATGCCACTGCCACTGAGGACACTTTTAATCCAACTTATCTGGCATATTGACCGGGAACTTGCATTATGGATTGATCTTTTAGTTGTCAAAATAAGCCTTTATGTAGATGGCTCGTTTCGCAGCTGGACAAATACAAGGTTTCTCTTGAAAAAAAAAAACGGAATTATTAATCTTGGATTAGGTTTATTCGGTGTAAACGTTTTAGTTTTTTCATCTATGAATATATCTATACTAGTCTCGCTGAGAGATATGATAATATTAGAGTCCCAGCAATTCTGATATTTAGGCAGATTAGGGCTAATCTTAAAAACACCTTTTAAAAACCTCGTGACACAATCATTAGTACACCTTGCTTTACCTAGAATAAATGAAAACGCTGATGTGATAGAATTTAAAGAACCGTAACTAGCTCTATTTTTTAATTAATTTGACAACATTTTTAGCAACATTGAAAGCGCACAAAAGTCACAGCTTATTATCATAAAAAAGGTGAACCATAATTTATATGTTGAGTTATACTGTTGTAAGGTATTCTTAGCCAAAGAGTGTATCATTCATTCATAACATATATCGTGTCACTGTCTAATTCTTGTCTCCCGAACGCTTCCCGGATAACCTCGCACACGCCAGGGTAAGACGGGGCCATAAAGGTGAGGTGTTCTGGAAGGGGAGAGTACCTACCATATTCATAACAGATGTAAAATATATATTATATATTTTATTCGGTACCGTCAGGGATTTAAATAGCGGGAACCATGGATGGCTAGGCCAGTACGGGACCACTTTTAGACCTGAAGATTCATGTTTTTTCAAACACATTTTAATAATAGTCGCAAGTCAATATGTCTATGAAAACATAATGTGTGTGAAGAAAAATATCAGTAGCATTAAAACCATTGATAGCCGCCACAATGTGCACACTAGAAATAAACATAAACTTTCTTTTCTGTTCAGACTCACAAAAGTTAATAGTTCTTTAATAGGACACTGCACACGTTTCTACAATAAAATTCCGCAAGAAATACAAAACTTAACTGAAGCTTGATAAAAAAAAATGTATAAAGCAGACTTTGTGCACAAAGGCTTTCTATAAAATTAATGTTTTTTTACAAGACACCGACATCTGGAATTATACCAGTACATTTCACCCTAAATGTATAATTAGGCACCTACTTAATCTTTTATCATGCTTGCTCGATTATGTTATGACGTTCATAAAGTCTCAATTTTTGTGCTATTATGAATAAAAATCTTCGAACTCGAACTATTATTGAGAAGGGAGGTAATGCGTGACAGAAAAAAATATTTCAATTCCAAAAAAAATAAACAGTGTCATGGGATCAATTTCGATAGCCTCGATACAAATATTAAACATTTCCTTTTTAATCCGGATGCAAAAGGTCAACAGCGGGCTGGCCGAATTCGCCCACTATTTTATGAAAACAAGAAATATGTAATTCCCACACTGTAGAGATGTTTGAGAATCATGTGATCTATGATATATGAAGCAAAAATTAAGTCCCCTTTCTTGCACCACTGCCATATTTGACTTTAATTACTTTTATCCACCTTATGAAATCTTCCTGTTACAATCAAAACTGTATTTCTACAATGCCAGATATTTCTCCCTCTCAAAACATTCTGTGTATAGCCAGCCCTTAGCTACGGCGCTGGGAAAGCTGCCGTCAAAGTAACAATAATAATGTAACAAAATAACATTTGAACTAAATCATGTTACGTTATTACGTTTATCTATCGGCGCTGAAAGCCTTAATTTCTTTAAGGCTTTCAGCGCCGATAGATAAAATAAAAGCTTGTTGTTTTTGAAGTTTCTAAATTATTCTTTTCCTTATTGAGCATAAATCCTAGTGTTTCTAATGGATTAATAACCTCTGTTTATTGCACTCACACAGGAGTCATAATCATCAACAACGTACAGGTAATCCAAACACCCAACTACTTTTGTTGTAAACTACGTAAATAAGAAAGTATAGGCTTCATTTACTTGGTACAAATGAGGGGTGCTGAGCACAGTCCGAACAGTAGACTCAAACAATTTATTATCAAAACGAAAGCGTTTTTGCGAGATATTTTCTGTGAGACGTATGGATTGGAACGAAAAAGTAGGTGTCTTGGAGGTCTATTGTTCCCATCTATAAGTTGTTTGATAGTTATTTCGCTGCGGTGCGGATATCCTCCTTTTAAAATATTGTTGATTAACGAATTGATTTAAAGGTAAAGTAATGTAATTAAAAATGTCACATGCAGTTCTTATTCACTTAGTTTATCTCTTTATAACTTGTATATCATATGTAGCTGGCTGTAATCTATGATGTTTCTGTAAAACTAAATTCTAAATTATATTTTTCTTTGACGGACGTCAGAGAAAATTCTTCATTTCTGTAATATGTTTCCTTAGTTTGATGCTATTATTATTTATCCCATATTCGGGTAAGTATTTTTGTATTTGTGTGTAGCTAGTTCTCTTCTCTCCCTATCGTCTTGGATGGCCAAGTGCTTCATCACAGCCTTCCGCCTTCTCTGCGTGGCTGCGATGATGCTGGGGACATTGCAGTAGCTCTTCTGCACTTTCTGAAGCTGTCTTTGTCCCCCAGGATCTTCCTACTGGCTCTACCACCCGAGATCTTCCTACCGGCTCTACCATCCGAAATCTATCTTCCTACCTCTGTAGATAGGAAGATGCTCTGCCGGTGCTCTGCACTTCCCTGCTACTCACACCGACAACATCTGACTTTCCTACATCCTGCCGGATTCCTGTTGAAAATCCGAAGACCAAGGGAGTGCTCTTGTGGTCAAAGTGTGACAAAACAATACCAACGAGTTCTGTATTACCACGACCCGTCTATCCTGCTCTATTTCATTAAATATCTGTTACTATCTATTTATCATTCCCTTCTATGTATCTATACCAAATAATTGAGGTTACAAGACTAAATGTATTCAAACCACTGCTTTTCGATATGAGAAAGTTAGGAGATATAAATTGATCTTGACAATCCGAAAATTAGATACGAGTTCTGTATACCCACGACCCGTCTATCCTACTTTATTTCATTCAATATCTGTTACTATCTATTATCATTCTTTTCTATGTATCTTTACCAAATAATTGAGGTTACAAGACTAAATGTATTCAAACCACTCGAAATGAGAAAGTTGATATGAATTGATATGATATATGAGAAAGGAGATATGAATTGATCTTGACAATCAGAAAATGATATAGCTGAAATCAATTGTTAAGTTTTTCAATAGAATATGAAATGTGAGTTTTTGAATAAAGTGGATTTCTACGTCCAGCAAATGTTCGGGTATTTCACTAGAACGTGACCGGGATAAAAAAAACTATTTGGGGTTTCTAAAGGAAACAAAAAAGCGAGGAAGTAGTCTTACATTTTTCCTTCGACGCATCAATAAACAAAACCAGTTGTCGCAATCACTTCACTCGCGCATAGTGGTCGTTTTTCGAAATGTGTGACGCGTATGCTTCCCGCTTTGAGCCAGTGTTCCTTTGTTCGCATCACAAACGACGCAAAATATCGCGCGTTCAGACTGCAAATAACATGAAAAGTTCGTAAACCGATATTTAGAAGCAATACACGTGGCCGACCAGAACGTGGTAAAACAAGAAATAAGTCGTCCACCAAGGATAAGCGGATAAATCGTCTGTTTTTGAAAAATGTACGCATAGATATGCGTAACAAAGATTTGCGTTCCGCTAAAGAGAAACTGAATAAATGAGGAATAAATATCGTGGTGGACTTTGGCTTAATCTTACTCGTATCCGGGTAAAGTCCTGTGCCCCTCGGCGAGGACATTAATGGGCTACATTTATCGACACTAAAAAAAGTAAACCAAAAAATGAAAAGGTCTAGTCAACTTAAATCAGTAATTAAAAATATTTGTTCGGAACTTGCCCTCTTTCTGCCTTTGTCCCTATTTAAGGTGCCCATAGTATTTGAAGAGGATTGTCCAATTTTCAGATAACCCTCTTTTTTATAACTTTGCACACATATTAATTTTTTTCTTGTTATGACTCCTTTTTGAAACATTTATACAATAAGAAGATCATTGCCCTATGTTGTACAGTCGGATAGAAAATGAAATTGAAGAAAAGTCAGGTATTACTTACTCAGATATTTATTATATCAAAAGTTATCACTTGTCCTAAGTAAACACTTAGAAGTAGGTAAAGTGTCTTTAATTGACAAAAAACTGGGCAAAACGGCATCGTTTCCTTGTAGGTACTTCAACACAACTTCGTCGTATATTCTCGGAATAGGCCTATAATCACAACATGCTGTTTTTAGTTCGCTAATAATCTTTTCTTGTTTAAACGAAGTAAAATCAGGAGCACATTAGTGTTGGCTTACCCTTGTGACGGTTCTCATAAAATAAGAGGTCCTCATATGGATCCTTGAGGGACCCCCTGCGTCAACTATTTTGTTGATAAAAACCTCATCCTACCATCACTCTTCTGTTTATTCGCGCACGGTCCAACAGGTAACTACCGAACTTCTGAACCTTAGCATTATCGAATCCATAGAAGGACATCTATAATAATAAGAGGGAAGTATTAAGACATTCGAATGCTCTGGAGAAATCTAGCAACACCAAAATTGTACTCCTTTTCTTTTCGAGCGCCGACAGCACGTCGCGCCTTCACTTTTAACAAATAATGCTGTTTTTGAGAACAATTAGAGCATTTTTACCAGAACAGATCGCTTGCTTTGTAAATTCTTCCACTTAAATGCCGTCATCTTTCAATTCCTTCATATTTATTTTTATTGTTGACAATTATTGTTTGTTTGTGTGCTACATATTAATTTTTCGTCTTAATAAACCTGTAAATGTTAATAATCATTTCATTAATAATATATCGGGATCAAAATTCAAACACCGCTGTAATAAAGCAGTTTTAATATTTATGAACCTACCCTCTGTAAAATTATCCACCTCAATTTTGGTTAACGTTTTCTCTTTTTACTTGGAGACTTTATAACAACTTCAGTATTCTCTGAACGACTTTGGGATAAAATAATTTTTATAGTCATCATAGACACATCAGTAGCCTATGAAATTGTCTTATTTACATTCAATTCTTCACCTGAAATACATACAATACAACAACGAAATACAACAACGAAAATACTATAAAAGCCTTATTAGCAATAGGAAACAATACACACCTGACGCATAGACTAATTCCAGTTTTTTTCCTTTGAAAATAATTCGCTACATTGAATAGTTTGTCTGACGTTTTATAACATAGACTCGATAATTCCATTCTAGCTTTCTACCATTCTCATGTGTAGCAGACACAAGGCTACAACCGCGTGAGCTATCGATGTCGACAGCCGACAGCTGAATGATTGATTGGTTGACCGTGTGTCAATCTTGATATTTGAAATCCTGCCATGCTGAAGATGTAAAACTGCCAGATTCAAAATACTTCAACATAATCTGCCTTTGAGGTTAAATTACTGGACCAATACTGCCAATACTGGCAAGAATGCCATATATATATATATATATATATATATATATATATATATATATATATATATATGCACGCCACATGGTTATCAAGTAGTTGAATGTGATCAATGTTGAGCAATGAAATGATGGTATTTTGTTGTACTATCCCTAGATATGGATAGTATGTAGTATGAGGCACGAAATTATAGTATAAATAATAGTATTTATACTACAATTTCATGTAACAGTTATAGTATAGTTATAGTACGAACTCCAACGCTGAAGCCGAGCGAGCCGGGCGGTTGTCGCGGGGCTGGCGCGGGAGGGGAAAGCGTTGCCTGGCAACGGCGAGTCAACGTCCGACTCACGTGTGCGACGCATTTTGAAGTAATTATTTCTTTATTTCATCACTAAATTCCGACTAGTAGCTCTTATAATATCTAAAATCTTTGAACGGGCAATAATATATTATCTGTCCAATCGTTTTTTGAACTTTTGAAATTTCCTCATTGCGTACAAGTATAAGACATATTTTTTGTTGCAGATGTCAAAAGTGTAGGGATTTTTATCTGTCAAAAAGCTATTAATAGAGTGGACAACGTACAAATTCCTTTCTCTACACACGTATCATAAACCCTCTTTACTGCGTCTAAAAACCGCACGTCAAGACCAGCATAATGTAAAACTATTTGGTAAAAACTCATTTCTTATCTGAAAATTTGTACATTATGACCATACAATTATGACATTCAAATTTCGAACGCCGACGCCCGCCTGCGTGCCACCCCTAGTTTGTGTGTGAAGTTGGTACTACAGAACAAGCTAAACAACTGCAGAGCAATGATCAATGCCACAATGCCGGTCAAACATGCGGTTCCTGAACACATTAAAGAGAGCTTATGATATGTATGTAGATAAACTAGTGTATGTAACTGTACATAATTAGGCATTTAAGCGAGGTTACTGCCCTCCATTATGTAGCAGTCACATAAACTACTATTATAGAAGCGCACAACATATTTGTAGACGAACAGAATGCCTTAAGAAAAAATAAGTCCACAGAATTAGCGATATATGTATGACCTTTTAAAACTTGCTGCCGCATATGGTCACACTGTTGACGGAGAGCACCTACTGCCCCACGTCCCGCGAACCATGGGGGGCCGAGTATACGGCAGCCCAGCTTTAATCTAGTGGCATAAAAAAAACATGACACTTTTTGCTAATCTGTGTTTAGATTATCGTTATCTACAACTGGATATGGTAACCAATATCATGTGATCCTTTTGCAATATCGAGTTTTGTGATCTCATGACATTTGCTTACATTGTTTGGGTGGGAAGAACACACAAGTCATAGAATTATATTTTTTGTAGCGAAGAGCTCGTGAATGATGCAACACACGGAAAACGAATGACGGGCGGGTTGGCGCCGCCTGGCGATAATGGCCATTTCTGCAATATCCAATACCTACACTGTTTTTATTTATGCTACTTTTTAAATTATAAGATCTAAACATCGTGTGATCAGGCAGTACCACGGAAAACATTATTTCAGAAAATTATGACAAAGCCATCCTTTAATTATGATGAAACTTCACGTACAGGTAAATTCGTTTAATCTATCTACGTGAGCTTAAAGGCCCCTTTTACGACTAGCAGTAGTAACTTAATAAAATGTTTTTGATCGCACCATAAGCTTTGATGAGAGAAACGAAGAGAGCAAATAAAAAACGAAAAACTCTTCTTTTAACATGGATGGTTTTTGCGAGATCGCTATTTCTAGTTATCGATGAAGATAAAGTAAGGACTTACTAAAAGTAAGGTAACATAGGTAGTCTTTCTTCCTCTATTACATCGGTTTCGTTAAAGTCGATTTTTATCAATTGCGGATTAAGAGGGAGCTTTTGGTAAAAATCTGTTAGTGTCGTGTTTAAAAGTCTAAGCTACGAAAGCAATGCTAAAATAAAAATAAGAGGTTATTTTAAAAAAATATACAAATTTTGTATGGTATTAGTTCAAATGTTTGCGGATTGACTACTTATAACTTCTCTAAGTTCAAGCAAAGGGCTGTGTTGTCTCACATGATGCTAAAAGGTTGAAAATATTTTTTCTAGGTAATCTTGGCCAATTAAACTTTGGGATAGATCTCTTACATATTAGATAATTCCATTATCTCATTTGACCAAGCAGCATTTTTTGTTATAAAATTTAAACTCGCAATACCAATCTTGTAGATTACAAAAGACATAAAATGAACGTCAGTCACAGTTGTACAGGCCAATAACATTTATTTGTTTACCTTTAATCTACAATATTGGTAATTCTAGTTTAATTGTAAATCTAATACTTTTGATAAATTCTATTTGATTTGCTAAATCTAATATTTCGAAATCAAGATCCTTACCGATAATAAGGTAATTGAAAATGGCGCATGAATATTTGACGTAAACAAAAAGCAATCTAACTCAACTCAGTGGAACGTTTTCCACAAACATTTGAGTTTCGTAAGGTAAGCGTATCATTCCGCCCTTATGTACAGAAAAATAAAGGTAAATTTAATAGAAGTCACTTAGGAAATATATAAAGTAGTATGCTATATTATTTTCTAATCTCGAGTCAGATTTGAAATTTCATTGTAAATATCGGTCACTTTTTCGGCTCCAATAAAGACATATACGTAAACGTTGTCCCACACTAGGATACCCTGTGTCGTGGGAACCACAAACATCGACATCACACACTTGCTATACTTTATCGATCCATCAATGTTCATCGAATGGTACGCTTACTTACTGAATGAGCAAATGTGCGTGCTTACATCACAGAGTACGGAAATTAAGTTTGCGAAACAAAAGTTCTATTTGATCAGAAAAAATTTCAAAGAAATACCTGCTAATGCAATGCAAATGCGATTGGAATTGAATCCAAGTTTGATTAATTCAGACTGTGATGGTATTGTTGAATTTTTTTTTGGTTTGCCATGTTAGAAATATGTATGTTTTCAACCGAACACTTTCACAAAACTGCTTTTAACAACCTAGGTTCTTATTCTTAGCAACCACAAACTAAAATTATGAATTAAAACGTATTGTTTCTGCAGGAATATACATTTAATTTTAGTTTTATCTACACTTAGAAAATATTAATTTAGGAGGTAAAACGGGTAGTTGGTAATTTACTTACTTAGTAACATAAATAGGATCCCTATATTTTACAATGGTCCTTGATGTAAATCTAGACAATGAAAGCCATTAAAATGTTTTACCGGAACAGTCTGGAACACTAATAAGGACTACGAGTATACTAAAGCCATTGTTGAATGAACTTGAACTGTTAATTTAGCAGATACACTCAGCCAATTCTGAAGACACTAAAACTATACTCATTCATTATGTCCTGCTGTTAAGTTGCATATAGAGAAAAAGTCAAGCCAAAAAAATGTGACTCCTAACTTATTTAGATGTTTTAGCGTATGTGGTTTACATTTAAATATCTGTTTCCTTTGTTTAAAACCACTCAGATAAGAAATGAATTTAATAAGTTTGAATAAGCCAATTTTTATGTCTTATTTTTCGCGCCAAAGATACATTTCTCGTATGATATATCCACTTTAGTTATGGCAGACAACAAACAAGCGTCAGTTATCTGAAACCGAAGTGTGTATCAATAATCATAATCAGTTTTACATTATGTAGTTTTATACCGTCTCTGTGTCCTGTCTGTGTAGGCGGAAGCCTCTTCTAAGCAAACACTAGAGCTGGTTCTCAAAGTAAATACCGACGAGACGTATAAAAATGTTTCAATAGCTATTCCCGAAGTGTGTCTGGTCTGAGTACCGCTTTAAGACAGCCACTTACGATGGGATATAAAATATATATCTAAAGAAATATATTTGACGTATTCATACAAAACAAAAGATTTCTTGAGATATATTATATCTCTTAGTAAGTAGCTGGCTTCAAGAGGTACTTAGACACACTTCGGGAACAACTTTTGAAACATTTTATGCGTCGGTATTTTCTTTAAGAAACAGCCGGCTTAACGCACTTAAATTTCTATGACAAATATATAGGAACATTACGAGTATTAACTTCCCTAATTGGTAGATATTTTAAGTACGTATATACAATACAGGGCGTCCCACGGCTATGTCACGTGGAAGGAAAGTACCCTTAATATTGTAGGTAGAGCATTTTGCTGAAAGAAGACTTTTTATATTTAATAAAGTAAACAGTATTCAAATATTTAAAAAAACGTTGTTATCTTCTAGGCTGTTATCTTTCTAATACAAACCTGATCTTTATAATTAAGCCTTTCAAATTGTATCGTAAAAATAAAGGCTTATTATTTTTCCAAATCCTGCGTGTTCGATGCCCACAATGCCCAGTATTAACTGGGCATTGTGGGCAGTTAATACTGTATTAACTGCCCATAACTGTATTAACAGTTGATTTAAAAAAATCATGAAATTCAGTTCAAATTGTTTTTAAAGCACCAAAGAGTCTTGTTTCATCAAATGCCCTAAAAATATATATATATATATTTAAGATACTACTACTCCACATGGCATAGCTGTGAGACATCTGTCATCAAATTATCAGATAGGAGATTAATTCATCGTAGTCATTTAATTAATCTTTAATCCGATTCCAAATTTGAATTTAGATACAATTTTTTTCCCTAAGTAATCGATTAGTCATTAAACGACTCTGGGTCTGAATCAGACATCTTAGCTCATTATAAATTATTATGTTGGTTTAATAATATTAAGAATAAGTAACTTAGCAATAGTTTAAGTTTCAACTTTCATTTATCTCTGAATACACAAACCTTCTTTCAAACTTTCAAGTATAAAGTCACTGAGTTTACAATTCAGATCAGCTGCTAACAGTTGATCTAAATGACTCAATTTCGTTATCTAGGAATGCCCTTGCACCCTGGTTTGAGGGCACGGTGAAGATTTCACAGCTTCTATAAGGTTTCAGTACCGCACTGTTGAGGTCTAGCAAGGGCTCGCTCCATTGGCAGGGATCGGAACAGGGACAGTTCCCGCCGCCGAATGAGGTCTCCTCGAATCGGACCTCACG
The DNA here is from genome assembly GCA_949825045.1 of Argyresthia goedartella. Taxonomy (NCBI): domain Eukaryota; kingdom Metazoa; phylum Arthropoda; class Insecta; order Lepidoptera; family Argyresthiidae; genus Argyresthia; species Argyresthia goedartella. The sequence goes on from OX463823.1 coordinate 13,476,919, forward strand.
TTTTGTTGGTACCTGTTGGCCAATAAGCAAATTATTATACCGATTCTAGCAGCATCACAATAAAACGAATTGAAAAACGCGTTCGAAAATACTTGTTGAACCAATAAGCTGATAACAGCTGTTGGATTGTTTGTTGTTGTTATTAGTTGTCATTGTGAAGCCTTCAGAATTTTGGCCATTAGTTGTCTGGTCCTGTCATCTACCATAGCTCTAGTGGTGTAAAAAAAACATGTAGTCAGATTTTAGGTTGCTATTAGAGCCATCATTCTGAACAGCTCACTGTAACAATGAACACACAACGTAATTCTGATGTACAGAGCAATTTTTCTCATCACTTACCGCTCAGCCCAAAGCCTGAATAAGTAGAAAAGATAAAGTGGCTCTAATCACATCTGTTTTGTAATGCCCTAACCTAACCCTACAACTAACGAACCTACCACACATATAAGTTAAACACTCTGTATTACTTTGACGCAAGTCTGTAACATGATGTCCTCGTCATACAACGCACATCCATCTGAGAATTTGATTTGGGGATTTACCTTCCCTGGTCCAGAGGATCTCGCTCCAGCCAGGGTAATGGGCACCTTTAGGCCGGGCGGTTATTGGGAAGCAATTTGTATTATTTATTTTGTCTTGACGAACCGTTGTACCTAAATCTGTAACTAATACATACTTCATGTATCATATACCTAATGCTAGACCTAGTTTATCTCATATATCTGTTTTCGTTGCAAGTGACCCTAATATACCCGTCAGAGGCCTATGATTGCCAGCCACACTGAGTTTAAATGGCCGTCGGTAATTAGTTTCAGGGTGGGTATCACGACGACGGGATATTGAATCAACTATATGTTGGTAATATTAAAGCGTATTTTATGCACCAACGACCGCGGTAGCTCAACCCTACTTCAAAGCTTCGAAGCAAGGTCCTGCAGCTAAGTGGTTTTGGAACAGAAATTGTGTTTCAATCCGGACCGCGGGTTATTCGTACTATTTTGTCATGTTTCAAATAACAAATTTGAATGAATCTCGCGTTTAAGTTATTCAGAGAAAAGTGCTGACACGCGTTTTATCTGTCGGCCCTAATAGGCAATCATATTTGGCAAACAAACCATCAGGAGCTGTTATGTAATATTACAGATAAGAGCATTTAATTTCAAACCTCTCTGCGGGTTGCCTCATAATATGGGATCTTGATTTGTCACACTGAAGGCAGTTGTTTTCAGTAAATCAGCCTTATTAGACTAATCAAATTCGTTAACAAAAATCAATATCTTATCAAAAGACAGCACTTGGAGCCAAATATGGTGCGTTATTTACAGTTAGTTGAATTTGGCTTTTAGGATGCAAATAGCATTCTACAGAAGAGTCCCGTCAATCATAAACAGGTATCCTAAGATAAAGAATAAATTCAAAATAATGTTCTCACAGAAAACATATTTAAGGAAACTTACAGTTTGGTGAACGGTAGCGTTGGTGGGTAGTTTACTCTTCAGTGTTCCTGGCGCCGAGATACCTGGGTGGAAAAAAGTGAAATTGTGTTATGAAATAATAATGAAGAGGTTTCGTAAATACATGTGTGAGTTACTGCTGTGGCTCCCTTATAAGATTTCACATCCAGACATCACACTCAACATTGATTTCTCCCTTATCAAGCAAAGACTATTTGAGCCATACTTATCACAGTTACAGAAAATATATTCTTACACTTATATATTTACCAAAGTTTTTATTTTAGGAGAAGCGATACTGCTAACCTACTACTGGTCACTACGCTAACCTAATTCTACGCTACGCAATATACGCCACGAAAGTATCGATGAACTACGCGCGTAACGGTATGCCGTGGTACGATGGTAACGTTACGGAAATATTACCACGCACTTCGATGCTACGAGAGTAAGCAATTCTGACAAAACTATGACTTGTTTTGATATGATTAAGACTACCTGACTTCTCAGGTAAATCCTCTGTCTGGGTTTTAACCTTTATCTGTTAGGATACGTAAACCTTACCAAATGCAGGAAGTAAAAGATATTTATTCCAAAGCGAATGAAATGCGGTATTGGACAAGATAGTCCAACAAATCTAGAAACGTGTCTCAAGCTGAACCTACTTCAACAAAAACGTTTGACAATATCAGAATTTTATATTTACAGCAGTTGTATTTTATAAACTCAATTTTGTGTTAAAAAGACAGCATTTGACTATGACGTCACATGCTAGTATTGAAATAAAAAATAGAACACAACAACTCTATCGAGGACCTGGAAATTAAAGATTTGTGGATAATATGTTGTTGCTCCTTACCACTACCCGGGGGGACGTGAAGGGCTGTAGAAACCAAGAATATCCTTAGGATGTGAGCAACTGCCTCCCTAGAACTCGTGGCCAAAATTACCGTTTTGACAGTTCCTAAAAGTATCTATATTGACTAGTCAAATACCGTATTCCTTGATATTAGAATTACATACACAAGGCTACTGAAGATTTATTACTATGAAACTGATTATTTAACTTGTTACTCCACAGCTCTTCTCCACAGATTCCGCCATTGGGTTAGTGAACTCACCCAAAAAAATGTAATGACGGATCTAAGTGATGTAACAACATCCTATGGAAATAAATGATTTTTGATTTTGATTTTTTGATTTTACTCCTGTACGTTGTTTGTATTGGGTTTTGTAATAATATCGATGATCTAAAGTAAACGAAAACCGAAGAAAAATTGCCTATTCTCAGTAGACAATTTTTGACACCACCTACACTTCTGAACCGATCCAGAATTATGGTATGTCAGTGTAAAGGAGTTTTATTGTTATTTTCTAATATATCACGCACGTTTCTTACAGTTATGTAGTTAACGCGTATTAGAGGCTAGAATCAAGCGCGGGCGCGCGGCCAACCACCAGCGGAGCGCGCGATCTGCTCCAAGGCAAGAGACCCTAGATGCAAGTTTGGGGTATGTGTTTTATATATTTCGTACATAATTTTAGAGATGTATTATTTTTTATTATGCACTATCTTCTCAAGCACAAACAAAGAAAGAAAACTCTCTTTAGAAATAAGCTCGCTTCTGAGCGTACCTTGTTTTGTAAATTCACCATTATTATTTCTGTGCAATAAATAATTTGAACGATTTTGACTGAGTATTCACGGGCTTGGCCGGTAACTAAAACGAGGTTGTCTCTGGGTCACAAGGCATCGTCACGGACGCTCTGCTAGGAGGCGTCCGTACGTAGGAAGCGACCGTACGTGCCGGTGTCGCAATTGCAACTCCAAACAGTAACGCATTAACCTATATGTTACAGGAGTTTTGCAAATTGGATCACGATTGACAAAACCACTTTAAAACAAAATTCAAACGTTTTTAATTTTAAGTAGCCCTTTCTAGTAACAAGTGGGTTTATTGTTTTATTTCTCATACCTGGCAGTTCCGGAGACGTGATGCGCATACGCAGGACCTTCCTGAGAGTCCTCGCAAAGAAGGTCTTTATGTCGAGGGCATAAGAGCCATAGACCAGCGGATCCATGCAAGAGTTGGAGACTGCCATGATGAAGAACAGGTCTTGAACGCGAGCGGAAAGGTTCTCTGCTGACTCCCTGTCTAACATGTACCTGGGAATAATGAACATTAATATTATAGACACCTGCATGTACCTACATTATACTGCCTCTCAGCACAAACTAAAATACCGTGTGTCATTAAAACCAGTACCATACCATACCATAAAAACAGTTATGTATTGTTATTTAACATGTTCCTGACAAAAAAAAACATAATTGCTGAGAGCATTTGAACTAAAATAAAATGTACATTTGTGTATTTTTTGTGTTATCATTTTTAGGGTTCCGTACCCGAAGGGTGTCAAACGTGACCCTATTACTAAGCCTCCGCTGTCCGTCCGTCTGTCTGTCTGTCACCAGGCTGTATCTCATGAACCGTGATAGTAAGACAGTTGAAAATTTCACAGATGATGTATTTCTGTTGCCACTGTAACAAGAAATACTAAAGAACTAAAAAACAGAATAAAATAAATATTTAAGGAAGCTCCTATACTATCATTCTTTCAATACCACATACAAACTTATGAATGCACCTGATTACGTGCATGGAGTGTAAAAGGAGCCGCACCAATAACTTTGTAAACAACATTTTGCTATGTAAAATCCAAAGTATTCACTCCACACCATCCCTACCATTGTACATTGGTACGGAATCCTACATGCGTGAGTTCGACTCGCACTTGACCGTTTAAATTCATATTGTACGGTAACTTCACTGCACAAAAAATTACAAAATTACGTTCTTCGGTATACAACAATATTTTGAATGGGCTTTCGCTTATAACGTCAGAATATACATGGTAATTAATTAATTAAATCAATTCGGCTATTTACCTTAAAATTAAAGCTTCCTTGTGAAAATTAACCTTAAAAATGGCAAGAAATTTCCTATGTTACACCCTGAATTGGATACATTACTATAAAAAACCGATATCCTTAAATTGTTAGCATAACAAATGTCCGGCTTAACCCAGCAGTGCGTAACAAAAATGAGGAAACGGCGATACGTGCCGATTGGTCGAAGGGCTGCTGGTATTTGGTAAGAAAATAAAGACTCCATTAAGTGACTCCCTTTAGAATATAATAGAAAAAAAGCTTGTAAAAACATTTTATCCGTAAATTGCGCAACTCGTGATGCATGTCGTAAAGCCTTGTGTCTATTGGAGATGTCTGAGATATATATTTGGATAGATAATGTTAAACATTGACTGGAAAATGAAACAGAACAGATGACATATGTGCCTAGTTGTAAACCCTGTTGTAGGCCTTTTACACCTCCAAAGATTAATTTAATTATACAACTCTTAACTGTGGGGACCATTTACATCTCCTATCATCATTGTATTATTCACTAAAGAGACTATACATCTCTGTTATTTATATTTTAATTATTTTATTATGACATTTGAGACTCTTTACATCTCTCAGAAACAATAATTAAGTACTTTTTTTTTTCTGATAATATGATACAAATAATAATACCAAATGTTCTGTAAAAAATTAAATGAAATGACATGTGAAAGTGCCCTTGTGGCCTATTTACAGAATAAACGTTTTGAGTTTTTTGAGTTTTAAAAAAATAGCGGCCGAAAATCCCATTTTTAGTGATAGAAGTACAAATTTTAAATTTTCGAATTTTTCCGGATTTATGCTAGAAATTTTATGATTATAGGTCAACGCGAAGTGCACTATAGGTTTTGATTCCCTTGCGAGTATCAAGCAAATTCAGTATTTTTCTGCATAAACGTATCTTTTTATTGAGTTCTTTACAAGCTTTTATTTAGTTTCACCTGTCCCGTTGTCTGTCTGTCTGTAATCAAATCTTGCCAGTTAAGTTTGATCCACTTTCCGGTTTCCGATTGAGCTGAAATTTTGCATGCATGTATAGATCGGATGACAATGCATTATTATTATGACATAGAGAATACTGTATAGTATTATAGTATCTGTGCATAGAGCTAATCTGATGATGGAGCTGGAAGGTGGCCATAGGAACTCCGTCATTAAACGACGCAACCTCATCGAGTTTTGGCTCGTTTAATTTGTCTTGACGAGTTCTTTGACACTAGATGGTAACTAGGGTCTGATGATGGAGCTGGAAGATGGCCCATAGGAACTCCATAATTAAACGACGCAACCCCATCGAGTTTGGGCTTGTTTAATTTGTCTTGACGAGTACTTTGATACTAGATGGTAACCAGGGTCTGATGATGGAGCTGGAAGGTGGCCCATAGGAACTCCATAATTAAACGAAGCAACCCCATCGGGCTAGTTTAATTTGTTTTGACGAGTTCTTTGATACTAGATGTCCGACCCCAAAGCCGAGTTAAGTCTTTAGCAGGTCTTCAAATCGAAGAACTTGACTGCTCGAAATTGACTTCGAAGAAACCTTGTAATGTTGATGCATTAAAAGAAATGGATAGAATGAGAAACGTTACAAATAAATAACTGGTGATTACATAACAAATTTAAACATTATTTTACCTAACTACAAATATGTAAAAAAAAACATATAAATAAATAAAATACATAAACTTTAAGTGCTCAAAGCAGCAAATATTATGTGAATGTACTACGGACTACATAACGTAAACACGCTACTACTTGCTACGAATTACGTCGTAGTAAATCTCGATTTAAAAATACTAAAAAGTTAAAAATAAAAATAAAGAAAAAATAACGTTTTTAAAACAAGCTTTTATTTAAAGTTGAAAATAAATTAACTCCAATTTGATGGTATGATTAAGAACATTTAGCACCTTCTTTTTCTCCCGCTATCACAATGTAACACGCTTTTATTTATAAAATTGGGACTGTGTTAAAAACGGGAACATTAACATTTAACAATTAAAGTGTAAAAGTTTTAATGTTAAAAATATATAATTATGTACGGTATGTAATTATTTTGTCGTAGACGAAGAAGACGTTAAAGGTTACAATGAACTTATAAAGTGATATATTTGTTATTGGAGTTAATTTATTTTAAACTTTTTAGTTAATTTTTAAAAAAAGCTTGTTTTTAAAAAAGTTTATTTTTTTATTTTTATTAGAAGTTTAATCTTTTCACGACCTAACGTAAACACAGGTTTGAATAATTGATATTCCAACTTGATACCATCACGCGTTCCTGAGAAAAGGGTTTTGGCAGGGAGACCGATGCACAACATAGTGATAAGGGTTCCTGTTTCCCTTTAAAGGTTAGGAACACTTAAATACATTAATTCATAATAACCCTTAGGAGATCTACTAAAAACTGACAAAGCGGTGACTATGACTGACCTAGTCATCGACGACCCGATTAGCCGAGTTGGCAGTGACCCTGCCTACGAAGCCAAGGGTCCCGGGTTCGAGTCCCGGTGGGGGCAAATATTTGTTTGATGAGAACGGATGTTTGTACCGTAGTCATGGTTGTTTATCTATCTAAGTATAATATTTATCTTTAGTAAGTATGTGTATCATTGTCTAGTACCCAAGATTCAGGGAATCCTAGTTTGGGGCTAGACCAATGTGTGTAAATAGTGTCCAAGGTATTATTATTATAAAAAAGTGGCCAAAACCAGAACTAACGTCCAGTATAAAATATCAATCTCATCCCATCGTCACCGGACCAATTAAGAGTGCGTTTGAGATCGGTGAAAAATTACTCCGAGTGCTGCGAAAATTTCTCCAGAGTTCGGAAACAACCCGAGTGGCACCGAGGGTAAACGAACTGTTACCCGACAGCTTGACGAACGGCTATAAAATAATTTCCGCACTGAAGTGCGATTGCTCTCCCTGGTTCAGCATCGTTAAAAATTATCTGACAGATGTCAAACTGTGCTTGGCGGGTATGAAAAATTGATTGATCGGGTTGGTGTGACATTGACAACTTATTCCGTTTGGAAAGACGATTCTCGCGCTATCGTTCGATAACCGTATTAGCTCTTTCTGTCATTATCTCCATCTCTTTTCCTTATCCGAGTGTATTTACACTCGGTTTCCGAACGCACCTTAAATGTGTGGCCTATATATTACAATTACTGCCCTGCCCGTGGCGCGGCATTGCAACGTCTTTTTGGTATTCATGCCATTAACACAATAACCATCGCGAGTAATATGAACGCAATTCTTTGCCTGATAATAATATATACATAAATGTATATTCTTCATTCTCTTAGATACTGCCGCGCCGCCTTGGAATGTGCCGCCTCTTATCAAAGGATATATAACCTTGTACATATAAGTGTAATATCTACATTTTCGTGCGGGTTTACGACACTGACTAAGCGAATGGTCGCTTCTTCACCAAACCGGCTCAGCACAGACCCGGCCCGACACGACAATATAATCAATTTTCCTGGTCAATGCATGTTAATGTGGTCAGCAGGCGAGTTTACGCAACCTTTCACTCTCTCAGGAGACTTCAGAACTTTCTTCTTCGCCAGACCAAAATAACTCTCGCTCAGGCTCCTCTTCTCCCCCTAATTGATTACGCTGATGTTTGCTGGGTCAGCGCAAATGTAGAACAACTGAACAAACTCGAATGACTTCAAAATCTCGGGATTCGGTTCATCTTCGGACTGCGTAAGTATGACCTCGTATCTCAGCATCGCAGGGAGCTGAGGTGGCTACCGATTTGGCTTCGACGGGAATCTCATATCCTGTGTTTCCTTTATAATATTTTGTGGAACCCTCGTTACCCTAACTTTCTCCGTAATCGCTTCGAATTTAATTCTTCAAGCAGGCCTCGGATAACTCATGATAACTCATATGGCGTCTATACTCAAAGCTCCAGATCGCTCCATCGCAGCCTAAGAGAACGGGTTCAGAATCCGAGCCATACGACTGTGAAATGAGCTTCCCTGCAGTCCATAATAATAATAATAATAATACCTTGGACACTATTTACATACATTGATCTAGTCCCAAACTAGGATTCCCGGTATCTTGGGATAAACAACCATGACTAGGGTTCAAACATCCGTTCTCGTCAAACAAATATTTTCCCCCACCGGGACTCGAACCCGGGACCCTTGGCTTCGTAGGCCGTCACTGCCGACTCGGCCATTCGGTCGCCATCTCTATATATATTCAAAAACTGGCTAAATAAGCCTATCTCTCCCTTTCTTACATATATACATATCGGTATGTTTTAGTATATTATACGGTTTATATACACAGTCAGGTCATAAGTTCTGTCACACAATAAAAACTTTTGAATTTAGAACGCTGGCCACAAAAAAGTTTATTGAATTCGAATTTCGAATTTTTCATGAAAATAAAAATGTGTACTTTTTTAAATTTTCCTCATTTTTAAATATGGAGTGGACACTTAAAGAAGACCGTGTCGCAGCTATTGCGTTGCATCGTTGCGGTTACGCGCCAATTCAGATTTTCGACTTACTGAAAAATTTGAATATAACCAAAAGATTCGTTTATCGTACCATAAAACGATACAATGAAGACTCTAGTGTAGATGACAGGTCAAGAAGTGGTCGCCCTCGCTCTGTTAGGACTCCAGCAGTGATAAAAGCTGTGAAGGCGCGAATTCAAAGAAATCCCATACGTAAGCAGAAACTGTTGGCCCTTCAGATGGAGTTAAGCAGGACCACGGTGAAAAGGGTGTTAAATGAAGACTTAGGGCTTATGGCATATCGAAGAAAAATAGGACATCGTTTGGACGCTCGTTTGATGGACCTGAGACTGAAGAGATGCCGCGCTTTGTTGAAGCAAAGTAGGTACGCGGGAAAAAAGCATCGGGAAATTCTTTTTTCGGATGAAAAAATTTTCACCGTGGAAGAGAGCTACAACAAACAAAATGAAAAGGTGTATGCACACAGCAGTAAAGAAGCGAGCAACCGTATTCCGCGTGTCCAACGAGGTCATTTTCCATCCTCGCTCATGGTTTGGTTGGGAGTCTCTTATTGGGGCTTAACTGAGGTACATTTTTGTGAGAAAGGCGTAAAAAAAAATGCAGTTGTGTATCAAAATACAGTCCTCAAGAACCTTGTGGAACCTGTTTCTCATACCATGTTTAATAACAGGCACTGGGTATTCCAACAAGATTTTGCGCCAGCTCATAGAGCGAAAAGCACACAAGACTGGCTGGCGGCGCGTGAAATCGACTTCATCCGGCACGAAGACTGGCCCTCCTCCAGTCCAGATTTGAGTCCGTTAGATTACAAGATATGGCAACACTTGGAGTAAAAGGCCTGCTCAAAGCCTCATCCTGATTTGGAGTCACTCAAGGCATCCTTGATTAAGGCAGCCGCCGATATTGACATGGACCTCGTTCGTGCTGCGATAGACGACTGGCCGCGCAGAATAAAGGCCTGTATTCAAAATCGCGGGGGTCATTTTGAATAAACTTTATTACCATAAGAATCTATGTTTTAATAAGTTCATTTTGCTATATAAATGTTTACATAAATAATAAACATGTCTAAATTATTTCATATTTCACATGTGACAGAACTTATGACCTGACTATGTATATTGTTACGTTGTATTTAAATAATTGTGTATGCGATCTATTTTTAGCAATCAGTATAATATTGTTTGTAGTATGTATTACTCGTAGTAATTATAGAGTTTTAAGTGTACGCGCAGGTCTTCCCCCGTTCAACCATCACCTTTCCTACCCATCATGGTTTGCTGGAAGAAATCTATTTTAAGAGATAAGCTCGCCTTTTTTTTACGTGTTTTTTTCTATTATAAGTTATCTGTGTGTTGTCTGTTTTGTGAATTAAAATAAAGAAATTACGAAATCACGAAATTTTGCACATTCATAAAACTGTCGGGACGACACTAGTGGGAGGGGCCGGCCGGGCCGGGCCGGGCCGGGCCGGGCCGGGCCGGGCCGGGCCGGGCTGGTTCAGTCAGGAAGCATGCTGTACAATTTCATACAATTAAGCGTCCACTGATGTCGGTGTCGGGCCGGGCCGGGGCCGGGCCGGGGCCGGGCCGGGGCCGGGCCGGCGCGTTGCAAAAGCGTCCAAAAGAGTTCATAAAAACATTTAAAAAATAAGATCCGCTACCCATAGAGAGAGAAAAAGACTGCCGCAAAAAGAGTTTCGTTCATCTGAGTCCGCTACCAACGCCATCATTTCATAAAGGCTGAACTACCGATACAAAAGAATTTTTAGATTTTTCGGCTATATGCATTTGTGCTAATCTTTTGAAGTAAAACTTCTTTACCCACGCTTGACTTGGGGAGTAAGCTGGTGAATGCGTGACGAGGCGTTACGAAAAGTGTGATCAGGCGAGGCGAACGAGAGGTGAGAAAAGGTGCGCGCGCACATTTTCTTTCTCTCTTCCTCTCATAGCCAGACACAGTGCAGGAGATGTATTTTTGAAGCATTAGAGCTAAAAAAGTTTTACTTCAGTTATGTGGTCTAAAGAACACTCTTTTTTTTACTTAAACCTCCTCCGGAATAAACCGGTCAGGCGATTTTCGAGTTTTAGCGAGAATAATGCATAAATACATACATTGCTTCTTGCCCCACACTAGGATACCCTGTGTCGTGGGAACCACAAAAAGCACACAAGAAGATAGAAGATATTCTACCTTAACTTACCACAAAGTCATGGTGGCATAAGGTAGCCAGCAGCAGGCGAATACCGTTACTATTGTAACCGTCATACGCAGCGTCCTTCGTCTTGCTCGCGCCAAGGGCCGCTCGTCCGACCTCCTCAACTGAATGCGGCTATTGTCCGATGAGCTGCATTTATCTGGAAAATAGGGGTAAACTTTAAATATTTCAAACCAATACGTTGTTTGATTCCTGTGATTTATTTATTGACTTAAATAGACCTTAAATTGTTGAAACGTGAGAGATTTCTTTCCATTAGACAACAAATGGAGTCGCGAGAGGGCGCTGCTACGTAAACATCGCAAAAATTATCGCAGCATAATAGTAAAAATCAGTGGACAATTACTTAAAAGTGATAATTATTATAATAATATAATAAAATTATGATAATAAATTAAAACAAATGTTATATATACAATTAACAATTAATGCTATTATAAAATCATTGTCAAAATTTAAATTCAAAATAAATTCATTTCTGGGATCATTTTTCATGACTGATATTTTCCACTGGCTTTTAGTCAATATTATACTTAATTATAAATTAACAAACTTTGTTTCCTTCTCTTCTATTGCAATGCCTTTTTACAAGGTCCAAAAATAACACATATATCCTTATAACATCCTATACAACATCAATTTTATCGAATGCAATAAATATATTGTGGTTTTTCTCATAAACTACGTGAATCTTGCTGTTGATTGGAGTTGGTGGCACCAAATTGGTGCCTATGGTATATCAAAATACTTATACAATACGGTCATATATATAATACCGTATAATTATGAATACCGTTGGTCTGATCTTATAATATTGTGAGATTTATGTCGCGAGATTTTAAACTGTCGATTGATGGTGAACTGTACCGTACTGCTTAGAACATAACTTAGTCATATTCGATAGTGTATTTATCCATAGCAAACCATACAATTTTGAACTGTACGATATTGCCTACAATGAATTCATTTTCGTTAGTTTGTTATATATCGATGTCAAACCCTTAAATTGTGAAGTGGTTTACACTTGAATAGCACACTAAATAGCAGGTTGGAGTGATGGGTAGGGTAGGTGAGGGCTAAAAGGGGGGAAGCGAAGCGAAGCACTCTTTAACCTTCGTGTTAAGTTTAAATGAAAGAGCAAAATAAACATACATTTTGAGCCCTATCGTTTTTGTGCACTATTTGATGATTTAATATGGATAGATATGAACTATCAAAAATGTGTGTTATGACAATATCATGCTACATTATGTTATGTATGTAATTTTCTAAAGTTTTTTTACGCAATATGTATTGAATAACTTGTTAAAAATTGGCGCCACTGTGCCGCTGTCACCCTCTATATAAAAAAGAATAAACCTACGCATGTTTATTTTGCTTTTGATATTTTTTCAGTTTCACATACAAAATATAATATCGAGTTATTATCAAGTGTATATGTTACGAAAAAGTATAGCAACTAGCAAAACTTCGCTGAAAATATCAGTGAAAACATAATGATCAAATCGAGTTTAGTAATTCACCAGCTAATGGATCTTTGCATGCGATTTGGAACTATCGTGTGCATGAAAACTTAGGGTTAATCCGAATACGGATCGCACATGCATACATTGCACATACATTGTTTCTGGCCCCACACTGGAATATTCTGAAGTTCTGTCCGGCAAGTTTGAAACTTAAATAAAAGTTAATAGTTTCTAAATCTCAATAATAGTATGGTTAAAGAAAGCCACGCTATAAATAGCGTGCAAGAAATATATATCACAACTCATGGATTTCTTTCTAGTATTTTGCAATCAGAACTTTAGGATCAATCACATAAGTATTTAACAGCCAGGTATAGCAAATAATTAATTTATTTATTTATCCACCTGCACCATCTTTACAGATAATATACGATGGTTAGTATCTAAATAATACACAGACGCCAGTGCAAATAAAGCGCCACTTAAATATGGCATGCTCGAGCGAGAAACAATGACAGCATGCCTGAGTATCCGTCAAACGTTATCTCGTCGTTATGTATACGGCAAACCTTATCATTGCCAAGTTACTTCCACTAGTTAAGTGAGCTATCCCTAGGCAGCCGTTTCTAAGAACTGACGATGATATCGCATCGTCATTATCCCACAGGTAGAGCGGATAATCGGAGCTTCGGCTCCAAAATCGAAAGGACTCACACCTAGTTTAAAATAAAATTTTGACTCTATTATCTTCGACCACCGAAGACGACCCGAATGGCCGAGTCGGCAGTGCCCTGCCTACGAAGCCAAGGGTCCCGGGCTCGAGTCCCGGTGGGGGCAAATATTTGTTTGATGAGAACGGATGTTTGTACCCCAGTCATGGTTGTTTATCTATCTAAATATAATATTTGTCTATATAAGTACGTGTATCGTTGTCTAGTACCCAAGATACAGGGAATCCTAGATTGGGGCTAGATCAATGTGTGTAAATAGTGTCCAAGGTATTATTATTATTATATCTTTGAGATTTGGGCCTTAAATTAAGTAAACTCCATAATTGTGTAACTAGAGATATTATTTATTTATTTATTTAGGTACATCAACAGCACACATATACAAAATTAAACAATATAAATATGGCGGTATTGTGCTTATATGAGTGCCTATTATAGATGAGCACAGCATTGTCTATTGTTATACTAAAATTTAATTTTGTAATTTAACTTAGAATGTAAGTATAGTAATAAATAACAGGTAATTAGAATTTGGAATTTAAGTAGGTAGCTATATAATAATATTTATGAATAATATTTATGAATGATATTTATGAATAATATTTATGAATAATATTTATGAATAATATTTATGAATAATATTTATGAATAATATTTATGAATAATATTTATGAGTAATATTTATGAATAATATTTATGAACTATAAGAATAATTTTAGGTTCAAGTTGGTTTGCTCCTTCAGGATTTTATTCCTGAAGACAGGTAAGCGATCATGAAATATGTCTATGTCGATTTCACTACAGGTGTTGTTATATATGTCGCACATTCTGGGTATCGGCGAGTGCTTGTAAATATTTGTCCTACATAGAAGTGTATGGAGGTCGTTGGAGATACGTTTGCGTGGGTAGTTGTAGGGGACTGTCAGTCCAATCTGGCTCAGGATGTTGCTGACTTTATTGAAATTGTGTTAAAGTAGGACTTCTATGTTTGTGTTTATTTTTATGTATATTTTATAAAAGCCAAATCGAAGGCTTTTATACTTAACGGCCGTGCGAATTTTTCAATTCTATCGAAAACCAAAGCTATAAAATATTTACGAACTCCGTGTTCCAGAAAAATATGAACAAAGTGAAAAAGTTGTGCATTGAAGTTTATACGCAACCGCAAAGCTGTATCATAAACTTTGTCGGCGAAATATCATTATATAATTCAAGAAATAAGATCGAAAAAACAAGTTATCCGGCCAAGTTGCGGATGAAGCTGTGAAGACACCTTAATGTTATATCTGTGCATTTCATGAAATATCCAACCATGTATTGATCATTTAATGAAATGGCCAATCATTTCATGATTTAGTCAATGATTTCATGAAATTATCAGAAAGGGTTGAACTACACGAAATCCTGTCTTATTAAGAGATTTTGCACTCAGTACTACGTGGTGTTTTTTGTGTTATACATGTCTAACTAACACGAAGACGATTCGGGGGCTTCGCTGCGCTGGCCCCCTTTAGTCTACACCTAAGCTGCCGCACTGTATTGCCCTAAAACATTTATTCGTTCAATGAAAGTTCTAATTCAACCATGGTTGGCTATTTTATGATATAGTAAATTTTACGATATACGACGTATCCAACACATCAGGTCCTGCACGTCGAGCCTGCGTAGAAGATTTGCATCCTACTATAAAGAATAAAATTTAACTATGTTCCTGTAAGTGCCAAACTTTTATAGGTATTTTTTTCCTTACCTATATTATATCGTAAGCTCCATTGCCATCTGCCCTGCCACACATAAAAACAATGTCGGCATATTCTTCATTAGAAAAACTAGCCATAATGGGATGCTTTCGACCCAGAGCCCAGAACACATTGAAAAAAATCCAAGACGTAAATAAACAATGTGTGAAATTATCTCAGTCAAATAGCAATTGACATTTTAGCAATAAAAGAAGATCGCGAAAAATAATAATAAAATAAAGAGGTTTAATTCATTTCAATCCAATTAATTTCAATTTCGTAGGATGTAGGAGATGCATTAGGCGGTGAGAAGCTATCTTGACGACTTTTTTCCCAATTGCTGGATCGGCAGAGACGGGCCTATTCCTTGGCCTGCTCGTTCACCAGACCTGACCCCAATGGACTATTTTGTGTGGGGCAGAGCCAAAGAACTGGTATATTCCAACGTAGCCATCAACACAAAGAAGAGTTGATTTCAAAAATAAGGATGGCTTTCGACACCATGAAAGATGAAATGATGCTCAAAATCACGACCACAGAAGTCCGAATATGGGATCGTGTCTGTGTGAGGAACCAAGGATCTCATTTCGAGCATGGATAGCATATAATTAATTAATTAAAAAGACTGTCTAAAAAGTTTATTTTTCTCCCTCAAACTGGTTAGTAGGTCACAATGTGTGAGGTATCTTTGTCAATAATACCTTAAATGAAAGATCATTAACTAAGAATGTTTTATAAAGATTTGCACATAAAAAGCTTTCACTTGTTTTTGTTAAATTAGGTCCGAAAAACTTACTTTATTGATGATTGAAAGCCGTGCTCTTCAATGGTCTGTAAAAACCAAGTCTGACGGAGCAGATGCACAGATTTATTAGAATGCTTATTAAGTGATTTATTAGAATCAATCAATCAGAAATGAATTAAATAATAATTTAGTTTCGCAATGATAATCACTTAACTGTGAAAATCTGGAAATTCTCTTCAAAAACCCTAAATCATTAATTAAAATTTTACGGTAAGACTTCGCACTATATTTGTTTGGCTCAAATGGTTCTAAATGGTCTGTACTAGCTTCGGTTTAAGTCTTTGCAGCAATGTACCGGACACCCTATATGTCAACATAATTTACCAGAAGTTAAATTACTGGACTAACGGCCGGTTTCCTGGGCGCTGGTTAAGTTAACAAATTGGTTAAACTGATTTCAGCCAATCACGTGCCGCTATTTTGAATATTAGCAGCACCTGATTGGCTCAAATCAGTTTAATCAAGTTGTTAACTTAATCAGCGCCCAGGAAACCGGCCGTAAGACTGCCAAAAAGGCAGGAAACTACCACATATGGTCACACTGGTGGCACACAAGGGAGGGATGAGTTTACGTTGGTCAAGCTATAACAAAACTACAGAAGAAGGTATCCTCATGTTCTCAAGGGAGAAATTCAGTCGCCGATTAATGCAATGCTTCATTAAGAAATATTCAACCATTAAACAGTCCTTATATAAAAGACAAATTAAAATGGTTGTGTAATAATGGAGAAATAATACTTACGAAGTCGCAGTGAAGAGTTCGTTCTTTATTAACCATACAAGATTACCTAACCTTCTAAAATTATGTTGTGACATAATTATGTCACAACATCGTAAAATAACATCTTCAACATAACAAAATATACAGGGCTGTTCCAATATTATAATTTCTACCGAGGCTATCATATTTTATTTATGAACTTTTACCAATTGAATTATACAGTGAATGAAATGCCTGTTTTAAAGTAACGGTTACATTACACAGAGCAATTAAACCTGTTTCATAATTTAATTTTATCTAATTAACACATCAAATTTTGTCTACTTTAAGTTGGTATCTAGTGTCACGTTTGATTTATAAAACAAAAAAAAATAAGTTTAATTTAATGTCTACTCATATCATGTTATAGTGAATACACTTTTTAGAAAAAAATATTAAATTGAAATCAAATCAAAATATAAATATAAATTTTGAAATCACTATGGTATTATCTTTATGGTATCGTTATGGTATGGTACAATTCCCTAGAGAAAACTCTGTTTTACCTATACATTTACACTTTGGTTTTTAAGCCATAATGAGCATTCTGTAGCTTCCAGTTTATCACTCTGATTACTATCACAATAAACTCTGGGGACTGAGACCTGTCGTAACATTTGGGTGATCAATCCATTTGCTAAACAAAACTCCTCAACCTTGGTGTCCTATGTCTTTTATTCTAACCCTTTTTAACCTGGAGGTTTCTAGTCGCCTCTTTGCCTCCAGCATCTAAAACATTGAGGTGACGGAATTCAAATTGAGTTCTATATTTCCCTGTACCTTATACATGTGTTAGTTTAAGATTTGACATTCTCCAAATGTTACCTATGTGTTTCTTATGGAAATAAACTTTTTTTGAATTTTGAATTTTATACTAATGCCATACTACGCCACGAAGTCATCTGCTCCTGGCTACAATAAAGGTAAGCCTTCCACCGAGGACATGGCAGTTCACACTATGGGCAAGGACATTAACTTGGGCTGTATTTCTACACCTTTATCGACATACATACATGGACATGGTCACCCATGTTATTGGCATATCAGGTCACCTATTCTCGTGCATGTGTACTGAGCTAGAATCGCTATTGTTTTAAGACATAGCCTCCAAACGTCTTTCTTGATAATAAGGATTGGCGCTATTTTCTGTTCCTATCTTTTATTAATGTAACGTAAAGTATACCTTTCTTTACATATATACATTTTAAAAGTTTTCAAACTTTTATTTTAAATTGTCGAGAGATCGTAGGTATTAATTAGCGCTTTCCTTAGTTATTCTTCCGCAGTCATTCAACTTGGAATGCACCTTATTAGTAATACCTAACTCGTATGCTTCACTTGTATTTGAAATGATTGTGAATTGACAATTAATTATTCAGGCAGAATTAGAGACATAGATATATTTTTTACAAATCCTTTAAGAAAAAAAAAAACTATGCCTCTTGTTCTGCCTGAATAAATTAATTTAAATCACGATGCCAACATTTTTCCGAAGAAGGTCACTCGTCGCGTGGATGGTGACGACGGCAGCGGGGCGGATGTGACGCGGGCCGACCGCTGGGCCTCGTCACTCGCTCAAGGTCATGTGTTATTTACGTAGGTAAATAACACATGGTACGCGAGTGAGTAGTCACTCGCGTACTCCCAGGGGAACACAATAGCACCGGGTTACCGGCCGCTTGCCCGAGCGCATCATTTACGGAAGAGGGTACAATTTGTTAAATTCTATTGAATTTCCTCTATTTTGCCCTTATTTTGCATTTCATCTTACAAAAAATATTTACAAGATGCAGACTATTTTCAACACTTGAATTTAATAACAGAGAATTTAGGTCAGGACAAAAAGCAATTGAACATTTTATTAAATTCAAACATATTTGACCGGCAATAAAAAATATTAAATAACTTTAGATCTTTTATTTCACTTTGTCATCTTTGTGCAACCCTAGCTCGTACGCTTAAGGGCTGAACATAGGCCAATGGCATTGAGAATTAGAGAAAGAAAACAAATACCCGTCGCATCGCGTCGAAGCAGACTGACGCATGCTCCCGCGCAGAGCCCCGCGGGGCAGCCCGAGCTCCGAGACCGAGAAAATTATAGAAAATATTATTAAACTCCTGTAATAATAACATTAAAAATAAAATAAAACAACCAATACTTTTACCTTTTTTTTTACCTATTTTTGCGTGTAAGTTTCATATGGGAAACTGATTTCGTCTTCGAGCGCTTGTTCATTTAGTTGAATAATAATGCATTGCGAAATTATTTTTTTTGTATTAAATATAACAGATATCCGATAATTTTAAAAGTCCATTCTTATCTCTACTAGACCTTTTATAACATATATTTCTCCTACATTTTTATGTTGTCTAGTTTAGCCTAGAATTGAAGCTAAAGATGCATTTCTGGCCATATTTAATCCCTTAACGATGTAAACAGACGAACTTTGCACGCTTTGTATAGCGTTCTCCCCTCTCGGTGTGCGTGCAATAGACATATTTTTGCTTGCAGTTTACTCCAAGTATTATATAAAAAATATTTTATAATAATACTTGGCTATTATAGTGTAGGTATTTTCACTTTTGTAGGACTGTGATGATACGAAGTAATTATTATCTTATCTGTGACTGCACGATAATGCACGATGTGGTCAATCGTCTTGAGTTGGAATGGGATAGCCCTGGATACCTCTTCTGGCCGGGATACCCTGGACTCACTCGTACATGTTTGTTGTTTCACCATTACGTCGACTTGTTGGACTGAACGACGGCGAGTCCCTCTGCGCAGGTCGTTTAAGGGGGGCAGTTAGAGCGAAGAATCTCGTCGTCCCTCAACCGATGATGATTGATGCCACGTTCTATATTTTATTTTTCCTTTTAATCTTCTGGTGATGCCCTTCTGGTGGTCATGAGGTGTAGTATTGTGCAATTGTTCGATTCCAAATCGATTCGATCGATGGTTTCTGAACGGCCATATTGAATTTGACGTTGCTGCCAACCAGGCAGTTTGACAACTGAGAGACGAAAGCCCTCGCAATGTAAACGCGTTTTGGTTAGGGTATTGAAATTAAATCGCAGGCCATCTGGAATGTATTCGGGTTTCCTTCAGGATTGGTAATATAGCTGAGTGTGTTAGTGTTTCCCGAACCAGATAAAGTTCGCATTTTCGTGGCCGATTGTTCTTTACCACGTGACATAACCTGTGTTGGAACACTGTGCTCATGAAGCTGGCCCGCCAGTCGTACCTGGTTGGCTGAAGAACCTGTCTACCAAGAAGAGCCTAGGGTGCACCCGGGCCTTGCAGAGAGAGACAGGAGGTTGACGGGACCGAAGCACAGACCAGGTTAGATCGACCCCAATTACTTCAGCTCGGTGAATCGCCGACGTTCACACTTCTTGGCAACTGATCGTTACGCTACCTCGTAGCTGATGGGCCCCTACGAGGTCATTAGGTGCTGAGAAGCCTGAACATTTTGGTAGCTAGAGCGTGGCTTCCTGAGATTTGCAGCCGTCAAGGGCTCCAGGAAGGCACGATTTGGAACTATCAATCTGTAGGTATAGGCGGTTATTAGGTAACTTGGTTGTGTTCCTATATCCACATAGATTGGTAGTATTGTAAGCTATAGGTCTATTGCGGGTAGTAGATAGACAGATATTGAATTGAAAATTGCATTGAATTACCAGTTAGTCAATCTATTAGTGGTCTAGTAATGCTATTGAATGAATGTTTTGGTTAACATAGGTAGTTACATCTATTGATAGCAGGCTATTACATTGTTTTCAGTTTATAGCAATTTATAACTTGAACTAATATTGACTATCTGTGTGTGTTATAATGATAAAGGGAAACTAAATTGTATTTACAGAATTTATATAGATATAAAACTCGGTTCCTATTGTTTAAGGAAAACAACATTGTTTAAGTTGTGGTTTAGGGTTCCCTCGTTTGGGTTGTAGACTGGAGGGTCCAATAAAATTGAGTTACTGCAAATTGTGAGTAAGAATCGTTCCGATCATGTCGTTATCTGAAATCCAGAAGGGTGTTTCTAAGGAGCTCAGATGGTTTTCCTCCGCACACGGTCTGATAGACCGTTTAGATAGGCATGATGTGGTATTGGAGCGGTCTATGGACGTTAAGGAACGTTACAATAGGGTGCTCGAATTGTCCGCGCAGGCGGAATCAGTTGATGGTTGCGCACCTGACAGGCTGTCACGGTTGATAGGGGATGTCGACCAATGTATGGAGATGGCAGCTGCTATCACGCAGAAGGCTGCGGACATACGTAGACAGCGCGAGTCCAGCCATGGTGGTGACATTGAAGCACCTCTGCCGCTTCAGGGTTCGGGGTCCAGGTTACCTGCCATAACTATGCCTACTTTTGACGGAGTGTCCGGTGAATGGATGAGCTTCATCAATCTGTTCGACAGTTTGGTGCACATGCGATCGGACATTACCAAGTCTGTCAAGATGGCTCAGCTGGTGGCAGCATTGAGGGGTGAGCCTAGGAAGCTGGTCGCTCATTTGACAGTTACGGAGGGTAACTATGAAACGGCCAGGCAATTGTTGGTCAGACGTTACCATAACAAACGGAGGTTGGCCGATGCCCAACTGAACCGTTTGTTTAGTATCCCGGTTGTGAACAAGGTCGGGGCCATACAGACGGAGGTTTTGAACCCATTGTTGTCCGTCACCAAGGCTCTAGAGAATCTTGGAATCGGCCGAGGACCTGCCCGCCTTCTCCGACTTGGTCGGATTCTTGGAAGAGGAGGCTCGACGGGCAGAGAATTTGGGGTTGACGGTCACCCATCCTTCGGAGCCACAGAGAGCTGCCGGGAGCGCTGTGAGTAGGGGCCCTCCGACGAGGAAGGACCGCACCAACCGGCAGTCGTATGGGACTGTGAGTGAATTGACCCCACATGGTGAGACCTGCCCATGTTGTAGGCAGATTGGCCATGCTGTGGCCAATTGCAATAAGTTCGGGGAACTTAGGGTTCAGGGACGGCGCCGGATGGCCAAGCAGTGGAGCTGGTGTTTCCTGTGCCTCGGGCCACACATGGCTAGGGACTGCACGCGCACAAAAATGTGCGGATATTGTGGTGGGGCCCACAACAATCTGTTGTGCATGAACCGGTCCGGCCAACAGCCACCACAGGGCCGTACCCAGGGTGACACGGCATGGGGCCCTGAGAATTCGTTTGCGACTCGGAGCGCAACTCAGGGGCCAACGTCCCCACGTGCACAGGGCAGTACCAGGGTGCAGGGCCGCACTCAGGACCATTACATGGGGGGCCCTGAGAATTCGTTTGCGACTCGGAGCGCAACTCAGGGGCCAACGTCCCCACGTGCACAGGGCAGTACCAGGGTGCAGGGCCGCACTCAGGACCATTACATGGGGGGCCCTGAGTTTTCGGTTGCGACTCAGCATCCGACCCAGCGGGACATTGGGTGAGTTGAGCAGGCCGTAACGGGCGGGTGGCATGGGACACCTTCGAGCTATGCGGGTGCGGTTCGGACGCCGCCTCAGTTGTCGCCCCGCTCGTCGCCTCGTCCTCGTCGGTCACATGTGATGTCCCCCCGGCTCATGGAGCGGCCACGGTTGAATTCACGCCCACCCCCCTTTACGGGGAATCGTAGGTTGGGAATGGAACCGGCGCGTGGGCCATTTGTACAATGGGACCCTCTGGCGTATAGCTGCATACCTGATCGGTTACAGGCACAGTGGGGCCCCGGGGGTCCTCGCTAGGAATTTGCGGCCCAACCATTTGTTGCCCCCCAACCGGAGACGGTGGTGTTATCGATCGCCTCTGTGCTTGTTTGGGATTTGGCGGGCAACCCAACATACGTTCGCGCCCTATTAGATTCTGGAGCTCAGGGCTGCATTGTATCGAACGATTTAGCAAAATGGTTGGGCCTCAAGGTAAATAGGTATAATAAATCAATACGGGGCGTGGGGAATGTTACGGTTACGAATGTAGTTGGTCAATCGGTGATCACGTTCTCTCCACGTTATGACATTTTGACAAAAACATCCGTGCAAGCTTTAGTAATGACGCATGTCATGGGCAGACACCCCTTGGTGAAGTTGAATCCGGCCGTTCGATTCCTGACATCAGGACTCAAGTTGGCGGATCCCGATTTTGACACTCCAGCCCCGGTCGACCTGCTACTGGGAGCAGACGTTCTGGGTAGGTTTCTGTTGTCGGATCGGCGAGTTCTTCAGCCGGACGGGTTGATTGCTGTGGATACTAAGTTTGGTCACGTGATCATGGCTCCGGCATTGCCAATGGTTAGGCCTGCCGAGTCAGATGGCATACTTATTGGCTCAGCGTTGT
Organism: Argyresthia goedartella; assembly: GCA_949825045.1. Lineage (NCBI taxonomy): Eukaryota > Metazoa > Arthropoda > Insecta > Lepidoptera > Argyresthiidae > Argyresthia > Argyresthia goedartella. The sequence continues at coordinate 13,499,894 of OX463823.1, forward strand.
CGGATGCTATCCAACGTTTCTGGGAGATAGAGGAACCTCCTACCGTTCGTCGAGTCGACGCAGACGAAGAAGAGTGCGAGTTGCTTTACCAGAATAGTACTGGTCGCCTTCGTTCTGGTCGTTTTGTAACTCGACTGCCTTTCAGGGCCGATCGACCGCCACTAGGAGAATCTAGGAAGATGGCTGAGACGAGATTGATGTCGATGGAGCGTAGGATGTCAAGGGACGCCGTATTTAAACAAAAATATGTTAATTTCATGAGGGAGTATGAGTCGTTAGGACACATGTCGGTATCGGGTGTGGACTGGAGATCTGAGGATCATTGTTTCCTTCCACACCATGCCGTCCTACGAACCCCTATCGGGAAGATTCGAGTTGTTTTTGATGGGTCAGCACCTACCTCGAACGGGATGTCCCTGAATCAGTGTCTACATTCGGGACCCAAGTTGAGTCGTGATATTTCGGATATTCTCACGAGCTTTCGGAGGCACCAGATTGTATTTGTCGCAGACATTCGGATGATGTTTAGGCAAACGGTAATTCATCCGGCTGACAGAAGGTATCAGTTGATACTTTGGCGTGAGTCCACGGCCGAGCCAGTCAAGGTCTATGAGTTAAACACGAACACATATGGGTTACGGTCTAGCCCGTATTTGGCGATGCGTACCCTGCGGGAGTTGGCGTCGCGTGACCGTGTGAGCTATCCTAGAGCCGCCGCTATCCTGGAGCAAGATTTGTACGTCGATGACGTCTGCACAGGGGCAGCCAGTGTAGAGGAAGCTCTGGACCGACGTGACGAGCTCATTCAATTGCTGGAACGAGGCGGCTATGAACTACGTAAGTGGATGTCCAACTCCCCTGAGTTGATGGCTGGTCTCCCAGATGAGTTTCAACAAGACCCGCACGTTTTTGAGAATCCTGACAACCCTAACATGTTGTCAGTACTTGGAATTCAGTACCAGCCCGTCCATGATGAGTTTACCTATCGGGTGGTTTTAGAAACACCGAAGGCCTGGACGAAGCGGTCAGTACTGTCAACGATTGCGAGAACGTTCGACCCGAATGGATGGATTTCTTCAGTCACCTTTGCTCTCAAATGTTTTATGCAAAGGCTATGGGCGGCTCAGTTGACCTGGGACACCCACCTCTCAGGTGATTTGTTGACTGATTGGACGCGAATGTTCACCTCGCTATCGGACATAAATAATGTATCGCTGCCGAGGAAATTGGTCCCTGCTGGGGATTACAGGGCAACCCTTCACGGGTTTTGTGATGCCTCTGAACGAGGGTTTGCGGCAGCGGTTTATTTGCGAACCGTCACCTCCACCGGGGAGGTCGACGTGCGTTTGGTTTTGGCAAAAAGCAAGGTAGCGCCTATTCGGACAAGGATGACGATTCCAAAACTGGAACTGTCCGGGGCTGCTCTTTTGACCAAACTTTTGAATCACACTCTAACAGTGTTGCGTGGGTCAGTGGTTTTGGAGGATACGGTGTACGCGTGGACGGACAGCCAGATTGTTTTGTGCTGGCTGAAGGCTTCGGTCCATAACTTAGAGGTTTTTGTTGCGAACCGTGTCTCCCAGATTGTGTCGTCTGAGGTCCCACTGACCTGGAGACATGTACCAGGAGAATTGAACCCGTCTGATTGTGCATCCAGGGGATGTCGGGCTCCTGAACTCGTTAGACACCATTTGTGGTGGGGACCACCCTGGCTTGCCAAGAGAGAATCGGACTGGCCCCACAGCCATGTAGTAGTATCTTCGGATCATGGCCCCAGAGCGGCCGTGCATGTTACCCAGAAGGCTGAGGACCCTGACGCCGGGTTTCTGCTGGACCGGTATAGCTCACTTGACAAGTTGATAAACGTGTCCACTTGGATTAGGAGATTCGCTCGAAATTGTCGTACTCCTCGCGATCAGCGAACGTTGAACCCTATTCTGACTCCGGCAGAGCGAAACGAGTCGCTATTGAATTTGGTCCGGTTGGTACAGTCCTCGAAGTTTGGGGCAGAATTGGAGATTATACGAAGTGGACGTTCGAAATTGAAGGGAGCCGTCGCGCGTCTCAACCCCTTTGTTGATTCGACCGGGTTACTTCGGGTAGGAGGAAGATTGCGCAATGCGAATCTGTCGTATTCGGCTCGTCACCCACTTCTGCTCCCCAAGGGGGGACAGTTAGTTGAATTGCTGGTGACTGATCGTCATATTAAAAACGCGCATGCCGGCTGTAACGCGTTGTTGGCCACGCTCCAGCGGGAGTTTTGGATCTTATCTGCCCGCCGTGTCATACGGAACATCGTGTTTCGGTGCATGCCTTGTTATCGACTTAAGGCTGCCACGATGCAACCTCTCATGGGGGACTTGCCCCCTGATCGTGTGAATGAGGTCAGACCGTTTTCAGGTGTTGGTACGGATTTTGCAGGACCGTTTATGGTGAAGAGTTCACGATTGCGTACCGCTAAGCAATACAAGGCGTACCTATGTGTGTTTGTTTGTTTATCCACCAAGGCGGTACATCTCGAGCTCGTTGCTGATCTCTCGACAGAGGCTTTCATTGCTTGTTTGGATAGGTTTGTTTCTCGAAGGGGACTTCCAACTTTGATCCGCTCTGATAACGGCACTAACTACATAGGTGCGGAACGATACTTACGAGAGATAGTCAATTTTTTGAATGTAAATAAGGTGGATATTGGAACGGCCCTCTCCCGTCGGGGTATACAGTGGACCTTCAGCCCACCGATTTGCCCCCACTGGGGTGGGATTTTTGAGGCCGTAGTTAAGTCAGCTAAGACGCACTTGGGGCGTATAGTAGGTCAGACCGCGCTGACTGTTGAGGAGCTCGCGACATTGTTTTGTAAGATCGAGGCCGTTCTCAATTCGCGACCGTTGTGTCCGCTCAGCTCGGATCCAAATGACCTGGAGGCTCTGACCCCAGGCCATTTCTTGATAGGACAGCCACTTAACGCGTTGCCCGAGCACCCCTTCGAGGGAGTGAAATTGTATCGGTTGTCAAGGTATCAGATGTTGCAGCAGTTTACTCAGAATTTCTGGAAGCGTTGGTCGCTCGAGTATCTGCATATCTTACAACAGCGCCTTAAGTGGACTGACAAAACTAGCCCCCCTAGTGTTGGTGACCTCGTTCTGGTTAAGGATGCTAACCTACCGCCACTACGTTGGCGCAGGGGGCGCATTGTTAACTTGTTCCCTGGCAAGGACGGGACCCCCCGGTCTGCAGAGGTTCTAGTAGGAGGCTCGGTTCTAAAACGAGCGGTAGCAACGTTGTCTCGGCTGCCCGTAGATTAGGGGACAGGTGGGTGCCTGTCCGGGCGGGTGATTGTTCGATTCCAAATCGATTCGATCGATGGTTTCTGAACGGCCATTTTGAATTTGACGTTGCTGCCAACCAGGCAGTTTGACAACTGAGAGACGAAAGCCCTCGCAATGTAAACGCGTTTTGGTTAGGGTATTGAAATTAAATCGCAGGCCATCTGGAATGTATTCGGGTTTCCCTCAGGATTGGTAATATAGCTGAGTGTGTTAGTGTTTCCCGAACCAGATAAAGTTCGCATTTTCGTGGCCGATTGTTCTTTACCACGTGACATAACCTGTGTTGGAACACTGTGCTCATGAAGCTGGCCCGCCAGTCGTACCTGGTTGGCTGAAGAACCTGTCTACCAAGAAGAGCCTAGGGTGCACCCGGGCCTTGCAGAGAGACAGGAGGTTGACGGGACCGAAGCACAGACCAGGTTAGATCGACCCCAATTACTTCAGCTCGGTGAATCGCCGACGTTCACACTTCTTGGCAACTGATCGTTACGCTACCTCGTAGCTGATGGGCCCCTACGAGGTCATTAGGTGCTGAGAAGCCTGAACAGCAATAGTCAAAGCAGGTGGTCTTCGTAATCTTGATGTAAAATTCACTTAATTGCCATTTCGAAGAGCATTACCTAGTAAAAGATAGGCTGGCCTGGCAAAGTCGCCATGTAATAATGGAGAAATAATTGGTACGTAGTCGCAGTTAAGAGTCCGTTCTTTATCAACCATACAAGTACATTATACCATTCATGCCTTTGCTTACACACCGTTATGCGCTTATGTCACAGTACTCCTGGGTGTTTCAGTAAACGTTAACAACTAGTTAATTATATGTGCTACCAAACAAAGGTCGCAATATTTTACAAAAGATATTATAATCTATCGACATCGAAATGTGTCCTAAAGATATAAATAAAATTGTTCAAAGTTATAGACAATGGGCACCTCCGAAAGCCCTCAGGCCTCAACAACGCGCCCTCTACTTTTTAACACGCAATGGACAATGTCTTATACGGACTTTAGAATAAAATAGTGTAAGCCGATTATCCTACACAGTATTCTCTTCAAGAGCTCTTGATCTATACCGAAAGCGTTTTTCACAGGCTTTGCGAATCGAATTTCAAATTAATCAGGAAAAATTAGAGTTCATGTAAAAATAAACACCTTTTCTAGGTCATCTCATAACACCAGAAGGAATCCGACCTGATCCCTCAAAGATCAGCGCAATATTGAAATACCCGATTCCAAAAATCACTAAGGAAATAAAATGCATTCATTCTCAGAACCAAAACCTCAAAATATGCACTAGGAGCAGTATTGTCACAAGGTTCTATAGGCGCAGATAAATAAATTGCGTATACTTCACGCCGCTCAATGATTCAGAAGTTAACTAAACTACAATAGAAAAAAAACTATTGGTTATTACCGTCTTGGCTACAAAATACTTCCAGCCATTTTTTTTGGCCGAAAGTTTTGTTTCGTTACCTATCATAAACCGTTACAATACCTAGTTACAAAAACAAATTCAAGACTCTTTAAATGGAAACTAAAATTGGCAGACAACAATCACAATATCTTTACAAAAAGGGTTCTTCCAATTCCAACGCGGATGCTCTAACACGAGTAGAGAATATAAACAGTGAACATAGAAATAATATAGCTATTTACAAATAAGTCTCGATGACGAAGAAATCGGCGAACACATTTTGTCAATGATAGCACGCTACGCACGTTTAGAAAACCAGATCTGATTAACCTACTCGAAGACCTGAAAACCCCATTTTGAATATCCCAATTTCTGAACAGCCTATAAATTCGTGCAATCACCAAAAGTTCATGAACTTCATTCATCATTTTCCTCACAAAACCGTAACAAAAGAATTCTTTCCAGATCGGAAACGAATTTATGTTCAAATTATTGGAAGGAAAATAGAACTAGAAAGAATAGATAAATGTTCAAAAAATTCGTCGATCCAAAAACCAATATTCTGTGGTACAGGCAACGGCGCTATTAGGTTCGCATAATTTTGATCCATTGCATATAGGTACAGATGTAGTGAATAATCCTTTCCTTTCGTATTTTCTCGGAAATGTTCGTTTTTGTCTTACTACTTCACTCGCACTCAGTACCCATCGAGACAACGTAGGGAACGGTCGCATTGCAAGAGGAAGTATCTATATAGAGTAGTTAATACCACAGAAATATTTTGTTGATATTTATGTTAGATTTTGTGATAAACTTCATGGACTCGTGTATTAATGCAGGCCACCTATTTTTATTTTTTTTTGACTTTACATTTCACTCTTGTCTGTCATTTTTGTAAATAATAAACATTGATTTTATTCGATCCACATTAACAATTTATAACAGACATGCCGAAAGCACTAAGAAAAGGGAAACGTTTAGATCGGCAAGCCTGCGAAGTTATTTTCAATATTTATTTATATTTCTTAACTGAAAATGATAAATTCAAACATACCAACTATACTGCTTACTTTTCAGTCTTACGTTTCAGTCCAAAAACGAGTTTCGGAGGCCAGTGGAATTTCTCAACGAACAGTAAATAAAATATTGCAAAAAGAATACATAAATCAATCCACCTCCAATAGTCCGAAGTCGGCAAAGTTGGGTAGACCAAATAAATTATTTTGTCTAGGTCTTGACGACTTTGACTACAACGTTATACGCCGATTAGTGTATAATTTCCATTTGATATACAAACAAGTACCTACAATTAAAGCCCTGAAGTCCAAGTTATCCGAAACCATAAATTTTAAGGGATGTGACTTTACGCTAAGAAAAATTCTTAGAAAAATGGGATTTCGGTATAAAAAAGTTGAAAACAACAGAAAATTACTTATCGAGAAAGATGATGTTCGTTTAAAAAGAGTAAAATTTTTAGCCGCGATAAAAAAGTACAGATTGCAAGGGAGAGAGATTGTTTATATGGATGAAACATACATCCATACCTCACATTTGGCACATAAGCTGGGCTGACTCGTCAGAAAACGGATTGAAACAGTTAATTTCTAAAGGACAACGTCTTATAATAGTGCATGCTGGTAGTCGAAAGGGGTTTATACCTGGGGAATTGTTAATGTATCAGTCTACTGATAAAACAGGTGACTATCACAACGCGATGAACAATGAAAACTATGAAAAATGGCTTCGTAATCGACTCATTCCAAACTTAGCTCCACAATCGGTACTAGTAGTAGATAATGCTGCATATCATAATAAGTACGTAGAAAAACCTCCTAATTCAAATACCAGGAAGCAAGACATGATTGATTGGCTATCCAAACATAACGTTCCGATCGATCCGTCATTAACAAAACTTGAAATATATGAAATTATTTGCAAGTACAAACAAGACTTTGTAGAATACTCTATAGATAAACTTATGAACGAATATGGACACAGCGTACTAAGATTGCCACCATATCATCCTGATTTCAATCCGATTGAAAACATATGGTCTCAAATAAAGGGATACGTATCCAAAAGAAACATCAGTATGAATATGACTACTGTAAAACAATTGGTACAGGTAAAGGTTAATATGATTGGTTCCGATGTTTGGGCCAAAGTATATGACCACGCCATCAAATGCGAAAACGAGTACCGAAAACACGAACCTGATTTGGAAAATTATATGGCTAGTTTTGTAATCACCGTTCATGAAAACTCTGACGATGATACACCAGAAAATAGTTCTGATTCTGACTGTGATATGGAAGTTGGAAGTATTGTTTCGCATCACACTGTCCACCCCGCTCCTCCTCCTCTTATCCCGCTGTCATAATCGAAGTCGTTCATCCAATCAGAAAATCATATTTATTTATATTAATTTCTCTGCTGGTTTGTTTTGTTTTATGTTGAGGTGTCTTTTTTGTTATGTCATAGTATTTTTTATTAATTACAAAAATTTATTGTTATAAAAAAGGTCTGCAAAATCCTACTGTAGTTTTGACTTATAGTTAGACTTTTGGGGTTCCAATCCTTATAGAATCATTAGATCATCCCAACCGGAATTTGGTTTTTATCAGTGCGTTTTATTGAATTAAAACGTCCTCAGTAACTAGTTATATTTTGGTTTACCTAACGAATTCTTTATATGATAGAATAGTGGTGGTTTTAACATCTCAGTGTAATATACGTCAAACGGGCAATTTGACATTTGACATTGATAAATAAAGTATGCGATTTATTTGATACCTACACGTAATTTAATAATACAGTAATTCATAGACACATCGGCACCATTCGGGTGTTATCGTTGTTCCGAGTTTTGCCGATAGGAAAGGATTATTCACTACATCTGTACTCACCAGAAACGCTGTGTTAAATAATTTTCTGTAGTTAGTATTAGTAATTATTAAAATTTCTGGTGAATGATAGTATAATATTAAGAACGTGGTATTTTAATAAGATGCTGGTTAAATAACATGATGTCATATACCTTTACATACATAGCGTTTCCGTAATAAAGATGAAATAATTGTTTATACAAATACAATTGGTATTACTTATATAATCTTTCATCATTAATGCTCCGAAATATTAAATGGATATGCGGAAGGTAAATGCGATTTCCCATATAAGTAAAATATATGGGATATAAGTAAAATTTGAAAATCAAACGAGGCTCCTTGCTTTTTTTTTTGGACAAGACCTCATGTTTGAGGCAAGACCCAGCAAGACGCTTAGAACTGACACACTAAATTAGTTTTATTTTTAAAAGATCATGCTGGCCAGCAAGAAAATCACATGAATTAGTAGTTTATGTGACTGCTACATACATAATGGAGGGCATTAATACTCGACTCGAGAGTTTTAATGCCAAATTATGTACAGTTACATACACTGGTTTATCTACACACATATCATAAGCTCTCTTTGATGTGTTAAGGAACCGCATGTTTGACCGACATTGTTTAGCTTGTTCTGTAGTACCAACTTCACAGACAAACTAGGGGCGGCACGCAGGCGGGCGTCGGCGTTCGAAATTAATGTCATAATATGTAGAAAAATTACACATTATGGTCATAATGTGCAATTTTTCAGGTAAGTAATGAGTTTTACCAAGTAGTTAAAAATTATGCTGATAGTAACATGCGGAGTTTTTGTACGCAGTAAAGAGGGTTTTTGATACGTGTGTAGATAAATATATATATAGTGCCACGCAAATCTTTTGAAAACGTTGTTAGAAATATATTTTTAACGAAAAATGTATTTCCTCGCTTTAGTGATGAAAGTAGAGATTGTAAGTGATCAAAAATACCCGAGATATTTATGCGCTAGTGAAATCGAAGTGCGCGTGGGTCTATATGCTTCGAGGGTGACTTACCTCCCTGGTATAACAATTTTCTATTGATCATTTGAAAATATCTTTATCTACACAAACACACATTAAACAATAAGCATAAAAAACACAAATTAGCAACATATTATCTTAAGGGCAATGATCTACATTTACGGGATCTACAATTTCGGACAAAACACATTCGTGGTAGAATTTGGTCAATTTTGAGATCATTTTTACAGCCCAGAATTGATCATCTTTGTAAATTTTTATGACTTTTAAGGGAAATTCCACACCGCGAAAATACACTTCAATGTGTTTGTTATGTGGAGCTGCCCCTGTATTTGATAGTAGTAGTCATGGTTTATATCAAAGACTGTTTCTTCACCATTCAATTTGAAGCATTTAAGCTTCTTTTCCATTATGGCAGTGTTTTCATCAATACCAAAACAGGTAAAGGGGCATTTTATTTCCACTATACTGTCTTAATATACGCTATCTGGTGAAGCGCCTAAAAAGCAAGTCTTTGACAATAAAAAGGCCACACTTTTCGACAGTTATGTTTTCTTGGCTGCTGCGTTGTTTTATTGCTTCATTCTCATATTTTCCCTGTATCTTATGGCAGGAACTCTTTCTTATGAATATGTATACAAAAAACTTCTGCCGAGGGGAGCAGAATTTAAATTTGTCTTTCTTTTACATATTTTGCCAAAATTGGAAGCAGTGAGAATTCATCTTCGTAACTCCAACCATAATGCACTCTCTGCTTGAAGTATAGTATCCCTTTCTATTTCATGGCGTTTTAAAGCCTGTTTGTCCAAGCTTTCCAGGAAAATTAATTTCGCATTTTCAGAGTCCTCAATCGTCATGTCAGGTTTTTGGCTATAAATAAATATTAGAGGACAATCTTACACAAATCGAACTAGGCCCATAGCTCAATAAGGTCGTCTAGTACCGGTAACACAATTACCGGTACTAGACGACGATATATTAAAAAGAAATAAGTACTTATGTAAATACATAAACAAATATTTGACCTTGCCGGGATTCGAACCCAGGCCCGTCAGCTTCGTAAGCAGGGTCAGTACCCGCTAGGCTAAACCGGTCGTCAATAATCTACGCTTGACGATTTAACACTAAAGTTAATTCTGCGATAAGTTTTTGTGCTTTTGCGGCGGCGCTCGTTGTGAGAAAAGCGTTTTTAGGCTTTTTTCTGGACTCTTACTGAAAGTAGCTTTGTGTAAAAAGGTTGTATAAAAAGGTTTACCAGTATGAAAACTGATTACAGCTGTTTTACAGCGAACAGAGTACGAATATTTTTGCGAAATGTTTATCCGTTTTCCACCTACAGTTTTAGCTACCACGCTGTTGAACTGTTCTCTGTCGTGTCGTGTAGCTCGTACTGTTGTTTGAAACCTTGTTAAGCGTGTCCCTGTTAACAACTTACGTTCGCTTAGGGGTCAGAAACGTTTCTTTTCAGAATCAGGTTTTACCATTATAATTACGGAGAAGATGGTTTATGCACTCAATTTTTTGGATGGGTATTCCAGGACACGGTCTACTTTCCAATATTTTTTTGTATGTACTGGCGTTTCTATCGGCTATTAACGTATTGAATAGATACTAGTTTATGTTTTTCTACGGAGACTTCAAAGTCTCCGTAGAGAAACATAAACATTTTTTACATTGTTGTAAAACAATGTAAAAAATATAATATACTTACGATCAAAACTTAACAGTCCTATCGCGCCCGAACGAGAGTTGCGCGGGAGCTTCCAGGTTCATTAAAAGTGGCACGAATCATACCTCTACAAGCACTCGGCCACGACTGAGCCACACTTTGCCATGCGTCGCATTTTATATCAATCTTGAATAATTCATTAAATATACTGATGTAGTAGTATTCGAAAATAATAATTACTTTACTATTTGAGTGATAGTTCGTGTTTAAGAAAATAAAAAGTTTTGTAGTAATTTGATTCCGCTTATTACCAATAAAACGAGTTTTTTAGCGGGCATGTTTATTTTGCACATTAAATTGATCAAAAATTACAATTGGTTGTTCAGTTAAAGACGAACATAATGTCTTCTTTCTGTGTGATTATTTTTAGTGATACAATCTGGTCCGTTTACCCACACCTGTGTAATTTTGTAAAATAATTAGATTAAATTGTAGTTTGGAAAAATAACTAAATCTTGTATTAACAAAGGGTTTTTTTTCTTACAGTTTAAAATACATAGGTGTGGTGTTCTAACTGACATAGTGGTTTAATTGAAACTATTGCAGTTTACCAACGTTATGTCATCAAAATGACGTAAAATTTGAGTTTAGGATGTCTACACTGTTAAGGAGACCTCTCCGAAACCAACCAAATCTGTTGCAGGTCAGGGATCCTGATCCTGGTTCTAGTAGCCACCAAAATCCGAGGTCAAGATAACTAAGTGCCCCTGTTACCCCTCCTTAACAATCCCGGAGTATTACCCTTTCTCATAGGTCCTACAGATAATCAGAAAAGAGAAAAAGTATTTATTTACTTTGATTAAGATAAGATAAAAAGAAGTCTAGTACCCAAGATACAGGGAATCCTAGTTTGGGGCTAGATCAATGTGTGTAAATAGTGTCCAAGGTATTATTATTTATTTATTATTTATTAAGTATATCTAGCTTAGAACTACATTTTGTATTTTTTAATGGATATGTTCTTCCTGGTGTAGAAAGAGATACAATTAGATAACATAGGATTAATTACTTCAAAATACAATTCACTAAGTATTAGTGACATAAATGTTATATATAAACTAAGCATGAAAAACGGTGCTGATTCGATCAAAAAATTAATTACAGGTAACTTAGATCAAGAAGATGCTATTAAATATACAAACGCTATTTCCACATTGATAAAAATCAAGAGTCGCAAATTAATAATAATAAATGTAGCCCATTAATGTCCCCACCGAGGGGCACGGGTCTTTATCTGGATATGAGTAAGATTGAGCCATACTCCACCTCGCTGGCTCATTGCGGGTTGATGGAGGGGTGTCGGACTTGTGGCCAACCCGAATGTCAGAAGTTATCAAGCTGCCCTATTATGGCCTCTGACAAAGCTTCACGACTACTACCATTGAGTACATATAGTAGCCAGGACCTACGGCTTAACGTGTTATCCGAAACACGTAAGCGTCCGAAACAAATGCCACATAGAACGGACACCCATCCAGTGCCCGACTCGGCCAGATGTTGCTTCTCCCACGATAGTTTCCGATGAGCGAATACCGCTAGCGCACGGACGCTTACAAAGTACGTCTAGTAAAATACCCTGAAGAAGCAGCTGCTCTCGTCAGCCAACTTTATGTTGTCCACTATCGCAACCAACCAATATAGAATATATGCACATATTAACGAAATGATCAGAGACATTAACATGACTGATAACAGGTTCTCAGACTTTATAACAATGACAAGTCTTTACAATTAACTTCTCTGTATCATCCTGACGAACTACACTCTGCTCCGCTGATCGCCCGACCGTTTCTCCATCTGTTTGTCTGTCCATCAGCGGGTTGTATCTCGTGAACCATAATACGTAGAGAGTTGTTTTTTTTTACAGAATGTGTATTTCTGTTGCCCCTACAGGAAAACATATTGAGTTACACTCAATTTAAATAATTAAATGAGGGTCCCCATACATGGGATGGTGTATTATTTTCCTCATTTCTTGTATGATGGCACGGAACTCTTCGAGTGCGGGTCCGTCTTTCACTTGACTTTTTTATTTGTTAAGTTAGTATTGTTGTGATTCCGTTGGCATTAGTTTCAGTGGTAATACCTGCCTTGGTAGAGTAGCTTATGCTTATTTGCGTTTAATACCATTAACGGTTGGGTACCTACTGTTCATTTTAATTAGGATTAAACCTGGTTTTTTCCAACAAAACCAAATGAATTCCATGCACAATACGTTTAACAATGTATATTTACATGAATCTCCAATTCGATCAATCGAAATGTCAATTATTATCAATGGTAAGTATACTTTAATTCCTAATATCGATAGAACAATTTTTTAACCATAGATGTTGAGTTAGGAATAACCCGTTAAACCCGGTGGTACGTGTAAAGTTGTGTGAAATATATTTACAGAATAATTCATGATGGACTTATTGACTTGTAATAATCAGAATGACTGCAATAAGTATTAATGCTGACCAGGAAAATTAAAAGCTTCGCCATGTTTCGGAAATGCCATCGCCACGATTTTATTATTATTATTTTTACTAGCAACACTAACTTGATTTTTTGCTTGCTTCTATCTCTAATGGCGTATTCATTGGAAAATATTGTGAGAAAACCTTATCTCCATATTTGTGGCGATGGGCTAGTCTACTATCACCCAAAATAGACCATTGAATAACAGACTTAACAAGACGCAATATGTGTTGGTAATCGACGGGAAAATAGTAGTTTATGTGACTGATACTCTCGAGTGATATAAACCCACTCTTGAGTTTTAATGCCTAATTATGTACAGTTACATACACTAGTTTATCTACACACATATCATAAGCTCTCTTTGATGTGTTCAGGAACCGCATGTTTGACCGGCATTGTGGCATTGAGTTGTTTAGCTTGTTCTGTTGTACCAACTTCACTGACAAAGTAGGGGCGGCACGCAGGCGGGTGTCGGCGTTCGAAATTTGAATGTCATAATACGTAGAAAATTTACACATTATGGTCATAATGTTCAATATTCAGATAAGAAATGAGTTTTTACAAAGTAGTTTAACATTATGCTGATCGTAACGTGCGATTTTTGGACGCAGTAAAGAGAGTTTATGATACGTGTGTAGATAAAAACAATAAAGTTTAAAATTTACCTGACATCTCCTTTGAGTTCTTTGAGATTTCATAGAAGATGCATGCATAGCAGACAGTGATGATCAACAGAGGGACGAAGTACATTGCGCAGAGGCAAAACACGTTGTAAGCCAGCTCGTGGTTCTGATTGGAAAAGGCGCCAAACGAGACACACTGCTGAAATTCGGTCACTCTCGGGTGACGCATCACACGGAACACTAGACTCTGTAACAAGGGAGTAAATGCAAATTAGATGTTTACCTTCACGTATAGAGGATGACGTTTCACTAGCTGACTCAATTTTGGAGTGTGATAGTTAGTAGATGTGCTCGTTATTATAAACAAATTTCCCCAAGAAACCAGGGGGGGTTACCACAACGTCATAACCCGATTCAGTTTAGGAACCTAAACTGATCCTCAAAATTACCATGACCGTCTTAAAACAAGTCTTGATGTTAGATAAATTAAGTCTATTGGAATGGAAATGGTTGTCACGGTGATGTTCTTGTCTTGAACCTAAGCTGAATCGCTAAAAGGTTGTGGTAGCCCTCCCTGTTGTGGCAACAATTTAAATATGGCCTTCCATACTTTTAACTTAATAACCTTTATCCCAAATAGATAAAAATATATAAGTATAAATTAATGCGTGTAGAAAATTAAACTACTAGTAAAAAAGTGTAGAAAAAATAAATCGTGGGATAAAGGGCGAATGGGAAAAAAAAATAAGGAAAATATTATATCGGAAAATTTATCTATACACTCCACGGTACATTGTATTACTTTTCACACTAAATTATAGAGCTTGTTTTTTCCTTTTTAGAGCGCAATTCACCACTGTAACTAAACTGGATTAGTTCAAGCAATACTCAGTTGACGCACTTAACTGAGTTTAAAATATTTCAACATCATTACTTAACACAGTTTAAGCTAAACGGAGTTTTAAATTCTGAACGCCCGATTTTGGACGGATAAACTCTTTAACTGCGTTTAGAGCTGTCATAGCTGTCACTTTATAATTTTGCAGTTTATCTTTTGCTTTGTTATTAGTTATTATTTATATATATATAAATGAAGACACCATTGCAAAAGTGTTATAATGCTGCAGAAAATTTGAACAATAAGTCTCAAATTTGAACAAGAAATTGTGTAGAAAGATTATTTGGGGTCTGGAAAAGACGTTTCCCAGCCATGGCTATTGGTTTAGGCGTTTCCATTCAACATTATTTTCCAATTATAATTTCCACTGCTATATTACACAATATTTCACGAAGAAGTGGGGAAGACACACCTCCTAATGATAGCCGTGTAATTAATCCCCATACGTGGCAATTAGCTCAAGGCAATATTAATAATGGAAACATGGAAAGAATCAATCCTAATTTTAGAAGACGTACTGCGCTTGTAACATACTATTTTGCGCAGTAAGTTTACACCAGTGCTCCTTTTGCATGTAAATCTATCAAAATAAAAATAGCAGTAGTAATTAAAAACACTATCCCTACCTTATATAAAACTCCATTTTCATCGTTTCAGATTAACAACACGATTTAATGCGATCATACGATGAGTATGACATGTGCTGGTATATATTTTAATGCATAGGGGTGCTATCTAATGACTGCTACAGATAAGATTACGAATTCTCCTGTTAATTATGAAGAATCAAATAGGCAATTTTATTTATGTACCAACTTATAACAGTTTAATTTTTTGCTTTATATATTAACTAGAGACAGTAAAACATCTTTATTGTCATTGCAACAGATACAGAGGCCAATAGAGTTTGAAGTGTATATCTTTCTTTAATTTGTTCATATATATGATTGATTATTTACACCAGATAAAGAAAAGTAGGTGGGTCACAAATATTTTAATTATATTTGTATAAATATCACATTTATTTCTTAATTTTATATTTATGCAAGTGTATTTTAATATATTTAATTAAGCCTAACTTTTTATTGTATTTTCCTCTATTAGGTATATTTATATATATATTTTTTCATTAAAGTCTACGTGTAAGGTGTGTACATAATATAATAAATAAACTATTTGAATCTCAATAAAAACTGGATCCCTTTTTCTTTTCGACGCCATAACTTATTTGTAATGCAAATAGCCTAAATACACAGAAGCAGACGCTAATATAACAATTAAACTTTTGTAGTAAATGTAACACGAAAACTCAGAGGTTAGAAGCAGCGAGGACATTCACAAAACTTTCGTGACAGCTACGTTTAGATACTGCTTGCCAATCTATAAAAAGCCACAGCGGATCGCTGTTATATTATGCAAATATAAAACGCAAGGGTTTTATCTGTTATTACGACAAAAACTGAGTTTACGTGATCAAAATGCAGCTGGCGAAATCTTTTTGACTAAACTGAGATTAAGTTGACCATTGAAACTCGGTTTTAACTGAACTAAGTTTTATTGAATTCGGTTTTAAAACCGGTTGCAAACGATGAAATCAGCCCTTAGTAGTTATTTTATGCAGTCGGGGTATTTTTTTTAATTATTCTTGGCTAATAATTAAAAATAAATAAAAATAATTTAATTATTAAGGCTTGGTCATAGTAGTCTATGACCAAGCCTTCATTCCTAGATTTTTGGGAGCTACTGCTCTTCCTGGGCTATCTTCGAATGAAGCGACTCGTATAATAATGATGGAACTTCACTTGGAGTGTTAGATTAAT
Organism: Argyresthia goedartella; assembly: GCA_949825045.1. NCBI lineage: Eukaryota > Metazoa > Arthropoda > Insecta > Lepidoptera > Argyresthiidae > Argyresthia > Argyresthia goedartella. The sequence goes on from OX463823.1 coordinate 13,516,062, forward strand.
CATATATTATATCATCATCAGAGCTAAGGTTTATCCAATTTCAGATCAATCTCTAAACAGGAAGGGGGTGAAACTTCGATTTATATATTTGACCCAAACATAAAACAACAAGAGCATACAACAAACAGGTCAAGCAAAGTGAAACCTTATAAAAAGCAGGGGTAATGTCATTAAGACCAAAGCCAAAGCCATTGTTATATTTTTCTCCCACTTCTGAGCACCTTCGTTGCTTGATTTTAGGTTCTCAGGCGGAAAAATTAAATTCCTAACTCGTTCGAAAAGACTTTTTACGAACCTCGCGGTGGGATCATACCATAAACTTCTCCATTCGTAAATATAAGCCTTAGAGAACTCGTGGGAAATTTACTATTTCACACCTTTCATTCGGAGGAGTAAGTTTTGCTCCACGACGAGAGGGAGCAAAATGCTACTTTTCTGTTTAAGCTACTTTTTTATTTATTCATTGGCATGTAACTTTTTCGCAATGTGCAAATTGAACACAGATCTTAGTAAAATAATCGATTGTAATTTCATCGTAGTCGTTTAAAAACGGACATGTTTCAAGTTTTAACTTTAACAACGTTATATGAAAATTTACGAATTTTTCGTAATATTAAAAAAAATATGTTACAGTAAATTATATGTTTTACTGAAATCAAAACTATCGAAGACTTTTATTGTGATATAATGAATATCGATATCCGATACCATTGTAATATTTAATTCGATTATTTTTACACATTGGTAAAAGTAGCATAGGAATATTTTATCTGTGGTGACCTTTCCCTAATCCTTCACAATCCGCCATTATAAAAAAAAGTTTTGTTTTCGTTGTTCGATTACTGTAAAAGTGGTGAAAGTATTATTCAAAGTATAGTTATTTCATAATTTTTAGAACATTTTATTAAAATTTTCCTCATAGTTCGGTGTGAAACGTTGTATGTATCAGTCAGGAGTAAAATTAACTTCGTCGTGGGCGTTAACGCTTGAATCCTTCGTTACGCTCAGGATTCTAACTATTGTAGAATCCTTAGCTTCACTATGGATTCAATGTACTGCCCCAGCCGTAAATACATCATTTTGCTCCCTTGAGACACAATCAACTGTTTCAACCAACCTAAGTTTATCTCCTTTAGAATTGCACTCGGAATCTCACCACGGGTTTTCAAAGGGAAATTTCAATTAGGGATTTCGTTGGGAAATACAATCATGAATGTTGGCGTGAAGCCCGAGAATTTAAGGTATTCGTCGAAATAAGGAATTAATTTTAGGGCTCTGTCCATATTTTAGACACCATAATTTCATTGGTTTTGGACTTTGTCACCAATTAATAAGTTTGAAAATCGCGGGCCATTTTTGAAGGTCCGCCTTATAGAGGTTAATATTGAAATTTTCAGGACAATTTGCCTCTGTCACTCCGAACGTGGAAAGGGATGACGCTATATTTATTTTGTTTTTTAAATTTGTAGCGTGAAACTGTTCACTTTATATTCCAGCTTGATCTCGAACTGTCTAGAACGCAATATGACTACGTATGTATTTACATACATACATGTATTTAACGTAACATGAAATTTGATTAAGTGGGAGCTTTGTCGATTTGACCTGTCAAAGGTCAGAGGAGTTTGCCGAATCTGATATTCCATTAATAAAAATAAAAAATGAGCAACAAAAACATTCATGTTTTGAACGGGTTAAAGTTTATTTGATTTTCGAAGAGCATCTTCGCGGCGATCTGATAATTATAAATCGTTTACGTCATTTCCTTTTAACGTGAGAGACCAAATTACCTGCAACTAGATCATGTGAATATGGCAAAGATATTTAATCACGCGTTTAAGTATTTTTTGAGACAATATGTAATATGATAATGAAGAAAATGTCTGGACTTCAAGTTTTTGTCTTATATTTTTTTTATAACCATGATTCAAGAAGTTTTCACATTTTGAATTGAATTAAAAATTTACATTTACATTGACATACAGGCACATACATTCCTTCTGGCCCCACTCAATGATACCCTGTGTCATGGGAACCAAAAACAGCGACGTCACACACATATAAACATCCAAGACCTGGGGTTTTTTTACCCCCAGCCGGGGATCAAACCCGGGACCTTTCGCATGATAGGCAGTGCCACAACCGCTGCGACACAGAGGTCGTCTAATTGCATACATATTTATTGAACCCAGTCTCCATCACTAATTTGCATAATCAATGTGGAATTCTCGAACTGTCAAAATTAACTAAATTCCAACTTAAAATACGCTTCCAAAATAGCCATGAGTAGATAAACCATTGAAAACAAGAACACATTTGCAAACAGATCGTTTCAGCTTTGTCACTTTTGATCTCTAAAATAAACAAAGTTGATATGATTAAAATGGTCACCAGAAATCGTGGGCAAGAAATAAAGTAAAATCCCGAGGAATGTTGCGTAACACACACGGTACCTCAATATCCGCCTCTCACTTAGAATAAGTAGGGCATAAGTGCCTTTCGAATGAAATCCCCTACCGCTGTTAACGACGGCGTCTCCACCTCTGTGGCCGCCCATCAACATTCGTGTTTTTTCATCGCCACAGCATTAATCACTACACTGACTCGGCATAACTAGACAAATTGTGGCGCCATACATAAATTTACTGTGCCACGCATACATAAATACATGTTAAAACGAAAGTGAAAGTATTCCCCCTTCGAGAAGTACCTAATGAACGTGATTTGATGAAAGAAAAGTCATGGATCCGAAAGAAAAAGGGCTTGAAACAGAAATTCACGTAGAAAAAAGATTTTGCGGAAAATCTTTTATTATAATATCAAAGAATTTACATCCGTTCTCAGGGCGATGGCCTTAACTGAGGGGTGTCTATTGAATTCATAATCAGCCTGACTTGCTTCTCTTCACTTCTGGTGCAAAGTGTTAGTAAGCTGTGGACTGATATCGCACGTCAATCTGTCATATTTTGATTAGAACTTCATGTGGATTTGATGAAGAAGGACCGAAGTAAACTTCGTCATTCTTCATCAAAGCCAAAGCGTGATTACCCCTGCAAATGGTATTTCAATTACCAGCAACACACTTGTTTGCCGAAACAATATCGCGTTTCGGCTTGTACAACCGACCTTCAGTCGGGCGTATTCGGCAGGAATGGAACGACGATTACGACCCGAATGGCCGAGTCGGCAGTGACCCTGCCTACGAAGCGAAGGGTCCCGGGTTCGAGGCCCGGTGGGGGCAAATATTTGTTTGATGAGAACGGATGTTTGTACCCTAGTCATGGTTATTTATGTATCTAAGTATAATATTTATCTATATAAGTATGTGTATCGTTGTCTAGTACCCAAGATACAGGGAATCCTAGTTTGGGGCTAGATCAATGTGTGTAAGTAGTGTCCAAGGTATTATTATTATTAACTCTATACAATTCTGTCATTTCAGTCGCGTAATTTCCGCTTGTATTGTCTCGAACTTCTGTACCGGAATTTGGGGATGGTATGTCGACACTCATACGTACATGGCCCCGATGCTACTAACCACAAGCCTCACACAAGAGTATCGCAGGCTTGGAAGTCACGTTTCATCGATTCGGGTGAGAGAGAGATAACGCGAGCCTGCGATAGGCTTGTGTGAGGCTTGTGCTTAGTAGCATAGAGGGTCAGGTCTCTCCATTAGTACACACTTATCCAGCATGATGTTGTATCTCTCAATTGCAATCTTAACCGAATCCGGGCAAAGACCCGGGCCGCGGTTGGGGAATAAATGGGCTACATAACAAAAACAGCACGACAAAGTATAATTCAAAATTCAAATAAAGATAACAAGGTCGAAGACATTGCCAAGTGCATAACGGGACTAAGACTCAGACTAACGGGACAAAATATACTATAATATACAATCGATTTTTATCCAAACCATTTAGATATTAAAACATATCCATGTCATTAAAAAACCATGGACCTAGATACTATTGCAGTATGGGCGGCTTTTCTTCCAACATCAAAGGGCCGTGGACATAGATACACAAACCCTGGCGTTCTACACACGTTCTAACCTAATCCAATACTAACCGTGCCAAATCTATGGTCAGCCTACTTTTCGGTATGCCGAGTTATAGGCTAGCAGATCGTTGAAAGTTGGGCTTGAGATAATAAGGCTAATTTTACATGGCGGATAAAGAAATGCCGCCATATCATGATACGTCGAGGCACATTATGATGTGCTGAATTAGACAATCGGCCGACGACACGTATATTGCGTTATAGACGATTCGACATCAACCCAACTGATCGGCTATATGAACTGAGGGACAAATATTTCTTTTCATTTCTTTTCAAGTTAAAGGAATTAAAAGTCATCTTAGACATCGACAAGCTTAGGGATAAAAATAACATTACTTTATGTAGATACAACAGTAGTCTTTTGACCTAAATAAAGGCAGATTAGCTTTATTTTTTAAGGTTGATGTGAAATTGACAGCAACTTAACCGCAGTATTTTGAAATCTATGTACTATTTTGAAACGATAGCAAACTCAACAGTAAACTGCAATAAGTAACAAAATTAATATAAAATCGACGTTGACCAACTTTTGGACTTTTGTAGTGAATAACTTCTCTAACGTGATTTGGAAATAGTTAATAGTGCATGAGAATGAGGTTCGACAAACCAAGGGCTAAAAGTAGTGCCTATTTTTTTCGGCCTTTAACAAAACCATGAAATATCGACTATGTAACAAACAAAACATAGAATGACATGATACCCCTAAACTCAGTGCAATTATTTTTAAGGTTCCGTACCCTAAGTGAATACGGAACCATTATAGGATTACTGGTGTGTCTGTCCTACAGGCCAATACAAACTATTGGCATGTTTTAATTTAAATTTTTACCTCCCTTTTTTAAGTCAAGTAATTTGTTCGACGAAGTAATAATAGTCGGTGCATTGCTTAATGCTTTTGGTAAACCACTCACTGATCATCCTTTAGTGGAATCAATAGTATGCAGAATAAATGCAATCCCCCGTCAAAACTATTTCAGCGATAATGATTCACAGGAACCTACGCCCGGTTTCTGAAAGGAAAATTAGCTGTGACAACTTGTTAAACTCTTGTTAAACGCATTTCAGCCAATCACATGCCGCTATTTTGAATTAATGATCGATTGATCGCTTGTTACATTTGACAACTCTTTCGGAAACTGGGGGTTAATCAACGACTGCGAATGATCCCGGCCTGGACCACTTTCCCATACTCGACATAAACGAACTAATAATATATACTCTGGCGACGCTCCGAATAAGTCAGACCCGAAACTATTATGACTTACATGTGGGTGATGGTTCGTACCATATTGGGATACCACAGGGAGGATAGGAGGAGACACATATTTAACATTGATAATCTTCTTTTTTTTAACAGTTCACGCTTGCTTCTCACATAGCAGGTACAGGTTCAAATCCTGATCATGTACTATGAGATAATTAATTTATCTTATCTACACCATCGGACGTTCAGTGTTCCGGATGGCACGTTAAGCTGTAGGTCCCCGCTACTATCGCTACGTGATAGTGGTCGTAAAACCCCTTCACCAACCCGCACTGAGCCAGCGTGGTGGAGTATGGCTTAATCGTACTCGCATCCAGGTGAAGACATTAATGGGCTTCATTTATATTATATATCATCAATTTGTGGCTACTGCGTAGTCGAATCCAGTCGCGATATGGACGACATTGCACATACTTCGTGTACCTTTTGATAGATTTTCTTAAATATAGCGTAGCAGAAATAAAAGGGTATTACAGTTCATGTATTTCTGGGAACAGAACACTTAGCTGCTGCAGCTGCGTCATGTCTCATTGTCATGGGTAGACATTAACAAACAAAGTCCTCCAGCTCAATCTCTGGATTTCATAATGAGACATGATGTGGAAAGAGAGACGAGTAGTGATGATGATTAATGAAATGTATCTGTGGCAGGCAAATTGTAAGATTCCACATTTTACAAACGGCGTCGTCCGTTTACAAATGCGCGCTGCTATGTAATATGCCGAAGGCAAATTGCAAATTAAAATTAAAATAGCAAATTCTCAGGGCAAAACGCTGCGGTAGCTTAGGTGAAGGGTAAAGGGGGTGGGAGAAGCGAAGCCCCTTTTACCCTTCGTGTTAGGTTGAACATGTAAGAATAACAATAAATGCTTAAAACATAAAGGAGTGTCAATTTGCCTTCGGCATATTACATAGCAGCGCGCGTTTGTAAACGGACGACGCCGTTTGTAAAATGCGGAATCAAACAAATTGCCTGCGACATATCTATAAGAATTCAGTAGAATATAATTGTTCTGTGTTAATATAAACGAAGATTTTTATAAAACCAGTAGAGCTAATTATTTGATACATTTTGGTTTCGGTTTTTGAGGTTGTATAATTTCTTTTTGTAAGAATATTCATAGTACAAATAAAGCCAGAAGACCTATCCTATAGTGGGTATGCGTTCAATAGTGTTGCAATAGCGGTCATCGACTACTGTCAACCACTGTACGCTCATGTTTGCGTTAGCGATACTTATTTATTGCCTGCATCGTTCAAAATTGCTGTCGCTTAGCGTAACATGGTAGCGGTCGCCAGCCGTTACCATTGTTACCGCCCGTTACTATGTTTACCATGTATGATTCGGTTTGCAATAGCAGTCGGGTCAATGACTGATAACGCGTACCTTCTATACGAACATTAATCTATTCGATCCGTTTATCAGTTTTTTATCAGATTAAGTGATAAAAAAATGCCAGTTACTTATAACCAACTTAAAGAATTTTATCACTGGATACCTCAAAATATCACCTATTGTATTTTCACACAAATATAATATAAGAAATGTAGGTAACGAGCGAGACCAAAAAAGATAATACTTCCCTATTTATCTTCGTTCGGTTACGGTTAATAGACCCGTTTTGCTATTGAATTCATTCCTCGAACGTAAAAATAGGTTTCATTTCTGGCGAAAGGTAAATAAAAATCATGGCAACATTTTGCATTCGCTTCTCGTTCACTTATGTATTTATGAGACCCAAAAATGAGTGTGTTACGTAAGTAAATCATTTTGAGTCTAGGGGGCAAATCAGAAAAAAAATACTGTTCATGTGACATGTGAAATGAAAGAGTTTATCGCGAGGATGTCAAATATGTTTTTTCATTACTTTGAAATACTTAGCAAATTTTGAAATTATGAGAAATGAATGAAATCAAATGGAAAAAACCGGTCAAGTGCGAGTCTAAATCGCGTACGAAGGGTTCCGTGCCACCGTTCAATGGAAGCGATGGTGTGGAGTGAATAGTTTGGATTTTACACAGCAAAATATTGTTTACAAAGTTATTGGTGCGGTTACTTTCACACTCCATGTACGTAACCAGGTGCATCCATAAGTTTGTATGTGGTATTGTTGTATGGGAGCCCCCTTAAATATTTATTTTATCCTGTTTTTTAGTATTTATTGTTATAGCGGCAACAGAAATACATAATCTGTGTAAATTTCAACTCTCTAGCTAGCTAGGTTCTTGAGATACAGCCTGGTGACACAAGGACGGACGGACGGACGGACAGCGAAGTCTTAGTAATAGGGTCCCGTTTGGAACCCTTCGGGTACGGAACCCTAAAAAGGAGTCTAAACTACACCGCGTGACTTGTTTTATAAATCGGTCTTGTTGCGAGGATCTCAATTTATTTTTCATTAGCCTGAAATGCTTTGTTTAAAACATATCTAAGGAAATAGGTAAAAAAGACCACCTGAACTTAAAAGTGGGGATACAAGCTTGCGGTATCAGCAAGTGCAGCAAGCGGCTTCCGATAGTAACGGTAACGCAGAGCATTGAAATATCTGTGGTAACGCAAGTACAGTGCTACCGTTTTATCGGTAGAACGGCCAAAGCGGAAACTACTGACGCCATTTTTAAAACTTCACTTTGCTGTCAGTTGTTGTGGTGTGTGCTGTTCAGTTGAGAGTTAATTCGTGTTTCCAATATTTGCATGAATTTTGTATGACAATCATGTCGAAAGCAATCAAAAGTCGTGTACGAGAAATTGTACTCAAAATGAAATTACTCTTTGATGCAGAAAAGGAGCAAGAAGCTTCGATAATACCATACGTTAACGAATACAAACGTATTTCAATTAAATTAAATATATTTATTTCGGGCACATTGTAGCCATAAAGATACATTATTCCATTACACAACAACATACAAACAACATTGTCCAGCCAAAAACAAGTGTAAAGGAGGAGATGGGCTCCCCGCCGCCGTCGGCACACTCGGCTATCCACGTGCAGGTAAACTGACCCAGTGCGCCAGCAGCGACGTGTCCCACCGCCCCGCCAACACGCTCAGGATGGGGTTAGCGCTGCCGCGAACACGACCTGCTAGTGAGGCTTAGCGTTTTCTGATCTTCGCGGTGAAGCCGTCAACCCTCGCCTCCGCAAACGTGCCTGAGGTGCTGCAGGGCCGAGGCAGCCCCATCACCACCCTGAAGGCGTTGTTATATTGGATGCTGGTAGTTGACCCACATGCTGGACGTGCAGAAAGACTGGCAGTACGCCGCATTGCAGCCGCTACAGGTCAGTGTCACCAGATTATTATTAAACTAATTCTTGCAATCGTTGGATAATTCGCGATTCACTAAAGGTATTTAAAAACTCCGATTTTATTAAAAATATACATAATTAACTTTTGCCCGAAACTTCGACCGCCTGGAATCCGTTTATATTTTCACAAGTTTTATTATTTTGATGATGACTTTTTTTTGTTCTAGGTATTGGTCACTCAACAATTTATAAAATTGTTAAAGAAGGTAATACCGCTGTAGTAGTACCCATTTCTGCAGCGAATTTACCTGCCACAAAACAACCACACCAGAAAAATCGAGGAAAAGCAGATGTGGCAAAATAAAAGTTGACAGTATCAATCTAGGAGTGAACAGACGAAAAGTGCATGAATTTTATGAGATGAAAAAGAAATGATCTATGATTTTCGGAAACGAAAGCCAGTTCGTTTCCGAAAATCATAGATCATAGAAAAACACAAAGCAATCGCAAGGTTTTAACTGAGGTCAATGATATTTCTGCGTGGAGAGCTAAATATTTGCAAGAATATAATCATAACGCAATCGTCGACCGGTTGCACCTTAGGCTCAGAACACACGGTGAAACGCAACTGCAACGAAACCCTCTTGAAATTATTGGTTTGAAACCAGTTTCAACTGTTTTCATCACACGGAGCAACCACAATCATTTCGGTTTTCTTTGAGAACAGACGTCTGCAAAATGAGTTCTTCGAGTGACGACAAAGAAGAAGGCGCAAAAGAAGAACTATGTGGATACATCCCTACACAAACACAACACACAACAACAACAACAACAACAACATTTCTAACACAAATGCAATGTTTTTTTGTTCGTCGTCAGCCATTTTGTACAAAAGAAGCCACCCGGTGAATGGAACGCAACGTGCGAGTTTCCTGCACGACGGTTTCAATGCAACTGGTTTGAAACCTGTTCAAACCGGTTTCAAACTGGTCGCGTCATGTGTGGTCTCTCAAAGGAGTCTATGGCAGAAACTCAGATGCAACTCAAAAGTAACTAGAAGTTGCAGTTTCGTTGCTTTTGCGTTTCACCGTGTGTTTTGGGCCTTAGACGAGACTTACATACATTCTTCACATGCCACTAATAACTATTGACAAAGTCAAGAAACAGATGGTGTTCTAGAACCTGTATCTAAAGAGCAACGATTTCTTATTTTTCATGCAGGAGGAAAAACGGGGTTTGTCCAAGACACAAATCTTGTATTTAAATCAAATACCAAAAGTAGCGACTACCACAACGAAATCAAAAAACTCAAAACTCAATTTTTTTATTGCTAAGCTTAAGAAGAAAAATGCACTTTTACAAGTCAAACCTAACTAAAAATAAAAAATAAATCAAATATGATCAACTAATCTAATGATTACGTGACTGATTAAGGTTTGAGTTTGAAAAGGAAATCTCTCTTTCAAGTGGTAATTCATGGCTGAATCTCGCACAGGAAAAGGACACTCTAGTACTTTGGAAATACACCTGTCAGAGAAGATAGCACCAAGAAACTCTACGGGGATGTAACTTCAATTATCGTCATTTTTGTTTGTTATTTCACAATGTACAATATTATTTAATTTAATATTAATATTATAATATCTTATATATGGCCAATAAGATGTCTCAAAATATTGTTATTATGTCTCAAAATATGTTAGATTGTTCTAACAAAATAAATAAATAAGAACAAATGCAAGCTTTAATGAACATAACTGGAACAAACCAGACTGGACGAGCAGCAACCGTTCACGAGTATGACTTGTTCACCAGCCATTACCCCCCTTGCCATATTTGAGGGGAGCAACCCGCTACACAGAGCCGCCGCAAGCAACTAAATGAATTCCAGCTTCAAAAAGTAGTTAACCGAAAAATGACAACTCAATCTTGAAGAACCATCTTTGCTAGTAATGGACAACGCTCCATTCAAATTCAGGATAATACGACTCCAACTACAAACACAAATAGCCTTGAAATTCAAAAGTGATTGAACGTCTCGATTTCTTATTAGAGTTACTGAAGATTGTAAAATGAAACAAACCTGACCCTGTGTATGAAGTTGATATTTTTTTTTGCACAACATGGTCTCAAATGTTAATGGCTGCCAGCGTATCACTGTGACCTAAATCCTATTGAGGTGATATCGAGTTCCATGAAAAGGAAAGTAGCAGAAGTAAACATAAAACAAAAAAATGAAATTATGCCGCAAATAGTAACCAAAGCGTTCAGTTCTAGTAATGCCTCACAATGGCAAAAACATTGAGCACCATGTGCATACAATAGAAGAGGAATATGGACAAAAAGACAGACATTTAGATCAGCCCTTTATTTAGACAGTGGCGCTTATTTCGAGAAAATTAGAAGAATTTATCCACTCGACCATACATATGGTATAAGTGCACATACTTCGGCTTATTTAGATCATAATTACTTTGTACATAAGTTTTCTCTTAATGTATCTTTTTTAAATAACTGTGTTCAATAAATAATTATGAATTATGAATTACTTTGTAAAAAGTTTTCAATAAAACGAAAATTAATGTTATAGAAACATATTTTAAATTAAATGTGATTTAGTTATAATAAATTTTATGTGTTTGGCTAACAAAACAGCTATGTCTTTGTATCAATCTCATATTAATAAATAGCAAATAAAGGATTATTGTTACCCATACAATTATGTCAGGTCCGTGTTACATTCATATTTGTACCGATTGCAGTAATTAATGTAAAGGTGGCAAACCTTTTCGATGGTGGCGCCATCGCTAAATTCTACAGATAAGATGATGGCACTGTAAAGTTGCGAAATGATGACGACGAAGTCCACAAATTGACAGAGACAGATTTTCAACAAACACATGTATGAGTACCACAAATGCTGTCTATCCTTATACAAAACAAAAATGAATACTTACCTATTTATAATTATTGTGATCAACATTGTTTACAACTTAACATTTTTCAGAAAGTTTTGTCGTATAGGGCCCTGGGCGCGAATGAAGAGATTTGTTACCGTTGAGTAGTTAGGCTTTACGCCGCCCGCCTAAAACCACCGCCCGCCCTGTGCCCTCGCCGCCCTGGCGATGTGTTTTTTTTTATTTCCTGCCGGCTTGTAGGCATTGCTAGGGTTCCTTACTTTCGTGTTTTTGCCACTCTTAGTAAGTATTGAAATACGTAGGTATATAACTTATTTAGGATGAATGTGTGTAGAGTAACTAGCGACCGACTGAAACTGGATTTTCAGCCGAAACTAAAACCGAAATTTTTAACACTTTCGCTTGGCGACCGTGAAAAATGCATCACTTTGGTTCAAAATGTAGCTAACCAATTTACAAATGACCGTTATGAATCGCGGTTTTGAAGCTTACGCCATCCGAATAAGGTTAAAAACATGTCAAAAGTTACTCATTTGGAGTGTCTCTCTGTGAGTGTTAACAGGTTCGTGTGACAATGTACACACTAACCTGAAGTTGAGAGCTTTACTCTCATAGGAACTTCTTCCTCAACGCAGTTACCATCAAATGTATATTTTTCTACGTGTAATTTGAAATATTGTAAATTGGTTTTTCCTTGGTATACAAAACCTTTTACGTCTAAGTCGCGGCTCGTCGGCACGTACTGAAGCAACGTTGTATGAGCTTTAAAACTTTTGCGGCCGAAAACTTTTTTGGCCGAAACTTGGCCAAAAACGAAACACAAACCGAACCTTCGGTCAATCTCTAAGAATAACTAGCTAAATATTTTAAATTTACGTTAAGAATAACCCTCTATGGGGGAAGGCGTTACGCTTTTTGTTTTATTTAGTTCTAAAACTTTATCCCGGTTCGTTCTTACATAAAATCACAGCAAAAAAGCAAAAAAAAGTAGAGTCTTCAAAATCTACATTATTTAATCGTGATGCTTATTGCTAAGGGTATTAAGGGTAAAGGGTATTCGTCTTACAGCACTTTGACAAAAAATCGAACATTTTTTAGGATTCCGAACGCGAGGTGGCTTAGCGGACCCTTATTAGCGGGTCTCCGCTGCGGTCCGTCCGTCAGCCTGTCTGGCATCGGGCTGTATCTCATGAACGGTATAGAAGGGAGAGGGTAGAATTTATCGCATAATTTGTATTTATATTGCCGCTACAAAAAAAATAACTACACTCTACAAACAACTACATGAGTTTTTTTTTATTGACTAGAGTCCCCATACTAGAGCTTTATTGCGCTTTTGCTTGAATTATACTACGGAACTCTTGGCCTGCGAGTCTGATTCGCATTTGACCTAAATAAGTTAATAAATATTAAACTAGTTGAGAAAATAAATTGCTCTTGGAGGCATTGCTGCAGAGAGGGATTTCTACGAAGTTTACTATTCAGCAATCATTTTCTTTAAGGCTTGTTTAGCGCTTTGCTAAATATTCTAAATTGTGTGAGAGACAGTACAGAAAATAAGTAGACCTTAGTATACCATAAGTAGGAATTTGTTTGAATAATAGGGGTTGCCTACTGTTGCACAACACTGATATAGGCAGGTTGGATAATGGGTATGTTTCTCACTGACTGAAGAAAAGTATAAACGCGCCGCAAATTACACATGTCTATCAAATCGAGTAATGAAGATCTAATATATCCTGTAATAGGAATTTCACATGACTTACAGGACATATACCAACTGCACCCAATCTTATTCCGACTTCCCCGTCACTAGGAGGCAAACAACAAGAAGTGTGAAGAAGGGCGGCTCAAGCCACCCCCGGAAATTTCACATGGCTAGCCAATTGAGCAACGAGCAACTGCTGTTTTTATAGGGGCGAAAAATCCGTTGAGCTAGTTCCATGTCTAGAAGGTCAAGTAGTGAGCACCTGATAGGATCTGTTATAAGGGGCAGACAAAGCCACTTGAGAATATTTGAATTGGAGCTTCGACCAAATGGGTGGATTGCTCATTACCATCACCACAGTTGCATCATCATTTCGAATTATTCATATGAGTATTAAACTGATTAACGATTGTGTCTTTAAGCTGAAGAAGCATTAAAATGAAACCAGATATTTCAGAAGTATTCAAAGAGGTTTTCAAAATACCACTTTTCTGTTAAAACTCCGCCCAGGGCGGTCATGACCCCCTCCCTGGATCTGTCCTTGCACCCACGGCATAAAATATGCACAGTTTTCTTTGACCTAACCTGTAACGAACCAAGGCTAATGCTTCTTCGTTCACGTTTATGATTCCGAAGTCTCGAGAAATTAAGGCGCACCCAACAGCGGCACTTAGGATTTCACTTTAAGCTTAATTTCAGACGATTAGGATTCAAATTTAAAACAAGCAATCAACTTATTTTTTTTAAAGCTTTTATTAGTTGCAAAATAGACCTCAAGACAAGACCGACGAGCCCAAACTCGATGGGTCTGAGTCATTTTACTACAGAGTTCCTAGGGCCAACTTCCAGCTCCATCATCTGATCAGCTTCATGTCATAAACATATTGCATTGCTTTACTATTTACATCTTTTTGTAGCCGTTAGGTGTCCCACTGCTGGCTAATAGCCTCCCCATGTCCCAAACATAATATTCTATCTTGTGCTACGTCCATCCAACCTGGCCGAAACTTATCGAGGTCGTCCCGCCATCTCCGCCTCTGTTTTACATATGCATGCAAATTTTCAGCTGAATTGGTAACCGGGAATGGAGTAAAATTTTACTTGCAAGATTTGATTACAGACGGACACAGTCCGGGACAGATGAATAAAATAAAAGCTTATGAAAAGGCTCTTCAGCGATGTACAAAGAGACTAACAGAGCAACATAACTTAATATTTTATAACAATAACATAAATACCAGGCCATTCTGAAAGTTTGGCGAAACAAGTTTTTACTTAAGAGACGCTGTACACTAAAAGCAAAATACAGTATTCCAATTTTAGATTTTCCTCTGAAGTTTAGAAATAACTAATTATTAATTTAAATGTAGCATTTCACTACTGAATGCTACATTAGCGTAGGGTAGCATAGTAAGCAATAAGTTAGACATACGTCATATACCTAACCATTAACCGAGTTCACTCTCATCTGGAAAGTAGAACAATATTCAGGTATACAAAACTCAGTGTTTAACTCCATTCCATCACCAACTTCAATGGTAGATCCCATAATATTACATGGTGACCTTGCCTAGCCTTGCTTTGGCAGGCCCAAAGGATCTGAAGAAAATCAAGTAAGAAGATCATCATCATCAACTGAAGAAAAATTATGAAGAAAAAATGAAGCGGCCATTACATTAAAAATTAATCTGAAGTCAAGCTATGAATCAAAAATTAAAGACAGCACAACGTTTCCATGCTTTTGAGAAAGTGTTCAGGGTATCCCGGCTTGATGAGAGCCAGGGATAAAAAAGTGTGGTCTGTTGTTGTATTATTATGACCGAAGAATTGAAGAATATTCATGATAAATTAGTTGAAATAAGAACGTATTAAGTTAAAATTAGTCCTCATCGTCATATAAAAGAAATAGCATATAAGAAGTTAGATGAAGTAAAATGTAAAATGACTCAGGTGAACCAAGAAAGAGTAAATAAGAAAATTAGGTCAGATTATGTAAAAATAGACAGAAATGATTGGATATATAGCTTTTCAGGAATCTACCATGAAATTCGTTACTTATTATCGCACATAGATAATCAGACGAATACAGATTTAATAGAAGAGGAGAGTTATCAGGATTGTGTAGAGAATAAAATAAACTCATCCCAGTGGCGAATTAATTTGAAATCAAGACGGTCTTTTGCCTGTGATTAATGGCCAGGAAATAGAAACTAAACAATTAATCAATGGTATTGAATTGTACGAATCTTTGATAAGTAAGCCCACTAAATGCTAATTGATGAATTTTGTTCTGAAAACTCGTCTCTCAGCTAGCGCAAAGTTACGTTTGCAGAGTTCGTACATGGATGTCTCTAGTCTAATAGATGTTATAAGGAAATTGAATTACCTACAAACGCAACTATTTAAGGCAACCCAAGTGCGAAGGAGCATTGAAAAGTTTGGCAATTTAACACTAGCACAATCTGATGCCGATTTGTCTTAGTACGAGATTTTGCGGCCGGCGGCCGGTGACTACTATTAGCGGTTAGCGGATGGTTTGTCGGATAGGCGGCTTAGCACTGTCATCGCATCGCGGCAGTTTGATTCGTTACCAGAGCATTTTAGATGGCGATAGATGAGCAGTCCATGTGTGTCCAAAATCAGGACCGAGCTATGCATTTTAGGGAAAATCTCGGCCATAATCGCAGAGTTCATCGCGGATTTCGTGGCCATTCATAATTAATATCGTTCAAACTCGGATCATTGTAAAAATTATAATATTTTTATAATTAACAAGTTTTAATTAAGTTACAGAGGTAATCGTATAATGCGGCGCGCGCGTCAGCATTCACGCGGCGGCAAGCGCTCAGGAGCTCTATTTTGAATCACTCGTGTGACATAATATATCGTATGAGAAATATGTCACGTTCGACTAACAAGTCGCATGACGTTGATTTTCTGCATTTTTGAATCGTTCGTCATCGGTGTTGCCAATAAATTTGGAAATTATTATTTTTATCCGTTACACGCAGTAAACGTAAAAACCGGTAAATATCTCATAGGAAACGGAACGTTTAATGCTCTCATATTAGAGGCTGTATAACAGTGTCTGCTCAATTGAGGTGCCCACTAAATCCTAGCAATAATATGGAACAAATCAAGCTGTTCAATCCGTCGCAAATGTCACATATTTGACGTTTAGGATTTCAATTTGAAAACACGCGCGAAAACAGCAAACTCTGACACTTCAAATTGTGTTGACACTGTTGACATTAGCTTTGACGTATTTGACGTTTGTTCTACTATTCAACTTGCGCAACGAGTGGTGCTGACCACTCGTTGCAGGCGAATGAATGAAAAATACGAAATTTCGGATGTCAAAGGAAATTCACTAGAAAAGAGCGCTCGCGCTAATAAAAGTCATGCGAGCGATTCAAAAATAAAGCTCCAGGTATCAGCAAGTGCCTCCAATATTAACGGTCAAGTAAACTTAGAACAAAGTTGAAAATTAGTTTATTTCGTGCCAAAAGAAGGCTTAAATTCTATATTTAGTCACAGTAATTATTATGTTGTTAATTGCTACCTCAGAAATAATGAGAAATTGAGTTAATTAACAGAAAAGGAAGCAAGTTGTTTGAGCACTTAAGTATCAATTTAAGGTTAATAAGTAATACAAATCAAAACGAAGAAATAGTAAGACGTAGAATAGTAAAAAAAGACCAAGCAGTAATTAAGAAAAGTATTAGTTTTTAGCCGTAGATTTTATATCTTAGAGAACCTTCTGCAAGACATAAAATAAAATTTCTATCTTTATATCTTTTTATTCTATCCTGTTACGCCAATGCAATATTAGGCCAAGATATTTTAAACAATTTTCGAAACCAAGCAGTGGTTTGATTCCAGTTAGTATTACAATTGATAGTTTGATACGTATAAATATGAATAGTTTAGAGAATTACTCATAATTTTATTGCACACAAATGATATAAAAAAAGAGTTACATAAAAATAGTGTACAAAGGCGCGCTTATCTCTAATAAGAGATCTCTTCCAGCAAAGCAGGTACTACTCATTCGATGAGTTCGATGTATATACATTCAATGAGGATCGAGTTACATCCAATCGAGTCAGGACTTTTGTTCAGCGAACTAGACTTGAAATCATATTTAAATGATGAGGAAAGTAGCATTGAGAACCTAAGTGCCAAATATTCCGACGTTTTTCATTAGCTAAGAGATACGCTCTCCACTACAAATTGAATAGAGCACTCTATTAAGTTGAACCCAAATGCGTCTTGCGTATACGTGAAACCCTATCGACTGCCAAATGAGTTGAAAGGTGAAGTTAAGAGACAGATAGAAGACATGATTAAGAATGATGTTATTGCAGAGACTGCTTCAGATGGTAGCCTAATAAGGTACCTAAAAAGTCAGATAGGTCAGGAGAGAAAAAGCGGAGACTTGTAGTAGATTATCGTCAACTAAATACTAGAATACAGGATGATAACAACGACCTCTGTGGCGCAGCGGTTGTGGCTTTGTCTACCATGCGAGAGGTCCCGGGCTCGATCCCCGGTTGGGGGTGAAAAAAAAACCAGGTCTTGGATGTTTATGTGTGTGACGTCGCTGTTTCTGGTTCCCACGACACAGGGTATCCTAGTGTGGGGCCAGAAGCAATGTATGTGCCTATGTGTAAATGTTTATGTTTTTGTTAATAAATTCTTTCTACCAAATATAACTGACATTTTACATTAATTGTCAAGTAAGATAAACTACTCAAAATAGTGCCCTAAATATCGATTCATTCAAAATTACAATTAAAGAAATATATGAAATAAAAATGTCAAGTATCCGCCTAGAGAGCTTCGTCAAAATCAAAAGTGGATATAGGTCAGAGTTATTATCAGTTATCACTTGGAAACATTTTAAAGAAGTATACTGCGTTAACTACTGATAAGTGGTACTTGTCACTCGCATTTTGAATATTAATGGTGACAACTTGGACATTCCTTTTGCGGCCGAGGCTTTGCGGCTGTGGAAGGTCTGTTGCCCGGGGAGCGATGTGCCGGAGCAGCTTGGCGTGCAGCGTGCCTGGGATGAAGAACTTTGCAGGTCATCCCTTGACGGGCTTCTGGCGCAGAGCACGGGAGCGGATCTTGCTCGCCTGCGTGCAGTCTCCCAGCCAGAGTCTGGCGCCTGGCTGCATGCGTTGCCGACTCCGCAGTTGGACACCTTTTTGGATGACAACTCCCTGCGTGTGACAGTGGTGCTTCGGTTAGGTTGCGACATCTGCGAACCAAATCGCTTTGTTTGTGGTGCGGCGGTTGACTCGCTGGGGCGCCATGGGCTGCACTGTGTTCGGAGTGCAGGGAGACTCTCTAGCCATCACTTAATTAACGGCATCGTCCGGAGGGCGCTAGTCTCTGCCAATATTCCGTCGGT
Organism: Argyresthia goedartella; assembly: GCA_949825045.1. NCBI lineage: Eukaryota > Metazoa > Arthropoda > Insecta > Lepidoptera > Argyresthiidae > Argyresthia > Argyresthia goedartella. Next base: position 13,534,681 of record OX463823.1, read on the forward strand.
TCTAAAACCTCTGGGTTGGAGCCGCAGCGGCGGAAAACGTCCGGACGGTCTCACGTTAATACCATGGGAGAGAGGTCATTGCCTGTTGGGGGATGCGACTTGCGTGTGCACGTACGCACCATTCCACATCAGCTCAACTATGGTAACCCCGGGTGCTGCTACTTAGTCGGCAGCGCGGCAGAAATGCATTAAATACGCACAGCTAATGGGAAGTTATCTGTTTGTTCCTTTGGCCGTCGAGACCACAGGGGTGTGGGGTTCGGCACTAAGGTCTTCGTCAAGGACATTGGGCGTCGTTTGAGGGACCGAGGATTTGACCACCGCTCCGGATCGTTCCTGTCACAGAGGATCTCGCTAGCTGTACAGCGTGGTAATGCTGCCAGTGTAATGGGCACGTTTGGTGCGGGCGTTTTTTGGGGCGGTTTATTTTTATAGATATGTATTTTGTTTCTTAAGTTTAGTTATGACCAAGCGTTTGGCGGATTAATGTCATAGTATTTTATTGTATCAAATTTAATTGTATAAAGTCATATACTGGGTTAGGTCTATACATTTTGTGGAATATTAACACTATATATTCCAATTAATTTTTATTCTGTTCCTTATTTTTTAGCCGTACTACTAAGAAGAAAAGAAGTATCCAGGAAATTGCGTCTTTTCATTTAATGATTATTGGTATTAATTTAGTGAGTTTATAGGTAATAAAGCAAAAAAGTATTTTCCTAAGTAGAATCATGGACGAATAAAACTAGAGGACTGACAACGTCGTATAAAAAAACGTACCCTGCTAGAAAGCTAAAATCCTGTATTATTTCTAGATGTCGCTGTACAACGCAATAGATGATGGGTGCTTAGGGTGACGGCGTAGTATAATCCATAGTAATATCGACGAAAAATCAGAGATGGCGTAAGCGTAAGCCTTGCTTCTTCTTAGGAAATTAACGCTTATACCGCCATTTTTGCTAAATTAAGCGCGCCACCACGATACTACCTATACTAGAAAGAACTTTTGAACTAGTAGCTCTACCTATCAATATACATTTAAACTAAAAATAGAATTACGCTTCAAAGTACTACGGTTGTCTGTCATCTAGTTTTATTCGTCCATGGTAGAATGGACATAATTGGCCATTTGCGCCCTTGTTACTTATTAAGTGTATTATAGTTTAAGCTAAAAATAAAGAGAAAACCGGTCAAGTGCGAGTCTAAATCGCGCACGAAGGGTTCCGTACCACCGTTCAATGGAAGCGATGGTGTGGAGTGAATAGTTTGGATTTAACACAGCAAAATATTGTTTACAAAGTTATTGGTGCGGTTACTTTCACACTCCATGTACGTAACCAGGTGCATCCATAAGTTTGTATGTGGTATTGAAAGAATTGTTGTATGGGAGCCCCCTTAAATATTTCTTTTATCCTGTTTTTTAGTATTTGTTGTTATAGCGGCAACAGAAATACATAATCTGTGAAAATTTCAACTCTCTAGCTAGCTAGGTTCTTGAGATACAGCCTGGTGACAGACGGACGGACGGACAGCGAAGTCTTAGTAATAGGGTCCCGTTTGGAACCCTTCGGGTACGGAAACCTAAAAATTGAATATTGTACCAGATGGAGAGATGCCCAATGGGAATAAAGACGTCACCAAGTGCCTTCTCACATCTTATGACTACAGTATTCAATGTCAGGATTAAATTATAAAGCCTATTTTAATTATTTAGATGGCTGTATTGTGGTAGGTTATTATCTCGAAACACGTAACAAGAATCTCATGATTTTTTCAGAAAGGTTACGTAAAATAAATTTAAAATGAAATCCATTAAAATGTGGGTAATTGAACCCCGTAATTGAAGTAGAATTACTAGCTATTGTTTGGTCTCTATGACATTTTAGAACTTGTTTGTATATGGTAAAAAGTTCTTTATAGAAACTGCCCATAGGTTTTTTTTTTATATGACTGATCCTCAAGCAGATTAACCAAATTCAGACTCGATCTAGCGGAGTATGATTTTGAGATTAATTACGTCCCCGAAAGCCTTGAAACGAATTCCGATAACTTGTAAAGGATTTAAGGATATGCAAGAACATGTTGAATCAATAATAACGAGAGCACAAGCTCATAGGTTACGTGTAAACAAAATACTGACTTGACAACTAAGTAGTGAAAATTCTTAAATGACTGACAAATAGTGTAGAATTGATGTATGTACGTTGCGGCGTTATACGTAAAATGTTCGATCGTTTCTCCAAATGTGTTAGCGAGAGAACCACGAAGTTTTTGTAAGCAATTAAATTTGAACGAGCTTGTAATAATGTCAAACAAAAACATTAAAAATATTATGAATATTATATTAAAAGCAATGTATAATTTGGATGATATTCCCAAGTTACTAGTTATCAATGACGTCACGAGAATAATAGTGATACTAAAATAGTGACCATGAATGATTTCCATCTATTACCCACAAGCGGTCAAGCTGGGATAAATAGGATGCTATTTATCCCAGCATATTAAAAATAACTATCATTGGCCACGTATGAGAAATGATGTTAGGAAGTTTGTAAATAAATATAAGAGTAGCTAAATTTAGAAGCACTCAAATATGCATAATAAGGAACCAATAGTTATCACGTCTGCAGCTACGAAAGCTTTCGAGAAAGTAAGTTTAGACATAATGGGACCATTAATAATAGTGATTTAAGTTAATATGTAGAGGCATACTCTTTACAGAAAATATAGTTTCTATAGGAAAATCATTCGTAAATAGCTTTATTCTTAGATATGTTTTAGTAAATGAAACTTTAATAGACAAGGAAATAAATTTATTCCTTCAGTGTTTTCAGAAATACGTGATTTATTTAAAATTAAGAAATTTACTCTACAGCTTATCGCCACGAGACGTTAGAAGCTTTAGAAAATACACATAAAAGTGTGGAAGCTTATCTAAGAATTCAATGCAAGAATAATAAATCTGATTGGAGCGATTGGATACCATATTGGTGTTTTTCGTATAACACAAAACGCTTCACACTGATACAAAATACACACTATACGAATTAGTTATGTGATATTATAAAAAAGCTAATGTACACCTATATTCATGCAAATGAACATTACTTTAATTTAGTTATTGGGTTTTTTAACTTTTCATACAACTCGCAAACAACATTTGTAGATTCATTGAATAATCCTGACTATTATCCTTTGGAGCTTAAATATAGACTTCAAAGAAGAATCACTAGAAGATGCTAGAAGAAATTCGACAAATAATTAAGAATTTATTCTAGACTATTTATCAAAGCTCAATTTTTATAAACCAGCTAATCTATAAGAGTGGAGATTTCGTTTTATTGAAAAATTAAGTTGGAGATACGTTGGATAATGTGTGATTATAGAGTACTGAAGACGTATAGAGTATTGAAGAGTAAACACCAAATATTAAAATTGATGAAGATGATAAAGAAGAAGAAATATGTAACACATAAAATTGAATAAAATATTTTATTAATAATTTAGAAGTAACGTTTTATTTAAGATAGATTAAAATTACATTTTTTAGTAAAGAAATGGAATAATTCAGTTGTAAAGTTAAGTTTTATTTATTTTATTTTGTATAAAAAAAATATGTAACTAGTTAGTTCCAAATATTTTCAAAGGAACCCTGGGAATAAAAGGACATCAAAGGGGATATAAAGCGTATACAAACTAATTATATATTTAACTGTAGCATGTCACTACTGACTGCAATATTAGAATAATATCTTAATTGTTTAATGAATTTTATTGACCGAGCGAGAGAAGCGACCGAAGGGCTCCATTTCAACAAGTTAGGAGGCCGATATTGTCTGTCAGTTCCGGTCTAGGGGCCACAGTTTTCAAGCGATACTCACAAAACTTGGCACACGTGTTCCTTGATTTTTTTTTTGTCGAGAGCTTTTCTCAATTTTCCCCTTGGAGGGGAGTTATGATGTCATTAATTTTTTGTATGGGATTTTTTTATTTATTTTTTTCTAAAACCTATCGTGTGGGGTATCAAATTAAAGGGCTTCATGAGCCAGTTCTAAAAATATACTACACCATTACCTTTCGGCCGCCTATTTTATAAAAATCCAAGAAATCTTTTCAAAACATACCAAGTTTGGACTCCTCGAAGTAGGAGACGGATTAGTAAAGAGGATCTATACAGACCATGAGAGTGAGTGAAAAATACTATAACTATTTTCGTGAAAAGTCAATAGATTGTATTTAAAATCGCAAAATGTAGTTAACAAAGTTATTGGTGCAGCTACTTTACTGCTTTATTTTGATTGAATCTAATATACTTACCTAAAATGGGTTCATATATTCATATTCATATTCATATTCACAGTCCCCCCTGTTAGCGAGGTCTACTGCCCACAGGGCTACTAGTTAATAAATGATGTCTATGTCTTAGCGTAGGGTAGCATATTAAGCAAGACATAAGTACTATGTAATACCAATTACAACGTTTATTTTGATATTCAAAAATTCAAAATTCAAAATGAGTTTATTTCCATAAGAAACACATAGGTAACATTTGGAGAATGTCAAATCTTAAACTAACACATGTATAAGGTACAGGGAAATATAGAACTTAATTTGAATTCCGTCACCTCAATGTTTTAGATGCTGGAGGCAAAGAGGCGACTAGAAACCTCCAGCTTTATACGTTATTTTTTACAGAGCAAACACCTTCCCAAGCTTTCTTGTCTTCTACATAATCTGATATTTTGTAGTAAGCTTTTTTACATAAGTGATTTTTAACAACATTTTTCAATTTATTTACAGACAATTCTTGTAACTCAGTCGGTATTTTGTTGTAAAAGCGAATACATTGCCCTTTAAAAGAAACATTAACCTTATGGAGCCTAGTAGTAGGTATAGCTAGTTTATTCCAATTTCTAGTGTTGACATTGTGCCTGTCGCTATTCTTAGGAAATTTATCAATATTTTTGTAGACGTACATTAGGTTTTCATAAATATACTGACACGGCACTGCATTGTAAATTTAAGGAAATTAACAAATTTCCTTAAATTTACAATGCAGTGACTCTCTGGGACCCACATTGTAGATTGCATGAACAGCCCTCTTTTGCAGCACAAATATTTTATTAATGTCCGCAGCGTTCCCCCACAGCAGTATGCCGGAAGACATAATGCTATGGAAGTAGCTGAAGTAAACTAGTCTAGCTGTTTCCACGTCCGTAAAAAGACGGATTTTTTTAACTGCATAAACTGCGGAGCTGAGTTTTTTTGATAGCTTATCTATGTGTGGGCCCCACTGAAGCTTATTATCTAAGGTGATTCCTAGGAATACCGTGCTATCTACAATTTCTAAATTTTCACCTTTAACATTAACATTAGCCGAGACTTGTTTAACATTGGGGAATATAAACCGAATACATTTAGTTTTGTTATTGTTCAGTAAAAGATTATTAGCACTAAACCAATTGACTACCTTTGAGATTGCATTATTCACATCGTCAAAGTTCAAACTGCGTCGTTTCATTTTAAACAAAAGTGAAGTGTCATCTGCAAACAGTACAATCTCATGATTATCTCTGACAAGATGTGGCAGGTCATTAATATTAAGCAAAAACAGGAATGGCCCAAGTATGGAACCCTGTGGTACACCCATAGTAACAACCCATATTACATTGCTGTCCCGGTGTGAAGGTGTTCTTTATCAGCCAGTGTAGACTGTAAGCAGCCGGTGACCAGGCGGCATGTATCGTTGATAGCCACGTCCACCTGACCGGTGTGGTCAGAGTTTTTCCACACAGAGCTTTCTTTTCGATTCGTAGTTTTTCGGTGTAGGTGTCAGGTTAACAATAAGATCATCGACTTCTTTTGCAAATCCACACCAATCCGCTTTTGCGAAGTAATAACTCCGCCTGAACGATACTATTCTTGGTTTGACAGCAGGTGACATTTGGCACATTATTGGACTATTTGTGTGGATGCAAATGTAAGGTCAGCTATAGCCTCTTTTCCAGCGACCACTGTTGAAGATAGGTGGTAGTTTGGGGTCATGTATAAGCGGCAGATTATTAGAATCAGCCCACTCTTCCATTTTGTCGCCATTGGTATGGTAACCCCAGGATTCTCGATGACTTTTGAATTCTCCGAGTATAAACTTGACTGATTGCATGCAGGAATCAGTATAATTCATGAATTAAAAGTCTACCGCTGGGGGCTTGTAGACAGACGTCACTGTACAATTGAAGAGGAAGGACAGCTATGATTGGCTTGACGATGTAGGCTTGCAGCTACCAGTTTCATGCCAGCGATGTCCGGTCGGATATTGTTTTTACCTCTGTGGATCTCTTGCAGACAGAGGACGTCACAAATATTAATGTGTAATTGTTCCTTTTCGTCTGATAGACCCTCAATATTTGATGAGAACCCCGTCTGACGATGATCGACAGAAGTGGTTCTGAAAAGAACCTTTGTGGACTAATTTTCTGGTTAAATTAGTTAAAATTTTAGATTAAAAGCTTCCAGTTTGCAGTTATCGATTTTATAACATGTAGGTCATTGTTACTCACGGGTGAGGCCCGAGCCGTAGTTAATTCCAGCTCTTCGAGAAGACTTACTACGTCCCCCCTCAAAGATACTACTATAAAGTTATTACGAGCATAAAGACTAGATAGCTTTTATTGCCATGCAATAAAGAAGATAAACATAAAACTTCGATAAAAACTTCGTAAAATAGGCTGTCACCTCCATTCAGTTGAGTGACTGAATGAAGTTGCCTAGACAAACTGTGAAAGAACTGGCTCTTTTGTCCTTTGTTCTAGAAAAAACTCATGAAGAATTGTAGAAGTGGCTCTGATAAAATGGGTTTCAAGCTGTTTTACAAAGACGACTACTACACAGCCTTGGTCTCGCGATCGACCACGTACAACGCTGCGGACTGTCAAGCTAAAAAGTCGGGTAAAGTTGTAGATGTACAGAGAACGGGATGAGCCAGAAGTGATTTCATGCGTGATTTTATAAAATTCACTCCTCATTATAAATTCGAACAACTTAGCTGCCAAAAGCTTTATACCTGATAGTACTCGTCTCTGGGATTAGATAAAAAACTAATTTAAAGTTAAGGTTAGTTTTGAAGAAATTAGAAAAACAACCGTGCCACTTAAAAACACACTGTTAATGAGATAATCAAAAGTCTGTGATTAAGACCTCTTTGATTATTGTATGGAAACTCTTGACTATAACTTAACGGGCCACTTCACTAAGATAAATGAAACTAAAATAAAATGTCAATATTCAAAAGACAAGTAAGGCACTCCAGCGTCAAGAAACTTTGCTGTTAATATTTTTCGCGCCAATCTGAAGATAAGCAATGTCATTGATGGATGAAAAACAAAGGACGCGCATTTGACAGAAAGTGTTAAATCACAATCACCTGTGCATTTATTTAACATTGTCATAAATAAATGTACAGACTGATTGTGTTTGGGCAGAATTTTAATTTATTTATTTTGTTTTGTAAATTAAAACAAAAATATCATATAAAAAGCTTTCTTAATTACTTTTTTAAAATAACTGTTTTGATGTTATAATAAATCTCTAAACCTAATTTAACATCTAATTTAATTTAGCACCTATATGGGTATAATATACCGCATTTGTTGCGGCGCGGAAGTATTGAAGAAGAAAATAAAATACTAAATAGAGGCTGACCTTGACTCCCATTTTTCTCGCAAACGCGACACATGGATGTGGAGCCATTCTTAAAAGTAGCATTTGACATCTGTCAAGAGTAGGAACAGAGCTATACGTCAGTCTCCGTCTCCCTGTTTTGCTTAGAAAGGGACTAAGAAGACTTCTAAGTATTCTAAGAATCATAATATTTTGTTAGTTTTTAGGGTTCCGAACCCGAAGGGTGCCCAACGGAACCCTAATACTAAGCCTCCGCTGTCCAGGCTGTATCACATGAACGGTCATATTTAGACAGATGAAATTTTCACAGATGATGTATTTCTGTTGCCCCTTTAACAATAAATACTAAAAACCCGGTCAAGTGCGAGTCTAAATCGCGCACGAAGGGTTCCGTACCACCGTTCAATGGAAGCGATGGTGTGGAGTGAATAGTTTGGATTTTACACAGCAAAATATTGTTTACAAAGTTATTGGTGCGGTTACTTTCACACTCCATGTACGTAACCAGGTGCATCCATAAGTTTGTATTGAAAGAATTGTTGTATGATATGTGGAATAGTATGTGGTATTGAAAGAATTGTTGTATGGGAGCCCCCTTAAATATTTCTTTTATCCTGTTTTTTAGTATTTGTTGTTATAGCGGCAACAGAAATACATAATCTGTGAAAATTTCAACTCTCTAGCTAGCTAGGTTCTTGAGATACAGCCTGGTGACAGACGGACGGACAGCGAAGTCTTAGTAATAGGGTTCCGTTCTTACCCGTTGGGTACGGAACCCTAAACCCAGAATAAAATAAATATTTAACCTCTCCGAAACCCGGCATGAGTAAAACACAACAAAATACACATTTTGTTTGATACTTTCATCTACACAAGATTACCTTTTGAAAACAATAAAAACATTAGTATGTTCTGATAGAATTTTTTCAATATTTCAGCGTTCGAAGATTTCATGAAATACCGGTTACGAAAAGTGATATTTTCGAGTCACGTTTGCAGCGTCTTGAATGAATGAAATGAACAAAAGACCATACTGGAAATAGAAGATTGGCTCATTGGCCGTTTTTACACACTAAAACCTTGCCAAAACGAACACAATTGGCTAATTCATTCCGGTCTAAAAAAAAAGGTATCGATTGCGTGTCGGTACGCTTGGGTCAATAGTGTTTGTTTACGTTGACGTGTCGGTACGCTTGGGTCACGGAGAGGTTAAGGGGGCTCACATACAAAAATTCATTCAATACCACTTACAAACTAATGAATGCAGCTGGTTACGTACATAGAGTGTGAAAGTAGCTGCACCAATAACTTTGTAAACAATATTTTGTTATGTAAAAACGAAACTGTTCACTCCACACCATCCCTACCATTGTATGGTGGTACGGAACCCTTCGTGCGCGAGTAAGACTCACACTTGACTGGTTTGGTATTCTCTTTCGATATACCTATAATATAACAATCATCGTGCGAGAATGTCTTCAAAAAAATACAATTTGCAATGAGACACACGTTCTACAGTCTGAGTTTTTATACTTGAGCCAAGTAGGCGGAATTATTATGGTGAACTCTCTGATTAATCTGTGTGCAGGAATTTCATCAAAATACGATTTTGCCTAAACATTTTATAGGCAGAGGGGGTGTTTCAAATAACCCAGGCCTGGCGCGAATGAAATATACCTAAAAAAAAGAGTATTGCGCCCCGTGGTCTATTGGATTTTCCGCGTGCTTCTCACGCAGGCGATGCAGGTTCGAATCCCGTCGCTGATCATGTACCAAAGAGGTAAGTAATTTATGTTAAGTACATTATACGGACGTTCTAATGGTGTTGGAAAACATCGTGAGGAAACCTTCATTACTCCATAGCTGTCAATAGTCAAATAGTCAATAGTCAAAGTACTTTATTACTGTAGATATTTACATATACTTAGCAAACCTCATTTTTTGCCTCTTCTCTACATTGGACCACTGTGGGAGAAGAAGGGCGTAGAAACTCCCACAGATTTATTTTTAGATCTCTTTTAAAAATAGGTTGTGCTTAACTAATACAAATATGAAAAATTTAATTGTTATGATTAATAAGCAGGAATAAATAATTACAAAATTATTAACAGCAAGGTCTGTGTTGAGCCAGATTAACCCCATACAGTCCTGTCATTTAAGTAATCTTGAACATTGTAATATCCCTTTTTCGACAAAGTCGCTTTAACATGCTTTTTAAATTTCTCAAATGGCAATTTCAAAATCTCCAGAGGTATCTTATTGTAGTAGAGAATGCACTGACCCTTGAAAGAATTGCTAACCTTCGCGAGTCTAAAATGGGGCGCACATAGTCTGTGATTATTTCTTAGGTTAACATTACAGCTGTCGCTAAGTTTGGAAAATTTTGTAAGGTTCTTGCGTACATACATTATATTTTCGAAAATAAATTGACTAGCTACTGTTAGTATGCCAATTTCTTTAAAAAGCTCTCTTAAGGAGTCTGTTCGTTTTAAATTATAAATTGCTCGAATAGCTCTTTTCTGTAAAATAAAAATAGTTTGAATATCCGCTGCTTTCCCCCACAACAAGATACCATAGGACATCACACTATGAAAGTAACTAAAATATACTAGCCTAGATGTAGCCACATCCGTGCTTTGTCTGATGTTCCTAACAGCGTAAGCCGCAGAACTTAACCTACCAGCCAATTTATCTATGTGGGGTCCCCACTGCAATTTGCTATCTATGGTTATTCCAAGAAACTTCGTATCATTTACCAATTCTAACGTGCTGTTGTCTAACACCAAACTGGTCTCAACTTGCCTGACATTTGGAAGTGAGAATTTGATACACTTGGTTTTACCAGCGTTTAACAATAAATTATTAACTGTGAACCAATTCAAGGTTAAAGACAATACACCATTAACATCATCAAAATCTCCTTTTTGTCTTTCAATTTTGAAGACCATTGAAGTATCATCAGCAAACAACACTATGTCAGTTAATTTCTCCACCATGAAAGGCAGATCATTAATATATACCAGGAATAAGAAAGGGCCTAATATGGAACCTTGTGGAACGCCAATTTTAACACCCGATCCATCAGATTTTACGCCGTTAACTTCTGCCTTTTGAATTCTATTGCTTAGGTATGATCTTAGTAGATCCAACTGATCTTACTACTGATACTTAGTAGATCCGCTGCGGCGATGGTATAGCCCCCTGTCACGCAAACTGGAGTACCTGTTGAATAACTGGCTAAAAGTGGGCAAAATCGCGCCTCTGCCACTCCGTATGGCAAAAGGCGTGACGCTATGCCTCATTATTATACTATCATTAGTATCACATTTGACGGCTAAAGTGTATTTTTTCGCCTTTTTAAGTCTTTTCATTGCCTCGGTCAACCACTAATGCTTGCTTTAGAGTAGAAACAAAGGATATTATGCCTTTCTCCTTCTTTCGGCCACGTTTAGTGGAAGTTTGAGCAAGATGGACAAACGCTTTGATTAAATAACGGTCCTTATTTACCGCCTTTTACGCATCGGTCAAAATGTGTCCGCGTGACAGACTGGGGTATTTTGCATCGGTCAAAATGTGTCCGCGTGACAGTCTAGCGGCTATCTACACACGTATCATAAACCCTCTTTACTGCGTCCAAAAACCACAGGTTAAGACCAGCATAATGATAAACTTCTTGGTGAAAAATCATTTCTTATCTGAAAATTGATGCATTATGACCATAATGTACGAAAATTTATCAAATTATGACATTCCAATTTCGAACGCCGACGCCCACCTGCGTGCCGCCCCTAGTTTATCTGCGAAGTTGGTACTACTGAACAAGCTAAACAACTGCAGAGCAATGATCAACGCCACAATGCCGGTCGAACATGCTTATGATATGTGTGTAGATAAACTAGTGTATGTTACTGTACATAATTAGGCATTAAAACTCGAGAGAGAGATATTATTATGAAACTCGCCTTGTTTTAATGCCCTCCATTATGTAGCAGTCACATAAACTACTATTAGACGTTCATACAAACTCTGAAGGTTTAGTAAATATTATCCAAAGTATTGTCACTATTTGCTATTATTATTTTTTATAATTCATTTTGTTATAATCTTAAAGTAAATTATTCAAAAATATATCAAATATTATTATTAATATTTTTAAATAGTTCGTAATTACATAGAACTTTGCACTATTGCAGAGAAATAACAATAATATATAATAATATTAAACAGTGACAAAAATTAAGATATAATAGTTTGTATGAACGCCTGCAAGAGTTCAGAAGGCAGAAAAATCCACTTTATAGTCTACCCAATATAACTGCCAGCATGACACATGTCAATCTTAGCCTGTTAGTGAGGGGATATTGCTCAGAAAATCGATTAATCAAAATAATCGATACACCCATTAAGCATTTGTGAATCGGAACATTTTATTCTTGATTCTTTAGTTACCACACAAACGTCCACGGCACATCCGTGATTCCGGCGTTTCGGTACGGAACGACGACGGAACGTATGTGAGTGGCGGGCCTTAGCAGGTAGAAAGGTACTCTGTGGTGATGGTGGTTGTCAAAGTGTCAAAGGAGTTTCATTGATCTGAGGTCAAAATGTATTTTTGTGTGCTCCCTATTATTTTCTGTTGACCCGGCTTTTCTTATTAGACTCTGATAATAACCTGGCTATAATTTAGACTCCGATTGCTTTACGATTTGTTTTATCATGTCGAATCGAGGAAAAACGCTAATAAAAAGCAGTGATGACGATGAAAAATCTTCTGTTTTTTGAACTGAATAAACAATTTCGCTTCTTTCCGATTGTTTTGGTAACATCCCTAGTGTTTAAAAAGTGGATTTTATGAAGTTTTAGGCTAGCTGTCAGGTTGCTTCTTAGTATAGATAGACAAAAGTTATCGAATTCGACACGTATTCTTTTTTAGAATTGCTACAATGTACATAGTCAGGTCATAAGTTCTGTCACATGTGCAATATGAAATAATTTAGACATGTTTATTATTTGTGTAAACATTTATATAGCAAAATGAACTTAATAAAATATAGATTCTTACGGTAATAAAGTTTATTCAAAATCACCCCCGCGATTTTGAATACAGGCCTTTATTCTGCGCGGCCAGTCGTCTATCGCAGCACGAACGAGGTCCATGTCAATATCGGCGGCTGCCTTAATCAAGAATGCCTTGAGTGACTCTAAATCAGGATGAGGCTTTGAGCAGGCCTTTTCCTCCAAGTGTTGCCACATCTTGTAATCTAACGGACTCAAACGCCAGTCTTCGTGCCGGATGAAGTCGATTTCACGCGCCGCCAGCCAGTCTTGTGTGCTTTTCGCTCTATGAGCTGGCGCAGAATCTTGTTGGAATACCCAGTGCCTGTTATTAAACATGGTATGAGAAACAGGTTCCACAAGGTTCTTGAGGACTGTATTTTGATACACAACTGCATTCGTTTTTACGCCTTTCTCACAAAAATGTACCTCAGTTAAGCCCCAATAAGAGACTCCCAACCAAACCATGAGCGAGGATGGAAAATGACCTCGTTTGACACGCGGAATACGGTTGCTCGCTTCTTCTTCTTTGGAATTGGTAACCAGCACAGTGTTTCTAGGTATAACGTTGGATTCCAAACTCCAATGGGGTCCACATATTGATAAGCTATCGAACAGACTGAGCTCTGCAGCTTTTGCATGCAGGAAAATCCGTCACTTGACAGATTTAAAAACAGCCAGATTAGTTTATTTTAGTTATTTTCATAGTATTATGTCCTACGGTATTCTGCTCTGGGGCAGTGCTGCTGACATAAATACTATTTTTGTGCTGCAAAAGCGGGCTGTTCGTGCGATTTATAAAATGAATAATAGAGATTCTCTTAGAAATAAGTTTAAAGAAGTAAATATATTGACAGTCCATAGTCAATATATTTACGAGAATATTATGTATGTCCATAAGAACATTGTTAACTTTCGAAGAAACTGTGATATACATAACTTTAATACTAGAAACAAGGACAAACTTGCAGTGCCCACTACTCGGCTCCATAAAATAAAAAACTCGTTCAAGGGTAATTGTGTAAGATTTTACAATAAACTCCCAAGCACTTTGACAGATCTATCAATTAATAAGTTCAAGAAATACATCAAGCAAAGGCTTATTTCTAAAGCTTACTACAGTATTAAAGAGTACATAGACGATAAAAATGCTTGGGACTGAATTGTTCTAATTAATTGTGAGCATCCTCACTGCCAGAGTTTCTTTTACTGGACACTTGGAGGCCTTTTACACCTCCAAAGATTAATTTAATTATACAACTCTTGACTGTGGGGACCATTTACATCTCCTATTATCATTGTATTATTGACTAAAGAGACTATACATCTCTGTTATTTATATTTTAATTATTTTATAATGACATTTGAGACTCTTTACATCTCTCAGAAACAATAATTAAGTACTTTTTTTTTCTGATAATATGATAATAATACCAAATGTTCTGTAAAAAATGAAATGAAATGACATGTGAAAGTGCCCTTGTGGCCTATTTACAGAATAAACGTTTTGAGTTTTTGAGTTTTTTGAGTCTTCACTGCTGTCTGCGTACACCTTATCATTTTGTTTGTTGTAGCTCTCTTCCACGGTGAAAATTTTTTTATCCGAAAAAAGAATTTCCCGATGCTTTTTCCCGCGTACCGCTTCAACAAAGCGCGGCATCTCTTCAGTCTCAGGTCCATTAAACGAGCGTCCAAACGATGTCCTGTTTTTCTTCGATATGCCCTAAGCCCTAAGTCTTCATTTAACACCCTTTTCACGGGGGTCCTGCTTAACCCCATCTGAAGGGCCAACAGTTTCTGCTTACGTATGGGATTTCTTTGAATTCGCGCCTTCACAGCTTTTATCACTGCTGGAGTCCTAACAGAGCGAGGGCGACCACTTCTTGATCTGTCATCTACACTAGAGTCTTCATTGTATCGTTTTATGGTACGATAAACGAATCTTTTGGTTATATTCAAATTTTTCAGTAAGTCGAAAATCTGAATTGGCGCGTAACCGCAACGATGCAACGCAATAACTGCGACACGGTCTTCTTTAAGTGTCCACTCCATATTTAAAAATGAGGAAAATTCTAAAAAGTACACATTTTTATTTTCATGAAAAATTCGAAATTCGAATTCAATAAACTTTTTTGTGGCCAGCGTTCTAAATTCAAAAGTTTTTATTGTGTGACAGAACTTATGACCTGACTGTGTATACTCTTTATTTTAAGATCCATTTCATTCGCAATGGGCCTGTGCGTTTTGTATGGGTTTTGAAACGTCTCTTTTAGAGCATTTTTCTTTGGTTATTAATTCGTGAATTATCGCGTATTAGTGTTTAAACTTATTGTAATCTACGTTGCGTGACTCGGATCCAGAATATGTGAATTGTGTTTGCTTACTACTTAGCTCAAGTGTTAAAATAACGATTTTATGCCCTTTCCTTGGGTCATATACAAAACCCACCCAAATCAACAAATAATTTCGATCACCTAGTTTGCCCAAATACCCAAATGTGCGACGACGCAACGTACTGTTATAATGCATATTTCTCACGTGAACATATAAAATAAAATTGCTAAATAGGTACAAATATCACATTGCATTTCAAGCAATGCAATATGATATTTTCGGTTATTTTGTCATAATCCGCGGCACCGCGCTTTGTGGAAAAGTCGGCAGACCGGTTTTGATCACCTTCAAGTAAAGACGTATTTTCTTCTGTATTTCTACTATATTTTGAGTAAAATAAATAGGTGATATTAAAAACTGTTTTTTAAAATCCGCTCTCCAACCCACTCCGTAATAGTGGTGTCAGAAGTGGGATAGCTGGCAAATAACGTCGATAAGACCAGCATCCTGTATTCTCGCGTTGCATCGTCGGGAAGCAGTGAATTTCATCCGTGTCTCCGGTGTTGTATCAGACCAATAATATAGTGATAACAACTACCGTCATCTTCTATTCCCAACCAAATTTTGGTCCTCCTGGTGTGAAGGACCATTTCTACGTTGTTGTCTGCCGCCTTCTGTTCGTCGGGTCCAGGCCACAACCAGTGCCCTGGATGGTCCTTGGCTGGTAGGAAGAACCAACTCTGCTTCGTCTCTGCCACCTTCAGTTCGTCGGGTCCAAGCCGTAGCCAGCGCTCTGGATCGTCTTTAGCAAGAATGAAAATTGTGCTCGCGGTCGCGCTTCTGTGAGTAAAACGTTCTATTAACTGCTTGAGATATCATTTTTCTAAGCCCTTTACTCTTTGAAAGTCCTCCTCGAGATGGCGAGCCCATCTACCCCTGAGAGTAGAACTGAGAAAACAATTCCAAAAATTAACGTAATTGCCAATGCCGATACCGAACCATTCCCAATACAGACATTATGTGCTTTCATTAACCCTTACAAAGGAGAGAGAGAAACTCTCCCCGCATTTTTGACGAATTGTCAAAATGCTCTTGACCTGGCAAAAGGAAACCAAAAAGAATTGTTACTGAAATTTATAATCGCAAAATTAGAAGGAAAGCCGCAAATTGCCTGCTCTAATAAGATTTTTGAAAAATTTGATGATCTTAAAAATTTCCTCCGCCAAAATTTTGGCGAAAGGAAACATTATAATCACTTACTTCTGGATCTGCAAAATTGCAAACAACTAAATAATGAAACCGTTGCTCAGTTTGCGCTCAGGATTGAGACCTGCTTAACAGCACTGCAATCGGAAATTCATAACTCCGAGAGTTTGATTAAGGATTTAGCCGGTCGAATAGCTATGACCGAAGATTTGGCTCTATTCACATTTACACTCGGGCTGAACCCTCGACTGAGTACAATCGTTAGGTGCAGAGAACCTAAGAATTTAAATGCTGCTGTCAACGTTGCTCTCCAGGAAGAAAAAATTCAAAATCTATTTTTCCAAACGACAAAGGCCAAAAGCCCAGTTTGCAAAATATGTAACAAACCCGGACATTCCGAGTCTGAATGTTATCTAAAACGTAGACAGCATGCATCGAATAATAATACAACATATTCGAAAAACCCATCTTCGAACAACGCAGCTCCGAGTTCGTCGCAGGTCCCTGTTTGTTCCTACTGTAAAAACAAGGGTCACCATATTTCTCAATGCCGCAAACGGCAATTCAATGAAAATCGTAAAGCTTCTTCGTTTGAAGCCACTAAATGCGTTGAAATCGATGATGGGCTTGGCGAACTCGAGCCTTACACTTCTACGTCTGACAGTGATTTAAACGCGTAAATGGGGTTGCGTACTCGTGTCGCCGCCAACCCAAAAGAGTTATTGGCACAAAATTAAATAAACATACTAAATCGATGTCCCCACTGTATTTTAATCCAGCTGAGCAGTCTATTTCTAAATTATCACTGAATCTTAACTCGGACTGTAACGCTGGATGGACGAAAAATAAAATATCCAAGTCCCTTCTAAATCATATTCCTGAAGGTCAAGCTGCTCCTATTTCTTGTTCAAAATCTGAACCAGGTTGTACCTCAGGATGGACTTCCAACTCTGACTCAAAGTCCCTACTAAATTATATGCCTGATGGTCAGCCTACTCCTATTTCTTATTCAAACACTGAATCGGGTTGCACCTCAGGATGGACTTCTAACGCTGACTCTTTATTCAATGAAATAACTTCTCAACATTCTCAACTTGAATCGGAAGGCCTCATATACGATATTTTTAAATCTAAAAGGCCTAATTTACATCGAAATCGAGACCTCACACACTGACAAACCAATTCGTTTGCTTATAGATACAGGAAGATCGATTTGTATCCTCAAAAAGTCATCTCTTCCAGAACTACCCCAACTTTCAGATGAAATTGTCAAAATTAAAGGCATCAATGATGTAAATTCGTATTCTAGTACACTGGGTACATTTCCCTTATCCCTCAAATTACATAATCAATTGCATTCCCACAAAATTACCACGTAGTAGATAATGTAGGCCTAAATTTCTACGATGGTATTCTCGGAAACGACTTCCTAGACGCCTACAAAGCGTCTGTACAATATTCTAAGTCAAAATTAATAATCCTTGATGACCCCAACCTTTATTTTGATATAAAAACTTCCGATCCAACTAACGTTGTTCCTCCAAGAAGTGAAATGTTTATCGAATGTCATGTTACCAACCCCCAACTCAAAGAAGGGTTGATTCTTACAACTAATATCAAAGAATATCCTAATGTTTATTTTTCAAAATGCCTTGTCCATGTCCAAGCAAACGAAATGGTCAAACTGTCAGTTGTAAATACCTCCCAAAGAGAGGTTGTCCTTCAAAATCTTAAATTCACTTTAGAACCTGTATCCGAAATCATGGAGACAAAATCCAACTTGCCGGACTCGACCTCTACTCAGTATTCATACTTATCTACCTCCGATTCAAGTCGCGAAAATCGTATTCAAGATTTACTTAGGTGTGAACACATGAACCATGAAGAGGAGCTGAAACTGCGCAACCTATGTACCGAATTCAATGATATATTTTATCTCAATGGCGATCATCTCACAGCTACCTCAACACTGCAACATGAAATACGGACTACCTCCCAAGTACCAATTCATGCCAAAACATATCGTTTTCCCGAATTTCATAAAAAGGAGGTATCCGATCAAATTAAATCTATGCTAGATCAAAATATAATCCGCCCTTCCATGTCACCTTGGTCCGCTCCTATTTGGGTGGTCCCCAAAAAACTAGATGCGTCCGGTAAAAAGAAATGGCGCATAGTCATCGACTATCGAAAGCTTAATGACATCACAATCGGTGATGCTTATCCAATTCCTAATATCACAGATATTTTAGATCAATTGGGACACAGTAAATATTTTTCGACTCTTGACCTCGCTTCATCTTTTCACCAAATCTTGGTGTCTGAAAACGACGTTCCAAAAACTGCATTTTCTGTCCCTAATTGTGGTGATGTAGCTGGTCACTACGAATTCACCAGAATGCCCTTCGGGTTACGAAATTCTCCTTCCACCTTTCAACGTCTTATCAACATTGTACTTTCTGGAATGCAGGGAATTCATTGTTTTACCTACATGGATGATGTGGTAATATTCAGTCATGACCTCAACACACACATTCAAAAACTTAAATTAGTATTCACTAGACTCAGAGAACACAACCTTAAATTACAACCCGATAAGAGCGAATTTCTACGTCGCGAAGTGAAATATCTTGGTCATATCATAAATGACCACGGAGTGAAACCCGATCCGAAGAAAGTACAATGTGTCAACGACTTCCCAATTCCAAAATGTCCTAAGGACATAAAAAGTTTCCTCGGCCTTGTAGGCTATTATCGTCGTTTTATCGACCATTTCTCTCATATTACCAAACCAATGACTAGCCTTTTAAAATAGGATGCTAAATTCGTGTGGTCTACTTCCCAACAAACAGCTTTCGATACTCTCAAACAAAAAATCACCACTGCACCTATCCTACAATACCCAGATTTTTCTAAACCGTTCATCCTAACTACTGACGCATCGAACTATGCTATCTCTGCAATTCTTTCCCAAGGTGAAGTTGGAAAGGACCTTCCAATCGCTTACGCATCAAGGACGCTCAACAAAGCTGAGGGCAATTATTCCGTCACGGAAAAAGAATTTCTGGCTGTCGTGTTTGGAACTAAAACTTTTAGACCCTATTTATTCGGCTACAATTTTAAAATTGTTACGGACCACAAACCGTTACTGTGGATCCTCAATGGTAGTGGCACTGACCACAGCTCAAAATTAATTCGTTGGCGCTTAAAGCTAGCCGATTTTGACTATACAGTCGAGTATAAAAAAGGAAAAATAAACTGCAACGCAGACGCATTGTCTCGCAACCTGGTTCTAGCGACAGATACGACAGACAGTCCTTCCCTCAGCCCTTCGTCCTTAGAGTCATACGAAAAATTCCTTCAACATAGTCGTCAATCCTCTGTATCTTATGACACTGTGATAGAAGAGCATAACGAATCTCTTCTTAAATCAATCAATCAATCAAGTTAATTGCTTATCCTACTTCTATTGATCTTGATGAGTCAGTCCCATACTGCTCCGAAATCTTGGCGACATCTAAAAGTGACCCTGACATTCGCCACATTGAACGAGAGCTGCTAAGTAGCTATAGTACTTCAAATGACAAACATTTGTTCACACATTTGTTTTTACGCGTCCATCACTACGATGAATACTCTTACAAAGATATATTCAATTTACTCCGCAGTTATAGAGACATGATTATCATCTGGTACCAAGACCAGACAGAATTCGCAATTTCCGATTTTGTAGACTCCTTTAATAAGGTCTCTTATACAAAGCTCTATAACATACTAGCTTTCTTATTCCACGGCACAGGTATTAAAGTAAATGTGTATCGAAACAGTATCATATTTCCAACACCTGACGAGGTTAAACGCATTCTAAAGGAGCATCACGATTCCCCTTCAGCGGGTCATCCCGGCATTTCTCGAATGTTCGAAAGAATTAAATCAATATAGTGGTGGAAAAACATGCGACAGGACATCGAAAATTACGTAAAAAGCTGCAAGTCCTGCCAAATTAACAAGCCACTGCGTCAAACTAATCGCGCTCCTATGATTATAACGTCTACTGCCACCAAACCTAATGAAAAACTATTTCTTGACCTTGTAGGTCCACTCCCTGAAACTTCTGATTTTAAATATAAATTTATACTAACTCTACAAGATGATTTAACTAAGTATTCACAGGCTTATCCTATGATTTCTTGCTCAGCTGAAGAAACAGCCAAACGCCTTGTCCTATATATTTCCCATATGGGTATCCCTAAAACCATTGTGACCGATCAAGGCACCAACTTTTGCTCTGATCTATTTCGGCAACTTGAACGCTTGTTTGGAATTAAACACATCTTTGCATCTCCATATCATCCCCAAACATGCGGCGCGCTCGAAAGGAGCCACTCTACACTCAAAGAATACCTCAGGTCCTATATAGAGGAAAATAACCAATCCTGGAATCTTTATCTTCAAACTGCCATGATGGCATACAACTCCAATGTCCACTCTACCACAGGGTTTTCCCCACATGAGTTAGTTTTCGGGTACAAGCCCTACATTCCTCAAACTGTCGATACACTCGATAATAACTCTTATTCCGACTACGTAAGAGCACTCAATCATCGACTTTATTACAGTCGACAGAGAGCCCGTCAAAACATAGAGGCGTCTAAAGAAAAGTCAAAGAAATATTATGATGCACATACTAAGTCTACTACTTACAAAGCTGGTGACATAGTATATTTACGCCACCATCATAAACAAAACAAAGCCTTATCTCCAGTGTGGAAAGGCCCTTATCGTATCATCAAATTGAATGGTAACCATACTGCAACTTTACTTATCAATCGCAAACACGTGCGTCACCATTTCGACGAATTAAAACACACGCACACATCAGGAAATGTAACCTGAACAAACCCTTTGTGCTTTTGTGGTTTCTATCCTATTTCATATCTATTTATTCTAGGGCCGCGCTATCACGATGCCATGCCCGGTTCGCGGCACAATTTCGCGGAAATCCAGGGCTGTACTTCGATGAACTTCAAGATTTAAAGTTCACCAACGACAATTGGGACATTGTTACATATTTGGACATTGGTCGTATAAAACTTCATTTAGATGAATTAGATCATAGGTTTGAAAGAATCGTAACAATTTGTACTGGCACTGCATCTTCGAAGACACAATTCGATTGCACAAACAGTCTCAATTCATTGAAAAGCCAACATGCCAACAACATTAAAAAGTTCTCATCTGTTTCTTATCTTATTTCTAATAAGCCGCTTCGTCGAACAAAGCGAGGGCTTCTCGATGCAGGTGGCTCGTTATTAAAAACACTCTTTGGAACCCTAGACTCTGCTGACGCAGTAAAGTTTACCGATGCTATACATGAAGTACAGTCAGACGAAAGTAAACTTGCAACTCTTATGCGAGACAATATTCATGTTATCAAATCAACTGTAAATAGCTTCAATAGTTCTATGTCTAAGATTGATGAAAACGAAAAACGTCTAACTCACAACTTTGATCTTATTGAGAAGTCACTTTCGGATCTAACTATTACTTACTTGAGATGAAATCAAAATTGAGTCTTTTGTTTAACAGCATAGAAAGTATCATTATCTCTCTGTCCTTTGATATTGATGATCTTAGTAACGCAATTTTGTTTAGTAAAATGAATATACTGCACCCGACTGTGCTCAGTCCTTATCAGCTGTTCAACGAGTTAGAACAAAATAAAAATAACTTACCTAGACATTGTGAATTACCGATTCCTTTAACTCTTCAGAATGTACATGAGCTTATTGATATATCTAGTTTAGTGTGCTACTATCATTATAATAAGATTATTTTAGTTTTAAGGATACCGCTCGTCCTTCCTCAAATATATGACCTTTATCATGTAGTTCCTTTTCCTGTTCCTTATGATATCTCAAAGCCTAATACTTACGCACTTGTAGCACCAACTCAGAGTTATATTGCCATGAGCAAAGATAGAATGTTTTACTCCTTACTCGAAAACGTAAACCAGTGCAAGACGATCAACAATCAGTGTTACGTGTGTGCGCTCAATAGTGTGTATTCGTCAGTTGCGAATCCTATTTGTGAAACAATATTGTTAAGTGAAGCAGTGACAAAACTGCCCAAAACTTGTGAAGTGAAACTTTTACACGGCTCTATCGATATGTTCTATAAGTTAAGTAGTAATAAGTGGATCTTTGTTCAATCTGATCCAGGCAAATGTCACATTACGTGTGATAATGATCCTAATAGTTATGATGAAGTTTTGTTTGGTACTGGCATGCTAACCTTGCCTAAATATTGTAAGGCTTATTTCAAAACACTTCAATTTAGTGCTAGTAATACATATAGTTCTAATGTTACTTCTGTTTTGTCCTCATTTGATCTGATTGATGATGATTGCTGTGAAAAATCAAAAATCAATAGACCCCTTTCACATCTGCCCTTCGTTAAACTAAATAATATTAATAGTCCAGACTCACTGTTGCACGCGAGTGTCCATCTTGATTCATTTGAAAGGGAACTGAATAAGATGTCGCATCCTTCGCATTTAGAAAAATACAGCACGCATTATCTTTCGGCTACCTATGTACTTACTATTATAGCTTTAGCTTACATGATTTATAGGTTTAAGAAGCTTATGTGTCCTAGAGGTTCATCAAGCTATTGTGTGAAAATCTACAACCAGTGTAATAACAAACGGTCAACTAATAAGAATCTTCATGCTCTGCATTCTGTAAACACTCTCAGTACTCAAACTACAGACTCTTCTAGTAATGACGATGATGATGTCAAACAGTCAGTTTATATTGCTCCAATGCCTATAAAGCGTAACATTATTACATAAGAACTTACCTATTTGAATACTTACTTAAGATTTTGTCTTAGATCTAATAATTACCTTATATTCTATGGCTAATTGTTGTAAGGGTGATCAAAATTGGGAGATTTCGCATCACTTTAAGGGGTAATGCTCAATCTCAACCGGGGGGTTGTTATAATGCATATTTCTCACGTGAACATATAAAATAAAATTGCTAAATAGGTACAAATATCACATTGCATTTCAAGCAATGCAATATGATATTTTCGGTTATTTTGTCATAAACCGCGGCACCGCGCTTTGTGGAAAAGTCGGCAGACCGGTTTTGATCACCTTCAAGTAAAGACGTATTTTCTTCTGTATTTCTACTTTATTTTGAGTAAAATAAATAGGTGATATTAAAAACTGTTTTTTAAAATCCGCTCTCCAACCCACTCCGTAATAGTACAGATGGGATAACTAAAGCTGGCATATTCAACACTTTTACACGTTGCGTTTGTGTCTGTAAATAAGCGCGCGGCGAGACGTTGCATTGCATGGACATCAATTATCGTCTATCTGACTCTCTCGCGCGCGGTCAAACTTATGTTTAAGAAGGATAAAGTTATTGTTTTTCTTTTGTTAATGCTTATAAATATAGAGTGATCTATATAGCATTATCGCGCGTTATTGTGATTGTATACCTTTTTCGAGGTTAGAATAACATGATTCAATTTACTTCATTGCACAGTAAATAATGAGTACAAACAAATGAACACTTATGCGCAAAGATGAGCTTATCTCTAAAAATAGATTTCTTCCAGCATACCTAGGCAGGACAGGAAATTATATTGCTAGTAAGAGCAGTCTAGTGCACAATAAATTAAATAACTACCTACTAACTAATACAATATAATAAAAGTCATATAATACATTATAGTACATACATATATCAATGTATAATATGTATACAGGGTTACAGGAAAAGTCGACCTAGATCCGTTAAGGGCGTGTAGTACACATCATTTCTAAATGATTTCACTATGGAACCCCCATCCTAAACTTAACCGTTTTCGAGATATTCGAGTTTTTTTTTTTTTTTTATGAAAATGCCCAATTTTTCGGCTATTGAATTGAATATTTTCAATTTTTTTGACTCTAATGATATTTTTTTTGGTTTTTTACATGAAAAATGAGATGCTTAATGACCTCAATGACTAAAATTGTACATGAGTTAACTAAATAGGTCATTGTAGACGATCGTCGGAAAACTCCGTCGAAAACGCTCACATCAGGTACTCGACGGTCGGGATAGCGTCGTATGTACCCAGTCCGAGCTCGTGCGGACACGCAATTGCAGTATCCGTAGCAGATAAGCATATCCACATATTCTACGTTCGAGTATGTTGCCATTTTCAACAGTCCAGTATCACAAGCACAAATCAGAGTCCAGTAAACAAGAACAGTAGTCACAGTTAGAAAAATCAGTCCAGAAACAAAGCCAAGTCGTGTGGGAATCCGAAAGCACAATAATTCGTATCTACCATGGACTCGCATGAGCAGACTAAAATGGATGGCAAGCAAACAAACAACCAAATACAAAACAATGACATGTTGTATCCCCAAACTTGTTTTTGCACATTATTTTTCTCACTCTCACCTGCATAAATCGTAAGTTGTCTCGCTCACACGCACCGGATTAACTTGAAGGACAATAGCCGAGGGATTCGTTAGACCTACTACCTGAACCTTTTCAACTATGTTTTTTTCTATGAGTTTAAATACAAACCTAGGTTGTCATACCTCTTTGGATAGCTGATAAAATGTAGATGTTTTTAAGCACATCTGCAGAGCAAGTGTCATAATATTTTTTTGAGATATCCAGAAAAGAAATTTAGTTTTTTATAATTTGTACTTATTTTCTTAAGTTACGATCGTCTACAATGACCTATTTAGTTAACTTATGTACAATTTTAGTCATTGAGGTCATTAAGCATCTCATTTTTCATGTAAAAAACCAAAAAAATAATCATTAGAGTCAAAAAAAATCAAAATATTCAATTCAATAGCCGAATAATTGGGCATTTTCATAAAAAAAATTAAAACTCGAATATCTCGAAAACGGTTAAGTTTAGGATGGGGGGTTTCATAGTGAAATCATTTAGAAATGATGTGTACTACACGCCCTTAACGGATCTAGGTCGACTTTTCCTGTAACCCTGTATATATATATTAAATATTGATATATGTTTGTACTATAATGTATTATAGTACTTTTATTATAATATTATAATATATATATATATATATATATATATATATATATAAACATAATACTTACATACTTAAACATAATACTTAATTATTCATTTTTAAACATACTGTATACTGAAATTGCATTAGTGTGAGAACGTGCCAGCTTTAGTTAACCGATCTTTACTGCGTTGTCGATTGCAAGAACCGCCCTTTACCTATATGTATGTGTCGTTACCACATCGTAGAATTTACTATATCATGATAAAGCCAATCATGGTTGAAATAGAACTTAAATTGAACGAAGAAATATGTTAGTACAAAACACTGTGGTAGCTTAGGTGAAGACTAACTATATGTATACGTTTGATGGATGGATGATCAACCCTATAAGCTGGCGTTAATGGGATTCCATCCGGCCTCGGGGGAATGCCATAAAAATATCACAATTTACGACTAGAGATTTTTGTAATAATATTGTTTACGCGCTTACGCCTACCCGTAACTTAATCTGGTAAATAAGTCTCTGGAATACAATATCGCTCACATACCTTACATGTCGTAAGTCTCTGAGAGAGAAGCCCTTTCCTCAGATTAAATGACCAAGAGATATACATATATGAAAGCAGAAAAAAAAAACTATGAGTACGAGTAGAAGTCAGCTTTTAGTAAGCGTATCACTTTATCCTAATCCGTAAAGATGACGTATCTCATTTATTTTATGTGTTGCCGTAAAAAGTATACAAATGTGCTGAAATAACTCAAGAGGGTTTACAAGAATCTAGTCGTAAGGTAAAAAATTGTACAATAAATCTGAACATGATTACACCCGGAAAGCTAAAGATGAATGAGGGTACTTTTTTGACCAGTCATTTCTGGGTAGCCAGTTTTTCGGGTATTCTTATTCAACTTATAAGGGCCCAATTCTTCTAGCGAAATGGCGATTCGATGACAATGACGCAACGGCAAAGTTCCACTTAAGGTATCATTTATTTATATATTTTTAGGCAAATAAACGAAAAACATAAACATTTTTATAGAAGCACATATATTGCTTCTGGTCCCACCCAAGGATAACCTATGTTGTGGCGACTAAAACACGGTTACTCCACACACAGAAAAACGTTCAAGCTCTGTTTTTTTCTCCTCAGCCGGGACACGAACCCGGGACCTCTCGCTTGGGAAGCAGGGCCTCGAGCCGTAAGGCCACAGAGGTCACCATAAAGGTAGAAAGGTAATATCATATCCGAATCAGTGATTCATCTTAGGGAAAGGGATTACAGAAATATAAGAAAAGGATACTTAAAATGTACCGGCATTGTCGTGTCATTGTCATTAAGGCGATACCTCGTCCGTGCAAAGGTCCCCGTTACTCCAGGCGGAAAGACCCGCAGTGTGAGAGGGACGGAATCGGTAAAAAATGTCAAAACCTAGCGCTAAACCACAGAAAAATTGTTTAAAAATAAACTACGCTATTTTGTTAAAAAGTTTTTTAAGGTGATTTTGCAAATACATATTATCTACATTATGAATGCAGTTTCACAATGAAATTAGTTAGGATTTCAGAATTACAGGAAAAATAAAACAATTTAGAGGTGTTTTCGTAATTAAAATCTATCGAGAAAATTTCATCTAATCGCGTTTTCTTTTAGTGAAAATCTTAATCAAATGCTCAATATAGATGACTTCATGGTGGAGAAAATGGATTCGAAAAACCCCATATTTTTTCGTATCACCTTAAGGCGTCATTTCAATAATTAGTAGAATCCAGGCCCGATTGCGTGCTAATAACTGTGACAGATTTGGGCAATGCGAAATAAATCTGGGAAGGTTGGGATTAAAAAGGGACGCAATAAAAAAAAACTGAAATTGTGAATACAAAATTAAAATCTGTAAATAGACTGCGACAACAAGTTATGACGGAGCTAATTACGATATCAAAAGAAAAGTTAAAGCAGCAACGGGAGATATGCAATCAAAGTATTGAGCATTCGAAATTTCCGGGTTTGAATTTGCGTTTCTATTACCAAAGCGTATATTGCTATTTACGTTTATAAAGAGTGCCTTGCTCAAAGAGTTCCGTTGGTCTGGGTGTTTTTTTTGTTTTTTTTATTTATTTTAACAGCTCTATTTAGTCTATTAAAACCAGATTTTCTTTTAAAGTTCCGTCTTTAGGTCTTATCTAAACCTTATTCCGTGAACCTTAAAGTTAAATAAGACGCTTCAATTCCTACTAGGTCAATTACTTATCAAATATTGGATGTAATTTTATTAAAATTTTATTTGTATTTAATCACACATCAAATTTTGTGCATATTTGATGCGTAATACAGATTTTTTTTCAACAAAAAACTGTATTACGCATCAAAAGTTGCACTTCAAGGAAATTTTAACTGGATATTTCTTATTATTATTTCATGACAATCTACTGAAGTGCAGAATTAACTAATTGTATATTTTATACACAGGCACTTACATTGCTTCTGGCTCCACACTAGGATACCCTGTGTCGTGGGAACCAGAAACAGTGACATTACACACATATAAACATCCAAGACCTAGAGATTTTTCAATCCGCAGCCGGGGATCGAAACCGGGACCTCTCGCATGGTAAGCAAAGCCATTAACCATGTTCACTCTGATTTGGAAGCTAGACAACATGTCTACATAATTACGTGTTTTAACTTCATTCCACCACCTACATCAGCATTAGATACTATCATATTACTTTACCAGGCCCAAAGGACCTGAAGAAAATGATGTAAGAAGAATACTATCAGGAAGATCATCATCCATTTAAAAAACATTATGCAGAAAATTTTAAGCGGCCATTACCTGAAGAATTGAACTCAGGCTATGGATCGATAAATGAAGACAGCAACATTTCCATGTTCTTAAGAAAGTGTTCGGAACAAAGCAACACTATCAAGAATTGTTTGAGTGAGCCCAGGGTATCCCGACTTGAAGAGATTCAGGTTATCCCGGCCAGAAGGTATCCATGATTATCTCGGTCCAACCCAAGAAGATGACCACATCGTGCATCCTCGCGCTGTGTCTAGCTGCTGGCGCGAGTCACGTCCACCCCGTCCCTTCATGGTAACCCATTTCGGCGATAAAATTGCTGTATGCCTGTGAGTTCATTTAATTAAATTTCAATTGATCTATTGTTGTTTTATCGATCGAAGAATTGAAGAATATTTATGATAAATTCGTGGAAATAAGAACATACTTAGTTTTAATTTGTCCAGTGAGTCGTAAAAAATAAATAGCATTTAAGAAGTTAGATGAAGTCAAATATGCATATAGATATGTGAAAAGTATTTTGACTCAGTTGAACAAAGAAATATAAAATATGAAACTTAGCCCTGATTCTGTGATAAATATAGGAAATTATTAGATAGTCTCACAGGAATTTACTATGAAAACTAATCTGTTCCTTATTATCGCACGTAGTAAGTCAGATGTATACAGATTTAAGAGAAGAGGAGAGTTATCAGGATTGTGTAGAGAATTAAATAAACTTATCAAAAATTGCAAATTCATTTGAATAAAGACGGCCTATTTCCCTGTTTTCTGTGATGAATGACTAGGAAGAAGGAATTAAACAATAAATTGATGGTAATAAATTATGGGCATAAATCTTTGAAAGTGAGCTCACTAAATACCAATTGATAGATTTTGCGCTGAAACTCGTCTCTCGGCTAGTGCGAAGTTACGTTTTCAGAGTCATAGATGATATTAGGAAATTTTTACTCCCAAAAAAGTCGTCAGTTACCCTACAAAAGCAACTATTTAGGGCAACCCAAGGGCGTAGGCTTATTGAAAAATTTGGCAAGTAGTTAGAAGACCTACGGAGACGACTACCAGGAAGGCTTCATCAATCTTAAAATGGCCTACTTCACCCTGATATTTCGTGCAATTTAGTATTTACGATGGCTGTTTCACCTCTTCCAAATTTCAGAGCTTGTGATATAATGTTGAACGACTAACACCGATTGGACCAATACAACTTTACGTATAGACAAAATTGCCGAGACTGGCTATTATCCGTCAATAAGTTTGCGCGGAACCCTTAGAATGTCTTTTGCCAATTTATCGTATTTTGATGAAACGAGCGGGTTAGGTTAGAACCCTATTTGTAGCGTCGGTTCCTTTAATTCCGCTGAAATGGCAGGCGACGAGGGTTTATTGATGTTACACAACTAGTATCGGCGTAGTCAACGAACCAGATTAGGTTATTTTTAATCCTCGTCGAAAAAGAGGGGTGTTATAAGTTTGAAGCGCCTGTCTGGTGCCACCAGATACAGAATACATAATTATATAATTCCTCCGAAGTAAATATAAAACCGGTCAAGTGCGAGTCTAAATCGAGCACGAAGGGTTCTGTACCACCTTTCAATGGAAGCGATGGTGTGGAGTGAATAGTTTGGATTTTACACAGCAAAATATTGTTTACAAAATTATTGGTGCGGTTAATTTCACACTCCATGTACGTTACCAGGTGCATCCATAAGTTTGTATGTGGTATTGTTGTATGGGAGCCCCCTTAAATATTTATTTTATCCTGTTTTTTAGTAGTTGTTGTTATAGCGGCAACAGAAATACATAATCTGTGAAAATTTCAACTCTCTAGCTAGCTAGGTTCTTGAGATACAGCCTGGTGACAGACGGACGGACGGACGGACGGACGGACAGCGAAGTCTTAGTAATAGGGTCCCGTTTGGAACCCTTCGGGTACGGAACCCTAAAAATCATGAATATTATAAAAAATCAAGTCCCGGCTGACTGACTGACTGATTGATTGATCATCGCAGGGCCAAAACGGCTAAAGATAGAAGGCTGAAATTTGGAGGGTGGCTTCCTTTTATGACGTTGGGATCCACTAAGAAACAGGTTTACAGAAATCGGACCCTAAGTGGGTTAAAAAGACCTTCAAAGTTTTTAATTTTGTATGGGAGGTTTATATGCCCTCGACACTCGAAAGTGATGGACGCTATGACGTCATCAGAGCGATTTACATAGTTAACTGAACCTATGTAATGTATGTAAGACTTTTATGTTTGTCCGCGTCTTTTTCTGACACTGTATCGGATTGGGAACATTTTTAGGGTTCCGTACCGTATCATTAACTTCGGGGGAGCGGTCAGTTTTTGGCTTATTTCTTAAATAATTTTTAACTAGGTATTTGTGTTGTGAAAAAATTATATTTAGATCCTCGCAACAAGCTCTTTCGTGAGACTAGACATCTCACTCATTACAGTTAAGAAACATTTTTATAAATTCTAAATAACCGCACAAAAGTGCCCCCTCAACTCAAAATTTCTTTTCTTATATAAGACGTACTTGTTAGGCATGCTTATGTATTTATGAGAATACATAAGTTTGCCAAATTTTAACTCAATCGGTTAAGAATTCGGTCGTGTTATATAACTTTTACACACCTGGAACGGACACATGAGTGATCCTATAATAGTTCCGTTTATCCTTTTTAAGGTACAGAACCCTAAAAAGGAACTCTTACGCTCTCTTCATTGTCCGTCTTTTTTAGGGTTCCGTACCCGAAGGGTTCCAAACGGGACCCTATTACTAAGACTTCGCTGTCCGTCCGTCCATCCGTCCGTCTGTCACCAGGCTGTATCTCAAGAACCTAGCTAGCTAGAGAGTTGAAATTTTCACAGATTATGTATTTCTGTTGCCGCTATAACAACAAATACTAAAAAACCGGTTTTTTACAATATCACCTTACACTTTGGCCCGGGCGATCAAAGGCTGATTTAATGGAGACGTGAAAAGTCAAGTTGCTCTGATCAAATCGGTTTAAGGGGTTATAGGGACATCATTTTGAGCAACTTACTATGACACGAATTTGACCAGTGCAATATCCTTCCTTCATATATTAGCTGATTTGTATGGCGAAGTTATAAAAAAGTTGCTTCGATCAAATCAGTGTCAAAGTAAAGATTGTTTAGAATGATGTCCCACCCACAATGACGTCACACCGTAGATGAAACATATTTGAGCAAATAAAAATGTACTAACTCTTTTGATTAAATATCATATGAATGAAACCTCCTTCATGTTGAAGGCCCGGCGGCGCAAAGAGGTTTTTATTGGATGGATGCTCAGAGTATAAGCAAAGATTTTCGTTCATCTGAGGATGGATGCGAGTTGCGTTTAGCGTATTTATTGTAAGTGTATCTGGCCAGTATATATTGTTTGCTGTGTTTTAAAAAACCTGTGCAATTTTCCATTTGCTGTCACTCGCTTTGTAACTTTTCGGTTTCGAGCTGGTTGTTTTGAGATTCATATTCATATTCATATTCTTTATTGCACAGAAAACATAGATAAACAGACAGTTACAATAAATTTTATAGGCAAAGGCGAGCTTATCTCTAAAAAGAGATTTCTTCCAGCAAACCTAGGCAAGACAGGAGTGTTTATGAAAAAGGACAGTCCTAGTGCGCAATAAAACAGTATACATACGTACGAAAATTACTTTTAAAATATAAATAAAATATACCTAATAAAAAATATATATATCACAACTATATAATACACTAGATAGCATGCACATATATAAACTACAAAATATCATACATATACTTACATAAATATGATACTAATTACGAAAGAGAAAGGAAATACGCTTTCAATCTTTTCTTAAAAGTG
Organism: Argyresthia goedartella; assembly: GCA_949825045.1. Lineage (NCBI taxonomy): Eukaryota > Metazoa > Arthropoda > Insecta > Lepidoptera > Argyresthiidae > Argyresthia > Argyresthia goedartella. The sequence continues at coordinate 13,566,692 of OX463823.1, forward strand.
AAAATTGAGGGACTATCCCTAATAGTGCAGGGAAGTGCGTTCCACAGTCGGATTGCCCTTAACCTAAAAGAGTGTTTGTAGGCGGCAGTTTTATGCCGAGGAGTTGACAGGAGAGACACCGTGTGGGATCTCCGATTACTATCCCTGGGGAAAAGAAACTCAAAACGTTCTCGAAGATATGTGGGGTAGCGGGGATTTCGCAAAATATTGAATAGATAAGAGAGAATGTGCATATCACGGCGAAGACGGATCGGAAGCCATCCCAGCTCCTTGCGATACTGGGAGACATGGCCGTACTTGCGCAGCCCGTAGACAAACCGAATCCCAAGGTTTTGGAGTCGCTCGAGTTTATTCAGTTGTTCTTTGTTCGCACTGACCCAACAAGCATCCGCGTAGTCTATTAAAGGTAGTAGAAGGGACTGAACAAGGGTGATTTTTAGTCTGCCGCGGCAGGAAGTACTGCAATCTCCGTAGGGAGTAAAATGACGCAAAGACTCGTCTGCTGACCTCACAGACATGGGGCGACCAGGACAGCAAGTTATCAAATATAACCCCAAGATTCTTAGCTTTCTCGCTGTAGGTGATTATCGTACCCTCATCATCATCATACATCACAGGATCGACGGGGATATTTTGTATTGTGTTAATTGAGTGCCGTGTACCCATAATCATGGCTTGAGATTTTGCCGGGTTGACAAGCAGCCCATATGAAATTGCCCATTTACTGATGTTATCGAGGTCAGCATTCAACGTCTCTACGGTCAGATTTACATCACTAAGAGAGATTCTAGAAATACTATTTGATTTTGTTTGGTGCATATTTCCAGTTTGCAAATTCGTTAATTCTCAATTCTGGTTTGTTTTCTTGGTTTCGTAATTTGGTAGTTAGTTTCTTTAATACTTCGCATTTCCGCTGTTATTTCGCTTTTATTTAGTTCGCTTTCCCACGGATCATACTGATTCATACCTCTGTATGTAAATAACGTAGAAAATAAATCAAATAAATTTCTATTTTATTTTGTTTATTTTCTAATTTGGTCTATTCATATTATCAATCCTCTTTTTGTGAAGGTCTATCTATGGTGTTGTGCCCTTTTCCTCGATAAACCCTTTGAGGGCTAAGTATATTACATAAGATCTATTCAAAGATTTCCATTTATTTGTAATGCATTAGGTACCAGGGTGTTCTGAGCGACTACCTCCTAGTGTGGGGGTGCTGAAGTGATGCAGAAGGATACGTCCGCCTGCATAACTTCTGCTTCCTCCTGGTGCACCCTGGTAACAGCGGCTAGTGACTGGTCCCCGGACCTCTTACTAGCCGATGGCTAAAAGTAGCTCCGGTTCTGTCGGTTAAAGTGGGTGTACCCGGCAGACTATCTACACTCACCTGCGTCTTGTGGTCTGCGCAGTTGACCACCGTAGGCCAGGATGAAGGGGTCCTGGGGGGTTGAGCCGAGCGTTGCTGTGGATTTAGCTTCGTAAGGCAACACGCCCTCTTTGGCCTGGATTTCAGGCAAAACGGTAGCCTCGCCCGTAGCCGCGGGTTGGGGTAACGGCCAAGTGTCCCGTCAGAGGGCCACGGCTAGGGGTGTACGGTCCGCTAAGGCGTCAGTCATAGCGGAGGGATGGGTCATGTGACGGGGTAAGCTTCGGTGACTACGGCGGTGGGACCATGTCGCTGACACCTTGGTTCCCATCGTCCACAGAAGCGAGCTCCCGATGTCGCGCCAAGTACCAGCCCTATGCTCCTATATCTACTCGGTACTCCTAGCGACTGAAAGCTGTTCCAAGCGAGTAGGCGCTCCCAATTGTGCGGGCTCCGTGGAGGGTGGGAAATCGAGTAGACGAATCTCTATACATTTGGCCATGGATCGTGTCAGGTCAAAAAACCCATCTAGAACGCTTCCAGCGGTGAAAACCGCAAGCGTCTCCAAACAGGTGCGAGAATCTGCCTCGGCAGATCCTCAAGCCTCAACTGGGCGCACTGCCACCATCAGTGACCTACCGGTGCAAACCGGTAGTGATTCCACTGTGGAGGTTAGCTGCAAAAAGCCCGAAAGTGAGTCGAGAGGCAGGGCCACGGGGCAACCCGGTGCGCGGAGCCATTCGACAAGCATCGCCGAGCATTTCGCCAGCGCCTGGACGACGGTTGGTCGAAAGGGTAAACCACCCAAGCAATCTTTGCAAGGGAAGGGCCCATCGACTAAACGTCCAGATACGGTGCAAACCGGACCAGGGCGTAAGGCGAATCGTCGGTGGAAGAAAAAACAGCGTTTGGCTGCCACATCGGCCGCTGCCGGCGTAGATGGGGTTCCATCTGCCACGGTGACGACCGATGGCGGTCCCGCTGTTAATACAGCTGGAGCTGCGGGTAAGGTGACCGGCTCCCGTGGTGTCAAAGGGGCAACCCTAGACTCAAACGGGGCTAAACCTACCGTAGCGTTCTCTGGTGGTCCAACTTCTAACAAGAAGTTGAAATCTGCCAAGAGATCCGGCAAAAACGAGCGCGCGGCTGCTAAGAGGGCTCGACTAGAGGATATTAATTCTCCTCGAGTGGAGCCTAAAAAGCAGTGCACAGAAGCGCGCAGAGCTGGGGTCACCTATGCTCAGAAGGTGAAATCTGACCAGTACATCGCCGTAACTGACGTCGCTACTGGTCATATTTCACAGGATCTGTCAACGCTCATCCTCAACGAGATTGATGACAAAATCTTGAGGGAAGCGTTGGCGGATCCGAGCAAGGAAAACCCCAAATTCGGTGGCAAGCCTCGTTACGAGGACGGCCACCTTAAACTGTTCGTGGAGGACGAGTACTCCCTGAACTGGCTGCGGGAGTGTGTCTCCGGTGTGTCTACACCATCCAACGTACAGTTGGTGGTGAAACGCCAATCGGAGATGGCCCGCAGGGTTCGATGTGGGGTGCTCATACCCAACGAACGAGGCAAGTGGAAGTCTGCGCCCGACGTCGGCGTAGTCCTCCACTTTATGAACAAGTGGGCACCGGTTGACCGATGGCTCCTCCAGAAAGTGGATGAGCAGCAGGACAACCTGTTTCTCATCACAGACGTCCCTGAAGATGTGGTGCCGACCCTGCTGGGAAGGGGCAGACAGCTCCTTTTTGGTAGTGGTTCGGTCTACCTCAAATTTCAGGGACCCGGTGGGAAATTTGTGAAGGAACCACCGGTGGTAGCGCAGACCAGCTCTAAGCTGGTCATCACTGGGGTTTCATCAAGAACAGCCAAGCCCCAGAGTTCCACTCCAGAGCGGCAGCAAACAAGCCCCGATGCAGTCGGGGAAAGTTCTGCTGCTCAACCGCAGGACGAGCACGCGCACTGGGAGGCCATGCTGCTTGGTGAAGGCGATGAGCCAGAACCAGCAGTGGTGCCCTCTGAGGGCGAGGAGCTGTCCATGCGGCTGGAGGAGGAACTCGTCTTGGAGGTGGAGGAGGGGTTGACCAAAAATGGCGTCCCTCTCCCGCGATTGTAAAATCCTCCAAGCCAACCTCCAACACAGCCAAACTGCAACGGCCCAGTTAAGACGCTGGTTGGGGGCAAACAGCACTGCCGTGGCTCTGATCCAGGAGCCGTGGATCAACCGCGGTAGCATTCGAGGGCTCGCCAATTTGAGAGGTAAGCTTTTCGGTACAACTGATCACGATAACCCTAGAACGTGCATCATAACTACTAACAACATCCCAGCACAGCCATTAACAGAGTTCTGTTCCAGGGACCTGTGTGCCATAAGGCTGCAACTGCCCGACACAGCTAGGTGCCGCGAGCTCGTGGTGGCCTCCGCCTACATGCCTGCGGAGGACAACCCGCCTCCACACGACCTGTGCCGGCTGGTGGACCACTGCGAGAAGTCGGGCCTCCAGCTCATCGTTGGGGCCGACTCGAACGCGCATCACCCACTGTGGGGCATGCCAGATATGAACAGCAGAGGTAAGACACTTGTTGAATACCTATTTACTACAAACCTCAATGTGCTTAACATAGGTTCTGAACCAACTTTTGTTACCAAGCGGAGCAGAACTATCGTTGATATTACCCTGGCAACGGCGGACATATCCGACGACGTTGGGGGCTGGCATGTGTCCAACGAGGCGTCATGCTCTGATCATCGATGGATACGCTTCGAGATCAACGCAGCGTTCTCCCCAACTGTCCCTAAGAGAAACCCACGCAAGACTGACAGAACCAGGTACAGAGCTATCCTAGGTGAAAGACTTGCTTGGGCTGAGACTCTACCAGATCCGGAGGGACCCGAACAAATCGAACAACAGGTAACAGATTTTACAAATACTTCAATAGACTGCTACCATTCAACTTACCCGCTTAGCACACCAGCGCCTACCAACATCAAGGGGCAGCCTTGGTGGGGTCCTGATCTAGATAGGATGCGTGCTAAGATCAGAAGACTGCTAAACAGGGCGATGAACACCAGTGCTGATGAGGATTGGGACAACTATAAAGATGCCAAATCCAAGTACAAGAAACGACTACGGTTCAAAAGCAGCAACTCATGGAGGAAATTCTGCAGCGACATTGAAACCGTTGATCAAGCAAATCGGGTAAGGCAAATACTAGCTCAACAAGGCAACTCCAGGCTAGGGTCGCTTAAAAAACCCGATGGAACATATACCTCTTCCACCACAGAAACACACAGTCTCTTGTTGGAAACTCACTTTCCCGGAAGTAGAACTATTCAAGAGATTGTGTGGCCGGAAGAGGTTCACCATGAAGCTGTCGACCACTTAGACATAACTAATAATATTATCACTGCTGACAAGGTGAGATGGGCCATTAATAGCTTTAAACCTTTTAAATCAGCAGGACCAGATGGAATCTTCCCAGCACTTCTACAGTGGGGTGGGGAACCCGTCATCAATATAATGGTCCGAATCATGAAAGCATGTCTTAGATTCGGATACGTTCCCAAAAGGTGGAGAGTAGTAAACGTAATTTTCATACCGAAGCCAGGAAGGAGCGACTACACTAACGCTAAATCTTTCAGGCCGATTAGTCTCACCTCGTTCTTGCTTAAAACTCTCGAACGTTTGTGCGAAAGACACCTGAGAGATGGAGCGTTAAAACATATACCCTTACACAAGAATCAGCATGCATATAGTTTGGGTAAGTCTACTGAATCGGCTCTCCATGCAGTTGTATCCACAATTGAAGAGGCGATTCAAAACAAATGCATCTGTCTTGGAACTTTTATTGATATAGAAGGTGCCTTTGACAAGACGCAGTATAGCAGTATAAGTGCATCTCTAACAAGGCATGGGGTGTCAACAGCTGTAAACAACTGGGTCACAAACATGCTTAACAAACGTATCGTGCGTCTAGCTGGAGAGTCCCTATCGGCGGAGGTAGTGCGGGGATGCCCGCAGGGAGGAGTGCTCTCCCCGCTTCTGTGGAATCTGGTCATTAACGACCTGATTACCAAGCTTAACGCTAATGGATACTACACCGTAGGATACGTCGACGATTTGGTAATCCTCATCACAGGTAAATTTGCGAGCACAGTATGCAACCTTAAACAAACAGCTCTTCGCATCGTGGAGCGCTGGTGTTTAGAATATGACCTGGCGGTTAACCCAACAAAAACGGTAATGGTCATGTTCACTAACAATAGGGCTCTTGGTAGGTATACCCTAACTAAGCTCTTTGGAACGGAACTCCAGCTAGCAACTGAGGTGAAGTACCTGGGCATAACCTTGGACAGCAAGCTCAACTGGAGTAGCCACATCGACAACAAACTAAAGAAGGCGAGTATTGCTTTCTGGCAGTGTCGGAGAATGGTGGGGAAAAAGTGGGGACTTTCTCCCAACATCATTCTTTGGCTGTACGTAACGGTGATCCGTCCTCTTGTCTGCTACGGAGCTGTGGTGTGGTGGACCAGGACCAAACTAACCACAATGGTAAGCAAACTCCAAAGCTTCCAAAGGCTGGCCTGCTTGGCTATCACAGGTAGTATGAGAACTACTCCAACAGCAGCAATGGAGGCCATGCTGTGTCTTCCGCCACTCCAGCTGTATATTAAGCAGGAGGCCGCGTCATCTGCGGTGAGACTCAACACCTTAGGACTTTGGAGGAAAAACAGGACCTCACACAACGCCATCCTACGGGAAGTTTACAAAAAATTTCCCATCTCTATGGCTTGCAGTGACAGAATCCCTAAACAATTTGTTTTTGACAAAAAATACAATATACAGTTACATGAAGACCATCGGGTTGAGCGGCTCGACGTTAAAGGGCTCAGAATTTTTACCGATGGTTCAAAAACTGAAGCAGGCACTGGTTCAGGCACCTTCTCGGAGGACCTAAACATCAAGATAGCCATTCCACTGGGTGCCCATAATACTGTCTTTCAAGCTGAATGCATGGGCATCATCTCGGCCGCTAATGCCATAGCATCGAGAAAGGTAAGAGATTCCTCCATTCGAATCCTCTCGGATAGCATGGCCGTCCTACAAGCCCTAAATAGCAACACTATTAACTCAGGGCTAATCTACGAGTGTCACAAACGACTAATGGAGGTATGTCAACACAACCGCGTAATCCTTCAATGGATAAAAGGACACAGCGGATCAAGAGGTAACGATGCAGCGGATGAGTTGGCGCGTAAAGGATCTAGCTTGACAGCGTATGGTCCCGAACCTATCATCCCTCTTCCCTTCAAGATGGTACGCTCATTTCTGAGAGAGTCGACCAGGAATGATCATGCCACTCTTTGGACAAACCATGAGGAGTGCAGGCAGGCTAAGCTGGCCCTGCCGTCCCCTAGCGCTAGGCTGGCTAAGACCTTGCTTCGACTTAGTAGGCCGCGCATGCGACTGGTAACTGCAGCACTTACTGGCCATGGTTTCTTTAATAAACATCTATATGTCCTAGGTGTTACCGACAGCCCCCTTTGCAGAGCCTGCTTGGAGGCAGAAGAAACGGCTGCTCACGTCCTTATGGAGTGCACAGGAGTAGCGGACTACAGGGCTAAACACCTCGGTCAATCGAGGGACCTTCCAGGGATAGTCGGTAACGTAAAGGGCCTACTGGCGTTCCTGGAGGAGTTGGGTTGGCTCGAATGATGTCGCATTCCCACCCACACGCAAAATAGGCGCTTTCGTCGTCGAGTTGCGGAAACCAGCCCGTCTTACAATTGACAATTGACAATTGCATTAGGTACCTAAATAAAATTTCGTAGTCATTCTGAGTTCGCAGATTTGTTAGTTCATAATTCTGGTTTTGTTTCGTAATTTTGTTGGTTCTCTAATGTTTCGAAATTTTCGTCGATATTCCTATGTCATTTTCCACCAGTGCCCTTTCCCGTATAACATACTGCTTAGTTTACATACGTAATAAAAGGTAAATAACTTAGAAAATAAATCGAATGGATTTCTATTTGTTTTATTTATTTTCTCATCTAGTATTCATAATAATATGAGTCAAACCTCTCTTTGAGTACATATATAGAGTTATGCCCTTTTCATTAGAGCCTTGGAGGGCTAAGTAAATATCATTACTATCTGTTCAATAGCGGATATTCTTAATAACCAGGTTGAAAAGTACCAGGAATTTAGTAGTAAATATCGGTAGATACTCGGGAGATTTCGAAATCGTTGTTAGCTTTAGATTCTTTCTTTCCATAAGTAAGTACTAAAAATGAGTGAAATGATTAATATTTATGGACGTGGAATGGTTTCACATAAGATTATTCCCATCGTAGGTGATGGCTCTTGCTTATTTCAGGCACTGTCATATTTATTGTATTCGACACAAGATAGGGCCAGAGAGATAAGAAAGCAAGTAGTGGATCACGTCACAGTAAACTGGAACCAATTTTGTATCATGTCCCATGATGCGGGTGGGGATAATTACAATAGCGCTGCCGTATATTTTGATGAAATGTCCCGGCCATACACTTACGGTGGGTAATGTGAACTGGTAGCTGCCGGTCAAATGTACGCCTGTTCGAAGTGAACCGAAATGGAGAACTCTATGAAAGTTTTGGTATCGAAATCAATCCAGTCGCTAGACTCCGATTGTCTAATGATCTATCATATGGTCACTTTGATGTGTACGATTGTCAAGAAACTCTATCTATTGCACAAGGTATTGATTTATACAACTTCGTAGACCAACGTAAATCTCCATTGCAGCTAGTAATGTCATTTAAATTTAATTCTTCCTCCCCGGCCGCTCCCTCCGCTCTTTCACTGACGTTTAATTTAACCGAAATAAGTACAAGTATTGGATCTTTCGTAGTTTCTTTTTCAAATCAATAACTTAGAATTAGCAATTTATTCCAAGCAATCAAACAAAAAAACATCCACTGAAAATTCGTATTCCCAGACTATGAACCCGCCCACATGTAACCGCTCATCGTCAATCCAGTACACTACTCCGCCAACATTATTTATTTTATTTTATTTATTTAACACAAATCCACAGCCTGTCAACTGTAGTCAATTAACAATATATACTTTAAATTATCGCATTATTAGAGCATTCATTATCACCCAGATAACGGCGTCAGTTTCCAATACATCCTCCCAAAAGAAAAAATCCGTACAAGATATACTCATTTGAAAAGAAGAAAACAACTTAATAATTGTTTCAAACAAAAAACTAACACCAATATCAACAGGGCTACAACAGCAAAATATCAACAAAATTATCCGAATGTCAATAGGGCAACAACAGCAAAAAATCAACAAAATAATCCAAATGTCAATGGGCAGCAAAATATAAACAAAGTAATCAAAATTTCAATAAGGCTACAACAACTAGGTATGAATCGTTAAATAAAGGAGTACGAGTTGAAAGACGGAATCTTTAATGGAAGACAACATTAAATTCTGGCGTATCGCATGATCCCAAAATCGATTATAAAAGCGATAGTATGGTGGCTGTGGGAAGTATAAATCATAAGTGCATCTTCTGTGATGCTTAAAAATGGCAAGAAAAAGCTCCAGGCATGTGCTGCAGTACCGGTAAAGTGCTACTCCCTTCCTTTGAACAGCTACCAGAAACTTCATAGAGTATAATAATAGATTTGCATCCAGTTCATTCAAACTTTATAGACAACATTCAAAAATATAACAGCTGTTTTCAGATGACTTCATTTGGAGCAAAACAAATTAACCAAGATGGTGTTTTTATGCCAACATTTAAGGTTCAAGGTCAAGGTAATCATTTGCTAGGGAGTTTATTGCAGATTACTAATCAGGAACCAATATTTTTACAAATCTATTTCGTTGGTGATTATGAAAGGGAGGTGGAGTTAATATATAGTATTTTTTTTGGTGTGACGAAAGGATTGGTCAAAGAACTACAGGAAATGTTACACAAACACAATATTCATATGAGAAATCTATAGCTTGCAATTCATAGCCTTCCTCCGAATAGTGAACAATTTGGTATCGTTATACATGCAGACCGGAGACCCATAAATGGTCATAGGGATCGTTTTAATACTCCTACAATAAATGAAGTGGTATTAGTAATGGTCGAAGAGCAACATGAACAATAAAATTGACCATCTGTGCTGAAATTCTTGACCCAAAATTAGATCCTCTCCTCCACGATATAATAAAATCAAATATGTTACAAGGCCTTTGCGGTAGTCTAAACTCCAAGTCACCTTGCATGATGGAAGGAAAATGTTGTAAGAGATACCAAAAACATTTGACAGAGAGACATTAGAGATAACGATGGCATCTTGGGAGGAGTCACGCGTTCTGCTGCTGGCTGGCACATTTCCAACAAACCTTGCCAGTCGTGCCAAGACGAATATGTGCAGATGAAGTGAAGGCCTGAATAAAGTCGTCTTACTGATGGCCACTTATGATGAAGCTATCCTTAAGTAAAAATATGCGTGTGTACATAAGCGGCGATAAGTCAGTCCGCCAATTTTTAGACGCATTGTTAAATATCGGTGATGGGATTTCTGGGATGGGATGGGAATCATTTGAGGGGAAAATCAAAATTCCAGATTTTTCTCTCCACTTTTGTATCTCATTTATCGGAACTGACTTCAAATATTTATCTGGATATCCAAAATATTAAAGAAAAATCGATGGAGTGTTTATGTGAGCGTGCCATATTAACACCTAAAAATAAAACCGCATCCACAATAAATGCGATTCTCTTTAATGATTTTAAGGGTCCTAAAATGGAATACGGGTCTATTGATACTCTAGTAGAAACCGATTACGCTATTCACTGCCCTGTTGAATTTCTTAATACCTTAAATCCTCCAGGCCTCCCCGAACATAAACTGATCCTAGCAATTGGAGCACCTATAATACTATTGAGAAATATCATCCCACCCAAACTCTGTAACGGGACCAGACTTCAGGTTAAAGCTCTCCACAGAAATTTTATCGAAGCAATAGTTATGACCAGTTGTGCAAAGGACCGCCGAAGCGTCGACAATGCAGCGCTGGTTTTCAGTTAAGACCAACCGGTGACCTCACGTCTGCTGTGTGTAGGTAGGTAGGTTTATAAACAACTAGAAAATATACAACAAATGTAATAATAAGATAATAATACAATAGTCCAAAGAATATATTTTAATTTAACATAAGTAGAATAACACAACAATAAAAATTAAAAAAATTACATAATAGTCTATACCAAAAACAATTATTTTTAAATTATTATTTATATCGTGGCTGGCTGACGGCCATGCAAGGCCGCCGGCCAGCCACGAGGTGAGAAGGTGCAATGATAAACTAAGTATTTTTTATTATCTGTGCTCCAACCAACTCATTATTTGATAACGGTAATGATGGTTCATTGACATAGTTTAACTTTAATAAGTCAAAGCGGTTACGCAGTTAACTGCCGAACAAGTATGGCAGGCGACTCCTCAGTAGTGGAGTGCAAAAAATTCCTGTAACTATAAAATAATTCACGCAGATTATTTTGAAAATCTCTTCAATTATTGCTGGAAGCTATAATAATAATAATAATAATACCTTGGACACTATTTACACACATTGATCTAGCCCCAAACTAGGATTCCCTGTATCTTAGGTACTAGACAACTATACACATACTTATATATAGATAAATATTATACTTAGATAGATAAACAACCATGACTAGGGTACAAACATCCGCTCTCATCAAACAAATATTTGACCCCACAGGGTCACTGATGATGATGATGATGATGATCGCCATGATGCTTTTTATTACTTTTTTCACTATCTTGACAGACGCTTCTGCTTGACCATTCCTAGATCGTAAATATGCAGGCGTGGACACATATTTAATAACATTAATTAAGGTAAAGGAAGTCCCGTAATCTGAGACCCGCGTCTGCATTATGCCAAACCTGCTGATTACCTCCTGCAATTTATTTATGACTGCTGTTGATGAATATGTATTCTGCATTTCTAAACCTTAGTGAATGCATCTACACTCGCGAGCATTAAATTGGAATCACTTCATCGCGGGTTGCTCAAGACAAGTTTTTGCCTTTTTTATGCAATGTATTACAAATTATGGCATATCAATTGAAAGGTAATTTTATTAGCTTTCGACCTCTCTTAATGTTACAGAAAAATATTTTTTCCTTTATGTCATGGAACGTAAAAACAAAAAATATTTTTTTTACAACAAAAAACATTTTTTTTACAACAAAACACTGTTTTGTTTTGAAGTCCTGAGACCCTATAAAAAGTGAGCATTCGTAAAAATTTGTCATTAGTCCAATATTTCAGGTCACTGGAGCACTGAATCTGAAAGAAAATGGAAACCACACCTGCAGAAGCCGCTCAAATCGTCATTCTAATCCAGCAAGCGTTGTCTCAGCGTACCATCGCTCGACAGCTTCATCTTAGTCAGTCTTGTGTCTCGAAGGTGTATAAAAGGTTCCGGTAGACTGGAAACTTTATCCGGAGACCAGGATCTGGACGACAGCGTTGCACTTCGATGAGAGATGACCGATTTATTGTCACCACATCTCTCCGAAATCGACACTTAACCGGCGTCGATGTTCAACGGCAGCTCAGAGATGTTCAAGAGAAGATTTTTAGCGAGTGGACGGTAAGGCGAAGACTCAAAGAAGCGAATTTGACCCCAAGAAGGCCAGCCACGGGGCCCAAATTGTCTCCAGCGCACCGACAAGCCCGGCTTCAATTTTCTCGCGATCACTTAGATTGGGATATAGAACAATGGACGAAACAAGGATGTGCCTGTGTGGTAGCGACCGTCGACAGAGAGTCTATAGGAGACCGGGGGAGCGATTTGCACAATGCTGTTTTTCGGAAACAGTTGCATACGGGGGCGGGTCCTGTATGATATGGGCGGGGATTTCTATAGAAGCAAAAACGGAGCTGATATTCGTACCTGGAGGAGGTCGGGGAGGGGGTCTAACCGCGGAAAGATACATCAACGACATTCTACAAGACCATGTGCTCCCTTACTTTGGGTTTATTGGTGAACATTTCCTGCTAATGCACGATAATGCCCGCTGCCACACCGCTGCAATGACTTGACAGTACCTGGAAGAAGTCAGGATTTCCACACTGGACTGGCCAGCCCTCAGTTCTGACAAGAACCCCATTGAACATATGTGGGACGAGCTGAAAAGATGGGTACGAGGAAGATATCCAGCTCCGACGACGTTAGAAGATTCAAAAATAACTTTAATCGAAGAGTGGCGCAGGAAATTCGTCAGAAAACTCATTCGGTCAATGAGAAACCGTTTACAAGCAGTAATTAGGGCCAGGGGGGGGAATACAAAATATTGAGAGGGGATAAATTACACATTGTAAATAAAAAAAACATATCTTATCATAATCCTCGTATTCATTTTGACATCTACAACTTTAACCATTTGCAAGAATTACCTTTATTAAGGTAGGAAATTTAATTAATTTAAAATCTTTTTGATATCATTTGAAAGCTAATAAAATTACCTTTCAATTGATATGCCATAATTTGTAATATATTGCATAAAAAAGGCAAAAACTTGTCTTGAGCAACCCGCGATGAAGTCATTCCAGTTTAATGCTAGCGAGTGTATAACTACAAAATTGATAGTCTATAATGGCTCGCACCTCGCACCTAATATATATATGTGCACTCGCTGCCAGGGCCGCGCCGCCGGTAAGGCAAAGGGTGAGTGGGGCGCGGGGCGGAGACGGTCGCAGTTTTGTGCACATCTCGCATGAATTTATTAAATTCTCAGTAGCACGATCAATGTTCGGCCACCAAAACCTGCCACGTGTTTCGTGCTTTCTTTTTGTCATACCTAGATGAGATGGAGCTCGCATAAAATTATTTCTTGCAATGTTTTTGGCCCAATCCATCCATCATTAGGCAACCATTTTCTACCGCTATCTATAATTTTCATTTTAAGTAAGGTCTAACCTCTGCTGTACATTTTCTAAGCCAGTCACTATTTACAAAATGCAGAACGCGTATCAAAGTTACATCTTTCGCGGTCTCATTAAGTTACTATTACTAGCGTAGACTAACCTCGAACATCTCGTCTAGCGTTATAGGAAATCAAACGCTGAGATGTAGGTCAGTAGTTCACGTACGCTGCGAATTAAACGCATCATGAGTCATTGATATACCCGTCAAACAGGTGGTTACGATGTCGCAGGCGTAGACAAGTGCGCTTATCGGTTGAGATAATCAGCGTAGATAATCATCACCACTGCGTACAAAGTGTACCGAATGGCCGAGTCGGCAGTGACCCTGCCTACAACGCTTAGGGTCCCGGGTTCAAGTCCCGGTGGGGGCACATATTTGTTTGATGAGAACGTATGTTTGTACCCTAGTCATGGTTTTTATCTATCGGACTCGAACCCGAGACCCTTGGCTTCGTAGGCAGGGTCACTGCCGACTCGGCCATTCGGGTCATCGAAGGCTGAGGCTGAGGGTATTATGAAAATTTGTGGTGAGTTCTCAATCTCCATCAATAAATAATTAGAGACTGAGAGATATCCCCTACCCCGAGTAGAAGAGTTATTTCCTAAACGCTGGCAGCGCTTAGTAAGATGGCTGCCAAAAGAGGAATTTCACATTATATATCCAGTCCATTACTGAGCCTAAACGCGAGACATCGCGATTTTGAATCTTTTGCCATGGTCATAAAATTTTAAACCTATAACGGGAAATTTAAAGCAGCAACAAAGGTACAAATTTTATTTTAGGCAATAAGATGTTGCAACAGGAATACTTCAACCTGCAAGAAATCATGGATGAATCCGCCATGAGTCAAGTCTGCAAGAATCCAATGGCTCTTCAATGCGCCCTCCTTGCTATCTGCAGGCGGTCTTTGGGAATGTTCTGCAAAATCTGACTTTTCCAGTTAGAGGCGTGCCTAAATTCAAGACCACCTCTGCCCTTTGACGGAAGGTCCAAAAGAGTTAGACTTCTTAACTCTTCACATTTCCTGTCGAGTGGACCAACACTTACATTGTATGAGACAGAAAAAGACATGATGACGAGATGGCAACTGACCCAAAAGATAATCAAAGACATATGGACGAGGTGGCGGTCAGAATATCTCACGCAGCTATCAGCACGTTGTAAATGGAGACAACCACAGCCAAATGATGTCGTCATCATTAAAGATGACAACCTCCCGCCAGGTTAGGAGTCTTAGAGTTGTATCCTATGAGCGACGGATATGTGCAGGTCGTTACACTAAAGACGCAGAACGCCCGTAATAAAGCTGTTTATTCTCCCCACAAATAATCAAACACCTACAAATACTGAAGAAAAGCCACCAAAATCAGCGAGACCAAGAATGACGACGGGGTGTTATATAATTTTACTTCTTTGGTACTCGCCTTGACTGTATTCTTATCGAACTACTCCAACACAACCTGATCTCCATACAACATAACAAAACTCAGAGACAGTCAAGGCCTCTACTTTGATAAACTACACGACATGCAGGTTATAAAATAAGACTGGAAAATAGTAGTGTAATACGATATTCAGCCGTACAGCCAACCAATAAATCCTTTAGATAAATATCTTAACTTAACAAAAGAATGCAATGCAAGCGATAACATACAAAAGTATTGCAAGGTCGTATACAATCAAATATGTCATAGTCATGCGGAACTTAGCTTTAATTATTATATACTCCTGAAACTGCATTCCAGTACGCTATTGTCACTGCAAGGCGTCGGGCAGACGCAGACAAAGCAGCGCCGTGGACTTATAAACGGAGTTGGGTACCTAGCGAACTTGCTATCAACATCTGCTTGCGCTATGGAAAAATCTAACTTCCATAATTGAATCAGAGTATAATTTCCTAAAGAGAACAGAAAACACGCTCAACAAACAACAAAAACTAATTAACCAACAAGCAATCTCCTTTGAGCGTACCTTTCATGCGGCAAGATCGCAATTACAATAATTATTCAACATGAATGAGTTCATCTTAGGAGTCCTTACAGCATCAAATATGATTCAACGTCTAAAAGCCAATTAAGAAATGTGCATTGACTTGTTGACCGATATATATCAAGGAAGTTTCAACTTTCATATCATAATCCTAATCAGTTGAGAAGAGTGCTAAACATCATCACAGGCCAAGTCCCGAAAGACATTTTTTGCCTCACTATCGATAACACCCTAACGGACCTTCGAAGTATTTATCATTTACTGAAGGTGAAAACGAGAATAACAAACGACTTCGTGATAATCGACGTGAAATCAAGGTGCCATTACTTCTTCGAGATTCATATGAGATGTACCAAATCATGCCTATACCTAAGCAGGTACAGAACAACAATATGATTACCATTGTGCCCATATCCGAATACATAGCGATATACCTCAACAAAGATACCTATATTACTATGACAGAAGCAAATATAAGACGATGGCTACAAATGTGTCATTACGGACACATTTTTCTGTCACCTGTCTAGACCACATCCAGAACCAAGAGAACTTCTGCAAGAAAAACCAAGTCATCAAAGATTGCATCCGTACCTCTGAAACAATTAGGGTCGAGATTGATAAGCCCAACAATCACCTGCTCTTTACGTGAAACAAGAATCAGGTGCGAGTTATTTGTGCAGAACAACCACCAGAAGTTACCACCGTCTAGATGACCGGCGCGGGACTAATAACAATACATAAAAATTGCATAGTCAGAACCGAATCAGCCAGAGCATAGTCAGAATTCGTGTACATCGAGTAGGATTAACAGTAAACCCGACGTATTCCTTCTGATTTCTGTATTTTAGCCCCAATAATGATGACATGATCAAATTACTGTCATCTGGAGGTATCAATCACAGGAAATGGAGGTCACAATCGCCTCAACTGCTTGACAATACAAGTGATAATCAAAACTTCGATTTCAAGCAAGCGGAGTCGTCGAAAACTCTATTTTGGTTTGGGATGGAATCCACATTGAGATGAATTTTGTTTCAAAAAATCGATTTGTTAACCACCAAGGAACCAACAAAAAGAATCTAATGGCACCTTGATTTCACGTCGATTATCACGAAATCGTTTGTTATTCTCGTTTTCACCTTCAGTAAATGATAAATACTTCGAAGGTTCGTTAGGGTGTTATCGATAGTGATGCAAAAAATGTCTTTCGGGACTTGGCCTGTGATGATGTTTAGCACTCTTCTCAACTGATTAGGATTATGATATGTAAGTTGAAACTTCCTTGATATATATCGGTCAACATGTCAATGAACATTTCTTAAATGTCTTTTAAACGTTGAATCATATTTGATGCTGTAAGGACTCCTAAGATGAACTCATTCATGCTGAATAATTATTGTAATTGCGATCTTGCGGCATGAAAGGTAAGCTCAAAGGAGATTACTTGTTGGATAATTAGTTTTTGTTGTTTGTTGAGCGTGTTTTCTGTTCTCTTTAGGAAATTATACTCTGATTCAATTAGGGAAGTTAGATTTTTCCATAGCGCAAGCAGATGTTGATAGCAAGTTCGCTAGGTACCCAACTCCGTTTATAAGTCCACGGCGCTGCTTTGTCTGCGTCTGCCCGACGCCTTGCAGTGACAATAGCGTACTGGAATGCAGTTTCAGGAGTATATAATAATTATAGCTGAGTTCCGCACGACTATGACATATTTTATTGTGTACGACCTTGCAATACTTTTGTATGTTATCGCTTGCATTGCATTCTTTTGTTAAGTTAAGATATTTTTCTAAAGGATTTATGGGTTGGCTATACGGCTGAATACCGTAGTACACTACTATTTTCCAGTTTTATTTTATAACCTGTATGTGTGTAGTTTATCAAAGTAGAGGCCTTGATTGTCTCTGAGTTTTGTTATGTTGTATGGAGATCAGGTTGTGTTGGAGTAGTTCGACAAGAATACAGTCAAGGCGAGTACCAAAGAAGTAAAATTATAAAACGCCCCGTCGTCGTTCTTGGTCTCGCTGATTTTGGTGGTTTTTCTTCAGTATTTGTAGGTGTTTGATTATTTGTGGGGAGAATAAACACAGCTTTACTACGGGCATTCTGCGTCTTTAGTGTAACGACCTTCACATATCCGTCGCTCATAGGATGCAACTCTAAGACTCCTAACCTGGCGGGAGGTTGTCATCTTTAATGATGACGACATCATTTATACTGATATTTGGCTGTGGTTGTCTCCATTTACAACGTGCCGATAGCTGCGTGAGATATTTTGACCACCACCTCGTCCATATGTCTTTGATTATCTTTTGGGTCAGTTGCCATCTCGTCATCATGTCTTTTTCTGTCTCATACAATATAAGTGTTGGTCCACTCGACAGGAAATGTGAAGAGTTAAGAAGTCTAACTCTTTTGGACCTTCCGTCAAAGGGCAGAGGTGGTCTTGAATTTAGGCACGCCTCTAACTGGAAAAGTCAGGTTTTGCAGAACATTCCCAAAGACCGCCTGCAGATAGCAAGGAGGGCGCATTGAAGAGCCATTGGATTCTTGCAGACTTGGCTCATGGCGGATTCATACATGAGTTCTTGCAGGTTGAAGTATTCCTGTTGCAACATCTTATTGCCTCCGATAAAATTTGTACCTTTGTTGCTGATTTTGAATTTCCCGTTATAGGTTTAAAATTTTATGACCATGGCAAAAGATTCAAAATCGCGATGTCTCGCGTTTAGGCTCAGTAATAGACTGGATATATCACGTGAAAGTCCTCTTTTGGCAGCCATCTTACTAAGCGCTGCCAGCATTTAGGAAATAACTCTTCTACTCGGGGTAGGGGATATCTCTCAGTCTCTAATTATTTATTGATGGAGATTGAGAACTCACCACAAACAGAACCGAATCAGCCAGAGCATAGTCAGAATTTGTGTACATCGAGTAGGATTAACAGTAAACCCGACGTATTCCTTCTGATTTATGTATTTTAGCCCCAATAATGATGACATGATCAAATTACTGTCATCTGGAGGTATCAATCACAGGAAATGTAGATCCAAATCGCCTCAACTGCTTGACAATACAAGTGATAATCAAAACTTCGATTTCAAGCAAGCGGAGTCGTCGAAAACTCTATTTTGTTTTGGGATGGAATCCACATCGAGATGAATTTTGTTTCAAAAAATCGATTTGTTAACCACCAAGGAACCAAAAAAAAATAATCGTACTGTCTGATATTTCCAAGTTGCACCACACATTAGGCTGACTCACAAAAGTCACAACAAAGTTAAACATCCTATTTCAAGCCGTTTGGAAATCGGAAACTTAGTGGGACGAGCAGGTACCGGTAAGTAATATTTTTAATGAATGGGCGCGCATCAAAGAGGACTTACTTAAGGTAGGTCAGGTTAAAATACCACGATGGTTGAACCCGCACGTGCGATCAGTACTAGAGCTTCATGGTTACTACGACGCCAGTGAAAAGGCCTACGATAGTTATCGACTTTCTGTCGCCGTCTCTTGTTTTACAATATCCACTATTGTAAAACAAGAGACGGCGATATAAATTGATAACTATCGTCGCAGGGAAGTCAAAAGTAACATCTATCAACAAACATGTCACGTTACCCTGCAAAAAACTCAGTGGAGCTCTACTCTTTTCAAAACTGATGGCAAAAATCAGGAAATGCCTGAGTGCTTACGACATCCGAGTATATGGATGGGTCGACTTCATGGTGTTTTTTTTTAATAGCCTACAACAATGTCCCACTGCCAGGCAAAGGTCTTCCTGGTTCGAGTCCAGACATCTCTGGTAGCCGCAAGATTGACCCACTCTGGTTGGAACTTGTCCAGATCGTCCAGCCATCTTCTTCTGGGCCTTCCTCTACGCTGGTGTCCATCTGTGGGCACCCATTCAATAACTATTTTTGCCCATCTGTCTGGGTGCATTCGACACATATGGCTGGCCCAATTCCATTTTAGTTTGGCGGTCTGCATGCCGACATCGGCTATGCCAGTTGTAGAGCGCAGTACGGTGTTTCTAACACGATCAGTTCGTTTTACACCCAAGATGCTGCGCTTCATTGCACGTTGTCAAACCTTGAGCTTGGACTTCTGATGTTCAATTAAGTACCAAGTTTGTGCACCGTAGATTAGGATTAGGACGAGTTTGCGCTTCTGGGTCAACGGTAGGTTGGCCTTTCATTAGCTCCTTAGACAATAATGCCTTTATCTTGCCATGAAGCTATTACGGTTTTGAAGACTTTTTCTAGGGTGCTGGTGAACAGTTTTGGAAACAAGGCGTCGCCTTGTTTCACACCCTTTATGTGTCCCGTGGATCCCGGAAATGGAAGTTTGACATCTGCTGCACTATTGTTATAAACTGATGTTAATATTTTGACATAGGTAGGATCTTTATTTTGATTAAATCCAGGTCGGAAGCCCGCCTGCTCGGTGGGTTGTTCACGGTCCAATTGACCGGTTATACAAGAAGTTAGTAGTAGTTTTATAAATATTTTGAGAATGTGTTATATCAAACTAATTGGCCTGCAATTTGCTATATCAGATTTGTCATTTTTTGTGAAGTAAGATAATATTAGAGTAAGAAAATCGTTTTGGAAGTTTGCCGGTAAAGAATAGAGTTGCAAAGGTTCGCTAAATGGGGTATTGTTTGTTCGTGGTGGTTTTAGGCTGGCTAAACGGTGACCCAAAGGGATGAAACACATTTGTGGCAAATCGTGTTACACAAATCACGATCAAATGCCTACAAAATGCTGGAACTCCGAAGTCCAAAGAAAATCAAGACTGCGCCAGCCGCGGATTATCCACTGCCCAATTTCTGGATCAATCCCTCTGGTGGCAGGGCCCTGATTATGCGTGATTCATCGGGTTATCAAGCATAGGGCGCTTGATGAGCCGATTACTCACGGTTTATCCACGAATCTGACTGACCCGAATATAGTTTGCGCACACGAGTCCAGGTAGTCCCGCCTGTTCCGAAGGACCATGTACGGTTGTAAACCGTAGCCGTTATGATAAATGATACGAAGTTGTAAGATAAAAATGACTAAGTTTGTTGTAAACTCTAAATTAAAATACAACTCTATCTAATGACGGTTGGATAAGCACACGCGCTATGTAACTGAATGAGTATTTAGGGAGATTTTCGTGATACAATGAAAATGGAATATGGATTGGTGTCAATGCTGAGTTGACAAATTAATGATGTATGTGCTAGGCCCATACAGGTTGTGTTTTCTAAGCTAATCTAGCCAAATTTTGTCGAGTACATATCCACAATTAGACCTAAATGATGAATGAAATGAATAGTCTTTGACATGTGTTAGCACACATTAAGGACTCTTCCAACACAGTCTATAATCGGCACCTGTTTTTTTTTTTCAAAAAACTATTGATGGAATCCTTTCGGGCTTAAAAGGAGTGTAATTAATTAAAGGAGTAATATTTCAGGATGACGTAATTTGCACAGGTGTAGAAATGGGTCCAGTATCTAGAAAGGCCTAGGTTAGCGCTTGAGAAGCTGCAAGATGCAGATTCTACTGCGATGGTTCTTAGATATGTATTGTTACAATCGGTTCAGTAATTCTAAAGTAATGTGTTTATTCAAATATAATTTCACATGAAAAATATATTAGAAATTCTCGCAAACCCAAATCTAAACAGTAAGTTTACTTCGTTAGTAAAAGATAAACTACGATAACATGGCCTGCAATCGGAAAAGAATCTTATGTTTTTTTTATTATTCATAAGAGTCTTGTGCATTGGTCATTTGCGCGCCTCACAGCGATAAACTCACCTGCGGTACGCTGCATAGAACTGCAACAATCCACGCAAGTGAAAGCATAGTTTTGCTTCTCTTTCTTGCTATGGGCAAACGAAGTGGATAGAGGACTGCGAAGAACCTGAAACAATGCATATTGTTTACTTAACTGAGCTGCAGGATTACTCAAGGATCACACGGCCACAATTAGTAATATGTATATCTCTGTGACGATGCCGTCGAGGTTTTTTTTGCGGACAGAGGAAGAAGAAAACAAGAAGATAATTTAAAAACTCGACTGCCGTCCATAAGTATAAGTAAGTACATAAGTTGTCTAATGTCTAAGTATAGTACTAAAATCAGCTTTCAAAATCCGTCATTTTGATAACCCGCTCGATAGGATCGGAAGTTTCGTTTCTTCAGGCATGTGGCATATAATCAGAATCCGCCACATTGTTTTTTTTTTTTTCATTTATTTCAATTATATTAGCTAACATACAATCTTACTCCTGAACGAATAACGGATAACGATATATTTTCAACATATATTTTCAACAGCACCATCTGTTAGACCAATCATCTCTCTTCTTTTCGTAGTCGTACCTACGGACGTGTTTTACATCCATCTAAATGGGTAACTAAAATTGCTGTTATTAAATCCTAATTAGCTGATTTATAAAATTAATATTTCTCCGTTTCTCTAATAAGCTCTTAAAGGAAGAACTCCACCCTGAATACATAACGAGATCTCTTGATGCACTCGGATTCTTGCTAAGAGGCATTGTTAAGAACTTTAGTGACTTACTCTTACCACCCATAGGATCCAAAAGGATTCCCAAACTCACAGGTAATGAATAATATGAACTTGGACGACGCGAATGGCCGAGTCGGCAGTGACCCTGCCTACGAAGCCAAGGGTCCCGGGTTCGAGTCCCGGTGGGGGCAAATATTTGTTTGATGAGAACGGATGTCTGTACCCTAGTCATGGTTGTTTATCTATCTAAGTATACTATTTATCTATATAAGTATGTGTATCATTGTCTAGTACCCAAGATACAGGGAATCCTAGTTTGGGGCTAGATCAATGTGTGTAAATAGTGTCCAAGGTATTATTATTATAATACTTTTTGTTCTTAGATATATTATTATTATCACAGATATGATCCTGGGGCCTACCACACCAAAGTCGGACCTTTTACCGAATGTACCAACAACCTAGCGGAGGCGAGAGCTAAGGACTTGTAGAATATACAATAGCTTCTCTTCTGGTGATGCCAAAATGTTTGGTTGATTTACAATTTCTCATCATAACTATTAGACTTGTATAAATTATTCTTGTTAACAAAATATTAAACTTAGTCTATGGAGAATATATTAAAATGAAATGGTTGTTAGTTTGTTTTCGAAGAAAAATTAAGAAATATGGAATTTTATTATTTAACACGGAATTTGTGTAGTTGAGTAACTTATCTCTGCGTTCGTGAATGTGTGTGTCTGCATGTGTGTGATTATTAGTGTAAAAACTGGTGTCACTTCATCAAATTCATCAGTTCTTCAGTTTGTACTTAGTATAAATTTCGATTACTTTGCTAATTTTATTGTATACATGAGGGCCAAGAAAGCACTTAAACATATTTGCAAAAAAAATGCGTCACAATATTAAAGACTTTCCATGCGACATTTTTCCTCTAGGTACAATTTCTCTAAGGTACACTTTCTAGGTGCTTCCTATGGCTTGGGCAATAAAGATTGATCTTACGGTGAGCACCTGACAACCCTGGTATAGTTGTGCCTTTGGATAGAGGTATGATCGGGAACAGCTCACCTTAGAACAGATCTTTGTGCTAAGGTTTTCACAGTTTTCTCACTGCTCTTGTGAATTGGGATTATGTGTGTTTTTTGAAAGCTGTAAGAAATAATCCTGTGGAAATAAAAAATACATATATGGAAGATAGGAAGGGCCATTAGATGTTTATTGTCCTTGATAATTCGCGTAGAGGTTACACCCCAAATAGATGCAGAATAAATTTTCAGTGAGAACCTAGAAGTGATGACGTCAGCCTTCCGAAAAACCATAATTTTAGTAGGTTGTAGGCTTGTGGGCTTGATTTTCTATAATAGATATCTACATATGATTGCAAAATATCTATTCATCTAATTGATAGACTGATTAAGTGCATCAGATGACCTCAAAATATTAGTAGACGGTGGTTCTCTTACCTTGAAGTTGTTAATTTGATTTACAACTTGTCATGTTTTTTAATGTTTGAGTTAGCCTTTTCCAGTTCATTACACTCATAACGCCACTTCACCTTTTAAATAAATAATTGCAAACATTTCTGTAACGAATGTATGTAACCTAGTGTACCCTTATAATTTCTTAGGTTGGGTCCCTCGCCAATAAAAACATTTACTGGTGGTCAAAGTGATTGATTTATTAACAGGTTATCAATAAGAGATCCTTCCTTTGGTGGCCGGGCTTAACTAAATATTTTACGAACTAAACTTATCTTAGATACAGTTCTCAGTGAGCTGTCACAGCGTCACAACGAATGGGGAATTGACCTGCGGGTCGTTAAACTGCTGCGGGGTCCTTAAAAACCTTAGGCCGGCTGGCAAGACGTCATTCTTGCAGCGGTTTTTCGTCGGCTTCCTTCTGAATCATCCAGCTCGCTGCACACACGCGGCGAAAGTTGGTGGCGTTCACAAAGCGGTTAGCACTTAGCAAGCCACGCCGGCGAATTCCTCCTGTACGAAATGGCGGGTATCTCCACGCTTCGTTAGCCTTTCTTCCTTGGACAAGGATAGCAGGGCTTCAAGTCGAAATTGTCGTAGCCCCCAGGCGGGGCTTCATATCCTTGATATCCGGCTCG
Source organism: Argyresthia goedartella (assembly GCA_949825045.1). Lineage (NCBI taxonomy): Eukaryota > Metazoa > Arthropoda > Insecta > Lepidoptera > Argyresthiidae > Argyresthia > Argyresthia goedartella. The sequence goes on from OX463823.1 coordinate 13,590,724, forward strand.
AAGGGCCATTAGATGTATGGTCTAACCCGTAGTTTACGAGATTATCCCACACACTTGTAGAAGTTGTTGATGTTGATTTAAACTAAAATTATTTCTGGATAACCGGTTATTTATGTTGTTAGTTATAATTGTAAATCAAACGAACTTACCTGTGAAGTTTGATTGTAATTATACGAGTATCTTGAGCGAAGATGATTACCTAAGTTTACAAGCAGCAGTACACGAAGTCATGCTGTCCTTGTCACACATTTAAAGAGTCTCTTTTCAAAAGACTCTCTTTCTCTGTCTACCCGCAGCCGACCGACTGCATGTTGTCGCGCGCCCGCGCGCTCGGATTTCATTACTTTTAAAGACATTTCAATATTTTTTCGTGTGCTAGATGGGTTAAAGTAAAAAAGGGTAAGGGAGGGGAGATGGTTATCATCTTCGCTCAAGATACTCGTATAATTACAATCAAACTTCACAGGTAAGTTCGTTTGATTTACAATTATACTTCATATCTCTCGCGAAGATGATTACCTAAGTTTACGAGCAGATGTTCAAAGATCGAAAAAATATTGTAAGAAGAAGAAGAAGAGTAAATCATGTTTTATTTAAAACACAAAATAAAAAAAAATAAACTATGTAACGCAAAAAATAAAATATTAAATATATTTATAAGAATCTAAGGATTGTTATCAAAGATAGCCATCACAAAATCATCGGTTGTCTGAACAACACCCCTATTATAATATTTAAGAAAGATATTTGATTTGTCGCTCCAACCTGCGGCTTTGCGAACCACCTCTAAATTTATTCCCGCCAGATGAGCGGCGGAAGTCGATGCGTGCCGCGTACTATGTGCACCAAAGACTGATATATCAATTCCACTCAGCTGCAAAATATTTTTAACCCAATGGCCGAGTGTTTGAGATGTAACTTTTTGAACTTTTTGATGTGTAGAAATAAATAAGTATCATTATTGGAAGTTCGTAAACACTGCGTTTTTTCTATGTATTTTTTAACTGCCAAAGCCGGACAAATTTTTGGATTTTCTTTTATAAAGGGTAGTTTTATCAGCGGTTGGCAAGACCCAGGTTTAGAAGTTTTTATCAGGTCATCTATTTTTATTTTCATTGCATCAGCGTTGATAGTAATGTTCTTAACTTTAATCAACTCAATTCTTTGTGCTGATGCAATGGCTAACAAAGTTACAGTTTTAGTGATAAATCTTTAAGTGGCAAATTGTCGTAGGGATACAATTCAGCAAGGTATTTTAGAACTAAATTTGTGTCCCATGTAGTACTATATTTAGGCCGTGGTGGCTTTATTCGATACATTCCTTTTATAAGGCGATTGATACTCTCAATTTGAGTAATACTCTGTCCTAATAATAGAGATAAAGCCGATCGGCAAGTGTTTACAGTACTGTAACTAGAGGGACCAAATTATATTTCAGCAGAAACACGAAGCTTTCGCCAAAGTGGGTACCATGGCTGCGACAGTTAGGTATAACTACAATTCCCTCAGCCTTGTCGTTTATAATTTTTTGTAATACTCTAGGTATGAGACAAAACGGCGGAAATGCGTAAAAATTTAGATTATTCCAGTCAAATGTAAAGGCGTCTATTATCTCGGAATTTGGGTCCAGTTTCCATGATGCATACCTATCGCATTTATTGTTGTAGCTACTAACAAACAAGTCGAAATTCGGTTCGCCGAAAGTGTGAACAATGTTTTGGTATGCATCATTACAAAGTTCCCACTCGTTATCCGAATTAACTTGTCTTGATGCACGATCTGCTACCTTATTGTCGGCTGACTTGATATACGCCGCGAAAATAAAAAGATTTCGTTTTTAGCATCATTCCCAAATATCGCGAGCTATCTTATTAAGCTGCGGAAATTGTACACCCCCCATTCTATTTATATAAGCAATAGCAGTTGTGTTGTCGATTCTGAGTAGTATGTCGCGATGGTTTAAAAGTCAGAGGCAAAATTTTTTAATCCGTAGAAGGCGGCCTTAAGCTCTAGAGTATTTATATGTAGAGATAATTCTAAAGTTTTCCAATGACCATTAGCAACCTCGGAGCCACAACTTGCGCCCCAGCCTGTAAGTGATGAGTCGCTAAATATTTCAGTGCAATAGTTATTATTACGAAAAAGGGCGTAGGCTAAATCTATATTATCCCTCCACCAGACAAGATCTGGCTTAAGATTTTCAGATAAGGTCATGCGCTTATTGTAGTTATCTTGATTTTTCTGAAGTGCCAAATACTTTTCACGTTCGAACAATTTTGTATGAACCCAACCATATCTTACGGCGGGACAAGCTGAAGTTAATAGTCCTAAAAATTCAGCAAACTACCGTATAGTGCAAGTTTTCTTTCTCAGGTATTCGTGAACTTTTGTTTTAATCCTACATCTTTTATCATCTGGTAATATTAGTGTCATATTCTCTGTGTCAAAATTAAACCCCAAAAATTTACATGTTTTGCTGGGAACTAGTTGACTTTTTTCAAAGTTTATAACAAAACCAAGTTTTTGTAGTAAATATTTTGTGTCGTCTACATTCTTTTGGCACTCACTGTAACTACTGCCAATTATCAAAAAATCGTCAAGGTAATTCACAGAGAAAAACCCTTGGGAGCGTAGGTGCTGTAACACAGGTTTTAACAATTTCGTAAAAACGAATGGTGCCGTACACAAGCCAAACAGTTGTACGTTAAATTCGTATTGAGAGTTATCCCATTCAAAGCGAAGCCATTTACGATATTTTTCGTCGATTGAAACCAAAAAGTATGAATCTTTGAGGTCAATGGATGCCATGTAATCGTCTTTCTTAAGTAATTTAATGGCAGTCCTATAGTCCTCCATTTTAAAATGTTCGACATCGACAAATTTATTGAGGGCTTTCAGGTTTAGAATAAATCTGTGCTTGACGTTTGGCTTGGGGACGGAAAAAATTGGTGACAAAAATTGACCGTCGCATGGGCTACAGGTTGACACGTGGCCCGCTTCCAACAATTCTTCGATACAGTTATTGATTATACTTTTTTCTGACCTTGAGAATAACATTGTACTGTTTTTATTTTGATTTATCTGATAGGGTTCCTCGACGAAAGGTATTTTATAGCCCTTGACCCATGATAAAATGGTTTGATTTGACGTTAAATTTAACCATTGGTGGTAAAAATATGATATCCGGCGATGGTTATATTTTGTACCTCCGTTAATAGCGTGTCCTGTCCCGGTAACGATGCCTGGTCTTGGGTGCAGCTTTCGGCTGCGAGTGGTATCGCGGCGTCGGCGCCGGCCCCTGCCGTGGCGGCGGAGGCGGCGGCGGCGGTGGCCTCCGGTAGTAACTGTTGAAGTTCGACGTCTGCCCGTCGGAGGTAGTCGGTTGCAGTCCCCCCCTCGCGTTTAAAATATTGTGGGTAGTTTGTTGTGTCTGCGCCTGCATTTGATTTTTCTTGAATGGACGGTTTTGTTTCAGTTCGTTAGCTGATTTTGATATCGCTTTGGACGACTCCAGGTGTTTTGACAATGTTGATCCAAACAAGAACTCGTCGACTTCTGTATTTTTAATAGTGTCTCGCATTTGTCTATTAAGCGAGTTTGCAATTGTGAATCGCCTGGATAAGGTCTCCCGGTGATAAGCTGGCGTCGCTCAGAGGTTTTATAAGTGTTTGAAGGGTCTTATCTTTGGACGTAACAGCCGTGTTCAGTGTTGCTCCAATAGCAGCTAAACAGCTTGATAATTGTGCTTGCTTGCTGCGGCTGTAGGTGTCTTTTTTCTTCTCAATCTCGTTAAGAGCACCCTCGACCTCCAAATTTAACTTAGGAGGTATCAGCGCAGAACAATTTTTCGGAGGCAAATGCGCCTTTATAAGCACTGACTTTTCTTCTTTTGGCAAACCTTTAAGAAGTGTATGTTGCCAGCGTTTAGCCAAATCTTTGTGTATATCTTTTCCGTGAAGATTTTCTTCCGTTAAGTCATCTCCTAGCAATGCTTGAATTTCCGGATCCAAATCGTCACTTTCTACTTCTATTGCGCCTTCTTGTTGTCCACAGGGCGGTTCTAGTTCCTCTGTCGGGTCATCGGGAATCACTACGAACAAACCAGAATCCGTGATGAATTATTTTTCTAGGCAATATTGGGCCTTATTATTCGACCATACGGTTGATTGATATAGGTACAAAAAGATAGGTTAACCTCAACACGATTCACGTGGAGACCTCAGCATCTCGATACGAATTACGCGGGGCAGTAGGTATACGTAGGTATTAAATGCCTCAACACGATTTACGTGGAGAAATTAATTTGTTTTACGTGCAAGAAGAAGTAGGTAGAAGTAGGAAGTAGGTACAGTAAGTACAATATTAAATGCCTCAACACGGTTTACGTGGAGAGAAAAAATTCAACACGATTTACGTGGAAAAATAAGTATATACATGAGTATATAAGATGCCTCAACACGGTCTACGTGGAGAAAACAACCTCAACACGATTTACGTGGAGCATGATGTACTGTACGTGCGGGACGACAGCACCACTTCCCAAAGGGGTTAATTTTGTTTCGGTTACATCATTTACTTGAAATTTCTAGATCACTTGCGTCCGACAATGGTGGACGGGTTGGACGTTCATCGCATAAAGTTGGCGATGTCGATTCTTTACGCCTCTCCAAACGTTCATTACTCGAGGGTGACGATGTCGATCTTCTACGTCTCTCACAGGATTCGTCGTAACGTTCCTTCAGTTTCTTATATTTTCTTTTCAAATGTTCTATTTCACTGCCTTGATCACGCCTATCACGTTTCCGTTTCCCCATATTGGAACCTCGAACAATCAAAACAAAATAACAACGACGTGTGACTCGGACCGCACAAAAACGTATAATGAAATCCGAGCGCGCGGGCGCGCGACAACATGCAGTCGGTCGGCTGCGGGTAGACAGAGAAAGAGAGTCTTTTGAAATGAGACTCTTTAAATGTGTGACAAGGACAGCATGACTTCGTGTACTGCTGCTTGTAAACTTAGGTAATCATCTTCGCGAGAGATATGAAGTATAATATTAATTAAGGACTCCTCTAAGTAATAATTAAATATCATACAAGTGATGTAAGCTTCGCGTGACTTAAACCTGAATGCTGACTGAATACAATATCGTGCGGTATGACCGTCCGGTATGACCGTACAGTGGGCTATCTAATTGAGGGTGAAAAAACGACTGTGGCTTTGGAATCGACTGCCAAGGAAGAATAGGATGAGGCCATCAAGAACGACGAGCCCACATCACAAACTCTGGTCTTGACCCCCCTCAACGTGAGTGTTGCGTCTTCCACCGCTGTCCCGGTCAAGAAACAGCGTCATCGTCGCCGTCAACGAGGAGGCATCTCGCTGCTTAATGGCGCTGCGGATACCGCGCCACCCGCTGCCGCGGATGCCGCGCCAATTGCGGTCGCGCGTATCGCTCTGCCTGCTGAGGCGTGTGTCATGCCGCACGCTGCCGTGAGGGCCGAGACGCTCGCTGTTACGCGCGTTGCGCCGCTCGCTGCCGCGGGCACCGCTCCCACGTTGCCGCGTGTGTAGCAATGCCATGCCACCCGCCGGTACGTGTATCGTGCCGCACTCCAACACGTGTGTTCCGCCACTCTTCTACACTTGTGTACCGCGATCCATCGAAAGAAGTGCTCCGAAAAAACTCTATTGTTCTCCGATAAATTAGGAGCAGGACTTGGACCTCTACTACATTACCGGCTTAACCAAAAAGCAACTAACATTTGCTGTCCAAATAGTAAATTTTTAGATAATTCAATAAAAACAGCTGATGTCGAGTTGAACTTGTTTATAGCTATTTATTTTTTTGTTGAACAGACTAATCAGAAAACTGATTATGCTAAGCAGGTATTCATGACCTGCACCACTATAGGGAATTCACCGGTAAATTATATGTCGTGCTTTGTCCTTTGAGATTAGCAATGACACTTGTAGTACCACGTAGTGTATGCCTTTCACACACTATATTTTTGGAATCCTTTATTTGAATCCAAATTTTTTTTTTTTTTTGGGGTAGTTGTGTATCACCTCACCCGCGCGCATTTTGCTATCTTCATTCGCGTTCTAGTGCTCCGCCTTTCCATACGTTGCGCCCACGTTCCGACCGCACCCCTATTCTAGTAGCTGTTGTTGTGAATTTTGAACTCTAGGTGAACTGTTGGAATGCCGCGGAAAAGAAAACACCGCAACGACGACGACGATGTCGCAATTGAACGAAAAATAAGAAAGCTGCAAAGAAAACTAGCACGAAGACGGCACCGGCAAAACAAGAAAGATTCCGACGATACGTCGTCATCGCGAGGTTCCACGCCTTCGAGGTCATAGGTACCCGCCAGGTACGCACGTCCAGAATAGGGACGTGACCTACTTTTTACACATCGCATCTATGGTGCCAACATTGATATTGCAATTTGAACACTATTTTCGTTACAAGAGGATTGTACTCTAATGAACGATTACATGATTATACCAACCAAATTATTCAATTGCAAATAAATAAACAATAAACAAACTTTATTGGTTTTGTAATCATGCTAAAGTAGATAAAGCGGACAGCACATTGGGGCTGTTTCATTCTACCTATGTACCTATATAGTCTATAGCGGCCAGTACAATGGGACTGGTTCACAGACTTATTACGTACATACCTACAAGTTAGGTGTTGTGTTGTCGAATTGCAATATCAATAAGTTAACAAAGTAGTAGAATTAGCGAACAGTACTGTTGGGGACTGTTTCATCTGCATACTTGCTAACGTCACAGTCTTAAGCGGCCATTACTAGTGGAATGGTTCATGACTGATGTTACCTGAGGACTAGCTCCTTGTTTCAACTATAGGCATATATTGATATCCTCAGGCTGGCTATAGCGACTAGTACTAGGGACTAGTTCAAGTTAGGCTGAATTATCATTGCTTTGGTCTCGTTATTTTCGGACATTGAAACAGTACAACCAGCATTCAGCGATTATGAGCCTGACGAGCTAACAGACCCAATCCTACCGGTCGAAACTAGTCAGACTGATGAAACGACGGTGCCGCTATCTACGGACACGGCCAAAGCTGCCATCCCAGACGAGACTAATACAATTGATTTTGACATATTACAGCTTCTAGGAGATGATCCCACGGTTATTAACACTTACGGGAAGGAGATACAAAAGGACATAGCAGTTTGGCTTGAACACTACGCCACAACAGGGCTCACTAAAGAAGCCCGAAAAGTATTGAAAGAGAAGTATCTTACACCTAGTAACTGTAAGTTAATCGACCCGCCTGTCCTTAGCGGAGAGATCAAAGCAGCAGTTAGCGATACGATGACCAGGCGTGATAAATCGATTGAAGAAGTATAAAAAGATCTGATGGTAGCTATGGCATGCCTGAGCGAAGTCTTATCCAATTTGATTTCGACAAAGGACAAGGACATGAAAATGGTAAAAACTTTGATGGATGCGTGCAAAATTTTATGTGACTGCCAACATGCACACTCGAAAACACGTAAACAATTTATCCTAACTGCTTTGAAAACTGAGATGAAATCACAACTTCAAAACACCAAAATTTACCAGTACCTCTTCAGTGAAAATTTAGCTGACACTTTAAAATCAGCTAAAGCCATAAATAAATCCGGCGCAGAACTGAAGTCCAGTCAAGTACCCAAGCCTCAACCAAGCAAAAATCCAGCGCCAGCGAAGCGTTTAAACTGGAAGGGTCCTCTTCCGCCTCGCAGGCAGCAGGGAGTTCAAAGGACGAAGGAGCTTGCCACGACTTCGATGAAGAATCGGCCGGGTCCCTCATCGAAACCATCGTCGTATCGGCAACCCAATCAGCAGTACCATCGCAGATAATCCCGGTAAACTATGCCGGTAGGCTTGCGTTACATTATGACATATGGAGATTATTAACTGAAGATCCGCTTATTCTTTCATATACTGAAGGATATAAAATACCATTTTCTCATCCTGTGACACAGAAGGCTTTACCAAAATTCCAAAATTACTCTGTAGCTGACAAAAAACAATTTAGGACAGCGATTGACAATCTGTTATCAATAGGCGCAGTATCAAAATGTATTGTTTGTCATGATCAATATCTATCAAGTATCTTCTTGATCCCAAAGCCCAATGGAAAAATGAGATTGATATTAAACTTAAAATCTCTTAATAAATTAATTGACACAGCTCACTTTAAAATTGAGGACTTGCGTACAGCATTAAAATTAATATCGAGGAATAGTTTCATGAGTACGCTCGATTTGAAAGATGTATATTTCTTGATAAAAATCCATCCTCATTTCAAAAAATATTTGAGATTTCAGTGGGAGCAAGATACTTCCGAATTCAACGTTTTTACCTTTCGGATTTAATACGGCACCGTTCGTGTTCACCAAAATCTTGAAATCGGTTGTAAAACTTCTTCGCCTTAAGGGTTATCTATCTACGGTTTATTTAGATGATTTTTTGCTAATTGGCCAGTCTTACGATGATTGTGTTAAGAACATATGCGATACAAAAAGACTATTGACAGCATTAGGCTTTATCATTAACGAAGGAAAAAGCCGCCTTACTCCCTATAAAATTTGTAAATTCCTAGGATATGTAATTGACTCGCAAAAGTTCCAGGTTAGTCTTCCTGTAGAAAAGGCAAAACGTATCCAAACTGAGGTTACTAAGTATCTTAAACTAAAGAGATGCAAAATAAGAGATTTTGCCAGTTTTGTGGGTCTTTTAGATTCGGCCTGCCCTGCCATTGAATACGGTTGGCTTTATACAAGCTCTTTGAACGCTGTAAATTTTTAAGCTTGATCAAAGATAATGATTATGACAGCTACATGATGATACCTGATAACATAATTTCGGATTTACGTTGGTGGAAACATGCAATTTCCCTCTCGGTAAAGACTATCAAAACTGACGAATTTTGCCTGGAAATCTATTCTGATGCCTCAAAAACGGGGTGGGGGATTGCTTGTGGAAAAGAAACCGCAAGTAGACTATGGAGTGAGGAGGAACGATTACAACATATTAATTATCTCGAAATATTGGGTGCATATTTTGGTCTAAAAATATTTGCAAAGAGTTTAACAAATTGTCAAATCTTATTATGAATAGACAACACCACTGCCATATCATATGTGAATAGAATGGGTGGGATTCAATATCCACACTTAACAGATATTACGAAACAGTTATGGCAGTGGTGTGCACGTCGAAGCATACATGTTTATGGTACATATATTCGATCATCTGATAATGTAATCGCTGATGCCGAATCAAGACGCATACACCCAGATATAGAATGGGAGCTAAGTGATTATGCATTTAAAAGGATAATTACAAAGTTTCAACTACCTGTTGTAGACTTATTTGCCAGCAGAGTTAATAAGAAATGTACTGTTTAAGTCTCATGGCATAAAGATCCGGACGCATTTGCAATCAATGCTTTCACAATATCCTGGTCCGATCTTTATTTTTATGCGTTCCCTCCTTTCACCATGATCCTTAAGTCGTTGCGAAAGATAATCACTGATAAAGCTAGGGGCATCATGGTGGTACCGTACTGGCCCACCCAACCATGGTTCCCTCTATTTAAGAGGTTATTAAAATCAGAATTATTATTATTCAAAGCAGATGATAACTTAATCGTTTCTCCTTATTCCAGCTATCGACAAATCCACACCCAGATTACCCTGGTAGCAGGAATATTGTCGAACAAGCCATGTTAAGAAGAAATATTCCATCAGCCGCAATGGACATTATGGCCTCTTCCTTATCGGACAATACCATGAAACAATACGAGGTCTATTTTAAGGAATGGTTTCTGTTTTGCAATCAAAATAATCTGGATATGTATGAAACACCTATTTCTAATGTGATTACCTTCTTAACGCAATTATTTGAGGCTGGTGCCCAGTATGGTACTTTAAATACTTGCCGTTCTGCATTATCTTTGATAATACTAAACGATATCGGAGATGATTGTAATTTGAAGAGGTTCTTTAAGGGCATATTCCGTTTAAGGCCTCCTTTGCCGAGGTATAACACTACTTGGGACACTACTTTGGTTCTTAACTACGTCGCTAATTGGTATCCAAATGAAGGCTTGACTATCCAAAAAAAAAAAAAAAACTTTTAACTAGTTATACGCTTCTCGCCTTGATTACGGCTCACAGATCTCAAACAATGTCAAAAATTAGAGTTTGCAACATCGAGTCACAATCCACAAAGGTCATCATAAAAATTCCAGACCTGATTAAAACATCTCGCGTTGCAGCGTCCCAACCGATATTATCTATACCTTTTTTCGATGAACGGCCCGAAATATGCCCTGCAAGAACATTAAATGCATACTTAGATTTAACAAATCCAATGCGTGCGGATATTGATAATTTATTCATTAGTATAAGAAAGTCTTATAGGGCAGTAGGTTCACAAACTTTGAGCCGTTGGTTTAAACCTACCCTAGATATGTGTGGCATAGATGTATCTGTTTATTCCGCACAAAGTACGCGACATGCCGCTACATCTGCAGCTCGTTTCTTAGGTGTCAGTCTTGACAGAATAAGAAAAACAGCTGGCTGGAGTGCTAACTCCAACACTTTTCCAAATTTTATAGCAAAACGGTAGATTATTATTGTAATGACTATTCATTTGCTAGAACATTATTAAGTAAATCGAACAATTGAAAGCAATTGGTTTATTGTTATCATTTCTTAATTATATCTGGTTCCATCCGATATTGATATATTTCACGATTAGCTCTAAAAGTCTATAAGTGTCATTGCTAATCTCAAAGGACAAAGCACGACATATAATTAATGATTAAACGAACTTACCTGTACGTGAAGTTCTATTATAATTATAGGAGTGCTTTGTCCGAAGAGATTAGCAAACCCTCCCACCCTTGCTTCTACAAATCTACACCCTCTGAAGTAAGATCGTGAAATACTTTTTTATTGGAATGATATAAATACCTATCTCTGAACTAAATGAAGATAGCAAAATGCGCGCGGGTGAGGTGATACACAACTACCCCAAAAAAAAAAAAAATTTGGATTCAAATAAAGGATTCCAAAAATATAGTGTGTGAAAGGCGTACACTACGCGGTACTACAAGTGTCATTGCTAATCTCTTCGGACAAAGCACTCCTATAATTATGATAGAACTTCACGTACAGGTAAGTTCGTTTTATCATTAATAATACTTTGCATGCAACATTGGAATATTTTAAGTTAAATTCTAAGACAACAGAGAAACACTCTTGCAAACACAAAACTATGAACAGGAAACAAAATATATGCCCACCCATTCAAAAAATTGCAAAAACAGATATTGTTTAAATTTTGTATACAACAATGTTTAATATTTATGCTTCGGAACGCACCTCGGTTTTTGTTGCGCGGATCGACCGCGAGTGATCGGGACATCACTAGCTAGCTGTCATTTGCCTAGAAAAAACAAACTAGCTAGCTGTCACTTTGCACATGGAAAAATTGTCGGCGTCAAGGATCGGGGCCTTGGCTCAATGTTAATTATAATAATCTCGTTAATAATCGTCAAGAAATAAGTAGATTTCACGTCATCGGAGTGAGTGCTTCGTGCTGTGAAAGGTTGAAGTGGTTCGGTCACCAATTCGTCGCATTCGAATAGCGACCCTTGTAGTCAAGGTCAGTACTACTTTGTGACATTCCACTGTAAAACAACCCTACCAAGATTCCACCCCTTTCGGTTGAGGCGTGGATTTAATATTTTGGTAGCAGAGGCGTGGTTTCCTAGTAGGAAATCGATTCACGGACGGTTGTAGAGTTGTTTTTTTTTGCCGCGTTGTAGTGGGAAAGGGTACCTCAGATTGGTCGGCAATCATTTTGTGAGTGAGTCTTGTGGACGGTATACCACAATTTAGGTTCATTTTCGGTTAGTGAACGTATTGACGTATGACGACCCGAATGGCCGAGTCGGCAGTGACGCTGCCTACGAAACCAAGGGTCCCGGGTTCGAGTCCCGGTGGGGGCAAATATTTGTTTGATGAGAACGGATGTTTGTACCCTAGTCATGGTTGTTTATCTATCTAAGTATAATATTTATCTATATAAGTATGTGTATCGTTGTCTAGTATCCAAGATACAGGGAATCCTAGTTTGGGGCTAGATCAATGTGTGTGAATGGTGTCCAAGGTATATTATAGGTATATTATTAGGTATTATTGACGATTTAGTTAACAATTATTATAAAATTGTAGTCGGAAACTACTGTGCTGTACATAAGAAACAGTCATTCGGTCGGTCTATAGTATTGCAGTCGGGTTCTATAGTATTGCAGTGTTATTTCGGTTTACAAAGCAGGGTCAGGCTATTTAAGGGGTATTAAGCTGATTTTGCTGACCTCAGTAGAAGTGCAGGTCATATCGGAAAGGCCACTTCTAGAAGGTTCACAGCTACCTACATTATATTAAAAAAAGCTTTTTTTATAATAAATTTTTGGGTGTTATTTTTTATTGTGCTTTATGGTGGCATTCTCTAATTGATTTAGAGTGTATAGTTATAAGGTGTATGTCCACAGGGCGACCATATTAAATATTTTTAGGATTTAATTGTTTTAGTGGTTGCCTTAGTTTTGACAACTTAGTTTTAATTTCTGTGCCCAGCGCTGACGGGCAAGTGCTGGTCTCTGGCTATACTTAGTTTGGTAGTGAAGTATAGGACCAGAATCTATTAAATCGGTCAACATTGCACCTTCACCCTTGAGGGTACTGCGGAATGGTGTCCGGGAGGAAATGAGATGGCTCGCCCATACTCATCAGTATGTGGAGCGATCGGACATGGATGATGTCCTGCTCAAGCGTGTGGAGGACGCAATGACACGCGGGAAGGTGTGTCGGCTGGCTGCGGAGGCTGAAGCTCTCGAGCTTACTGATGAAGCTTCGGTGGCTACAGTGAAACAGCTCTGCGCGGATGCTGACCAAGCGATGGAATGCTTGGGTGACATCGAGTGTCGCGCGGAGAAAATTAAGCGGTCGCGAAGGAATGACCGTGGGGAGGGTATAGGAGACCCACCCCCGAAGGGTGTTGTTGGACGGCTGCTACACCTGGAGATTCCGGCCTTCAGTGGGGCAATTGATGAGTGGCCGGCCTTCATCAATTTATTTGATAGTTTGGTCCACGGTCGGAACGACCTGGACTACGCCTACAAGTTGGCCCAACTATTGATGGCTCTGCGGGGTGAACCGAAGGAGTTGGTCGGTCACCTAACGGTCACGGCGGGCAACTACGATATAGCAAGGTCCATATTGTTGGACCGCTACCAACACAAACGGCGGTTGTTTGATGCGCAGCTAGGGAAGCTGTTTAGCATCCCTAGAGTAACCCGGGATCTTGACATCCGAGTACAGGTGCTCAACCCTGTGCTGGTGGCCACTAAGGCCCTTCAGAACCTCGGTCTTCCGGTAGACCAATGGTCATACATTGTTTTATATATGGTTTTGTCACGATTGCCTGCGGCTGTTCAAGGTCGGTTTGAACAGCTGCATGGGGGCAGTAGCACGGAACGGCCCACACTCGTCCAATTGACAGATTATTTGGAGGGTGAATGTAGGCGATGTGACACACTGGACACGGAGGCCAGTGTGCAGCGCCAACCCGCGCGGATGCGGGAGGGGCCGCGCCCCCCGCCCCCGCGGCGAGGAGGGAGGTCGAAACAATTTGGCGTTTTGAATGCCGCGCCGTCGGGTGACGGCTGTGTGCACTGCGACAGTGCCGGTCATGACGTGACCAGTTGCACAAAATTTAAGGCTCTCGGGGTAGCTGCCCGCAGGAACATAGTCTTCCGGCATCGATTGTGTTTCGGTTGTTTGGGGCCGCACACGCTGAGCGAGTGCTCGCGCGCGTTCCCCTGTGAGTGCTGTGGTGGCAAGCACCACATAGTGTTGTGCCTGAATCGGTCAGGACCTTCGGACGGTCACCAGGGCCGGACTCAGGTTGGTCGGCCACAGGGCCCAACCAGGGCTGGACCCAGTCCCCCTCCGGGCAACTGGAGTCAGCAACGGGGTGACTGGGATACCCGCGGACGGGACCCCCCCCCCCCCGAGGGGAAGGGGGCAGCGCGGGGGGGTAACATGCGGAATAGCCGGGGTTCGGTCGCCGCTGTCCACGGTCAGCGAGGACTTCGGGCCGCTGGCTCACCGCGTGTTACGGGCGGGTGTCAGATGGCACCTATGAGTGGCGCGAAGGCTGGGAGTCAACCACCTTCTGCGCCACCCTGCCCGTCGCTCTGGGAGGCGAACAGTCGGATGTCGCCCCCATTCCTAGAGTGCCCCAGGTTGGATCCGCTCTCCCCCATTCATCCACGGTGCGCAACGGGCACACCGTACACCGTCCGGTATGGTCGGATACAGGGACAGCGAGGGGCCTATTATACGGGTTGGGATCCCTTGATGCACATAAGGTCTGATATGCCGGTTGCATATCAGCAGCCGAGTTACTCCGAGGCCGACGGAGGTCTCAGCGGGTTCGGATCCCGCGGAGGTTCCCGCTAGGGACACGCCGCCCACTTACAGGGTGCCGCCACTCCACAGACGGTCATGCTCCCCACCGCCTCTGTGATAGCGTGGAGTTCGGACGGCAATTCATGTGTGGCACGAGCACTATTGGACTCGGGGGCCCAGGGGTTCTTAGTCTCGTGCAACCTTGTAAGACGGTTGGGCATTTCGGTAAGGGAGTATCCACACGGAAGTCGGTTCTGTTAAGGGAGTATGTCGGATTACTCTCCCGTCACGGGTGGATTCATCGGTGAATCTGACGGTTACGGCATTAGTCATGCCTAATGTGATGGGCTCACACCCTCACGTACGGTTGTCGCCCTCGGTGCGACAGTTGGTCGCTGGGTTGTCACTGGCTGACCCGGAGTTTGATATTCCGGGCCCAGTAGACATTTTATTGGGTGTTGATGCCTTGGGATACCTGTTAGTGCCAGGTGTCCACCTGTTGCAGGCGACTGGTCTGGTTTCGGTCAACACCAGACTGGGCCATGCGGTAATGGTTCCGGTCATGCCGGCTGCCCCACGCCTAGCGACTCGTAGTCCCTTATTCGGTTCTGTACTCTCGGAGGTGATACAGAAGTTTTGGGAGGTGGAGGAACCACCTACGGTCCGCCGGTTGGACCCGGTTGAAGAAGAGTGTGAACAGTTTTATCGGAACAATACTGGTCGCCTTCGGTCAGGTCGATTTCTCACACGTCTTCCATTCCGGAGTGATCGCCCACCGCTGGGCAGTTCACACCATGCAGCCGAGACGCGGCTTCTGTCGATGGAACGACGCATGAAGCGTGACGGGATTTTCCGGCAGAAGTACGTCGACTCCATGCGGGAATACGAGTCGCTCGGCCACATGTCGGTTTCGGGTATCGACTGGAAGCGTGAAGACCACTGTTTCCTGCCTCATCACGCGGTCTTGAGGACCCCGGAGGGAAAAATACGGGTAGTGTTCGATGGATCGGCATCAACATCTAACGGCATGAACCTGAACCAGTGTTTGCATTAAGGGCCGAAGTTGAACCATGACATCGCGGATGTTATCACACGGTTCCGTCGACACAATGTTGTGTTTGTAGCTGACATCCGGATGATGTTTAGGCAGACGGTCATTCACCCTAACGATAGACGGTATCAGCTGATACTGTGGCGAGAGAGCCCAGATCAGCCCATCAAGGTGTACGAGCTGAACACCAACACGTACGGGCTACGGTCTAGTGCTTATTTGGCGATTTGCACTCTGCGGGAGTTAGCGGATCGAGAACGGTTAAATTTCCCTAGAGGAGCAGCGATCCTGGAGCAGGATCTCTACGTGGACGATATCTGTACCGGTGCAGATTCCGTAGAGGAGGCGCTCGCTCGACGGGACGAGCTAGTTGCGCTCTTACGGGGTGGAGGTTACGAGCTCCGGAAATGGATATCGAACTCTCCAGAGTTACTGTCTGGTCTTCCGGATGACTACCAGCAGGATCCCCACATTTTCGAAAATTTGGAAAATCCGAATATGTTGTCGGTATTAGGCGTCCAGTACCAGCCGGTGTCAGACATGTTTTCGTATCGGGTCGAGTTGGACTCCCCGAAGGTCTGGACGAAACGGAACGTCCTTTCAACGGTAGCTAGGACATTTGATCCAAACGGGTGGATCACCCCGGTAACATTTCAGCTCAAGTGTTTTATGCAGCAATTGTGGTCTGCTGAGCTGAAATGGGACGACCCGATCGGCGGGTCATTGAGCTCAGAGTGGGACTCGTTCTTTTCGACCCTCCCTGGCATCAATCGGATTTCACTGCCACGGAGGTTTTTCCCCACCAACCGATACACCGCCACCCTGCATGGGTTTTGCGATGCCTCGGAGAAGGGCTACGGAGATGCGGTATATCTGCGTACGGTCGACTCCTCGGGGGAGGTTGATGTGCGGTTGGTCATGGCCAAGAGCAAGGTTGCGCCGTTGCGCACTCGCCTGACCATTCCCAAATTAGAGCTTTCAGGAGCGATTCTCCTGACTCGTCTGGTCAACCACACGATGACGGTTCTTCGTGGGTCAATAGCGTAAGAAGATACGGTCTACGCTTGGACGGACAGCCAGATCGTGTTATGCTGGCTGAAGGCTTCAGTTCACAAGCTGAAGATTTTTGTGGCGAATCGGGTTTCGCAGATTTTGAATTCGGAGGTTCCCTTAATCTGGAGACATGTTCCAGGGGAAATGAACCCAGCAGACTGTGCGTCTCGTGGGTGTCACGCTCCGGAGTTAGTTGGACATCCCTTGTGGTGGGGTCCAAAATGGTTGACTCAAGCCGAATCGGATTGGCCAATGAGTCCACGCGTTACCACGGCGAACGGCGCCTTGACAGTCGGTGTCTGTACGACGCAACCAGAGCCGGAAGAGGAGTTCAGCCTGCTGGAATGGTACAGCTCGCTCGACAAGCTGGTCAATGTGACCACCTGGATCTTCCGATTTGCGCGGAATTGTCGCAATTCTGAGGCGCAACGGGTGCGGACACAGGTCCCGACACCACGGGAATGGAACCATGCGTTGTTCGCATTGGTACGGAACGTGCAGACGGTGCACTACAAGTCCGAACTGGACATTCTGAGACGCGGACGCGTCCAACTGAAGGGAGCTGTGGCTCGGTTCAACCTGTTTATTGACCCTCAAGGATTGCTGAGGGTAGGAGGTCGGCTGCGGAATGCCAACCTGCCTTATGCGGCTCGTCACCCGTTGTTACTCCCTAGGAAAAGGAAGTTGGTCGAACTGTTGATACAGGATCGACACATTCGGAATGGGCATGTCGGATGCCACGCCTTGATGGCGTTTCTCCAGCGCGAGTTCTGGATTCGTAGCATCGTATTTCGGTGCCTGCCTTGTTATCGGGGGCGGCTACGATGCAGCCCCAGATGGGCGATTTGCCCTCGGATAGGGTTAACGAAATCCGGCCCTTTGCGGGTGTCGGAACGGATTTCGCGGGACCATTCATGGTCAAGTCTTCACAGCTACGGAACGCCAGATTAGTGAAGGCATACCTGTGCGTCTTCGTGTGCTTGGCCACGAAGGCAGTCCACTTGGAGGTGGTCAGTGACCTCACTACAGAGGCATTTATCGCATGTCTGGATCGGTTCATCTCACGAAGGCGCCTCCCGACATTAATCCGTTCGGACAACGGCACAAATTTTGTCGGAGCCAGGCGATATCTGCAGGAGGTCACTCAATTCCTGAACGGTAACCAGGACGCCATCGGTACGGCTTGCTCCCGACGAGGGATTGAATGGGTTTTCAGTCCGCCGGGATGTCCTCATTGGGGAGGAATTTTTGAGGCTGCGGTTAAATCGGCTAAGTCGCATCTGACGAGGATCATCGGTGAGACCTCTCTACGCTTTGAAGAGCTTGCGACGCTGTTCTGTAAAAATGAAATGACACTGAACTCGCGTCCGTTGTGCCCGCTCAGTTCGGATCCAAATGATTTGGAAGCGTTGACGCCGGGTCACTTCCTGATAGGTCAGCCCCTTAACTCCCTGCCAGAATACCCATTCGGTGATGTTAAGTTAAGTCGGTTAACTAGGTGGCAGATGTTGCAGCAGATGGCTCAAGATTTTTGGAAACGGTGGTCCCTTGAGTACTTGCACATCTTGCAGCAGCGCCTTAAGTGGACTGACCGGACGAGCCCCCCTCAAGTCGGTGATTTGGTGCTGATTAAGGATCAAACCTGCCATCATTGTGATGGAGACGAGGACGGATCGTCAATTTGTACACGGGTCGGGATGGCACGCCTCGATCAGCAGAAGTCAAGGTGGGGGACTCGGTCCTCAAAAGAGCGGTCGCAACACTTTCTCGCCTTCCTATTGATTAGGGACAGGTTCGGGCCTGTCCGGGCGGGTGAATGTTTAATATTTATGCTTCGGAACGCACCTCGGTTTTTGTTGCGCGGATCGACCGCGAGTGATCGGGACAACACTAGCTAGCTGTCACTTGCATAGAAAAAACAAACTAGCTAGCTGTCACTTTTCACATGGAAAAATTGTCGGCGTCAAGGATCGGGGCCTTGGCTCAATGTTAATTATAATAATCTCGTTAATAATCCGTCAAGAAATAAGTAGATTTCACGTCATCGGAGTGAGGGCTTCGTGCTGTGAAAGGTTGAAGTGGTTCGGTCACCAATTCGTCCCGTTCGGATAGCGACCCTTGAGTCGGCAGCATCACGACGGCATCGGCGGCGGACTACGACAGGAGTAAGATTCGACTCCCAACACCCCCCACCCTTGTTTTCCTCAACCCGTACTCCTGCCTCGAATTGAGTTTTCGAATGCCGGTCCACGGCGTCAAGGTCAGTACTACTTTGTAACATTCCACTGTAAAACAACCCTACCAAGATTCCACCCCTTTCGGTTGAGGCGTGGATTTAACAAACAATATTCAGGGCATGTTGGGCAAGGAACTTACTATAGAACTTTTTTAAATAGTGAAAATATTGTTATTTTATGCATTACTGAACATTGGTTAAAAATATTGAAGAATATTTAATAATAATCAACTTGCGAGCTCTTTGAATCGAGAGAAAACCATTCGTGGCGGCTCCATGATCCTTATTCGGAACGATATAAAGTTGTATTTATTTCAGTGTTGTAATCTAGAAAATATTTTCCTTGAGCTGCCTAAAATTACTGCAACTACCTCCACGTATCATGATAATTATATATATATATATATTAAATAACGAACTTGACTCTAAGTAATAAATCCATTATCAATAAACTGGGTGCACATCATTGTGGCGGGTCCATTTCACATGAGTTAAATTTGATAAAGCCTCAAAGGAAATAAATCCTCTTTGTTCCTTTATAAGAGGGTCGTCTTCAGTAATTTCAAACTAATGTAATAACTAAATTACCCGACTTGAAATAATCTGATGATTCTAACAAACCATGTACGTCTTTACTCTTTAGACAACTAAAAGATGAAAATGACAAAGTATTTCAATCTAAAACTATAAGGCCTCAAAGTTTTATTTATTTATTGAAAAGTAATTAGCACAACATTACAGATATATAGGTCCAAATTGTTGTATAAATATCATGTACAATAGTACAATTTATCAAAAAAATAATATGTAATATATTGCGTTATATAAAAACAAAATCAGTCAATTTCAATTCAATTCAATAAGGTCATGTCAGTTCAATTGATACAGATCATCATATCTGTTTAATATTTATGCTTCGGAACGCACCTCCTTTTGTTGCGCGACTCGGAACCATGCGTTGTTCACTAGCGGAAACGGAACCGCAGCTGTCACTCGTACCAACGAGATGAAAAATTGGAGGTTATCTTTTCTTGTCGGGAGAAAAAACATGTCTGCTCAGGCATCGGAGTGATCCGTGTTGTGATTGGACATCGTCGTATCGGACGGCGACTCCTCGTGTCGGCAGGCAGCACGCCGGCGACAGCGTCGGGCAGCGAATAGTGAGATTCAGTCCCTATCCTACCCAATCTTGTGCTCCTATCCCGTATTCCTGCCTCGAATCGAGTTTTCGATTTCCGGTCTACGACGGCAAGGTAAAGTAACAATCAATATTTTCTCTCCCGTGCTGGCAAAAACCCAGCCCCTCAAGATTCCACGCCGTTCGGTTGAGGCGTGGAATTAACCATTTTGGTAGCAGAGCGTGGTTTCCTAGTGGGAAATCACCGATTCACGGACGGTTGTAGGGTTGTTGCCACATTGTAGTTGGGAGAAGAGAATATCTCAGATTGGCCGGCAAGTCGGCAATGAGTCTGTGGTCGGTATACCACAATTAAAGTTCATTTTCGGTTAGTGAAAGTATAAGTGTCAATTTAGTTAACAATTATTACAAATTTGTAGTCGGAAACTACTGTTTGTGCGCATAAAAGATTGAACAGTCATTCTGCGAAGTAACTAGATTGTATTACTTGCGGTAGAACTTCGGGTTCTATAGTACTGCAGTGTTATTTCGGTTTACAGAGCAGGGTCAGGCTATTTAAGGGGTATTAAGCTGATTTTGCTGACCTCAGTAGAAGTGTGGGTCATATCGGAGGGGCCACTTCTAGAAGGTCACAGCTACCTTCATTATATTAAAAATAGCTTGGATTTCGGAATCCAGTGTGGTTTAGGGTGCTATATTGTTTAGGTTTATTTATAGTCTCGGAGCCCACCACTTATTATTTTGTATTGTTTTCATAATCACGTTTTGTGGGTTATTTCTGTATTGTGTTTTATGGTGGCATTCTCTAATTGATTTAGAGTGTATATTTATAAGGTGTATGTCCACAGGACGACCATATTAAATATTGTTTATGATTTAATTGTTTTAGTGGTTGCCTTGGTTTTTACAACTTAGTTTTAATTTCTGTGCCCAGCGCTGACGGGCAAGTGCTGGTCTCTGGCTGTGCTTAGTAATTGTGGCCTGCTGAGCTGAAATGGGACGACCCGATCGGCGGGTCATTGAGCTCAGAGTGGGACTCGTTCTTTTCGACCCTCCCTGGCATCAATCGGATTTCACTGCCACGGAGGTTGGTCCCCACCAAACGATACACCGCCACCCTGCATGGGTTTTGCGATGCCTCGAAGAAGGGCTACGGAGCTGCGGTGTATCTGCGTACGGTCGACTCCTCGGGGGAGGTTGATGTGCGGTTGGTCATGGCCAAGAGCAAGGTTGCGCCGTTGCGCACTCGCCTGACCATTCCCAAGTTAGAGCTTTCGGGAGAGCTCTCCTGACTCGTCTGCTCAACCACACGATGACGGTTCTTCATGGGTCACTAGCGTTAGAAGATACGGTCTACGCTTGGACGCACAGCCAGATCGTGTTATGCTGGCTGAAGGCTTCAGTTCACAAGCTGGAGATTTTTGTGGCGAATCGGGTTTCGCAGATTTTGAATTTGGAGGTTGCCTTAATCTGGAGACATGTTCCAGGGGAAATGAACCCAGCAGACTGTGCGTCTCGTGGGTGTCACGCTCCGGAGTTGGTTGGACATCCCTTGTGGTGGGGTCCAAAATGGTTGACTCAAGCCGAATCGGATTGACCAATGAGTCCACGCGTTACCACGGCGAACGGCGCCTTGACAGTCGGTGTCTGTACGACGCAACCAGAGCCGGAAGAGGAGTTCAGCCTGCTGGAACGGTACAGCTCGCTCGACAAGCTGGTCAATGTGACCGCCTGGATCTGCCGATTTGCGCGGAATTGTCGGAATTCTGAGGCGCAACGAGTGCGGACACAGGTACTGACACCACGGGAACGGAACCATGCGTTGTTCGCATTGGTACGGAACGTGCAGACGGTGCACTTTAAGTCCGAATTGGACATTCTGAGACTGCGTCCAACTGAAGGGAGCTGTGGCTCGGCTCAACCCGTTTATTGACCCTCAAGGATTGCTGAGGGTAGGAGGTCGGCTGCGGAATGCCAACCTGCCTTATGCGGCTCGCCACCCGTTGTTACTCCCTAGGAAAGGGAAGTTGGTCGAACTGTTGATACAGGATCGACACATTCGGAATGGGCATATCGGATGCCACGCCTTGATGGCGTTTCTCCAGCGCGAGTTCTGGATTCTATCGGGAAGACGCTTAGTGCGTAGCGTCATATTTCGGTGCCTGCCTTGTTATCGGGTCAAGGCGGCTACGATGCAGCCCCAGATGGGCGATTTGCCCTCGGATAGGGTTAACGAAATCCGGCCCTTTGCGGGTGTCGGAACGGATTTCGCGGGACCATTCATGGTCAAGTCTTCACAGCTACGGAACGCCAGATTAGTGAAGACATACCTGTGCGTCTTCGTGTGCTTGGCCACGAAGGCAGTCCACTTGGAGGTGGTCAGTGACCTCACTACAGAGGCATTTATCGCATGTCTGGATCGGTTCATCTCACGAAGGCGCCTCCCGACATTAATCCGTTCGGACAACGGCACAAATTTTGTCGGAGCCAGGCGATATCTGCAGGAGGTCACTCAATTCCTGAACGGTAACCAGGACGCCATCGGTACGGCTTGCTCCCGACGAGGGATTGAATGGGTTTTCAGTCCGCCGGGATGTCCTCATTGGGGAGGAATTTTTGAGGCTGCGGTTAAATCGGCTAAGTCGCATCTGACGAGGATCATCGGTGAGACCTCTCTACGCTTTGAAGAGCTTGCGACGCTGTTCTGTAAAAATGAAATGACACTGAACTCGCGTCCGTTGTGCCCGCTCAGTTCGGATCCAAATGATTTGGAAGCGTTGACGCCGGGTCACTTCCTGACAGGTCAGCCCCTTAACTCCCTGCCAGAATACCCATTCGGTGATGTTAAGTTAAGTCGGTTAACTAGGTGGCAGATGTTGCAGTAGATGGCTCAAGATTTTTGGAAACGGTGGTCCCTTGAGTACTTGCACATCTTGCAGCAGCGCCTTAAGTGGACTGACCGGACGAGCCCCCCTCAAGTCGGTGATTTGGTGCTGATTAAGGATGCGAACCTGCCATCATTGAGATGGAGACGAGGATTGATCGTCAAATTGTACACGGGTCGGGATGGCACGTCTCGATCAGCAGAAGTCAAGGTGGGGGACTCGGTCCTCAAGAGAGCGGTCGCAACACTTTCTCGCCTTCCTATTGATTAGGGACAGGTTCGGGCCTGTCCGGGCGGGTGACTGTTTAATATTTATGCTTCGGAACGCACCTCCTTTTGTTGCGCGACTCGGAACCATGCGTTTTTCACTAGCGGAAACGGAACCGCAGCTGTCACTCGTACCAACGAGATGAAAAATTGGAGGTTATCTTTTCTTGTCGGGAAAAAAAACATGTCTGCTCAGGCGTCGGGCCATTGATTGTATTTCGGTGTAACAATTGTCTAATACAGGTGTCGAGCCTGGTCGGAGTGTTAATCATCAACATCGTCGGGAAATAAGTAGATTCGCGTCAGCGGTTGAGTGATCCGTGTTGTGATTGGACATCGTCGTATCGGACGGCGACTCCTCGTGTCGGCAGGCAGCACGCCGGCGACAGCGTCGGGCAGCGAATAGTGAGATTCAGTCCCTATCCTACCCAAACTTGTGCTACTATCCCGTATTCCAGTATCCCGTATACCAGATGGATTTGTTTTGTTGCACTTCGAGTGGCTTCACAAAGACTGCTTTGCAGACAATTAGTTATGAGATGTGTTCGATTCAGAATCGATACTCGATCGATGGTTTCGGAACGGCTTTTTTGAATTTGACAGTTGCTGCCAACAGAGCAGGTTTTTGACAACTGACAGACGAAAAGCCCCCGTAATGTGACGCGTATTGATTTTGGGCATTGAAAATTAAATCGTAAGCCATCTGGAATTGTATTCGGGCTCCCCTCAGGATTGTCTTATAGCTGAGTGTATTGTGGTTCTCCGAACCAGATAAAGTTCGTATTTACGTAACACTGTGCGCGTCGAAGCTGGCCTGCCAGCCATACCTGGTTGGCTGAAGAACCTGTCTACCAAGAAGAGCCTAGGGTGCACCCAGGCCTTGCAGAGAGACAGGAGTTTGACGGGAACGAAGCACAGACCAGGTCAGATAGAATCTATTTACTTTAGCTCGGTGAAACGCCGACGTTCTTGCTTCTTGGCATCTGATCGCTACGCTACCTCGTAGCTGATGGGCCCCTGCGAGGTCATTGGGTGCCGAGAGGCCTGAACATTTTGGTAGCAGAGCGTGGTTTCCTGAGATTTGCAGCCGTCAAGGGCTCCAGGAACCCACGATTTGGGACTATCAATCTGTAGGTATAGGTGGTTATTAGCTAACTTGGTTTTGTTCCTGTATCCACATAGATTGGTAGTGTTGTAAGCTATAAGTCTATTGCTGGTAGTAGACATACAGATATAACAGTTTTCCCTAAATGACCAGTTGTACTGAGATGTGACTCAGAATAGTAATTACATTACAGGTACATTGTAGGTGAATTGAAATTTGCATGAAGTACCAGTTACCAGTTAGTCAATCTATTAGTGGTCTAGTAATGCTAATGAATGTTTGGACATTGTTTTCAGTTTATAGCAATTTATAACTTGAACTAATATTGACTATCTGTGTGTGTTATATGATATAGGGAAACTAAATTGTTGTTTACAGAATTTGTGTATATATAAAACTCGGTTTCTATTGTTTGGGGAAATCAGCATTGTTTAAGTTATAGATTAGGGTTCCCTCGTTTGTGTTGTAGACTGGAGGGTCCAATATAATTGAGTTACTGCAAATTGTGAGTAAGTATCGTTCCGATCATGTCGTTGTCTGAAATACAGAAGGGTGTTTCTAAGGAGCTCAGATGGTTTTCCTCCGCACACGGTCTGATAGACCGTTTAGATAGGCATGATGTGGTATTGGAGCTGTCTATGGACGTTAAGGAACGTTACAACAGGGTGCTCGAATTGTCCGCGCAGGCGGAATCAGTTGATGGTTGCGCACCTGACAGGCTGTCACGGTTGCTAGGGGATGTCGACCAGTGTATGGAGATGGCAGCTGCTATCACGCAGAAGGCTGCGGACATACGTAGGCAGCGCGAGTCCAGCCATGGTGGTGACATTGAAGCACCTCTGCCGCATCAGGGATCGGGGACCAGGTTACCCGTTATAACTATGCCTACTTTTGACGGAGTGTCCGGTGAATGGATGAGCTTCATCAATCTGTTCGACAGTTTGGTGCACATGCGATCGGACATTACCAAGTCTGTCAAAATGGCTCAGCTGGTGGCAGCATTGAGGGGTGAGCCCAGGGAGCTGGTCGCTCATTTGACAGTTACGGAGGGTAACTATGAAACGGCCAGGCAATTGCTGGTCAGACGTTACCACAACAAACGGAGGTTGGCCGATGCCCAACTGAACCGTTTGTTTAGCATCCCGGTTGTGAACAAGGTCGGGGCCATACAGACGGAGGTTTTGAACCCGTTGTTGTCCGTCACCAAGGCCCTAGAGAATCTTGGACTTCCGGTTGGTGAATGGTCGTACCTATTGCTGTACATTGTACTTTCCCGACTACCCGCTGACGTGCAGACTCGTTTCGAACAGTCTCACGGGAGGTCGGCCGAGGACCTGCCCGCCTTCTCCGACTTGGTCGGATTTTTGGAAGAGGAGGCTCGACGGGCAGAGAATTTGGGGTTGACGGCCACCCATCCTTCGGAGCCACAGAGAGCTGCCGGGAGCGCTGTGAGTAGGGGCTCTCCGACGAGGAAGGACCGCACCAACCGGCAGTCATATGGGACTGTGAGTGCATTGACCCCACATATTGAGACCTGCCCATGTTGTAGGCAGATTGGCCATGCTGTGGCCGATTGCAATAAGTTCGGGGAACTTAGGGTTGAGGGACGGCGCCGGATGGCCAAGCAGCGGTGCTGGTGTTTCCTGTGCCTCGGGCCACACATGGCTAGGGACTGCACGCGCACTAAATTGTGCGGATATTGTGGTGGGGCCCACAACAATCTGTTGTGCATGAACCGGTCCGGCCAACAGCCACCACAGGGCCGTACCCAGGGTGACACGGCATGGGGCCCTGAGAATTCGTTTGCGACTTGGAGCGCAACTCAGGAGCCAACGTCCCCACGTCCACAGGGCCGTACCCAGGGTGAAACGGAATGGGGCCCTGAGAATTTGTTTGCGACTTGGAGCGCAACTCAGGGGCCAGCGTCCCCACGTGCACAGGGTAGTACTAGGGTGCGGGGCCGCACTCAGGGTCATCACATGGGGGGCCCTGAGTTTTCGGTTGCGACTCAGCA
The DNA here is from genome assembly GCA_949825045.1 of Argyresthia goedartella. Lineage (NCBI taxonomy): Eukaryota > Metazoa > Arthropoda > Insecta > Lepidoptera > Argyresthiidae > Argyresthia > Argyresthia goedartella. The sequence goes on from OX463823.1 coordinate 13,616,992, forward strand.
TCCGACTCAGCGGGCAATGGGGCCACAAGCGCGCAGCCACCCAAGGGTGCAGAGCCGCACTCAGGGTCATCACATGGGGGGCCCTGAGTTTTCGGTTGCGACTCAGCATCCGACTCAGCGGGCAATGGGGCCACAAGCACGCGGCCACCCAGGGGTGCAGGGCCGCACTCAGGGTCATCACATGGGGGGCCCTGAGTTCTCGGTTGCGACTCAGCATCCGACTCAGCGGCACATTGGGTGTGTTGAGCAGGCCGTAACGGGTGGGTGGCATGGGACAACTTCGAGCTATGCGGGTGCGGTTCGGACGCCGCCTCAGTTGTCGCCCCGCTCGACGCCTCGTCCTCGTCGGTCGCATGTGATGTCCCCCCCGCTCATGGAGCGGCCACGGTTGAATTCACGCCCACAACCCTTCGGGGGGCGTCGTAGGGTGGCAATGGAACCGGCGCGTGGGCCATTTGTACAGTGGGACCCGCTGGCGTATAGCTGCCTACCTGATCGGTTACAGGCAGAGTGGGGCCCCGGGGGCCCTCGCTAGGAATTTGCGGCCCAACAATTTGTTGCCCCCCAACCGGAGACGGTGGTGTTACCGATCGCCTCTGTGCTTGTTTGGGATTTGGCGGGCAACCCAACATACGTTCGCGCCCTATTAGATTCTGGAGCTCAGGGCTGCATTGTATCGAACGATTTAGCGAAATGGTTGGGCCTCAATATAAATAATGTATCGCTGCCGAGGAAATTGGTCCCTGCTGGGGATTACAGGGCAACCCTTCACGGGTTTTGTGATGCCTCTGAACGAGGGTTTGCGGCAGCGGTTTATTTGCGAACCGTCACCTCCACCGGGGAGGTCGACGTGCGTTTGGTTTTGGCAAAAAGCAAGGTAGCGCCTATTCGGACAAGGATGACGATTCCAAAACTGGAACTGTCCGGGGCTGCTCTTTTGACCAAACTTTTGAATCACACTCTAACAGTATTGCGTGGGTCAGTGGTTTTGGAGGATACGGTGTACGCGTGGACGGACAGCCAGATTGTTTTGTGCTGGCTGAAGGCTTCGGTCCATACCTTAGAGGTTTTTGTTGCGAACCGTGTCTCCCAGATTGTGTCGTCTGAGGTCCCACTGACCTGGAGACATGTACCAGGAGAATTGAACCCGTCTGATTGTGCATCCAGGGGATGTCGGGCTCCTGAACTCGAGCTCGTTACTGATCTCTCGACAGAGACTTTCATTGCTTGTTTGGATAGGTTTGTTTCTCGAAGGGGACTTCCAACTTTGATCCGCTCTGATAACGGCACTAACTACATCGTTGCGGAACGATGCTTACGAGAGATAGTCAACCTTTTGAATGTAAATAAAGTGGATATAGGAACGGCCCTCTCCCGTCGGGGTATACAGTGGACCTTCAGCCCACCGAGTTGCCCCCACTGGCGTGGGATTTTTGAGGCCGTAGTTAAGTCAGCTAAGACGCACTTGGGGCGTATAGTAGGTCAGACCGCGCTGACTTTTGAGGAGCTCGCGACATTGTTTTGTAAGATCGAGGCCGATCTCAATTCGCGACCGTTGTGTCCGCTCAGCTCGGATCCAAATGACCTGGAGGCTCTGACCCCAGGCCATTTCTTGATAGGACAGCCACTTAACGCGTTGCCCGAGCACCCCTTCGAGGGAGTGAAATTGTATCGGTTGTCAGGGTATCAGATGTTGCAGCAGTTTACTCAGAATTTCTGGAAGCGTTGGTCGCTCGAGTATCTGCATATCTTACAACAGCGCCTTAAGTGGACTGACAAAACCAGCCCCTCTAGTGTTGGTGACCTCGTTCTGGTTAAGGATGCTAACCTACCGCCACTGCGTTGGCGCAGGGGGCGCATTGTTAACTTGTTCCCTGGCAGGGACGGGACCCCCCGGTCTGCAGAGGTTCTAGTAGGAGGCTCGGTACTAAAACGAGCGGTAGCAACGTTGTCTCGGCTGCCCGTAGATTAAGGGACAGGTGGGTGCCTGTCCGGGCGGGTGATTGTTCGATTCAGAATCGATACTCGATCGATGGTTTCGGAACGGCTTTTTTGAATTTGACAGTTGCTGCCAACAGAGCAGGTTTTTGACAACTGACAGACGAAAAGCCCCCGTAATGTGACGCGTATTGATTTTGGGCATTGAAAATTAAATCGTAAGCCATCTGGAATTGTATTCGGGCTCCCCTCAGGATTGTCTTATAGCTGAGTGTATTGTGGTTCTCCGAACCAGATAAAGTTCGTATTTACGTAACACTGTGCGCGTCGAAGCTGGCCTGCCAGCCATACCTGGTTGGCTGAAGAACCTGTCTACCAAGAAGAGCCTAGGGTGCACCCAGGCCTTGCAGAGAGACAGGAGTTTGACGGGAACGAAGCACAGACCAGGTCAGATAGAATCTATTTACTTTAGCTCGGTGAAACGCCGACGTTCTTGCTTCTTGGCATCTGATCGCTACGCTACCTCGTAGCTGATGGGCCCCTGCGAGGTCATTGGGTGCCGAGAGGCCTGAACAAGATGATTGATTAAATAATAAAGGATAATGCTTAGTTGTATAGTTGGTACATATTTTTAGGTTAATTGAGTAAGCTGCACTATGTATTAGGTCTAACCTGTAATGTAGATGTAAGTTTTAGATAAATAAATAAATAAATAAATAAATAAATAAATAAATTCCTGCCTCGAATCGAGCTTTCGATTTCCGGTCTACGACGGCAAGGTAAAGTAACAATCAAGATTTTCTCTCCCGTGCTGGCAAAAACCCAGCCCCTCAAGATTCCACGCCGTTCGGTTGAGGCGTAGAATTAACCAATATCAATAACAATTTCACACGAGAAAAATCATAATAATAGAAGATAACATTAGATAGATAGAAGATAAATTGATGTTCAGCGATTGGGCGACAGTGGAACTTCGTACTAGAAGGCAGCATTTATATGAACTTTATGCAGATAAATCTTATAATCATAGTATAGCGTTTGGTGACTATGACTGATATTATTCTAAAACATTTAAAATTGTTTGTGCGAAAGTTAAGTCGGGATCAGAAATAGTACTAATTTCATCAAACTACATGGCAGGTAATTAATGAGGAACCTGGAAAGAATAAACAACGCTTCACCAACTTCAAATTGAGGGTTAACAACCACTTCGCAATGGAAGATATAGAGGTTGCCGAAACCTTCGACGATATATTTCCGATATTCCCGTGTATGTCACTAAGTCACTAAACTCGTCTCCCACTGTCACAGAATCCTGACTCAAGGATGGTAAAACAGAATGCAATGTTGATTTCCAATTCGTTCATGTTAGTCCTTCTACTATTCAGAAAGTTTTAAATCACTGGATGGCCTCTTTTTAAAAACTGTTAATTCCATTATAGATAGCATCGCCCCTCATTTAGCGTGTATTTTTAACCAATGTGTTAATAGTGGCAAATTTCTTGACTTGATGAAACTAAGTAAAGTAATTCCTCTATTCAAAGCTGGTAGTATATCCGATCTCAATAATTTCGAAAAATATTCGAAAAAATAATAATGGATCAATTAAGCAATCATTTTTATCGCCATAGTTTAATGTTTCACTCGGGGTCGGTCAACGGCCGATGCTGGAGCTGAACTTATTAAATATATATTCAGTTCTTGGGAAGACTCACTTGATGCGATTGGGGTTTTTTGTGATCTTTCTAAATGATCCAATTAATTATATTGTTTAGGTTCTTCACAACGAACAACCTAATATAGTTGTTCGTTTTATCTAAACGTCCAAGGAAGAAAGGCTAACGAAGCGTGGAGATGCCCACCATTTCGAACAAGAGGAATTCGCCGGCGTGGCTTGCTAAGTGCTAACTGCTTTGTGAACGCCACCAACTTTCGCCGCGTGTGTGCTGCGAGCTAGATGATGCAGAAGGAAGCCGACGAAAAGCCGATACAAGGATGAGGTCTTGCCAGCCGTCATAAGATTTTTAAGGACCCCGCAGCCGTTTAACGACCCGCAGGTCAATTCCTCATTCGTTGTGACGCTGTGACAGCTCACGAAGAACTGTATCTAAGATAAGTTTAGTTCGTAAGATGTTTAGTTAAGCCCGGCCACCAAAGGAAGGATCTCTTATTGATAACCTGTTAATAAATCAATCACTTTGACCACCAGTAAATGTTTTTATTGGCGAGGGACCTAACCTAAGAAATTATAAGGTTACACAAGGTAACGTTACAGAAATGTTTGCAATTATTTATTTAAAAAGGTGAAGCGGCGTTATGAGCGTAATGAACTGGAAAAAGATAACTCAAACATTAAAAATCTTGACAAGTTGTAAATCAAATTAACAACTTCAAGGTAAGAGAACCACCGTCTACTAATATTTCGAGGTCATCTGATGTACTTAATCAGTGTATCAATAAAATGACTAGATAATTTGCGATCATGTGTAGATATCTATTATAGAATATCAAGCCATCAAGCCCACAACCTACTAAAATTATGGTTTTTCGAAGGCTGACATCATCACTTCTAGTTTCTTACTGAAAATTGATTCTGCAACTATTTGGGGTGTAACCTCTACGCGAATTATCAAGGACAATAAACCCTAATGGCCCTTCCTATCTTCCATATGTATTTTTTTATTTCCACAGGATTATTTCTTACAGCTTTAAACACTCATAATCCCAATTCACAAGAGCAGTGGGAAAACTGTGGCATAAAGATCTATGCTAAGGTGAGCTGTTCCCGATCATACCTATATCCAAAGACACAACTATTCCAGGGTTGTCAGGTGCTCACCGTAAGATCAATCTTTATTGCCCAAGCCATAGGAAGCACCTAGAAAGTGTACCTTAGAGAAATTGTACCTAGAGGAAAAACGTCTTATGGAAAGTCTTTAATATTGTGACGCAATATTTTTTTTGCAAATAATTTTAAGTCAATTCTTGGCCCTCGTGTACACAATAAAATTAGCAAAGTAATCAAAATTTATACTAAGTACAAACTAAAGAACTAATGAATGTGATAAAGTGACACCCGTATTTACCTAATAATCACACACATGCAGACACACACATTCACGAACGCATAGATAAGTCTCTCAACTAACACAAATTCCGTGTTAAATAATAAAATTCCATCTTTCTAAAGTTGTCATCGAAACCAAACTAACAACCATTTCATTTTAATATAATCTCCATAGACTAAGTTTAATATTTTGCTAACAAGAATTATTTATACAAGTGATTATGAGAAATTTTAAATCAACCAAACATTTTGGTATCACCAGAAGAGAAGCTGTTGCATATTATACAGGTCCTTAGCCTAGTTTAGGTAGGTAACAGGTTAGATACAGAATTAGCTGAGTTGTGCTTTATAGACATTTAGTATGCAAGCCAGCCCAGCTAATTATATTTCTAACTATAACTAGCACTCAATATTTTTTTCGATCAAACTCAACAGGTCTGTTCACTTTATTCACATTTTTACCCGACTACGGCAAAGTCAAAAAGGAATATTATGATTTTGACCGGTAGGTATGTGTTGTACATAATAAGTATGTCTGTAAGTAGTAAAAATGTACCTATGTACAGATGTAGTGAATAATCCTTTCCTATCGGCAAAACTCGGAACAACGATAACACCCGAATGGTGCCGATGTGTCTATGAATTACTGTATTATTAAATTACGTGTAGGTATCAAATAAATCGCATACTTTATTTATCAATGTCAAATGTCAAATTGCCAGTGAAGTAGTAAGACAAAAACGAACATTTCCGAGAAAATACGAAAGGAAAGGATTATTCACTACATCTGTATGCAAGTATGTATGTACATAAGTATTCATAGATCCCTTAGAACAACCAAACTCCTTATCAGAATTTGACAAATGATTAATCTTTAAAACCGCTAAACTCACTCACCTATCAAGTGATATGCAGACTAAGACATTAGAGGATAGGTAGAGGCCGAACGCACGGAGCACTAGAAAGAGTTTGCAAGCCAGGTTACCGGCCAGCCACGCGTTCGTTGTCTTCCAACCGATCTGAAACAACATTATACTCATCATCATCAATGGTATACAAAATCATCATCGTTCACACCCTTAACGATCCGACAAGCCGCAGGCGTGTGCGTGCGAGAGAAAAAATTTAAGCCGTGGCCTTATAAAAAATATAACATTTCATTATGTCACGATCATTTCTGATATGATCTGGTCGGCCATTTCTCGAAAGAATGTTGTTTTTCATGAAAACATGTCTTTTTAAAAGCATTTGTATGTTGCACTACGTGTTTTTTGTTAAATGTGTATGTCTAAAGGCATCATTCCACCAAAATAGTGTTCAGCACATTTGTTGACGAACATTTTGTGCAAAACTCCAGCAGTGGACGAACCTGAGCTACAGATGTAGATTCCCTGTGTCCACCAGCAAAATTATGCTAAACTTTTGTATTAGTGCCGTGCAGCACATTTGTATACGAATATGCATCCCTCGGGGGCATTGTCGACGCAGATAAGAAGCTGATATAACAGTGTTGAGAGCTCAAAATTACAGTATTTGGAAACAAATTGCAGTAGAATTTATTTATTTTAATATTTATTTAAAATTTCAACTAACATAATGTGACTTTTGGCGTTAAAAAATACAGTGTTTCCATGATACGCCACTTGCCTTAGAATTTCCGCGAACAAACAAATGGTTTCGCTCCGGCACTCCGGCACCGTAAACAAAAGAGTTCGCGAACACGTGTTTTTATATGGTGTGTCTACCACACGCTGTTAATACCAAATTTGCAGAGAGACAGCTGACAAAAAGGGCTACTATTTTGTGCAACTTAATAAATAAACAAATAAATATACTATACGAAATGACAAATCATGAACGCAAAAAGGCAGTAACAAAATGGCTTATGGCTAACGGCTGATCCCAATAACCTATCTCTATCCGTGATCTGCAGATTACGCGCTACATTTGACAGTTGCGCTATGGGATTTATGTCAAATTTGACACTAGCAGTCTCAAATCTGCAGATTATGGATAGAAGATACTTTATTGGGATCGGCCGTAAGTCGTATGGGGAAACTGAAGCTCTTCTTGGAAACTAATGTATGTGGATAGTATGAAAATAGAACAAGTAAGTACATAAATACTATATGTAGTTTATTATTTTGTTATTAAATATATTTATATATTGTACATATATTTCATATGTGTTTATACCTAGTAATCATTGAAAGTACAGTATTATTTTATCTTAATAATAATTAATTAATTGCTATCATTGTTTAATACTAACGTAAACAACGTGATGGCGATGGCTATTAAAACGATTTTGCATGATTTTATAGAACCATTATGAACGAATTACCAACATATGTGATACCCACTTAATTATTATGTATAAATTCGGAAGAGCGGGCCCTCCTGGCACAAAAGGGGGGCTCCACTTAATTAAATTGTAATCATTGTAAAAAAAGTATTTATTTCTTTAACATAAGAAATAAATACTTTTTTTTTTTTTTTTTTTTATTTTTACGTGTGCGTGTGCGCTGTCGCGAGTCCACCACTTGAACGTGTGTGCAAACAAAAGTTATCGGTTGATCGCGCACTTTATGATACAGTGCGCGCACATTTTGTTAATGTTTACCCACGACTCGCAGGCCGCGAGAGTCCACCAAGCGCAAAACATTTGTGCTGTACACTGTGCGGTACAGCACGGCACAGTGGTGGAATCGTACCTTAATGAAGACTAATATTACATTTAGCTAGTGTTTACGTTGCTTATCTTCCTACACTTGCCACCTGGTGACATATATATATTTTTTAAATCAACTGTACTTTTGGGTCCTAGACTGAAAACCAGCGTCACAGCATTTCCTATGACACTATGCTGAGTCTGAGCCCTTTTGCTGTCGCAGCATGTGCACATAGCAGTGAAACCACTCAAAACTAAATCTTTAAAAACAAATGTTATGAATTGGTAATTAATTACATTTTTTGTCTTGTTCTTGTTGATTTTATGTCTGTGTTTTGCATTGTTTTGCTTTTATTTTATTATTTTTTAGGGTTCCGTACCCGAAGGGTTCCAAACGAGACCCTATTACTAAGACTTCGCTGTCCATCCGTCCGTCCGTCCGTCCGTCTGTCACCAGGCTGTATCTCAAGAACCTAGCTAGCTAGAGAGTTGAAATTTTCACAGATTATGTATTTCTGTTGCCGCTATAACAACAAATACTAAAAAACAGGATAAAATAAATATTTAAGGGGGTTCCCATACAACAATACCACATATAACTTATGGATGCACCTGGTTACGTACATGGAGTGTGAAAGTAACCACACCAATAACTTTGTAAACAATATTTTGCTGTGTAAAATCCACACTATTCACTCCACACCATCGCTTCCATTGAACGGTGGTACGGAACCCTTCGTGCGCGATTTAGACTCGCACTTGACCGTTTTTTTTTTTATCAGTTTTATGTGTTTATGCTGATATAGTAAATAAATGGCATTATATTCTATTCTATTCTATTCTATTATTCGCAGTGTTTCGCCCCACAATATTTCCTCGTTGAATAATACTTCATAGTTGGCCACATCATGAAGTGATATGATCTAGCTGCGACACATTCATACGAACGAAAAACATTCTGGCGTGGTCGGGCAAATAGAGCAGTCAGTTGTTTGTGAATATAATTTTTACCCACGTTTGGCGATTTATTGACCTAAATGTTGATACGTGCTTGTGATGTAAAATATGTGTAGCTAATAGGGACGGATTAATCGATTGGTTTATTCCACTTTTGCCACAGTCTCCGTTTGCCACACATTTTGGCGTATCCTTTTATATTCTAGAGGGTATATATAAAATACTTTATTTAACAAAAAAAGAAAGGTAATAAAAGGCACCCAATCGATCAATAGACACAAACGCGATTCTATCAATTCGCGATACTGCAAAATATAAGTTCCACACGACAGCATTTCACCAGAATCATACCATGCAGTCCTTTTATGCAAACGCGATTCTTCACAATACCAGTTCCACATATCAGTTGACCGCATTGTTTATAGTCGACATTTTAAATTAACAACTTTATAATATTCATTCAGTTAAATCAAATCTAATGTAATGTCTTTTTACTGTAGATATTTATATATATTTACCAAACGTCATTTTTTGCCTCTTCTCTACATTGGACCACTGTATGAGAGGAAGGGCATAGAAACTGCCACAGATAGATTTTTAGGTCTCTTTTTAAAGTTGTTGTGCTTAACTAATACAAATATTACAATATTAATTACTATAATTAAAATCAGGAATACATAATTACAAAATTATTAGCCCCCGTTGAGCTAGATAACCCCCATACAGTCCCATCATTTAAGAAGTCTTGAACATTGTCTTATCCCTTTTTCGCCAATGTCGCTTTAACATGCTTTTTGAAATTTCTCAAAAGGCAATTTAAAAATTTCCAGAGGTATCTTATCGTAGTAGAGAATGCACTGAAAGTTGAAAGAATTGCTAACCTTCGCGAGTCTAAACCGCGGCGCAACTAGTATGTGATTATTTCTTAGGTAAACATTACAGCTATAGCTAAGTTTGAAAAATATTTCAAGGTGCTTGCGGACATAGATTATATTTTCGAAAATAAATTGACTAGCCACAGTTAGTATATCAATTTCTTAAAAAAAGGAGTTTGTCCATTTTAAACTAAAAATTACGCGAATAGCACTTTTCTGTAAAATAAAAATAGTGTGAATATCCGCTGCTTTCCCCCACAACACTATATCATAGGACATGACACTATGAAACTAAACTAATGGTCCTGTGGGCAGTAGACCTCGCTATCAGGGGGGACTGTGAACCAATTTATAGGTAACTAAGGTAGGTTTTAACTTTGAAAACTATATTTTGCGATTTAAAATACAATCTATTGACTTTTCACGAAAATATTTCACTATTTCACTACTCTCATGGTCTGTATAGATCCTCTTTACTAATCCGTTTCTTACTTCCAGGAGTCCAAACTTGTAGCAACCAACGGTTTCGAAAATATTTCTTGAATTTTTAGAAAACAGGCGGCTGAAAGGTTATGTTGTAGTATATTTTTAGAACCGGCTCATGAAGCCCTTTAATTTGATACCCCACACGATAAGTCGAGAAAAGCTCTCGACAAAAATATTTTAATTCAAGCAACAGGTGTGCCAAGTTTTGTGGGGATCGCTCGTTAACTGTTGGCCCTAGACCGGACCTGACAGACACAAATAGAGACATAGAGACAGACGAAAGCAAAATCGGCCTCCTGTCTTGTCGAAATGGAGCCTTTCGCTCGCTGTGCCAAGTTTTGTGAGGATCGCTTGGCAACCGTGGCCCCTAGACCGGAACTGACAGACACACATAGAGACATAGAGATAGACGAAAGCAAAATCGGCCTCCTATATTGTCGAAATGGAGCCCTTCGCTCGCTTTGCTCGCTCAGTCAAATATACTAGCCTAGATGTAGCCACATCCGTTTTTTGTCTGATGTTTCTGACAGCGTAAGCCGCAGAACTTAATTTACCAGCTAGTTTATCTATGTGAGGTCCCCATGCAATTTACTATTTTATTTTTATTTTGGTTATTGGTGGTTTCGTGTCATTTACTAATTCTAACGAGATACTGCCTAACATTAAGCTGTTCTCAACTTGCCTGACATTGTGAAGTGAGAATTTGATATACTTGGTTTTACCAGCGTTTAGCAATAAATTATTGACCGTGTACCAATTCATGGTTAAAGACAATACTGCAATAACATCATAAAATCATCTTTTTGTCTTTAAATTTTGAAGAACAGTGAAATATCATCAGCAAACAAATCTATGTCAGTCAACTACCATCAGATTTAATGCCGCTGACTTCTATCTTTTGAATTTCATTGCTTATGTATGGCCTTAGTAGATTCAACGCTTTATTTCTAACTCCGTCATGATTTAATTTCATTAGTATCATATCATAATCAACATAATCAAATGCCTTTGACAGATCGCAAAAAACACCAATAGTATCCTGTGCGGCCTCCCATGCAGAATAAATATGAGATATAAGGGTAATACCTGCATTCGTAGTTGATTTACTCCTAGTGAAACCGTATTGTTCGGCGTGGAGTTGTTTCGTACGGGTGCGAGAGCATTTAATTGAGTATAATCTTTTCAAATATTTTACTTATTTATGGAAGAGATATTGGTCTGAAATTTTAAGTGATCCTTCAAATTTCAGACCAAGACCTTGTCTCCCGACTTGAAAAGAGGTATAAATTTACTGTGTTTCATGAGATCTGGGAAAGCCCCGTCGTCAACACATTTATTGAATATAAAAGCTAAGTGTGGTGCTATAACTAGAAATACTGAACCAATGACTGATTGTTATGCCCCACAGGTCTTCAATATTTTTGAATTAAAGTAATCTAAACGTTTTGACAATGTCCTGGGGATATACATGAAGAAATTTTAAATACACATTACATAGTGCTGTTTTTTTAACATAGTCTCTGCTTCATATGGAGATGAATTTAGACGTTCTTTTGTGAGTAAGGATACATTGTTGAAGAATGTTACGAAAGCTTGAGATACCTCAGCGTTGGATTTAAGAACATCATCACCTATGTTTAAGCAGAAATCATTGTCCCTTGGTATAACTTTGCCAGTTTCATGGTTTATTACTAGCCAAACTGTTTTCGTTTTATTATTTGAATTTTGTGTGTTTTTATTAATGTGTAAAGTTTTTGCAGTCCTAAAAACCAACTTGAAAGTTTTCATTGAAGTTACAGGAAGTTATAGGAAGGTCATACAAGATAACTCTACTTTTACGAATTCCAAACGTTGCCCAGTCATTAAGATTCTTTAATTTAAAAACTTTATCAATTCTGTTTGAATTGTGTTGAAGAAGTCTGAATAGATTGTGTTTGGGTTCTGTTCGTTAAAATTTAACGAACGGAATTTATATCTATGTTTTTCATATAAGTCTCTAGTCTATGCGATGTAATAGGCCTATAAAATGATGGATCAGTTTTATCATTACTAGCAATTGGGAATGAAACTTTTTGACCGCTGTGATCGGAAGGTAAGCAGTTAATTACAGTTTTACTTGTGAAAGCACAGTCACAAAAAACGTTACGTTAAAACAAGCAAGCATAATAAATATTAGATGATTTGAATAAAATTATTAACCGTTGTTTCATTGTTGTATCACCAAGTAAATCTACATTAAGATCGCCACAAAATAATTAACTTTTTTCTGTTATCACATAGTTTAGTGAGGGCTTCCTCCATAATTTTCTCAAATATTTCAAAATTGCCATGACCTTTTTCATCCTACGGAGGTCTGTAGATACTAAAAATAATATGGCTATCGAACTCAACACAGAATACCTCTATTTATCTTTCTATAGTAAGTTCAAGATTATCTTTCCGTTGTTTCCCCTTTATATTATTTTTACTAAGATTAATGAACCACCTCTATCAGCAGTCTTTCTATTGTAACAACTGACAATTATGTATTTATTTATGTTAAAAAACATCATATTTTCCTTTAGGAAGTGCCTTCACAGCCGGTGCCGACTTCCAAAATTTATGTAATTGGGAGCCGGCACATGGGTGGGTATGTTGGCAGCACTGCATCAAGTATCCGTCAATGTCAAAATATTGAACATCATGAGCTTGGTTGGCTTCAAATATCAGGGCAAAACACTGCGGTAGCTTAGGTGAAGGGTAAAGGGGGTGAGCGAAGCAAATCCCCCTTTATCCTTCCTGTTGGGTTGAACATTTAAGAACAAAAAAACATACTTAGTTTTAAATACCTAAGCTACCGCAGTATTGCGGCTACCGAATTAGCGGCCTGCAGCGGCTGCGGAGCCACTACCTTTCCTTTAACTAGTCTTCTGTAATACAAATAACAACGGTGTCAGAATTATTAAGAAATCAATCTATTCAAGTTCTTTGCCAGGTACCCCCCTGTATATTTTGATGGGTAATATTTAAGTGGGGCTTACCCTTTGTCGTGACATTATTTAATATTGGGATTCTATTACACTTTTTAGAATTTTTTAATTCGGGCAAGATATTACACGTTTTTGATCTCCTATGCTTGCTTGATAAATTTAGTGGTTCATGTTTGCTAGAGATTTCCTCTTTTGTCTTATGAACTAATTTAAATTACTTGGAATGTCTTCCAATATCTCTTGTCTGTGCAGTCTGCTTAGCCAAATTCTTGGCTGTAATACTAAAATAAAATAAGACAGCGACACAGCTACGTGTCGTTTATAAAAATCTGGAAGGTAGTAACTACCTTTGGTCAAATAAACATTATCACTAACATAATTGTTAGAGTCAATCAGATAAATCAAACTAAATAATATATGACATTATATGTAATGTCATGTTTAGCTTATATCTAAGATCATTTTCAGCTTGTGGCAAGCTTTTACTATATAGGAATATCGAAGGGCTATTACGGGTAGCCACAGAACGACGAGTTTCATAACGTCGAGCGGACGGCATGTCGAGCGGTTTAATTTGAGGTACAGTCTAACAGAAACTAATATGTCTGGTAAATCGGCAGATCGTATTCTAGAATAATAAGTTTTTTTTTTCATCTAACCTATACGTGTGGGGTGTCTATAGATAGGTCTTAACGGTGGAGATGATTTGATCTCCGATATCATTATTATTATTATTATATTATTATAAGGTATTATTATCATATTTTTCAGATTCCTAAGTAGTGGGCAAGGAAATAAGCATACAAGCGGACAGTACCACTCTTCCCTTGTTGTTACACCAAGTTGCAGCCTGCAGGATATAGTGATGACTGAGATGCGAAAAGATTCAAATTCCTGAGCTGTGGACCTGAAATAAGCACACAGGCGGGACAGTGCCACTTTTTCCTTGTTTTTACACCAAGTTTCAGCCTTCAGGACACCGGGATGACTGAGATAATAATGGATTTCGAAGGGGAAACGCGGTCGTCCCAGATGTTTGTGGGGATATTATTCCTCTTCCCACCTTTCAGCTCCATCATCTTCAGTCTCAAGCATCAATAGATTTTTATCTTGCAAAGACCAGGGAAATATTTCTTTGATAAAAATGTACCAAGAATACAGAACTTGTTAGTAGTAAAAGTCTGCCTTTTTATTCAAAATTCAAGTGAGAAGGATAGTATGCCTAAACCATCCCTTTCTGGCTGCAAGTGTCAGGCAAAAAACAACCTTACTAACCTAGAATACGATTTTTCTATTAACCAGTCACGTAAATTTTACTCGAGTTTACCTCAAATAAAAGCAGTGCCCGTGGCGAAGACTCGACGTAATGACACTCGTCGATCTACACCTCGCCGTAGTGGGGCCTCGATGTTACGGGAGCAATTCAATTTTATTAACATTCAGTGAGCATATTGTTTAAAAATATTTAATTAGGTCCCATTTGTTTACCTCATCCCTATTTTCAAACATGAGTTAATACTCAGTTTGATTCAGGTGTCAGATCAGGTGTTTTTGTTATTTTCTGCATAACATCATGAAAACTGGAGTTTGGTAAACAGTTATTTATGACTGAGTGTCCCAAATTTTTCAATAATATGCCTAAGTTTCTTCCAATTTCATCTTAAAATATTACAGTTTTGCTTGTGATGTTTTTTTTAAGCGAACCTGAAATCTTGGGTCGGATACTTATTTCATGGCTCATGGGTGAAGCTGGTCTCTCCGGCTATTGAACGGAACGTTGGGAGTCACACACACCAAAGAGTCATAACGTTCCTGATTACTATGAGACAGTTTAAGCATCTCATCCATGGCCAGAGAATGGTCCCTAATAGCCTCTTGAAATTTTTCATAGAGAGCAGTAATTGATCTCAAGCAGCTATTGATACTGACAAGTTCAGACTCAAGATTTTACAGATAGTTCTCATATTTTGTTTTGAAAATTTCTAACACAGCCATTTAAAAAAAATGTGATGTGTTTTTTTTTATTTTAATATATATTTTTGATGAGTTTTGCTGCATGTTGAACCACTACCCACCGCTGAGTCTTCATGAGTCAAATCAATCAATGAACTGGCCACATCTCTACATGCAACAGAAACTTGGCCGGCAAAATTATCCGCTAACATCAATTCCTCAAATAAATTTTGGTTTTTTAGTGCTGCTGAAACATTAAACTCTCCTTCTAATTGTGTGATTTGGTTATGGGCAGAACAAAGCTTCCTCTTCAGGATAGATGATCTCTTCAAAGCATACTCATATTCAGCACCGCACTGATCAAAACTATAAATTATCATGTTAAACCTATTTTGTTCTTCAAGTACATTTTCATATTGTGAGTGTAACGTAGACAGCTCGGTGTTTAGTTTAGTATTATGACCTAATGCTTCTATGAATATCTTTTCATTGACCTTCCGTTCACATGTCAACTGGCTACACAATTCCCTGGATAGTTTTAATTATTCTTAAGCCATTTTTAGTTGGGATTCTACCTGGCGTGCTTTACGGGTTTGCATACGGCTGTCCATTATTATATATATTACCGGCCAAACCCGATTTCAGGACAAACTAGTTATGCCTAGGATACGTTTATTTTCATTGGTGCTTATTACTTTGCTGCCCTATGATAATATTGTTGTTCTTACATGTTAAACCTAACACGAAGAATAAAGGGGGCTTCGCTTCACTCACCCCCTTTACCCTTCACCTTAGCTACCGCAGTGTTTTCCCTGATAGGTAGTATCTACGTTATCACATTGCCCGAAACCCACATGGCAAAATAATGGCTGGCCAAAGTGATAAATAATAGTTTATCCTAGGCAAAACTAGTTTGTCCTGAAATCGGGTTTGGCCGGTAACATATATATGAATTTGTAGGTATTACGTATCAGTGCCAACAAACTTCTAACTACGTAGGATAATTTTCAGCCAATTGAGGTTATGTCAGCTAAGCCGAATTCGAAATTTTTGCTACTTACATGATTTATCTGGTTGAAATTGCCACATGTTATGTTTTCACTTAAAATACACAGTAAGTAGAACCAAATCACTCCGAACCGAGAAAACAATAACAACATTCAAACTTTGTAGCGATTCTGTAACCAAAAAACAATTGACCAGTTTGCATCAAGTACACATCATTCATATAAAATGTTTATAGTCACACGTATATTTATGACTATTCTATTAAATACAACTAGAATTGTAGTTCAACTACACCACAAAACAATTTTAATTTTACATAGGATAAAGTTCAGTCAGCTGTTGACTAGTATGTAGTAGTACTCAGTATGCTAATGGATTGAAAGGGAGCAGTTTTCCTAACAGGTTTTATCGATCTCTTTATTCAATAATGCATTAATTACCATGAAAGATAAAACTGTCACGTAGCTAAGTGGATATGGTAAAACCTAGAATATAGCTGCGCACCCCGCAACATTCATTAACTCTCGTTCTCTCATGACTGAGGAATGGAAATTATCAAGCAACAAACTCAACAGCATATCATCACGAATCAATTGGTTCTCTAGAAAATACACATAAATCGTTGAATGCATATTTGAGAATACAGACCGACAATAATTCACGATTACGACGTACATGGATTCCTAATTTGTGTTTTTCATATAAAACGTCCGTTCACTCAGAAACTCAATATACTCCGTACGAACTTGTATTTGGAAAGAGATGTAATATTCCTAGTATTTTACAGAATAATACCGTTGAACCATTGTACAATATTGTACAATGTAGAAACTTATACTTGGTCGCTGACGGAGATCCAGAAGTCCAAACTCTAGATTTTCCAAAGAGCGATGGAGCGAAGTATAACCAGTGTCAGGATGGCGGACCATCTTAGAAACACGACACCGCGCTCCATTACTGGCATTGCTGACGTTCGCACAAAGACCGCTAGGCTGAAGTGGGACTTGGCCAGCCACGTGTGTCGCATGCACCCCCAAATTGACTACCGAATGGATGCCCACTGATGGTCAACGCCATAGAGGCAGGCCGAGGCGTCGATGGCGGGACGACCTGGACAGGTTTTTGCTGAACTGGGAGGGGGCATCACAGCACAGGGAGGAATGGTCTGAGATAAAAAAAAAAAATTGTATTAGTTAAGCACAACCACTTTTCAAAAAGATCTAAAAATCAATCTGTGGGTGTTTCTACACCCAACTTCTCCCACAGTGGTCCAATGATGAGAAGAGGCAAAAAATTACGTTTGCAAAGTATATGAAATACCTTATTACTGAATATACATATACTTAAGATAGAATAAATTAAATCATTTCTGAATAAAGAAATTTTACCCATTTAATAAATTATTGATTAAATATAATGTGTACAAATTAAATCAAATGAATCAAATCCATCATCTCAAATCAAGCAATCTCAATATCTTTCTTTGATACAATGAGACTGAAAGAATTGCGACCCATACATAATACTTAATACATTTTTTTCCGTAGAGTTTACACAATACTACTGGCAAACTTAGCACGGTACTTGTACTTAACGCCACGCAAGTTTTCCATTTTTTTTTCTGAAGTAACTTTCAGAGAAAGTGTATAATAGTAGATTTTACAACAAGTGCACAAAACGAACCATTATTATCCGAGACTTTTAGCAGCCCGAGCCGAAGGCGAGGGCTGATAGTAATGTCGAGGACTCCTCATCCTCATCCTCGACATTACTATCAGCTAAAAGTCTCGGATAAAAATGGTTTTGTGGACGAGTTATAAACTCTGCTTTTCACTTCGATTGCGAGAAAACAAAACAGTAACATAACGTATTAACATTTCTTTAATTAAAATTCAAAGTAAAATTACTACAATTTTGAATGGTGAATGAAATGGGTTTTCCCGGCATATTGACGGTATTCTTTTGAATTTGAGAAGATGACATGACATTAGATGGTATATTAAGAGTTGATTGTTCTGGATATGGTTCTTTTTTCTGATCTATGGATGGCTCAGACGGCAACAAGGAATCTCGGGATGTAGAAGGGGTTGGCTCATTTGGAATTAGATGAATGTCTTGTGTTACACGGTCGGTAATCCTGCTTTTGTTTTCTATTGATTGTTCTATATATCCCTCAGCCACCTGATCCGACTTCCACCCACCATGCCTTTTTAGCATTGTCAAGTTAGCTCCCAAATCTGCTAGGAGGGTGGCCGAGGTCCGGCGGAAGCAATGGCCCGTGTAATTCTCGGGATTTTCCAATTCAAGAAAAGTTGCAATTTGTTTCGGAAATCCTGCAAATTTATTGCGTCTCCGCACATTTACTTGCTTAGTGCACTTCCCATTTTGATAATTGAGGAAGAGTTTATTTGTCGGCACATTTGAAGGCCGAAGAGCTTGGTATTTTTTAACTATATCAAGGTACTCTCCTTTGACAACAAATGACCGCTCTCGTTTGGTCTTCGTGTCGGGTAAGTTAATTGCTTGTAAAAGGGTGTCCGTCTTGACGTCATCCATGGTAATATTAGCAAGTTCAATGTCGCGACATGCTCCGCTTATACCAAATATTAGTGCTACCTAAAACAAAATATAACTGTAAGTTGGTACACTCTTTGAGAATACGAGGAATAAAAAAATATGTAAATAATAGGTTTACGTACTTTTGTGGCCAAATATTTGTCATCGGGAGCGGTATTTAAAAAGGTTTCCACATTGTTCGCAGTAAGGACCTTGGACTTCTTGCATTTATGTCCACTACTAAGCCTCTTCAACAAAGCTGTAAGCTTCGTGTAGGACTGTACATTGACATTATGTTTCATTTGCAGTGTTGCTTTCAGCATGGAATATACACTCCACAGTGTTGAAGGCTGCAGTTTTTTCGATAACTCATCAAAGTAACTTAAAAGAACACTTTCAGCGAATGTATTCACTTGTTTTTCTTTCCGCCAGCTTAGAAATTTGTCATAAGTTTTCATATATATTTCCCGAGATTTTGGCGGCAATATTTCTTGCACCACTTTTTGTGCGTTTATTTCCATTAAAGTATTAGGAGTAAGTTCTAAATCTTCTTCTTCACTTGACATTTTTAAAACTTAGCCAATTCAACAATAATTTGAGAAAATTCAATACGAAAAGTTCACGGCTTCTTTCCCGCTACTTTACTTTTTTTAATTTTCCTGCATAATTTTCTGGCAAAGAAAAAAAATATACAGCCTATTCTTAAATTATTTTGGAATAATGTTTTTTTTTTGTGGTAAACACGTTTTGATATTTAGTTTCTTTTTCGTATTATCTTATTATAAATCAAAAATGCAAATAGGGATGGAATTATTATAAATTAGCAAGTTTTATCCATGTACAATTAATTGTTTTTGGCTGTATGGGCTAAATGGTCACTGCCTTAGTGTAGACACATTTAAAAAGCTATTTTTATGCACAAGAGCATAAAATTCAACTTTATGTCGCCTAGATCCTGCATAAAGTAGTACTTTTTCGAGCATGAGAAGTGAAAAGTATATATTTTCATAAATAATAATAAATATGATTTATTCAGTAACAAAAAAAAAATATATAATAATAGAATTTTCCCGTTTTTTAAAGTTTTCACCAAATGTTTGTGCTAAAAGATGGCTTTGTCATCAAACATGAATTCCACGTCTTCCATTCATAATAAAACGATAGTAGAGCTATAATAGTATAATAGCCTAGCCCTTAAACTAAACCAATCGGAACCATTAGTTTGTGGCGTGCGAGAACCGCACTTTTCCCTCCCCTGTCCGAAATCTGTCAACTTTAACTGTTATATTCTTTATAATGAAGCGATTACTTGTACAAATATCTCAACTGATTAAAATGTTATAACATGAATATAAATAATTTTATAAAAGACATGGATCGTATGTCAATCTGTAAATCTATTCTTACTGAAACTTCAAACTATCAAAAGTTTGTTCCCTCGACAAATAACTGTCATAAAATAAAAACACAGAATATTCGAAGTGTTAGCTTTTGACTGTGATATTCTTATATTCACAGAATGTTGGCTTTCTTGCACACCTGTTCTGCCCTCAATTGATGGTTATAAACATATTGCAAATAAAAACTTTTCTAATCAAAATGATGGCGTAGTAATCTAATGTACAAAATTTGAGTCTTACATTTGAAGAAGCTAATTTCGTCGATGGAAGCTGTCTGATTATAAAAACATGGAAACGATATTGGCATCCTCCAAAAAGGGAAATATTTAACTACACATCAAAAATCCTGATTTGCACAGCAAATATCAGGGCAAAATGCTGCGGTAGCTTAGGTGACGGGTAAAGGCGGTGAGCGAAGCGAAGCCCCCATTATCCTTCGTGTTAGGTTGAACACGTAAGAACAACAAAAATACTTAAAACATAAACATAAGTTAACACAAAACGTTAAAAACATAAAAAGTGTTTTTGTTTATCCTTTTGTGCTGTGCAAATCAATTTTTTTGATGTGCGATTATATATATAAAAAAATATAGACTCACTAAAAAAAAACAATTACTGATTCTTCCTACTTTCCAACATGTAATTGGGGACTGCAAAGTAGGGGTTGTTGCCGCTAGGGGCCGAAGAGTATTACCGCTAGGGGCCGAAGCCTTTTTCGACCATTATTATTTAAATGAAAAGCAACTCGCACTTCGCCAAATGGGATTGTAACAAGTACAGTTGACAACAGTTGGTATTGTGATAGAGTTCTTGAAAATACTGTTCGCACATTCAAACATATGTCGTTCATTAGTCATCGTGAGTGGCTTTACCTGCTTGATGACCTTGGTTACCCTCTACACCACTTTCATTTTACAAATATTACTTAGCCATCTTTTGATATTTTCTTTTGTTTCATGACATTGTTTTGTTAACCATGAGGAAGGGATGTATTTTTAGTTGAATTAATCACAAAGTTATTTCTTGTCTCATACTAGGCTGTGGGCATAGCCCTGAAAATGAACGATAGCTGGTGTCACTTCATGTTTAGACATATAAGTGTGCAGTGTGTGAAGTGCTTCTGTGAAATTATACCTTTAATGTTACCTATACATATTTTTATTTGATCCAAATATAAAAACGTTGTATCTCTTTGCTAATTTCGTCATTCATTTTATAACTATCTAGTCAAAACCATTCCTTTACAAAACCTCCAAATCATCATATCGGTAGCCGACTGTACTTAGCCACTATGGCCTCAAGCGGGAATAGAAGTATGAAATAACGCGCTTAAATTTTGATAATAGTAATATATCTTTCGGCCCAGTTTTGTAATCAATGTATGTAGATTCGCGGTAATGAGAACAATAGGCCGGCCCCTAGCGGTAACAACCCCAATATAGACATTAACGCTGACCACCAAAATTCAGATGCCGATCAATATTTAACATCTTTGGCTTATCACGGGCTAATTACATTCATCATGCGTAGGACATGTTTAAACCGCTTGATTATTAAGACAAAAAATGAAGTAAGATTAATAAAAACACTTAAGTAGGTATGATCCCGTGCAATGACTCTCATATAAAACCGTAGATGACGCCTGGCTTGCTTCGGTGCATAAAAATAAAGATAGTCTTCATCGTAAATCAGCAAAAAACCCGGACAAATAAATTCTACAAGCTGACGTACACACTGTAAAATTTTGTTATTTTAATTTGAAAGTGAAATTCTTGAAATTCCCATTTGAACAATTTAAAAAGCATGTTTGAGGGTCTTGGTTGAAAAAGGGATATTACTTTTCAAGATAACTTCAATGACGGTACTGTATGGGGTTAATTTAGCTCAACACAGACCTTGCTGTTAACAATTTTGTAATAATTTATTCCTGATTATTAATTATAATAATAAATATTGTGATATTTGTATTAGCTAAGCACAACCAATTTTTAAAACAGATCTAAAAAGCAATCTGTGGGAGTTTCTACGCCCTTCTCTCTCACAGTGGTCCAATCGTAGTCGTAGAGAAGTGGCAAAAATGTCGTTTGCTAAGTATATGTCAATATCAGAGGTAAATATCTTCAGTATTTCATTCAGTAATTCATTCATAAGTCAAACATTTTGACTTTGACTTTGACTACTTACTTTAAGTTATAAATATTGTGAAACAGCAAGTTATACTAGGCATATAAAAAATAAAACGGCTGCAGACTAATATTTTGGCACCGATAAATTAAGATATGCTTAAAAAAAATCTACCATAATAATTAAAAATGGCAGCAAAATCAAACCAAGACCTTGTCTGGAGTCTTTGACGCGCCGAGTAGCCGTTATATTGCATTAAAAGGTGTCTCTGTAATTTTAATCCTATACATGTTTAAAACAGACAATTTTTCAAATAAATTGTTTAACAGTTACTGTGAAAGTTACAAACAACAATTTGTGCGTATAATTAACTCGAAACTAATATCTGGGAAGCAATAATTAGTGTGTGAAACTGGTGAATACAAAAATCACGCGTTAAGTGCATGGCTCAGCTGAACGCACGGTGCCAAGCGACTCTCGCGTTTACGCGAGCGCCATAAGTATCATCTTCGTATGCAGCACCGAGCCAACAGTCGCCAGCAACAGTGGCGGTGAGTCATCCTCGAGCGGTAATCACCACCCGCCGATCGAGCATAGAATATACAATTCAGAAGCGACAACAGCATTTGTCTCTGAGATAATAATGATGAAGTGTAGTGTGTGCGCGGGAGTCCTCTTACACCACCCTCTCCACTGTCATAAGAGAGTGGTACCGCACGGTGAAAGTAGCTGACTTACACGCAAGAGATCAGAGTTCGATCCCCGTCGCTACTGTTGGCTTTTTGTTATTTTGTCTGCTTTGCACGCATGAGATCCGGGTTCGATCCTCGCGGCGACAAGTGTCTTTTTATTATTTTTAGCTTATGTTACTCCGAAAAACTGACTTAAACCAGACACATACCACTGCAATTATGTCAATATCACCTGACCATGTTACCATTAGAAAGCAATATAAGTCACACTCCGTCAGTGATCTCTCGACATCATCACTTTTCGAAACTTCTAATGTGAGCCTGCCACAAACCACAATAAATGATAGCCAGAACAACCCTGACGTGGAACAGCTAGACAGGTTAAGACATGACCTTGTTATTGCAGAAAATGAAATAGATAATCTCAATCTCGAGAACGAGCGGCTGAAAGACGAGCTAGCAAGATGCCATAAACTTATTGACACCTACAAGTCATTTCAATTCACCGATACCAACATGACCCCATTAACAGCTAGAAAAAGGAAGAAACCTAAGACATCCATATCGACGGTTGAAAGCCGCAAAGTGACGTTCCCAAGTTGCTCGAATGACTGCAACCCTGAGAACACTTCTAATGAAACAGAGAAGAAAAACGTCACACCAAACATGCAGTCTCCTGATCAGACTCAGCGACCAATAGAAGTAGAAGCACACATATCAATGTCAGACGAGACACACATAGATGCAGCTGAGGTAAAGAAAAATAACAAGGAAATTAAAGAGACGAGTTTACTTAAACAATATAAAGATCACAAATCAGACAAAACAAATAAAGAAGACCCTACAAGTACATTAAACAACCTGCATAATGAAAATTCTGAAAATGACAAATCCTTACAAAGCAGGAACCTCAATGATACCGAAACAAGCAGACGGAGAATTTTATTGATCGGAGATCAACAAGCTAGAGGTATTAGAAATGCTCTTCAAACATTGGTTGGTTCCAAATACCTAGTCACGAGTTTCTGGAAGCAGGGTGCAAGACTCTGCGACGTAACGACTGCAGAAAAATTGGAAATTTCCACACTCACCGAGGACGACTTTGTAGTACTAATGGATGGTATTAATTAATCTGATCCATTCCTGTTCACATCGAACTTAATAGTGTGGCTACACCTGAACAAAGCCGTCAATATAATAGTTTGCGAAATACCCTATAATAGTAAATTACAAGAACGCAAACTTAACTATGAACTTCGATATATATGCAGCAAGTACAAAAATGTATCGTTCCTGGATATGAACTACAGCAGATTTCTTCCAAGGGGATATACATTCATAAGGAACCTGAGTGGATTGCTTCTGAGAAGACTGCTACAGCTGGACTATACGGCGCAAAGAGCTGCATACATAAACTCAGTCGACGCGCGCATACATGGCAGGAAGGTTGAAGACAAATCAGTACAAACTGAACCAGATCAAAGTGATATATTTCTAAATAATATTGATACTGCTATAAATACTGATAATTATAATAATGATATATAATAATGTAATTAATAATGCCAATGATAGAATTGATATGATCACACAAACTGACATTAAGGAATCTAATATTAATAAGGACAATGTAAGTGAGATTATGACACAAGATTATACTAGAAATAATCTTTTTCGTGTACAATAGCCTCCATATTCTCCATCAAAATATAAACGGTCTGCTTACTAAAGCTGACAACCTTACAGTACAACTGGAGGAATTAATAAAGGTCAATAAACCGATGGATGCTATATGTATCACCGAGCATAATATGATACCCTCTGATACAGCCCAATTAAAAATACCCAACTATACATTAGCATCATACTTTTGTAGAAATAATAGAAATGGTGGCTCTTGCATAGTAATTAGCAAATATCATAAATTTAAAGAAATAAAAGAAATACTTAAATGTAGCATACCTAATATTATCGAATGTTGTTGTATAGAATTGGTAGAACACGAAATTATAATTATATGTATATACAGGATACCAACTCAAAAAAATAGGAACGTTAATCTAGAGAAGTTTTTCACAACGCTAGACAAGATTTTACGTCAAACTTGTTACAGAAATAAAAAAGTTGTAATAGCAGGAGACTTCAACATCGACACCCTTAAGAACACTACTGCTACGGAAACTTTTGTGCAACTTTTATTAGGCTACAATCTTAAATTACAAATCAAAGAGCCAACTCGTTTTGAAAGTGGAACATGTTTAGATAATTTTGCTCACAATGTGCAAAAAAGTGTAGGTGAAGTCATAGAACTTGCACTGTCGGATCACTCTGCACAAATCCTTAAATGTCCGGTCAAAAGGACCTGTATCTTAAAGCACTATTTTATCATGAGACGAGATTACAGTGACGAAAACATAAATAAGTTTGTCACGTGCATTTCCCAGCTAAGCTTTTCGGATATATTTGAATGCCAGGATCTAGATAAAGCGTTCAACTCGTTTCACGATATGTTTGTACTGTTCTATGAACTTTGCTTCCCTTTCCAAAAGAGAAAGATATCCGTGACTACCAAGGCACAATGGATTACTAAGGGCATCAAATATTGTTGCAAAAGAAAGCGTGAACTCCTATGGAATTATAGGCTTAACCCAACACTAGAAAATAAAAACACATTCAAACAATACACACAACGGTTAAAAAGAGTTATAGATCAAACACAGAAATCGCAAAACGATTATGCCATTAAAACCTCCACTAATATCTGTAAAACAACATGGGGTGTAATAAACAAAGCAAAAAATAACATACCAAAAAATAACATAAACATAATAAAATGTAAAGGACTAAACATGACAGAACCCAAACAAATAGCACAAGCATTTAATGACAATTTTATTGACCAAGTGGTACTGAATCCTACCACCACAAAACAAAATGATCTGAGACTAGCATTTCTAAGTGATTCAATATTCCTGATTCCTACTACTACCACAGAAATTCAGAAATATATAAAATCACTTAAGAACACAAACAGTACGGGTATTGATGGTATCAACACTAAAATAATCAAAGCAGTTAGTAATTAAATTGCACCAATTCTGATCCACCTGACTAACCTCTCCTTACAACACGGTGTCTTTCCTGATCGCCTCAAGACATCCATTGTGAAACCACTTTTCAAAAAAGACGACAGGGAAGACATGAGCAACTACAGACCCATAGCGCTGATACCAATATTCTCCAAAATATTAGAGAAAGCTATTTATGACAGGCTATATATCTATTTTGAAAAACATAAAATACTGGCTGAAGAGCAAAAGGGCCTCAGAAAAAATAAAAATATTAACATGGCAATTTATGAATTCCTGAGTAAGATCATGCCAAACATTGATAGTGGCAAACCTGTCACATCATTATATATGGACCTTACCAAGGCGTTTGACTATGTTGACCACAAAATATTATTAGACAAATTGTATGCATATGGTGTACGAGGTAACGCACATGACCTCATTAAATCCTACTTAAGTACTAGGAAACAATTAACCCAAATTGCTCAAATATGCACAAAATCACAAATGGAAATGACATGTTCATCTGACTCTAGGGACATAAAATGTGGAGTACCACAAGGGAGTGTTTTGGGCCCACTATTGTTCCTAGTATACATTAATGACATCCCAAAATGTGTTAATCATCCGATGGATCTTTTCGCGGATGACAGCACCGTAACATTTATAGGACACAATCTAAATACATATGAATCTTTTTTTTTTTGGAGGGTAGCCTAGCAAGCAATATTAAAAAAGTCTGTCTATCTATTTTAAATTAATTTCAATTAAAATAAAAGTTTAATGTCAGTAATTTTATTATAAATCTAGGCCTGGACCCCTAACATCACTGGGCAAATCACATTTTCCATATAAATACCTGGAATTAATATAACAATGGAGCTCTACACTAAACTGAACAACAATATGGAGAAGATAGTGACCACTTTCAACTCCAGGATGTCACAATATGAGAAGGACCTTCGGGAGGCCGCCACCATGTCCTCGTCCAGCAGCCCACCCGATCTCAACACCATCGCCAGCGAGTTTGTGGAATTTAAGGCATTCACTTGGAACTGCCTTGACTTGCTGCGCGCACAGATGGAGTTGTTGCTTGCTGGCCAGGACCGTCTCGAGATGGCATCCAGACGGAAGGTGCTTCTTCTCCATGGTGTTCCTGAAGTGGAGAATGAGGACTCCGTTGACATTGGTCGTGCAGTATTGTCCGACCAAATGAAGTTGTCCCCGGAGTGTGTGTCCAACATCAGTTTAGTGCATAGACTAGGATCCACGAAGAAGCCGTCGCATCCCCGTCCGTTGCTGGTGAGGTTCTCGACCTTTAGTGCTCGCTCAGAGGCCTGGAAAGGCAAGACTGCATTGAAGGGATCCAGAGTCACAGTAACCGAGTTTTTAACAAAGACGAGGCATGGGGTGTTTATGGCTGCCAGGAAGCACTTTGGTGTGCAGAATTGCTGAACCACAGAGGGCAGGATCGTCTTGCTGCTTCCTGACAAAAAGAAGGTGGAGCGTATGTCGGAGCTTCTGGTTCACACCAGCAAGTTCCCTCCTTCTGTTGGGCAGTCGGAACCTGCTAAGATATCTGCTCCAAAGTCGGCTGGGGATGCTTCAGGTCCAGTGGCTGCCTCTTCGGCGCCCGGCACTGCCAAGCGTCAAATCAGGCGCGCTGGTCCGACTAAAGCCAAGAAATAAACATCTTTTCCGTACTCGCTATCACAATTTGGACGGGTAATACTAATTTGCCCAACAAGGTAGTTTATTTTATTCATTTATTTTTGTTCACCTTCAATAATGTTTATATTTATTTTTCGGTTTCTGTTTCATGCTTGTCTGAAGTCAACATTCAATCACTATCATGTTTGTCATTGTGTCATGCTTCTATTCCAACACTGCCCCAACGTTCATCCAACGTTGAGCTGTTGTTGCTGTATTGTCGGACGGAACGCAGGGCGTGTTCCTTAAAAATTAATGTAATTCGTTAATTCTGTATAAAAATAATGTTAGTGTTCCATATTACCTATAATGCTCTGTGTATTAGTGATTGTTCCACAATGTGTCCCGTTTTCGTTTGTATTAGTGATTGTTCCACAATGTGTCCCGTTTTCGTGAAATTAGTCCATTTATGTGTATTATTCTTCCTCAATGTTTAAGATGAAATATTTTTCTGATTTTTCCCCGGTAAGCCCAGTGTATGTACGACTGGGTTCAGGCTATTTATTTATTTTAAGTATTTGATTATTTTTTTAGGGTAATATCGATTTATTATTGGGTTTATTTATTTATTATATATATATATATATTTGTATTCATTGTATTAGTATATTTATTTTAGACTATGGATACCTACAACTTTAGTAATAGTTTCTTCTCATCTTGTGATAACGATATTTCTGTTAGCGTGGGAAGTGTTGGGTCAACAGCGGATGATTCGCTGTCGTCTAACTTGAAACGGGTGTTTTCAAACCTTGGTGCGAACTTCAACGTTGTTCATATTAATGCACAAAGCATTCATACCAGCTATGCTGACCTTCTTGTAGTTTTTAGTGATCTGAACATACATGGCATTCTTGTTTCGGAATCTTTTCTCAAGCCGTCTCTTTCTTCTACCATGTATGCTCTCCCAGGGTTCAGTCTCTACCGGAACGACAGGATAGGCAAGGCTGATGGCGGTGTTGCTATCTACCTTCGTTCTGAAATCCCATGCAAAGTCATCAGCCAGTCGCCAAGCCTGTACTCTGGTTCTGCTGAACACCTGTTCCTGGAGATATTCTTGCGTCACAACAAAGTCCTCCTGGGTGTCTATTATAGCCCCTCTCTTCGAATCGACTATTTTAACTCTTTTGAAACCCTTCTCAGTGACTTGACTCCTCTTTATAGCGACACCCTAATTCTCGGCGACTTCAACACTTGCCTTCTCAAGAATAACGGTCGCTCAGCGAAGCTGAATTCTCTTGTTCATTAACATGCATATCCTTCCTCTAGAGGCCACTCACTTTCAACCACACTGCACCCCCTCTCTTCTAGATCTAATGATTACTTCTGACATGTCTAAGGTTGCTGCGCATGGCCAACTTAACGCCCCTTTCTCCTATCACAATCTTATTTACCTCTCTTATAAGATAAAGCCTCCCAAGCGTGCAGCTAAATTCCTTGACATTCGTAGCTTCAAGGGCATGGATATAACCTCCCTTAATTCAGACGCCTCTTCTGTCGACTGGTCGCCTGTCTACGGTAGTGAGACCATTGATGACAAAGTACGGATCTTCAACTCTATTGTCCTGAGCTTGTTTGATAAGCATGCTCCGGTCAAGAGGGTTAGAGTTAAGCATCTCCCTGCACCATGGCTTACTGACACCATTAAGGGTCTGATGGCTAAGAGAAACCGTGCCAAGTCTAGATATAAGAGGGATCCGACCGAAGAGAATCTTTTAATTTTCAAACGCCTCCGTAATCGTTGCACTCGCCTGTGTCGTGATTCTAAACGCCGCCATATCTACGTATGTATCGAGAGCTATACTCCAGCACAGGTCTGGAAGTTCCTGAAGACCCTTGGTGTTGGTAAGTCCCGGGACTTGGCAGCCGGAAATGTCGATCTCCGGGGTCTCAATAGTTTCTTTGCAACTCCCCCTATCGCGATGGACCCCCTCGTCAAGGATGCAACCCTTCGTAACCTACGGTCCAAGGCAATAGCCCTCAACTCAGCATTTAATTTTATCCCTGCCGGAATCGGCCTAGTAAGGAGGGAAATACTAGCAATCTCGTCGAAGGCCATAGGTGAGGACAAGATCTGTTCTCAGATGATAACAACTATCATTGATGTTCTGTTACCTCTCATCACCCACATAATTAATGTGTCGCTTGACCAATGTTGCTACCCCAGCCAGTGGAAATTGGCACTTGTGATTCCCCTCCCCAAAACGTCCAATCCCGCCTCCTTTAAAGATTTCCGTCCCATTTCTATTCTGCCTATCCTCTCCAAAGTCCTGGAATCAATTGTTCACTCCCAACTCTCCTCCTACCTTTCCTCAAAAATGTTACTGAATCCCCACCAATCAGGTTTCAGGCCGGGTCACAGTACTACCACAGCACTGCTCAAAGTCACTGACGACATTCAATTAGCTATGGATCAAAAGCAGCTTACGGTCCTTACACTGCTTGATTTCAGTAGCGCCTTCAACTGCGTCGATTCCGATATACTAGTTGAAATTTTAAAGTCACTTAATGTCTCCTCGCACTCTGCTCGCTGGTTTGACTCCTACCTGAGAGATCGCCAGCAACGCATTAAGTCTGAGGAGATCTCAACGGACTGGTGTGATCTCTCCGCAGGTGTTCCGCAGGGAGGAATCCTTTCTCCTCTCCTCTTCTCGGTATTCATTAACTCCATCTCTGACGTTATTACCTCTTCTTATCATCTGTACGCAGATGACCTTCAAATATATCGGCACTTCTCTCCGTGTGATGTGAATCTGACAGTAGAGGCGTTGAACGCTGATCTCGATAACATCAGGAAATGGGCTACCTCATATGGTCTGCTTGTCAACCCGGGAAAATCGCAGGCCATGATTTTGGGTACTCGTCACTCTCATAACCTAGTTCAGAAAATGCCCGTCGACCCTATAGTGTATGATGGTAACATAATTTCATACAGCGAGAAGGCCAAGAATCTTGGGGTTGTATTTGATAAATTGTTGTCCTGGTCGCCCCATGTTTGTGAGGTCAGCAGACGAGTCTTTGCGTCATTTCACTCCCTACGGAGATTGCAGCACTTCCTGCCGCAGCAGACTAAAATTACCCTTGCCCAGTCCCTCCTACTACCTTTAATCGACTATGCGGATGTTTGCTGGATCGGTGCGAACGAAGAACAACTGAACAAACTCGAACGACTTCAAAACCTCGGGATTCGGTTTGTCTTCGGGCTGCGCAAGTATTACCATGTCTCACATTATCGCAAGGAGTTGGGGTGGCTTCCGATCCGATTTCGTCGTGATATGCACGTTCTCTCCTATCTGTTCAACATTTTGCGAAATCCCCGCTACCCCTCATATCTTCGAGAACGTTTCGAGTTTATTTCCTCCAGGCATAGCAACCGGAGATCCCACACGATGTCTCTTCTTTCTACTCCTCGGCATAACAATGCCGCTTACAAACACTCGTTTAGGTTAACGGCGATCCGACTGTGGAACGCACTTCCCTGCGCTATTAGAGATAGTCCCTCAATTTTCACTTTTAAGACAAGATTGAAAGAGCATTTCCTTTCTCTTTCGTGATAGGTACTTTTATATATGTATATATAAGTAGTATATGTTTGATATATATTTTATTTTTTGCTTTTGTATTTTATTTAGTGTAAATCATTTACTATATCATTTATTTTATTTTCATTCATTAATTTTTTTATTATATCATTTATTATGTTTTAGTTGTAAACAATTAGATGTGTACAGTTTTATTGCGCACTAGGACTCTCCTGTTTCACAATTTTTCCTGCCCTGCCTAGGTTTGCTGGTAGAAATCTCTCTTTAGAGATAAGCTCGCCTTTGCTCATAAAATGTTTTGTTACCTTACTATTAAGATTTTTGTGCAATAAAGAATAAAGAATCAGACATTAATAATTCCCTAATAAATTTAATAGAATGGCTTAATAATAATAATCTTTTAATAAATATTAATAAAACAAAACTGATGAAATTTTCTAATGGACATAAAAACCATTGACATTAAATATTAACTATGAGGGTAAACAAATAGAAGATACTGAGACCACAAAATTCTAAGGACTGCACATTGACAACAACATGTCATGGAGTACACACATTGATGTCTTGAGTAGTAAACTGAGTCAATTCTCATATGCTCTAAACATGCTATCTAAAGAAGTAAATAAAGATGCTGTTATAATAGCATATCATGGATTTGTCGAGTCATGCCACAAAAAAGATATAATATTTAGAGCCCAAAAGAAATTTGTACGTGCAATATCTAAACTAATTTGTACAGATAGCTGCAGAGGCCACTTCATTAATCTTGAAATACTAACAGTCCCATCATTATACATATATATTTGAAACAGCAGTATTTGTGAAGTGCAATATGCATCTCTTCAATCATATGAAGAGCAAACGCAACCAGGACAAACTGAGTGCTGACCCGCGAAAGACAGCATACTACGATAAAAGTATATTCGGTATCGCCACCAGAATATATAACAAACTACCGTTAACATTGAGGTCAAATAACAATATAAATGTGTATAAATATAATCTTAAAAAAATTCTAATTAACAAGGCATATTATTCAATAAATGATTTTCTTACCGACATTTTATAAATTTAATGACAATAATTATTGTGTGTCC
Source organism: Argyresthia goedartella (assembly GCA_949825045.1). Classification (NCBI taxonomy): domain Eukaryota; kingdom Metazoa; phylum Arthropoda; class Insecta; order Lepidoptera; family Argyresthiidae; genus Argyresthia; species Argyresthia goedartella. The sequence continues at coordinate 13,649,111 of OX463823.1, forward strand.
TCTTATATATATGTGTGCATGCGTGTATAATCTGTATATATAATTTTAATGTTATTGTTAATTTTATACAATTAAGCACCAATGTTTGAACGCCTTACGGCAGATCATAGAGATACACATGCCAACATTTTATTAACATCCACCATACCTATATTTCATCAAACAAAAAATATCTTTATCTTTATTTTTATCAAAGGAACAAAAAAAATATGCAAGCAAATGTAAACTATATAAGTGGGCTACTAAAAATAATGATTTTGCATCTAATATTTTAAACCTGGATGACTTTAAAGGTTTTTATTGACTAATTGTTTCCATGTAATGGTCGATTAATTGATTTAAAATTAAACTAAAGGTAGGTTTGTTAGTTCACAACGTTATAACGCAAGTGGGAGCCGAAGCGAAGCGGAAAGGAGTGAGGTGACCCCATGTAGTGTCACAGAACCGAATTTGTTGCTATAAAGGACAAAAAAAAACATATTTCACATTCTCTGCCGAAATATTTTGAAAGGACTTTACTTTGGAAATGATTGACGGCCTCTGTTTGATAAAATTGTCTCCTTAAAAAGTGGCCAAGTGCGTGTCGGAGTCGCCCATGAAGGGTTCCGTTGTAGCAAGTAATTATGTGACTGGATGTTTGTGTTGTAACTTTGTTTTTCATAGTGTTTCTATGAGTGGCAAAGTTATCTTGTTAAAAAGTTAAATAATAAGTCAGTCAGTTGGTCTTGGGTAGTTGGGCCTTCACCTCAACTCAGAAAAATGCGAGTTATTCGCTTGCTCTGGAAATCTGGCCCATGATTCCACAGCGGAGTTGGATCTTTTGACGCCAGGGGTGAAGGTCCTAGATAAAACAAATTTTACTCTATTGGGCGCACCCATTTTTCCGGAAGGTGTGCCGGGAGTTTTAAGGGGTAAGTTAAAGTCCTTGGTCGGGACAAAACCACACCTTAAGGAGCTTTCCGCTCAAGTGGCTTTAACAATTCTACGGAGTTGTCTGTCCCTGCCAAGGCTAACATACATTTTGCGAACCGCTCCGGTTTGGCTGTGTAGGGGGGAGGCAGATCCATATGATAACGAGTTGATGAGTCTGTTAGAGATGACTTTGAACGTGAAAATGTCTCCCTCCCAATGGGATCAAGCGGCCCTTCCAATACGGTTTGGTGATCTCGGCGTTCGTCGCCTGCAGGACACGGAGCTCCCAGCTTTATAGCAACCTCATTATAGTCTAGGCTTGTACGCCATTTTAAAAGCAACTGTTTGTCATCTCTTGTAGTAAGTTTGTAAATACTCAATATTATAATTTTTATATTTATGAATGTTATTGTACAATTAAAAACAATTAAATCTAATATTCTTTTTGAGCAAAGGACGATTTTTAAGAAGCAATTTCTAAGACTATATATGTAATGTCATCGAGTTTCAAGTATAGTAGGTTTAAAAGGTAATTGTTTGTGTTTTTTAATAATTGTGTTAAGTATTTAATTTTTTCTTATCGTAAGAAAGTTGTTTTATAGATAGAGTTGATGATATGGTAGAAAATTCATTACCTTTATAAGAGATCGTTGAGACCTTTCAAGTTCTAATAATCTAGTTTTAGCTGCTCCTCCCCATATTTGGATGCAGTAAGTAATAATAGATTGCACAAGTGCAGCATATATTTGATTTAAAGTAGTGATTCAGATGCAACATGCCTTAGCCTTTTGGATATCCACATCATTTTCAATATGGTCAAACCAGTACAACCTTTCGTCCAGGTAACCCATGTACTTAACTTTAGGAAGCTTAAATTACACCGGGAGTTGCAGTCATCTGACGATTGGTAACAGCGGTGTATTTTATGATTTTGAAGTTTGATTTAGGTTGGGTTCTTGAGTTCATAGTTAAACACATATAATTAGTTTTAGATGTGTTAATGGTAGTACGCTATTTTCAGCCAGCAATTAACTCTTGTTAGCCCAATCTCTGTCAGTACTCTAGCCTCTTCCCAAGATTAACCATTAAATTCAATTGCAGTGTCATCTGCGTATGAAGATATGTTAGCATTCTTGAGCTATAATAAATATATAAAATATAAAACACATAGTTGATATCAGGAAAAGTGTTGGCCATAGGTCACTTACTAGGGGAACGTCGAACGACACATGTAATAGTAGGTGATAAATTTTTTACTTGTTTTTTACGTCAGCTTAGAAAGTCAATAAAAAGATCTAGAGGATAATCTCTTATGCCAATGCTTTCAAGCTTGCGTATAAGAGTGGGAATAAATACTGTGTCGAAGATTTTTTCCAGATCAAGGAACAGCGTTAAAATTTATGTTAATTGTCTACATGTTCAATTATTAAGGAACTGAGGTCTGAACAGGCATTATCAGTAAATTTTGCGTGTCTAAATCCATATTGCGAGGGACAAATTATATAGTTTTTCTAGTATGTTGGATATAGCTGGGAGAACGAGCATTAAATTATTGACATCTTCTTTGTTTCCAGTCTTGTACACTGGTGTTATAATTTCTGGCTTCAACCGCGACGGGAAGGCGCCTTGTTGAAAACATAGATAAGCGAGATGACAGATTATAGATAAACGAGTTAGTAGATGCTTAGCAAGTTTAAGAAAACATGGCGATATATTATCGAGACCAAGAAAACTCCCTGTTTTTAGATTTGTGATCATTCTGTAGACCTCTAATGGGTCTGTGTCAAGAAGAACAAAGGATGAGGCATGAGTCCTGGAAACAAGACTTGCATTTGCGGTTCGGATTGAATGTTATTATACGATTTGTCGAGTTGTCCTCAGGGGTTAATTTGATATTTAGTAGATTAGAGTTTTTAGATTTAGTGTAGTTAAGATAACAAATCAAAGGCGATGGCTCAAAAAAAAACCAGCTTCGACAGATACTTCTTATATACGTTTTGATAGGGCTTTATATATACATTAAATATATATATATATATATTCTTTCTAACTACTGGGGTATCATGAGTACTTCATCTTAATCTTTATTATTTAAATACACAACTGCAAATGAAAACAAAAGTTAAATACGATATAACTAGCATGTTGCTACTATAATAAGAAGCAAGTATTTTATACCTACAAACCGTTTTTGTTATTCTCGCTACCTGCGCCTACCCCGATACGGTGGCGCGGCGCGGCGAGATGACCAATCAGGTTCGGACACACAATGGTCCCTAACGGTAAATAGCGTACCCGACCGCACGTACCCGACGCACATACAAACAAACAGTGATTCGTTCGATTTCGCCGTGATCAGTGCATTTCATTGTTATTCGTGGATTATTTTGCTTTGACCTTTGCTTTTTGATACTGAACACCGATTTTCCTTTCCTTACCCGATTACTTTGGCGTGTTTCCTGACAGAGACTTTCTGTGATTGGACATTGTTTGAAATGGCTGAAGTCAACCGCTGTGTGATGTGTGTTCGGTCGGTTCTACGAAGAAGGCACCACACCTTATCCCTTGAGTTTTTGGAGTCACACCGAGATTTCGTCGAGTACATGTTTGGCACTTTGCATCAACCACAAGAAGTAAGTAACTATTACAATGAGTTTTATCTGTAGATTAAACCACGTAGGACAGCTAGTAAAATGGTTGTAATACTTTTCGTTATTCCTTTGTTTCAGATAGTGTTTGATGGATCCAGGTCTATATGTCATCCGTGTTGGCAGCGAATTGACTACGGCTTAAGACATCCGACTGAACCAGAGGCGCCACCAACAGAGACGTTTTGTGTCAGAGGCTTAACGCGAGCAGCAAACACATCAAGACGATGTATGATCGACAACTGCAATAACTTAGAGCTTTGTTCTGTGTCCGGCACTATCAAGGCATATCTTTTAAGTTATTATCGATGTTACATACCACCTCGCGCCCGCATCTGTTTACATCATTTGAGAAACATGACTTGGGAGAATTTCTCGGAAAATGTCACCCAGCGACAAAATATTTTCAACGCCGAGAGCATCCATGATATTTTAAACATATATACTGAAGCTATTGAAAAAAAAAACTCAGCTCGATTTCGAACAGTTAGATGAATTAAGTCCGGATATACTTCACTTATGGACTGGCATTAGTCACTAGAAATTCAATAACATAATGGACGAAACTCCTTCTTTACAAGCATACACAAATGGAAAAACCATGCTAGGAATCTATTTGTGCAAAGTAAGAAGCGGTGAACCTAACCGGAGGCTTGCATCACTCTTTGGCATGTCTAGGGCAACACTTCAGAGAAAAATAAAACAAACTAGACGCGCTCTCAAGAATGACTATATTCCACGACACCTTGGGTTCGGTCATATTACTCGAGCCGAAGTAATAGCGAGAAACAGAATTCTACCAAATAATATTTTCGGAACCCCAGACCAGACGAAAGCAGTCATTATTTTAGACGGGACTTATTTATTCGTACAGAAAAGCTCAAACTTTTGTTTCAGAGCATGAGCTACAGTCTACACAAGTATGCAAATCTCATTAAGCCAATGATGATTGTATGTGGAGATGGTTATATAATAGATGTCACAGGTCCGTACGATGCTAGAACATCAGATGCTGCAATATTGCGGCAGATATTGGACAACCACGCTGACCATATGGAACATGCTCCTATACGATGGTTTCTTGAAAATGATGATGTTATGGTTTTGGACAGGGGATTTCGGGATACATTGTCTTATGCCGAAGAATGTGGATTTATTGTTTGCACACCCAAATCGCTAGGCAGACACGAAAGACAACTATCAACTGAAGATGCAAATAAATCAAGATTAGTGACATTGGTCAGATGGGTGGTAGAATGCATTAACGGAAGAATAAAACGAGATTTTAAGATATTCCGACACAGATATTTTAATAATACATTGACCAATGCCATTGTAGATTTTAAAATAGCTGCGGCGCTCATCAACTCTACTCAAGAGCCTTATAGTGATAGCCGCCTGACAGAAAGATTTTCGGAAATGATAGAAAGACATATAAATAGGCCGAACCGACTTGCTGATTATGTCGATGAACACCGACTCAACGCACAAAGAAACATATCATTTCGGAGAATGCAGGCAACATTAGACGATTTGTCAGATTTCCCAAGAATGACTTACGACGAGCTACTTATTTTTGCTATAGGAACATACCACGTCAAGCTGGCAAGATCTTATTGCTACGAGCATATAAGAGAAACTGGCGTGTATTCAATCGAGATATACAGACATCCCCAGCGAGTCAATCTCCATGACGACGAAGAAGGAATACAAACGTTTTTAAGGTGCCGAATCAAGTCTAGACACGTTACATCAAAAACATATTATTGTTATTTGCGATATAATAACCACGCAATCTCCGAATACTGCTGTAGCTGTATACAAGGTCGTCGCACATTGGGCAGTTGCGCTCATATATTTCAATAATATATTATCTTGCATGGGCCAGACATGAAGGCAACCTGATTCAACCTGCAGGGTATTTAGATAATGTGTGTTTGGATTTAGAGCATGTTGATTAAATAAAATATCAATCATTGTGGTTTCTTTTCAACATATGGCTACCCTTTTTCTTAGCGGGAAACCGTGGGTTTATACCAGCATCTACCTATTTTAGGAAAATCTAGTAAAAAGGCAGGAAAATAAAACAGTAACATGATAATAATATTCAAAAAGCACTAAAATAAGCACAATTAAAGCTGATAAATAATCTCAAGGATACATAGCAAAGTAGAAGTTCTATAGTGAAGAGTATCTTTGCGTGATCGAATCAGTAATAAGAAAATCCGCAGCACAGAAGTAGAAATCAGACCAGTCTCGTAAGAAATGCCGAGTATCTATACTAATATTATAAAGAGGAAAGATTTGTTTTTTGGTATGTTTGTGTTGAATAGGCTCCAAAACTAGTGAACCGATTTAAAAAATCTTTTAACGTTAGAAAGCTACATTGATTCCGAGTAATATAGTCTACTTTTTACCGCGAGAAAACATCTTATTCCTACGGGGAAAAAAGAAAGCAACGCGAGCGGACGGCTAGTAATTTATGCAATAATTATATATTTAGATCTTTATTGTATCACTACCACAATAACTTTTGGGTTCATGGTGTACTTTTTTTAGTGTACAAAATAAGCCTGTTCAAACCGCACCTAAGAAGTTTCTGTCGACTCTGGGTTTTTTTTGTATGGGTTTTGAGCCATCACCTTTATGGTTTTCCAAAGTGTTTTAGAGTTTTATGTTGAGCTTGCAAGTATTGCAAGTATCCTTTCGTATTGACGTTTCATTTTATTTATTAGGTTATTACAATAGTTGCGGTTACATGATTACCATAATGGGTGGACATCCATAGTTACCTAGTATTATTCAAAATTTAAAATCACCCTACCATGTTTAAAAGTAATATCCTTACGATTATGTTCTTAATTAGCTAATAAAATAACAATATTCACTCTTAAGCACTTGAAATCGTACTAGAAGTAAGAAATTAATGTTGTAATGTACTTCATGTCTTTCGTTAACTGTTTCCTTTCAACATCAGATCTGGCATTTACACTTTTTCACATCATTCACAACACAAACTAATACAATGTAATTCATTTTACCAATCAGCGTATGTAACTCTTCTATTTCCAAATGTTCTGCCGACAGCTCGGCAGCTTGTAAGTTTCCGAAAGCATATATTTTTAAACAGGGAATATGTCAGAAATAAACCCATCTTACAAGTGGGCAGTCACTTCATGATTGCAAGTTTCGCGGGTATTAACAACATTCCTGCGACAAATATACTTCATGAGAATTTTAGGTAGTAAATAACAATATTGACTTTTCAAGCGCCCTCTGACTGCCTTGGCCATCTACAGCCGCGATTTTTTTTTGCCTTTCTTAAAATTCTAACTCAAATATCTGAAAATGTTGGTTCCATAGTAAAAAACGTATCATCGGCGAAGTAAAGACTTATTGGTTACATTCAAACTAAACATTTTCTCCTATCTGTACAATATTTTGCGAAATCCCCACTACCCCACATATCTCCGAGAACCTTTTGAGTTTCTTTTCCCCGGGGATAGCACCCGGAGCGGAGATCCCACACGATTTCATTTCAACTCCTCAGCATGATACTGCCGCTTACGAACACTCGTTTAGGTTAAGGGTAACCCGACTGTGGAACGCACTTCACTGCGCTATAAGAGATATTACCTCAATTTTCACTTTTAAGAAAAGACCGGTACCTATCACGAAAGGTCATTTCCTTTCTCTTTCGTGATAGGTACCGGTTTGTGGTTGTGTAGATTTTGCAGGAATACTTGTGAAGACTAAATTAAGAGTTCTTATTAGAAATTATAAAATTATCGATTTATTTCGTAAAACGCAAGACAGTTCGTTGAATGTATTCGAACGAATGATTCATATTTAAAAAGTAAAACGTTCAAAATACGCGTTCGAATTCAGTCTTCTCATGGTCCAGTCGACGATGACGTAGCTGTCACGATTCGTTCTGCCGCTCGACGATGTAGGCGTCTCTCAGCACGCAGTATATCTACTTATATATGTATATATACGTAATTATATGATGTCGTGTGAGGATACGAACCTAACCAGAACCTAACAGAAACAACAACCAGGATAAAATTTAAAGTGACAGTTTATTGGTTATTTACAGTGAAGTCTATAAAAAGATGATGCGAAGATGAGGATGAATGAGATGTGAAACAGGTTTTATAAAATACAGATATCTGGATAGAAAGAAGGAAGCGGAGAACACGGAGAGAAGTAGACCAGTGGGGTGATGACCAGGATGCAGGTGTATTTGTTGTTGTAGATGTTGTTGAAATCGTCGTTGTAGGAACGGTAGCGGCGTACTTGTAGCTACGGCTCGCTGGATCCCGTTGTAGAAATCGTCGTGGTAGGAACGGTAGCGGCGTACTTGTAGCTACGGCTCGCTGGATCCCGTTGTAGAAATCGTCGTTGTAGGAACGATAGCGGCGTACTTGTGGTTACGGCTCGCAGGATCCCGTTGTAGATGGAGTATTTGAAGATTTGAAGGAGTTTGAAGGCTTCGCAGGATCCCGTTGTAGATGGAGTATTTGAAGATTTGAAGGAGTTTGAAGGCTTCGCAGGATCCCGGGGTAGAGCGACCCCGGGATAAGGCCTTTAAGTGATACTTCCAGTTCAGAAGCTGACGTGAGACTCCAGAATTTCAGAAATGTTCCGCTTTTATACCCTTTTTGGAGAGTTCTAAAAATTATTTAAATTAAACGTAATTTTTGTGAGTGGCCAAGAGAGAAAGAGTATTTTTGTAAAAGTATTAAAGCAAACATATCAGACCGCTAACGAGTTTGAATGGGCATTGCCATGACAACCAGATAAACAAAGACGTCAACGAACGTCAAAGTTTAGTTTCAGGCTCGTAATACGATAAACAACAATGAACCCATGAAGTAAATTACATAACAGCGCAAGGAAAAAAGTAGCGCACCAGCGCGCACGAAGCCCGAGATTGCAGAGTTTCGGAGAAAGCCAAAAACAAGGTCACCAAAGGTAACTATCGCTATCGATTTAGAAATGCTGATAGCATGAAAATGCAGAACGAAAATGATTTGTTAACATGTTATGGTTTTAAACGTTACAGGGTCCTATGGAAATAAAGGTGAACCACAATATCAGACGGTACCGCTCACCAAGCATCCAGCGTAATAGAGCAAGCAAGGACAGGAGCAGGGTACCCTGAAGGACAAACAAAAAGACTGATGGTGGAGCTGGAGCTAAGAGATGGGAAGCAAGAATAGCATGAAAGTAGCATAACACTACAATGTTTGATCTACTATATAAAAATAAGTCCGGTTTTCCTCCCTGACGCTATAACTCCAGAACGCACGAACCGATTTCCACGGTTTTGCATTCGTTGGAAAGGTCTCGGGCTCCGTGAGGTTTATAGCAAAGAAAATTCAGGAAAATTTAACAGAAAAGTGGGGAAATCGTTTTTCACATACAGCGCCATCTCTGATACATAGCATGTACTACAAACCAATATCCAATACTTCAAGTAGATGGCGCCGAGTGTTTGACAGCTACACATTGTTCTCTGCTCAGTTAATTTCATTCAAGCTCAGTGTAAATTATGAAGATGGCGCCGAGTGTTTGACAGCTACTCATTGTTCTGTGCTCAGTTAATTTCATTCAAGCTCAGTGTAAATTATGTGGATCGTGCATTTGAGGTTAAATTCAACACTCTGTCCATAGTCCAAAATGCCTAGACAACGACGTGCGAGCATCGGCCGCCGCACAAGACATGCAAGCCAGCAACAAGTGTATTCAAGGAACTTAAGCGAAGAAAGACAAAATATAATAAGAGAAAATGACCGATTGAGACATCGCGTGAGCACACGAAGATCATTGGCATCATACAATCGCTTGGCATTCCAATATGATCCCACTGCGAACTACAGTGATGATGAAAATTTAGATATTGGACGAATGACGACTATATGCCGATATTGCAATGCGTTAAAGTTCAAAAGAGAAACGGCTGGATTGTGCTGCGCAAGTGGAAAAGTCAAACTGGATCCATTACTTACACCACCACAGCCACTGAAAACATTGTTCGATGGAAGTGATCCCGATTCCAGCCATTTTCTTCAACACATCCTTGAATACAATAACTGCTTTCGCATGACTTCCTTTGGAGCTAATATCATTCGAGAAGGCGGCTTCATGCCGACTTGCAAGGTAAAAGATACAACACACATAACCAATCACTCACACCAACACAATGAATTGCAACGTTCAAAAGAAGATAACGGTCGAACTATCAAAGTTAAAGTTCAAAATCAAGAGATTGAGATCGGAAATGAATTCATTGTACCATATTGCCCGCTGCTATCACAAATTTTCGAAACACATGCAAACGTTGAGAGTTGTCATTCGGCCAAATCAATCAAATATTTGTGCAAGTACGTCACAAAAGGCAGCGACATGGCTGTGTTTGGTATTGCGTCGGAAAATGCGAATGACGAAATCAGCAACTTCCAAATGGGCAGATACGTCAGTACTAATGAAGCACTGTGGCGATTATTGTCATTTCAAATTCATGAAAGATATCCCACAGTTGTACATTTAGCAGTGCATTTGGAAAATGGCCAAAGAGTTTACTTCACTGAGGCTAATGCGGCACAACGAGCTGAGAGACCACCATCGACAACATTGACTAGCTTCTTTGCAATGTGTGAAGCAGATCCATTCGCAGCGACGCTGATGTACGTTGAAATGCCCAAGTATTACACTTGGAATCAATCAATAAAGAAATTCCAACGTCGCAAACAAGGAACCCCAGTTCCAGACTGGCCACAGGTGTTTTCAACTGATGCACTAGGTCGTATGTACACTGTTCATCCTAGAAACGATGAATGTTTTTATTTGCGACTGCTGTTAGTAAATGTACGTGGACCAAAATCATTTGCGCATTTGAAAACTGTGAATGGCCACCAATGCCAAACATATCGAGAAGCATGTCAACTATTGGGTTTGCTGGAGAACGATTCTCATTGGGATTTAACACTTGCAGATTCAGTTGTTTCATCAAATGCGTACCAAATACGAACGCTGTTCGCAATTATCATGACCACATGTTTTCCTTCACAACCAATTCAGTTATGGAACAAATACAAAGACGCCATATGTGAAGATATCTTGCATCGCTTGCGCATTCAAACGAATAATCCTGACATCCAAATAACCGATGAAATCTACAATGAAGGATTGATTCTGATTGAGGATCAATGCTTGACTATTGCAAACAAGCTACTGATTGAAGTAGGAATGATTGCGCCAAATCGATCGATGCACGATGCATTCAATCAAGAATTAAATCGAGAGCTGCAATACAATGTTGATACATTGCAGGAATTCGTTAGAAATAATGTTCCGTTGCTGAATGAACAGCAAAAACAAGTATACGAAACATTAATGCAAGCGGTGGACAATAATACTGGTGGTCTATTCTTCCTGGATGCACCTGGAGGAACAGGGAAAACATTTGTCATTTCATTGATTTTGGCCACTATTCGATCAAGATGTGACATAGCTTTGGCTTTAGCATCATCTGGAATTGCGGCGACTCTTCTAGATGGCGGTCGTACTGCACATTCTGCGCTTAAGTTGCCACTCAATTTAAACACAATTGATACTCCAACATGCAATATTTCCCGTTCCAGTGCAATGGGAAAATTGTTAATGCAAGGCAAGCTCATTGTTTGGGATGAGTGCACAATGGCACATAAGAAATCACTTGAAGCACTTAACTTCACACTGAAGGATCTTCGGCGAAATAACAACATCTTTGGCGGCTTGATGATATTGTTGGCAGGCGATTTCAGGCAGACGTTGCCAGTAGTTCCCCGTGGAACGCCTGCAGATGAATTGAATGCTTGCCTGAAGGCATCACCTTTATGGAATAACGTAAAAACATTATCGCTAACCACTAATATGAGAGTTCAACTTCAAAATGATCAAAGTGCTGCACAATTTTCCAAACAATTGTTAGATGTTGGAAATGGAAAAGTCCCAGTTGATGCGACATCTGGATTAATTACTCTTACCAACGACTTTTGCCGATTTGTAGACACTCAATTAGTTCTTATTGAAAATGTTTTCCCAAACATTAGTGAGAATTATAAGAATTATGCTTGGTTAAGTCAACGAGCAATTCTTGCCGCAAAGAATAATGATGTCCACGCACTGAATTTCACCATTCAATAAAAAATTACTAGCGATTTGGTAACATACAAATCCGTTGATTCAATAACAAATCCCGATGATGTAGTAAATTATCCAACGGAGTTTTTGAACTCTCTGGAGATACCAGGATTTCCACCACATAACTTGCAACTCAAAGTTGGTACAGTTGTTATGATACTGCGTAATTTGAATCCACCGCGACTTTGCAACGGTACTCGACTTTCGGTAAAGAGACTTATGCCAAATTTGATCGAGGCAACCATTATTAACGGAAAGTACGCAGGTGAAAATGTATGTATTCCTCGAATACCAATGATTCCGACTGATCTTCCGTTTGACTTCAAACGATTGCAATTCCCAGTTCGCCTTGCGTTCGCAATGACAATTAATAAGTCGCAAGGCCAATCGCTTAGTGTTTGCGGGATAAATTTAGAAAATCATTGTTTTTCACATGGGCAGTTATACGTTGCGTGTTCACGAGTTGGGAAACCATCCGCTTTGTTTGTGTTAACGTCAGACCAAAAAACAAAAAATGTGGTTTACCAAAGAGCACTACAATGAAACGGATAATTTGCGGACACGTATAACGCTTCGATTCAGTATTTACTTTGGATTTGTAGCGACATCAAAAATTTACTTTCATTTACTTAGGGAAGTTCAACTACATAACACTTCATTTTAGTAGGTAATCGAAATGAATTTATGACTGTTGTGAAATGAAATAAATATTTTCCTTTTCAAATATATAACAAAAAAATTTTTTTTCTTTATCTTTTAATCACCAAACGAAATGTTACATAAAACGAATCTGGTGGCGAAACGGAGTTCGCCGGGTCTGCTAGTATATATATACAATAAATGTAGCCCATTAATGTGCCCACCGAGGGGCACGGCTCTTTACCCGAATACGAGTAAGATTAAGCGCCTCTATCCATAAACTATTTATTAGTAATTTAAACGCTAACTCGAGCAGAAATTTTGGGGATTTCATCGAATTGTCCAGCACCAACATTATTCCACTGTTTAACATAAAATCCATTGATGAAATCACTACGCGCTGGCGTCGCCGCCACGCGAATATCACCCGTATTGGGACCGCAGTGACCGCAGCTCGCCCTGTTTACTTGTCTTACGCACTTCTACGCAAATTTTTGTCGAATGACCCGCGCTATTTGTAAAAAAAAAAACCACCAGTTTTTGACTCGACACAGCCCGAACTCCAGAACCAATGATTAAATATCACTGGCTAACACAGTCTAACCAGTGGAACCGATTCAGAGCTCCGTTAGCGCCAGGAGGATATTACTCCTCGGCGTGGAACCCCATGGATTGGGGATAGTAGGGAAGTTTCGTATCAATTACTGCACTTTACAGCAACTAAACATTCAGCTCCATTACAGTACTAAAGGGACTAGCCCATCGCCGCAACAAAGGCGTGACTTAAAAATTATTGATGCAGAAGATACAACCTCACGTTTCAGAGCTCAAACAATGTCTGCCTCAAAAAAACAATCAGCTGCCAGACGAGATTCCAGACCCGAATTTCCGAATTTTTATAGTTTTAGTTTTTAACTGGCTAATCCGCCAGTAGCCAATATGGTCAAGGAGGTAGTACGTTACAACTATGTAATAATATGTACACTGCACAAAGTGAACATAGTTTTTTTTTAAGTTTATACATCAGAAAGGGGTAAGGAAAAATACCAGTTAATTGTTCTAACCATTGTTAATATTATAACCATGTCAATAGTTTTAATAGGTTATTATAAGTACCTGTAAATATATTATGTTATGATTTATTAGACCTAGGATCTTAATGTACACTGGGTTCTGATATATGTAAATTTTATGTTAATAAAGACCTTTGAAAATCAAATCAATCAATCATTGATTAAATCATGGGTTACTGCTGTCAAAGAAATTCTGCGGAAAGCGGCGAGTAAAGAGAGTTATTCCAGGGATTACCTATAAATGTTACTATTTTACCAAATATTTCGATAAAAATTGAGGCAAAGGGAACAAAAATCCTGCATCTTTTACTTTTTGTCCAAAAAGTGGTAACAACTGATTGAAAACTGTTGAGTTGAACCTTCCTCTACTGATAGTTTTTATTTGCTTTCGACTGTTTGACACGAACTCCACAGCGAAAGTCATGGATTACTGCTGTCAAAGAAATTCTGCGGAAAGCGGCAAATAAAGTGAGTTATACCAGGGATTTTCTACAAAAATTTCAATTTTAACCAAATATTTCGATAAAAACTGAGGAAAAAGGAACAAAAATCACGCATTTTTTGCTTTTTGCCCGAAAAGTGGCGATAACTGATTTAAAGCATCTGTTGATTTTGACGTTACTCTATTGATAATTTAATTTGTTTTGGTGCATTTTTGGTGTTTTGTTTGGCTTCTGACCACATGACTCAAGTCTCCAGCACATTACATTCTCAATAACAAGCAGGCTAATGTATCCATCTACGTACGCTTCTGCAACGAGACCACATGATCCGTCCTGACAAAACACTTGTGACAACTTAGGAAGAAGCTCGTTTTAACGATATGGGGGTGCCGCTCCCTTGCCCTGCCAATATCAGCATTTCTTGCGCAGCAACCGCTCACCGGCTTAGCTTTTACATAGAAATGGCAAACCGCACACATCTACGCAGATATACAGCCGCCTAGACTCAGACATACTTCAACCGTGTCGCCTCTATTCTCGCAATATACCAGGCCTAAATGATCAGCCACGCCACTTCCACGCAACTGTAGAATCAAGCTGCAGTTAAGTCGAGCAGATAATTAAAAAATATTTAGAATTCTGATTTCATATCTTTCAGAGTATATGACAAAAAGCTTTTAGAAGCTTATTTTTTACTTTATACTTTATATCATACGACAGCATCTGGGAAACGTTGAACTCCGCCACCACTCAAAGAAGAATTATAAGAAGCTACCTCGGCATAAAACTGGAAGACAAGATGAATGATGTAGAAATCTACGACAAAACAAAAGTAACCGACACACTTACCGCCATAGCAGTTCATTTCACACCAACAAAGTTATAAAAAACACCAAGTATCAAATTCAGAGTGTGACCTGAATGTTGCCATGTGAAAGATAGTAGCACCCTCATTTCTTCCCTAAGATTATTTTGCAAGCTTGTACGCGTGTTAGATATAAACCTGTCTTGCAATCGCAATGGGGTAATAAAGATTTGACTCCAAACGCTTTTGTTTATGAGAGAAGCAATTAAGTCTATGAAAAGCGTCCATACTAACTTGATATAAAAAAACATACTTTGGTACTCGATACAGATTGAATAATAGTAAACTGGCTGTACGAATAGAGTAAAGGCAAAGCGATTTTAATCAACAGCTCTACATACTTATCTGACCCAGTCACCAAACAAAGTCACCAGTATGTTATGTCTTTGCATTTTTCATTTTTGGCCTCAAACAACGCCGTCACCAGAGTAGGAAGCACGAAAAATTACCAGCATGAAAAAGCACTCGAGTCAAACAGTGTTTACGATGCGCACACTGCAATCGTTGTATAGTATTCCCTGGTTTATATTGTAAGCACGCAAATAGCCCGCATTCTCCCGCGTTCATTATAAACCGGCGAAAGCGTGCTTACGTCATCCATCTGTCAACTGTCATATGTCATGTCACCCTCCAACAATAGAAATTGTTTATCCTCCACTTTACAGCTTTACCACCTCTCGCGCTACGTTAAAATTTAATTAAAACAATTGATATTCCAAGAATAATTCTCAATTCAATTCAAATTTCACAACAGAATATCTGTTGACTCAGGATGATTATTGTTTAATATTTATGCTTCGGAACGCACCTTTTTTCGTTGCGCGACTCGGACCGCGAGTGATCGGAACGGAACTAGCAGCTGTCACTTGTATAGAAACGAGATGACGAGTTAGAGGTTACTTTTTTGCACATGGAGAAAATGTCGGCACATGGCATTCGGGCTTTGGCTGTATTTTATTAGTAATAATTGTCTAACACAGGTGTCGGGCCTGGTCGGAGTGTTAATTTGTAATAATCATCACGGAACAATCGTGCTTCGTGTTGTGAAAGGATGAAGTGATTCGGGGATCAATTCGTCGCCTTCGGACAGCGACCCTTTGTGTCGGCAAGCAACACGATGGCGACAGCATCGGGCTACGACGAGAGTAAGATTCGACTCCTCTCCCCCCACCCTTGTGCTCCTCATCCCGTGTTCCTGCCTCGAATTGAGCTTTCGAATTCCGGTCCACGGCATCAAAGGTCAGTACTCCTGGTGAAAACCAATCCTACCAGGATTCCACGCCCTGTCGGTTGAGGAGTGGAATTGAAACATGTTAAATAAAAAATGAGTGGATTGTATATTTTATAGGGTTAAATAGGTTTAATTCAAAATTACGAAATAATTGATACATCGATCGAGAATGGCGATGATGAAGTGAAGTCGCAGGCGCAACCTTTATGGATCAAATAATCATTTAATTATGTTAATTTTTAAAAAAATTAACATAATTTAAGCTGAGGCGGGGGGTCCGCTAGCCGCAGCTTACTCTTGGACATATTCCCGCCCTTGAAGTATTCTGTTCTTCAATATAAAGGTAGCGGGCACAGGTCCTGGAAGGCCCGTCTGATGAGTCCCTTCTTCGTCTTGAGCTCAAACACGCGTGCGACGCCGTCGCTGCCGGGGAAGGTCTTCATCACACGCCCGAGCAGCCACAGTAGAGGCGGGGGGTCCGCTAGCCGCAGCTAACGCTTGGACAATACCAAATGTCAATTTGACGTTTCCACATACACTGCTTTATCTCTTTTTCGTGAGCGCCGTGCGCGCGCTATTATGACGTCACTCATGAGGTCACAACGTTCACTCTGGTGAATTGTATGCGCATTATGAACCGACCTATAGCGCGCTTACAACGCAAATAGCGCTCCTAAGCGCATCGTAAACCACAAAGTATATGAAATGTTCTTTAAGTATATCATTATTCATAAGAGTCACTCCCAGCTCAAATCGCAAACTTATTCAATGCGTAATTATTCGTGCTTGCTGGTTTTTAATTTTATCTTTATAGAAAGCCAAATTGTAGACTAGTAAATGATGGCAGAGGTGTACAGATATGTACCTACGAAGTTTTTTCGGTAATTTAATATAGGAAATTATTAGTCAAGCCACAGATTTCTTTATTGTCCACGTGATCTAACTTTTCATTTTATAACGAAGCAACGGGAAAATGAGATAGCCTCGGATATACTTATTCGTCGTTTTTACAACGCTAACTAAATATTCTATCGAAAGCGTCAAGTAAAGATCAAAAGTGATTTTTACTTGTCCTTCTTATTTATATATTTGCAAACTAATTTACTAACTCAGCCACGAATTTTACATCTTATCACCATTTCACGATTCACAGCTTCAACACAGGGTCCTCAAAAAATATAATTCAAGCTTCCAAACCCAGTATCATTAATTATAACTTAGCACGTAAAATAACACATCGTATTCTTTCATCGTAAAAATAGTCACTGCAAGATTTGGCGACAGTGCGCGAGACGACAGCGACCGGCCATTTGCACCAACCATTTGATTCATGTACCGACGAATTCGTCACGTGTATTTGTTTATTGTCATTAGTGCGTTCGTATTGCAATTGTTTCTTTCAATTAAAATAAAGTATGCCAATAAGGTTACATGCTCTTTGGCTAAAGTAGCTTATCGTGGCTTAATTTCAATTAGGTTATAGGTTATGTTAGAACTTAGAAGAATCAAACCGCCCAAGTAACATTCCGGGTTCTATATAAGATGTCTAGTCGTTCACATGTACTCCACAAGCTGTGCAAGTCAGCTGTATAAGAGCTGTATAGCTTTCTATAATGCTCTTATAGAACCAGTTTGGGCACAAATTAGACAGCCTTAAGTTCACTATGGCTGTACATTAGCAGTATAATAGCATTATAATAGCAGTTTAAGTAGTAACATCGGACTTAAGGCTGACTTACGGCACTATATGGGACGCAGTGTGAACCTGTGATGTATGTACCTTGATGTATCGATGTACGAGCTAGAGATCTTGCATCTCAAATGTAATCTGCCATCTCGCTTGCAGTAATAAACACGTAGCCATAGCAAGCGGTCGTTTCATTACAATGGTGACGAGGTAAAATATATAACTTTTATTATATATATATATATATATAATAAAAGTTCCCAAGCATACTCATCAAAAATGTCGTTTTTAGGCAATCTCACAAGCTTCGATCATAAGACGGGAGATTGGCGTATATTCAAAGGACAATTCAATCAGTTCATCAAGGCAAACGACATCAAGGATGAGAAGAAAAGTGCCGTGTTACTAACCTACCTTACGGAGGAGGGAGACCTACCGTTTGCTTGTGAATCTGGTTTACCCATTGACCGTGGAAACGCAGACATATTCGGCGCTGGAGTTATTGCTCGACAATCATTTTACACCTAAAAGGTGTACTTTCGGAGAGAAGACGAAATTTTACGGGGCGGTAAGAGAATCAGGCGAAACATTGAGTGACTGGGCGGTGAGACTGCGAGGTCTAGCGAATTATTGTGAATTCGGCACCGCACTGGATGGCGCATTGCGTGATCGATTCGTCCTCGGCCTGGGCCAAGGCCCCGTGCGTAACAAACTCTTCGAACAACAAGCTTCGACGCTGACCTTGGCGTCGGCGTTGGAGATATCGGAACAGACGGAGTGTGCTAGAGTAGCTAAAACGTTGGTGACAAATGCAGCTGCTGAAGTCGAGGTGAAGCAGGAGCCGGTGTACCGAGCCGCGGCCATGCGGTCGCCGCCGGGCGCGGGGGCGGGCGCGCGCAGGCAACATGGCCGCGCGGCCGCCTCCAGCGCAGGCGCCGGGCTTACCTTCAAGGAAGACCAGCGCGATCAACTGGGTGCTCGTTGTTCCGTGTGTGGCTACAAGAGCCATGATAGTGAAAAGTGTAGATTTAAGGGGTATCGGTGTCAAGCATGCAGTGTAAAGGGCCACTTAAAGAAAGTGTGTAAGGCACGCGTAAATAACTTGAACACGAATCCACACGAAGATTTAGACCCTGGCTGTAGCGAATGTAAGGAATGTCACTTGTACAATATGAGGTTTTCAGATTAGTGTGACAGGAATGTGATGTATGTACCTTGATGTATCGATGTACGAGCTAGAGATCTTGCATCTCAAATGTAATCTGCCATCTCGCTTGCAGTAATAAACACGTAGCCATAGCAAGCGGTCGTTTCAGAACCATACAAGGTACCTGAGTGTAATAAAGAGTAACAAGTGGCTAAATACACAGCCTTCACAGTTATAAAATCCGACAAAAGTACTCTAGTGCAACCTAAAGTTCACGTGTTTCCTAAATTTTTTCTTTATTTTATTATTTTCATGGTTATTATATTATAGAGTGCTAGAAGGTTATCAAGAAAGACAATTTACAACTCCGGCGGATATCATTTGGATATAAATTTATGATATAACACGCGGTAAGTTACCTGTTTTAAATACTTAATCATGTTATTGCCATGGGAATGCAACTTTATCGTGAAATGTATACATATTTACAGCTAAAATATTCACGCGCCTCTGTAAAAACGCGATATTAATTTTAAAATATTTAAAACTGGTTGAGAGGAAATCTAAAATTTTCAGTTTTTGATATTATATTGGCATTTTAATTATACTACGGTAATTAATTATAAATTGAAACCAAAACTCAAACGGTCTATTTGCTTATTTTGTGATAAATCTGCATGATAATTTTGGAGATTATTTGGTGAATATTTTAGGTTACGAGAACAAAATGGTGGAAATGAAATACGGCTATGTGAACTGTTATAACTCCAATTTAATGCCATGAAGCGTATATAGGTTCACATGTGTTCTGTTAGAATGCTTTTATCTATATGAAGTCCCACATTTGTACCACTACAGAGCCAATGGCTATAAATTTATTCTAATGTGAACTTATGTACAGCTTTAAGATGTAGTTCAGGTCAATTGTATCGTATCATCGTTTAATCTTTCAATTACTTAATACTGAAATTTTAGAGATCCGCAATAATAATTATTGTCCGTTAAATCGCCTAGCCCAGGTACTAAAAGTCAAGTATGAATACCTAAAGTACAATTTATTCAAAGCGGGATGACGAATACTATTTTCAATAGCCCATGTTCTTATTATTTTGCGAAAGGTTAAATGATTGTCCAAATCAAAATCGCATTCACTATCATAAAACTGCAATCACCACACTCTGATATCTGTATATTTTTAAGGGAACTTTCAGGTTCAGGCACATTATTGTCCTCTGCACCATGTACAGAACCACCATGAACAATGGTCTAAGTCGCACGTGTTGAAGCCGTGTCGACGGGCTCATTTTCGGGGGTCGTTGTTAATCGACTGTTTATTTTTACAATTTGCGAATATTATTTTGCAATTTTTCTTCTTATTCCACCGGTTCTCGCTCTTATTTTCCAAGATTTTTTATTCATGTTCACAAATTTTTACACGCGACTTATATAAACACCATTCATCAGCTTGTGGGATAAGTGTAATAGCACATGCACATTCATGTTCAGCTTACAGCAAATAAGAGTAGAAATAAGAGTGGACAAATAAACTGCTATTGATGTTAATGGACAACACATATAGTCCTTTTAACAGCCTACAGTGCACATGTGAACCATTTAAACACTTCTGTACAGTAATAAAAAAGGTTATTTTAATGATCACAAACAAGTCCTACTACAGCTACTAGATGTATAACAGTCTAAAACAAGTAAACATACAGCCTTTGGCTTTATAAATGACCACGTATGTTCTATTAAAATGCTAGCTCTATAACATCGTACAAGTAGGCCGTTAAACAGCGGTTGCCGTATCTCTACCCTCCTATAATGCTCTTAGTCAGACGGCTGACTAAAAGATAGTTGTTACGAGTATTATAACCCCAACAATCGTATAAAAGTATAACTCTACACTCATATAAGTCCCTTATACAGGTATAGGCGTTAATAATCGCAATAATGCAGCTTGTACATCACGAGTGAACTGTAATACACCTGGGAACTAAATGTGTACTCTTAAATGGAGTAAAATGCTACTTGGGCGGAGCGTAGCGAAGCAGAGCGGAGCGAAGCGTATGCAAGTAAAAACAACATTTAATGATATGAATAGTTTTTTGAGTAATATTGGGTAATATTAGTGGCCATAACTTTCTATTTGATGGAAATTTTAGCTAAATTTTGACCATCAATTAATGTGGAATGAGTTATATTTTAAATGTACTGAGTTAAATAATTAGAAGCTAATATAAAATCTATTTTGAATCTTATTTGATGTCATATATTAATATTTTAGAAGTTTACTGCTTGAACACTCTCAAAAAAATATTGCCATTGCAACAAAAAAACTTTGATGCTGGACAGCCGTCAAAGGTGCATAGTTATGATTACAACTTTTTTATTGTTATTAAGTAAATTTACCAATTTTGATGTAATAGCAATAAAACATTGTTGAAATAACAATGCTAAAATTGTTCGTGTCACTATATGATTTCTTGTCCTTTTGTTCCCATGACAAATTCCTTTAGCTATCATATCAAAGGTCATATTGTCCCGATGACAAGGGGTTTTGTTAAAAAGACAAAGGTTTACTGTCCGTGGATCTAACTTTGTTTTGTTGAATTAGCTATCTTCCTTTGTGCTTTTATCAATTCACCGTTGCTTCTCCGACAAAGTTACTTTTCTCGTATATATTTTGCTGCTCTAGCAAAGTAACATGGCTGATCTTATCCCTGCACTTTGTTAATGGCAGACCATGAAAAAATATTATATACTCCCCGAAGCTTCTGACTTTTATTCCAGGAGTATGCGTACCCTGAACTATGTTTAATGTACACCATACATCTGTATGGTGCATACACAGAGCACTCCGGTCAAGGTACGTATACCCGTAACAATATACAGGGTGACTTTTAATCAGCTGACCACTTTTTAGGAAATGATAGTACCCATTAATATGAACAACTTTTGCTTATGAACTTATGTTCCTAAGTGTTGTTTTTGGTAAGTAATCCAAAAAAAATATCGATCAGCTGTTCTGATGAATTAGTTCAATTTTAATTCAAACTGTACAAGCTTCGACTTCACGACGCAGTTGTCAAATGAAGTCACCCTAATGGTCAATCAAAGACATTTAAAATATTTTTTGCGTTTCTCATTCGCCAAAATGCTTGAGGGGCGGGCCAATCAACAGAAGTTAATGTCGTGGTGTGAGTATGCACTCCCACACCGGTGCGCGGCCGGCGCGGCGTGGGGGGCCTGGGCGCGGGGCGGGAGGGATGGCAGCGCCGGCGGCGGCGGCGGCGGCACGGCGACGGACTGCGTTGTCGTCGACTCGTCGGCATACATTCATTCAATGCTTCAATCGAACGAGCGAGCGGCGGCAAACCATGTACCAACCAATATCACAAAGACGTCTACGATATGGCAACAGTTCGTCGTCGATGAATCAACAATATCAGACTAGAATACAGGTCGCGCCAAGTTTCTCTGGGAATGAGAGAGCTATACCTCTCTCTCTCTCTCACGCAACCCTTGCTCTATGCGAGAAAGAAAGCTACTTTAAAAACTGAGAAAATTGGTGGGGCCTGCACCTACCTATCTACTAGAATCCACTAGATAGGTGCCATCGTTAGAAATGACAAAGTCGAGTTACTTCCTAGAAAGTAGGTAGATGTATCTATCTACTATGCAATCCAGACGAAAGAACGAAGTCTCGCTCGGAAATCGGCAGCGGTAGAATGACATTTGAGCGGCACTTCATTTGAGAAGCAGTACCTGCATTCGGCCGTAGGTATCCGGCCATACCTTGTAACAAATATCTTCCTACAACAAACAAAACATAGCGTCACGCCTTTCCCCATCCGGGGTGGCGGAGACACTATTGTGCCCTCGTTTAGCCAGTTATTATTCCATGTTGCGTGACAGGGGGCTAGCCCTTCGCCGCGCGCAACTATGGAGACACCTAACTACCTACTTACTAAATCAATTGAAAATGTTAGAAGTTCAGGCATTTTTATTTCCTACAAATTGATAAACCTAACTACCTAATTTCAGATCTAATCTTAAAGTACGTAAAACAAAACACTCACTAAACCAATATGTAACTTTATTTAAAATTAACAGGGAAGACAGATAACTTGCCTAGGAATCTGAGATACCTACATAGGTAGCTAGACATAATAATTTACAGGTAGGTTCTCGCATCACACACACTAGTTATTTTCAATGAAATTGTCAAAAATAAACGCACTTAGCACATTATAGAATAATGATATTTATTCTTCAAAGGTTTTGAACATTATTACTAAGCAAGAAGGCTTAAAATCGCCAGCCATTTTTTTATGGCCACACATATGAAATGGTTTGGTTTATTACAGCTACTACTTAAGTTATCAATTAGATTGAGCGTGATACCAAGCTTTCCCATCACACTTTTCCAGGCTTTGGACTGGCAATTATTCGCATTGTTAAATTAGGATCCAAAAGTGTTTATGTAGGTACGTATTCAAGAACCATCCTACAAAACAAACAACGATTAACTGGCGTGTTTAAAAAGATTGGAATCAGCTCGCTATTTGCACAAATATTAGAATCAACACATCCCTATTTACAAATGAGCCTTAAACAACTAATCTAAACCTAACTTATAACCTAAAACACAACACTTATTCACTGATTAACTAGTTCAATTTAAAAGTTGTTGGAAATGAAGTCCATTTTGTTGTACGCACACCTCAGCACGTCAGTAAATGTGCGCATGCACGCGCTGTAACTGCGCCCAATCAGAGCGCACTACGTCGAAGGCGTTGATGATGCGCACTCTCAATTCCTCTTGCCCGGCAATGGCGTGGCCGTCGCGCCCATAAACGAGGTCCTTGACTCTACCCCAAAGGTAGAAGTCAAGGGGTGTCAAATCCGGTGAGCGTGGCGGCCAGGGGACGTGATGGTCGTGCTCCTCCCTTCCACGCCCTATCCAACGAGCTGCGCCTAGGGGGTCCTCATCATGGAACCTCTGGTTCAGGTACGCCCTCACTTCTCGGAAGTAGTGGGCTGGAGCACCATCATGCTGGAACCAGAAGTTCCGATGACGCGCTACTGGCAGATGCTCCAGCAGCTCTTCCAACTCCCCGCTTAGAAACTCCAGGTATACCTGGCCGGTGAGTCGTGGCGGCAGGAATACAGGGCCGAGTAGGTGGTGGCCGATGACACCCGCCCACACATTCAGGCTGAAGCGGGTTTGAAAGTGGCTTTCGCGCACCAGCCTGGGATTTTCTGTCGCCCACCAATGTTGGTTGTGGATGTTGTACAGACCAATTCGGGTGAATGTCGCCTCATCGGTCCACAGAATATTACGCGTCCTGTCTTCCAGCAACCACTGACAGAAGTCCACCCTAGGGTGATAGTCCGTTGGTAATACCTCCTGGACGCGAAGAAAATGGTACGGGTACAGGTCATCATCCCGTAACGTGCGCCATGCGAAATACTGGCTCACGCCAGCTATTCGCGCAGCGTCGCGTGTGCTCGCTTCTGGGTTTGTGGTGATGTACTCCAAAACCTGTTCTTCTGCCTCGGGCGCGTATCGGGGCCTG
Organism: Argyresthia goedartella; assembly: GCA_949825045.1. NCBI lineage: Eukaryota > Metazoa > Arthropoda > Insecta > Lepidoptera > Argyresthiidae > Argyresthia > Argyresthia goedartella. The sequence continues at coordinate 13,673,528 of OX463823.1, forward strand.
CCCGCATCCCACCGCGGCGGTCGGAAGGCAGAAGCTTCGAGGAATATAGATTTTTTTCAGTGTACCATTTACAAAGTGAAGGGATTGAAATCTACAATGTAGTACATTGCTTGGGTAGCACAAGATACGATAAGAGGATAGAGGTATTTGAGAATCTTAAAAGAAAATAAGAAAATATTTATATCAAAAGTATGTAATAATCTCTACTTTACTTATTTATTCCTATGGCATTAGTAAACAGTTCATACCAAATTACAAGTTAATATTAAAGGATTTAAGCCACTCGGTGGCTTCGTCAGTAAGCTTGATCGGGTCCTCGGGAGGTCATATGATGAGAGATAATATGTTGGATGTCTTGTACTTCAATTCCGCAGGTACAAGCAGGGGAGTCTATCCAGCCGCAGCGATGTTTATATTGGGCACAGCGTCCATGCGTAGTCCCGTGCGTAGTATGTTGAAGTTACACCAGTCACGCCTCGGCAGCTGGGACCCCTTTATTTTGGAGCCTGGAATAAGATCTGAGCCCAATTTGCCGGCCATTGTTGAGTTCCATTGTTGCGAACATTGTTGCAAGAGGTTGGAGTCTTCTTGCAGCAGATTTATCGCGATTTGGTTTGGTGGGTTTCTGGATTCAAGACGGTGAACGACAACGACAACGGGTCAACGACATGAACCTCATAATTTGTATTAGGGCACTGTTACTTATCAAGCATAAACTGCAGCAGATGCCGCAGTTTATTTTCTGTTAAAAAAGTCTCCAATGCCATATTCCATATCACTCTTGAGCACAAACACTACTTCTCTGCACGACATCCACGTTGAAACTGGCAGAATAGGAGAAACAGTTTGCGCTTGCGAGAACAAGTATAAGACGTCACTTTGTAATTTTATCTAAGAATACTTTGTCAAAACATCTACTTCGTATTTTGTTAGTATATAACGTTGCCGTATCAACAACATCATTTAGCCGTAGTAACAACTGTTATTTTGATAGATTAAACTTTGCTGTAACATCACTTCATAACGTTGCCGTGTCAACAACACCATTTAGCCATAGTAACAACGCCTATTTTGATAGATTAAACTTTGCTACAATAGCACTTCATAACGTTGATAAGTTGACAACGTGCCGTTGTTATCCCGTTTAAACATTTTTAACATAGTTACCGTATCTACGTGTCTTTAGCTAAAATAACAAAAATAATTTCAACAATAAAAAAGTTGCCACAGCAACTATGGGCCTATAGCTGCAGCGACGATACACTTACGTGCGGTAACAATAAAATTCTAAAAAAGCTTTTATTGTCGCTTTCCTCGCCGATTTTTCTCTGAGTGAATGCATGTTAGAATTAAGATGCTAAAAATAACCACCATGCTGAGTTGTATTTAGAGTGGCTTACATAGAAGAAGTGGCTAAGATAGTATCACTCAGACGCTCGTTAATTGTGGCTCACCGCCCGGTTTCTGAAAGGTCAATTAGTTGTGACAACTTATTAAATGCATTTCAGCCAACCAGATGCTGCTATTTTGAATTAATGATCGATTAATCGCTTATACATTTGACAACTCTTTCGGACACTGGGGGTACAATTTAGAAGGCAATGTAGATTTTTAGAGGCGACTAATGCTATTCAAAATAAGTCTGATTAATTAGCACCCATTTAATATTCCTTTAAGTATTTAACTTTGGACATAATTACCTATCTAAAATATTATTATTTCTTCCTAGAATGGCTAGTCTATATTAAATATTCCCAAGCTCAGACAGAAAATCTACATCTACAAAAGTAGATACTGAAATATCTTCATACATTGTATTTTGTAGGTATTTACTACCATACAGGTTTAAAGTTTAACCGTCTGTTAAATATGCTATACTACTCGTACAGGCAAATACCGTTTCACCCTCCTTAAATTCTCCAACTACTATAATTCGCATTTTCAAGCATTGTAGAGTACAAGTCTTTATTTATTTAATACACATACAAGATTTATATTAATTAAACAATTAGCACCTGGCATCAAAATTCTTAGCGAACAATGACTTCGCCTCCTGGGGTCTCCAGTCCTAGAGGATGGGATCCCCAGCTATATAGCTGAGCAAATTTCCAAATTCGAGGAGACTTTTGACAGACTGACAAATTTGAACCCCCACATCGCCCTTACAATCATCCGCTTCTGCCTCTTTGTGCCTAAATTGACGTATGTCCTCCGCTGCGCCCCACTATGGAAATACCCTTCTTCCCTTTTATTTCTCGATCACCTCATAGAAAAATCCCTAACAGACATCCTAAATTGCAGTTTCGATGACAACAGCTGGACGCAGGCATGCCTGTCTATAAGACACGGTGGCCTGGGGATCCGAAATATATCAGATGTCGCGCTTCCAGCGTTCCTGTCCTCGACCTATGGTATACGTGACCTCTTCGGTAAAATAATTAACCCTTCACTTGGTGATGTTGAGGTTACGTGCCTAGCCGATGCCAGGAGCGCTTGGACGCAAGCCTGTCCGGGTCTAAATTCCCCACTAAACTCAAAATCCCAAAGGTTGTGGAATGAGCCGCTCTGCCTCCAAAGGCGTGAGAGCCTCCTTAACGCCGCAACTAACCCTGCAGAGCGTGCTCGTCTGCTCGCAACCAGGGTGCGAGAGTCAGGGCACTGGCTACATGCCATCCCCTCCAGACAGCTCGGCTCGTTGCTTGAAAGGACCACCCTGTCGCTGGCCGTCTGTCTACGACTGGGGGTAAAAACTAATGAGATACATCGTTGCCGCTGCGGTGCCAGGGTGTGGACACCACGGCCTGTCCTGCAACTACAGCGCTGGCCGTCTCTCTAGACATGCTGCTCTGAATGACGTCATCCGTCGGGCCCTTTCCAGCGCGGGCTTGCCATCTGTTCTCGAACCCCCAGGCATAGCCCGCGACGACGGTAAGAGGTCCGACGAAATGACGCTCATCCCATGGCAGCATGGGAGGTCGCTGGTGTGGGATGCGACATGTGTTGACACACTAGCGCCATCCCATTTATCAGCGACTTCTTCAAGGGCCGGCGCAGCGGCGGACTCTGCGAAGGGTCTCAAGCGGCGCAAGTATGCCGCCCTCGGGGAGGACTACATATTTGTGCCGTTTGGCGTGGAGACCCTCGGGCCGTGGGGAACTGACGCACGGCGAGTCTTTAAAGAGATTGCGAAAAGACTCGATGAAGCGTCGGGTGATCCAAGAGCTGGCACCTTCCTCGCCCAGCGCATAAGCCTGGCTATACAGCGAGGTAATGGTGCCAGCATGTTGGGCACTCTGCCTCTCGACGGCGGCGATAAGTTAGGTTATTTTGTGTACTGTATACTGTTCCCACTTTTAATAATAAATAAAGCTTAGTTCGACATCCCAAGATGAAAGTATTTATCAATAAAGTTCTGAAATGAAAAAAAAAAACAATTTCAAAATAAAACATAACGTCACTAACCCGCACAAAGCATCGCCTGAACGATGGTCGCAGGCAGCCACACTCATTTTTAGGGTTCTGTACCCGAAGGGTTCCAAACAGGACCCTATTACTAAGACTTCGCTGTCCGTCCGTCCGTCCGTCCGTCTGTCACCAGGCTGTATCTCAAGAACCTAGCTAGCTAGAGAGTTGAAATTTTCACAGATTATGTATTTCTGTTGCCGCTATAACCACAAATACTAAAAAACAGGATAAAAGAAATATTTAAGGGGGCTCCCATACAACAATTCTTTCAATACCACATACAAACTTATGGATGCACCTGATTACGTACATGGAGTGTGAAAGTAACCGCACCAATTACTTTGTAAACAATATTTTGCTGTGTAAAATCCAAACTATTCACTCCACACCATCGCTTCCATTGAACGGTGGTACGGAACCCTTCGTGCGCGAGTCCCACTCGCACTTGGCCGGTTTTTTAATATAATGCTTTATTGAATCAAAAATTAAGATGAAAAAAATACGTATTCTTTCAAATTATTTCCGATTCCATGAAAATTATGTAATTTTATGCTGTGAGTTATAAGGTTAATTATGAATTACTTAGAGTACGAATTCAAATTTGGAATCGATTTAATGGTTCATTATATAACTCAGGAGCACGGCGGTTAGTATGCTATTATGTATGTTCATAATATAATCTCTGCAATGCTACTTTTCGCACCACCTGCTCGAAAATTACACTTGATATATCAAGTCATTATAGCAAGTCATTATAGGCTCTAGGCTTTAGTGGTCACATAAAGTTGTACTGAATTTAATTATATCACAACCTAGATCCAGGGTTTAAGGCGATTCTATAGCTCAAATGCCTATCTTTAAAAAGTTATTGCAGTAGTTTGAGATACTTCCTGAATCCAGAAAAAATATATGTTATAAAACAGTCCCTTGGCTATAAATTTAATGTTTGAAAACCTGCTATTGTTAACATGAACTATATGAAAATAATAATACATAATCTAATCTCTAATCTATTGTTTTTTTTTATCTAAAACGAGTTATTCCAGGAGTTCTACAAGGAATATTGGTATGATTCTTGTGTCTAAATATAGGTAATCAAAATATCTCAAGTTTAATGTTTGACATTTTATAAATTATTGGCGATTTTTAAGAAATCTTCATATTATCACTTGCGCTGAAATAATTGCATGCGGGTTTGCGCGTGGGCGACGGGAGGCATTGCAGCTTAGGCTCTCGAAGGGAGAAGTTGTGTCATTCGTCTCAATGAAAGTCAGTCATAAAATTATTTCTACGCGGAATCGTCATGGTATAATAAAACACGATTTTTCCTCCCGAAGTAGCCAAAGCCTATAAGATTTATGGGATTTGTCTTGATACTCCTGACAATTGTTAACATTTAATAAGCAGACCACTTTTAGGGGGAAATACTTACCCATTGATATAAATAACCAATCAAACATAAATATGAAGTTCACGCCATAAGTCATACGTGGTGGCAGAGGCACAGTTGTGCCCACGTTTACCCAGTTATTCAATGCTCCATTATGCGTGACAGGATGCTAGCCCAACGTCGCAGTTTTGAAGTAATGAAGGTTATCTCACGATATTTTCCTGCTACTACGTACCTACGTAGTCGACAGTTCAATCGAAATAGCGAAGTAAGCGGCGAGGGCTGACAGCAAAGTACTAAAAACTTAATTCTGGAGCTACCACCAGCCGCCAGCCCCCCCTATGTTATTTAACCAATTGAGAGAAAAATTTAAAGCAAAACGCATATGACGTTTCGTTGACTGTACCTTTTTTACGCTAGTATCAAGGGTTTCATACAATTTGACACTATCATACAATTACCTGATCAAACGAACTTACCTGAAGTGAAGTTCGATCTTAATTATCTTGACTTCGTCGAGGAGATTTATATTAACCATGTAGTAGCCCTGCTACACGAACCATATCCGCAATAGTATTCAGCGTCACAAAAAGAGGAAGAATTTGACTTCCTCGATAGAGCAGTACTGTAGTGGGGGTGGGGGTGCGCCTGCAGCGCCCTCGCGCCCATCCCAACTCAAGAAAACAAGAGAATTAGCACGTAAGTATTAGATCCGTCATTACATTTTTTTTGGTGAGTTCACTAACCCAATGGCGGAATCTGTGGAGAAGAGCTCACCGAAGAAACTCCACAGTCGTCGCATCTTTTGCGTTTCCTTTTTTAAATAAAATATTGTCAAATTACAAAATGAATGCTAATTATATATCGAAACAGCCTGTTACTCAAACAATCTATTCCCATGGACATCTGTCCTCTAAGTAATCAGATATCCTGTAGTAACCTTTTTTATACAATTTCTGTTTTATTATTATTTTAAACTTGTCTAAAGGTAAGTTTTTAATATCAGTAGGGACCTTATTGTAATAGCGTATACAATTGCCTTTAAAAGAATTACTAATTTTATGTAGTCGGCTTACATAAGCAACCAACTTGTCTTTATTTCTAGTATTAAAATTGTGTATATCACTGTACTTCTGAAAATTAGTTATATTTCTTTTTACATACACAATATTGTCATAGATATATTGAGACACAAATGTCAGAATATTGATTTCTTTAAACTTTTCCCTCAGTGACACTCTAGGCCCTAATCTATAAATTGCACGAACAGCCCGTTTCTGCAGAATAAATATACTATTAGCATTCGCAGCGTGACCCCACTAACTAAAGTAGACTAGTCTAGCGGTGTCTACGTCGGTAAGAGCTCTAATTTTTTTAACTGCGAACGCTGCCGAACTCAGTGTGTTCGACAATTTATTTATATGAGGATCCCATTGTAGTTTGGCGTCTAAAGTAATGCCCAAAAAGACAGTCGACTGCACAAGGTCCAATCTCTGTCCTTTTATAAATATGTCTGTAGTTACCGGGTTCACATTGGGTAACACGAATTTAATACATTTAGTTTTCTTTTCATTAAGTAATAAATTGTTAACAGTAAACCAGTTCACTATACTAGAGATAGCATTGTTTACCTCGTCATAATTTGATTGCTGTCTTTTAACTTTAAATATCAAAGAAGTATCATCGGCAAACAATACTAACCCATGTTTTGCTTTAACAAGGTAAGGTAAATCATTAATATATACTAAAAACAAGAAAGGACCAAGAATTGAACCTTGCGGTACGCCCATACTTATTGAAGACCCAGGTGATCTTTTCCCATTAACATCGACCATCTGAACCCTATCTGTTAGATATGACTCCAGAAGGCCAAGTGCCTGATCTTTTACACCATAATGGCGTAACTTCCTGACAAGAGTGTCATGATGGACGCAATCAAAAGCCTTGGATAGATCGCAGAAGACACCTATTGCATCCATTGCGTCTTCCCAGGCATCAAAAATATTGTCGATTAGTTCAACACCAGCATCGGCTGTTGAACGACCCTTTGTGAAACCAAACTGAGCAATATGAATTAAATTATTGAGATAAAAATGACTTTGCAATTGATTAAGTATGAGTTTTTCAAATATTTTGCTAAGCGTTGGTAGTATCGATATGGGTCTAAAATTGGTGGGGTCTGATGTACTACCAGCTTTGAATAAAGGTATAACTTTACTTAGTTTCATCAAGTCAGGAAACACACCACTATCTATACATTGATTAAATATACAACAAAGGTGAGGTGCAATACAATCTACAATGGAACTAATAATTTTTACTGATAGACCATGGGCGTCAGCTGTCTTTTTCATTTCCAGGGATTTAAACGCTTTTACAATGTCTTCATTATTGACGTGCCTAAATTTAAAATCTGTTTTACATTCCTCAAAGTTTTGTTTAAGTATAGATTCAGCAGCAGCGGGAGATGAATTTAAAGACTTGGTTGTTGAAACTGGAATGTCCGTAAAGAAATTTTCGAAAGCTTTTGCTACTTCTAGGTCTGTACTTAGCAATTGAACTGATCAGTTCATGTTCAACTTTAATAACCACCACGTTGCTAGTTCGTTCAACAGAAAAACAGCTGATCGCGGTGGCTCCTTAATACTTGTAAATAATAGTTTTAAATATAAGGAACGAGTTGACATAGTGAGCCTGTCTGTTGAGCGTACCATGGAAATAGCCTGTATTGAACTTGAACAACTTATTGTAATGAGCGTATACAGACCACCAGATTCATCCTTTGATTTATTCGAAAAGAAAATGGATGAAGTGTTGATTAAAATCAGCGATAAAAACAATTTTTTTATAATTTGTGGTGATTTTAATGTTAATCTGTTAGAGGATAATAATATTTGTACTAGATTAAAATCTTTATTTTTATGTCACAACATGAACTATCTGTTTTTGGAGCCTACTAGAATTACTGCAACATCTGCTACCTGCATTGACAATATATTTACTAACATTACGCCCATTTTCAAATCGGTCATCAATAAATTAACCTCTGATCACTCTGGTCAGATAGGTATATTCAATATTAAAATAAAAAAGGACCAAAAAGAGGATATTACATGTGTGCCCGTTAGTGACACTCGGCTTGAACACTACAGGAATAATATTTTAGATAAACTATGGGAAATACCATACAGTGACGATCCAAATTTGTTGTACAACTCAGTATTTAACCTTGTCAAAAATGAATATGATACGGTATTTAAATCAAAAACTATAAAAGTTAATAACAAAGCTTTGTTTAGTGATTGGGCGACAGTTGGAATTCATAGGAGCAGACGAAGATTATATGAACTCTATGAAAAGAAATCATATAACAAAAATACGGCCTTTCTAGATTATGTTCGTAGTTATTCAAAAATGTTTAAACGCGTTTGTGCCGTAGCTAAATCTAATTTCATTAAAAACAAAATTGAATCTAGTAGCAATGTAATGAAAACGACTTGGCAAATTATAAACAGAGAGACTGGAAAGGCCAAAGCTACACATAATAACTTCAAGCTTAAGATAGATAATCAATTGCTAAGTACAGACCTAGAAGTAGCAAAAGCTTTCGAAAATTTCTTTACGGACATTCCAGTTTCAACAACCAAGTCTTTAAATTCATCTCCCGCTGCTGCTGAATCTATACTTAAACAAAACTTTGAGGAATGTAAAACAGATTTTAAATTTAGGCACGTCAATAATGAAGACATTGTAAAAGCGTTTAAATCCCTGGAAATGAAAAAGACAGCTGACGCCCATGGTCTATCAGTAAAAATTATTAGTTCCATTGTAGATTGTATTGCACCTCACCTTTGTTGTATATTTAATCAATGTATAGATAGTGGTGTGTTTCCTGACTTGATGAAACTAAGTAAAGTTATACCTTTATTCAAAGCTGGTAGTACATCAGACCCCACCAATTTTAGACCCATATCGATACTACCAACGCTTAGCAAAATATTTGAAAAACTCATACTTAATCAATTGCAAAGTCATTTTTATCTCAATAATTTAATTCATATTGCTCAGTTTGGTTTCACAAAGGGTCGTTCAACAGCCGATGCTGGTGTTGAACTAATCGACAATATTTTTGATGCCTGGGAAGACGCAATGGATGCAATAGGTGTCTTCTGCGATCTATCCAAGGCTTTTGATTGCGTCCATCATGACACTCTTGTCAGGAAGTTACGCCATTATGGTGTAAAAGATCAGGCACTTGGCCTTCTGGAGTCATATCTAACAGATAGGGTTCAGATGGTCGATGTTAATGGGAAAAGATCACCTGGGTCTTCAATAAGTATGGGCGTACCGCAAGGTTCAATTCTTGGTCCTTTCTTGTTTTTAGTATATATTAATGATTTACCTTACCTTGTTAAAGCAAAACATGGGTTAGTATTGTTTGCCGATGATACTTCTTTGATATTTAAAGTTAAAAGACAGCAATCAAATTATGACGAGGTAAACAATGCTATCTCTAGTATAGTGAACTGGTTTACTGTTAACAATTTATTACTTAATGAAAAGAAAACTAAATGTATTAAATTCGTGTTACCCAATGTGAACCCGGTAACTACAGACATATTTATAAAAGGACAGAGATTGGACCTTGTGCAGTCGACTGTCTTTTTGGGCATTACTTTAGACGCCAAACTACAATGGGATCCTCATATAAATAAATTGTCGAACACACTGAGTTCGGCAGCGTTCGCAGTTAAAAAAATTAGAGCTCTTACCGACGTAGACACCGCTAGACTAGTCTACTTTAGTTAGTGGGGTCACGCTGCGAATGCTAATAGTATATTTATTCTGCAGAAACGGGCTGTTCGTGCAATTTATAGATTAGGGCCTAGAGTGTCACTGAGGGAAAAGTTTAAAGAAATCAATATTCTGACATTTGTGTCTCAATATATCTATGACAATATTGTGTATGTAAAAAGAAATATAACTAATTTTCAGAAGTACAGTGATATACACAATTTTAATACTAGAAATAAAGACAAGTTGGTTGCTTATGTAAGCCGACTACATAAAATTAGTAATTCTTTTAAAGGCAATTGTATACGCTATTACAATAAGGTCCCTACTGATATTAAAAACTTACCTTTAGACAAGTTTAAAATAATAATAAAACAGAAATTGTATAAAAAAGGTTACTACAGGATATCTGATTACTTAGAGGACAGATGTCCATGGGAATAGATTGTTTGAGTAACAGGCTGTTTCGATATATAATTAGCATTCATTTTGTAATTTGACAATATTTTATTTAAAAAAGGAAACGCAAAAGATGCGACGACTGTGGAGTTTCTTCGGTGAGCTCTTCTCCACAGATTCCGCCATTGGGTTAGTGAACTCACCAAAAAAAATGTAATGACGGATCTAAGTGATGTAACAACATCCTATGGAAATTAATGATTTTTGATTTTGATTTTGATTTTGATAGGGTCTGTCATGCATAGGGACTTATAGAACGGCAACCAGGCTTGCGACGGCCAGTAAAGTACAGACTTTACTGGCCGTCGCAAGCCTGGTTGCCGCCGTCATTAGAGACTTTGACCCGTGAATAAATATATAGTGGATGTTTTCTTCGTGGCTGTCTCGGGGGGGTCACTGGCAGTGAAAATTGAAAATGGCGACCAAATGATGCTTTTGCGTATGTTTGAAAAGTGTTTTTTCGAAAAAAAAAAAAAACGTTTTTCTTGTGAAACGGTTAAGGCTCCCTATCTTGTATGAAAAGAGAGTTTAGAATATTCACGATTTATTTAAGAGAAGACAGAGCAAGGTCTTGGGCGTGAACTTTGCGCGTTTCCAGGGATCCAGGATCCAGGGTTGTCTGCAATGCTCCGACAGGCTCGCCGAGGTGGGAGAACCTTATAGGAACCTAGCTATCGAAGGCATTGCAGACAGAGTTGTAGCAGTAAGGATAGAGATACACGAGACATTTACTAAATTATATACACAAAAAAATAGAAAGGACTACGAGCCACACAAAAGTTTACATACCCAAGCGTGGGGGTCAGCAATTAATTACAGCACATCAAGTAAAGGCCTTCTATTTACACAACACAAGTTTTTATCACAATTATGTAAATTAACAATAATAAGGGACTAACCCATCGATGCAACTATGGCGTGATGAGGAGATAAAAATAAAACTCATAGAGGATACGTCTCAGCTATACAGAGCTCAAGGAAGGAATGCGTCAAAAAAAAATTGAGAATTACCAAACGAAATTCCAGGCTTGAATTCTGAACCTTTGCTTTTCAGAAGGCTTGTCAGCCAGTAAGGTTGTCAAATGAAATAAAAAGAAGTTTTACTACAATCTGTTTACTCAAGTACGACTTAATAGTAAGTAGTACTTAATTTTAAGCAAACCATGTTACACTTGAATAACTTGGCCATTTTCGATTTTACAGAAAAACCGTGGGGACAAAAATTGTTGGAAATTGTAGTCTACAACTTTGGACCACACAATTTTTCGATTTGTTCCGTATTCGTTAGATTCCTTACTCGTCGTATTCCAGATTCGTCGTATTCCAGATCTGTCGTACTCCAGATTCGCCGTAATACGTACAGTTGAGCAGGCACTTAGTAGATAATTACATAATTTCACACTTGACTGTACAATCTCAAAAAAATAACTCTTACAAATGATAAAACCTCTTCAGGTATGCGAAACCTCTTTAGATTAGTAATTCCTGTAACATCCAATGACATGAACAAAGAGATGACAAAGAGCATAATTTACTACGTATATAAGTATATAATTTACGACATGAAGTCATTATCAATTGTCATGGCTATTATTGTTTACATCGAAATAGTGGGTCCAATTCTCTAGGTGACACCAACTAGAGCAACTAGAGCAGGATTGCATCTCATTCAGTGTACCACAGGGCAGCATCCTCGGTCCAACTCTCTTCATCATCTATATTGGAAAGGACGCTGACGTACTATACAACGCTGACGACAAGGCCCTGATCATAAGCTCACAGACCTGGGATGGCTTCGAGGCGGCGGCGGGTAGTTATATGACCGAAGTGGCTCACTGGCTGAGTGAAAACCAGCTAACTCTCAATATACAATAAATAAAATTCATGTGCTTACACAAAACAGCTGCCTCTAGTCCTCCTTCGAATATAAATCTTAGCATACATAAATACCACTTTCTGCTCTCATGTGCTTGTCCATCCATAGAAAAACCGAGCGTTTTCAAATATTTGGGTCTAATATTGGACGAAAACCTGATTTTTCGAGCTCACGCATCATTTCTAGCAGCTCGAACAAGGAAACTAATTCCCGTTATGAAGCAACTAAGACAGGGAGCCGATAGGGATATTCTAATATTAGTGTACACTGCACTCTGCCAGTCGCTACTGACATATTGCATCACGGCATGGAGTGGTGCCTCCAAATCAGCCCTGATCATTGTGGAACGCGCTCAACTATCGTTTCGCGAAGTAATAGGAAAGAAGCCTTTTAGATAGCCCAACGCCAACATTTATCAAGACTGGAAGGTGCTGTCGGCTCGGCAACTACCATCGGATAACTCTGGTCCAGAATAAGATTACTACTAACTCTGACTCATACCACACTCTTGTGAATAGACGACTCTATAGAGTCCCCACGCCTATATGCCACACTACCTTCGCCAAAGGCTGCAGTTTCTTAGCTTGCCCTTTTATCATATCAAACAAAGTTACAACCAATCTGCCACAATAGTCAATTGTCAATAGTCAAAGTACTTTATTACTGTAGATATTTACATATACTTAGCAAACGTCATTTTTTGCCTCTTCTCTACATTGGACCACTGTGGGAGAAGAAGAGCGTAGAAACTCCCACAGATTTATTTTTAGATCTCTTTTAAAAATAGGTCGTGCTTAACTAATACAAATATGAAAAATTTAATTGTTATGATTAATAAGCAGGAATAAATAATTACAAAATTATTAACAGCAAGGTCTGTGTTGAGCCAGATTAACCCCATACAGTCCTGTCATTTAAGTAATCTTGAACATTGTAATATCCCTTTTTCGACAAAGTCGCTTTAACATGCTTTTTAAATTGCTCAAATGGCAATTTCAAAATCTCCAGAGGTATCTTATTGTAGTAGAGAATGCACTGACCCTTGAAAGAATTGCTAACCTTCGCGAGTCTAAAACGGGGCGCACATAGTCTGTGATTATTTCTTAGGTTAACATTACAGCTGTCGCTAAGTTTGGAAAATGTTGTAAGGTTCTTGCGTACATACATTATATTTTCGAAAATAAATTGACTAGCTACTGTTAGTATGTCAATTTCTTTAAAAAGCTCTCTTAAGGAGTCTGTTCGTATTAAATTATAAATTGCTCGAATAGCTCTTTTCTGTAAAATAAAAATAGTTTGAATATCCGCTGCTTTCCCCCACAACAAGATACCATAGGACATCACACTAAGAAAGTAACTAAAATATACTAGCCTAGATGTAGCCACATCCGTGCTTTGTCTGATGTTCCTAACAGCGTAAGCCGCGGAACTTAATTTACCAGCCAATTTATCTATGGTCCCCACTGCAATTTGCTATCAATGGTTATTCCAAGAAACTTCGTATCATTTACCAATTCTAACGTGCTGTTGTCTAACACCAAACTGGTCTCAACTTGCCTGACATTTGGAAGTGAGAATTTGATACACTTGGTTTTACCAGCGTTCAACAATAAATTATTAACTGTGAACCAATTCAAGGTTAAAGACAATACACCATTAACATCATCAAAATCTCCTTTTTGTCTTTCAATTTTGAAGACCATTGAAGTATCATCAGCAAACAACACTATGTCAGTTAATTTCTCCACCATGAAAGGCAGATCATTAATATATACCAGGAATAAGAAAGGGCCTAATATTGAACCTTGTGGAATGCCAATTTTAACACCCGATCCATCAGATTTTACGCCGTTAACTTCTGCCTTTTGAATTCTATTGCTTAGGTATGATCTGAGTAGATCCAACGCTTTATTTCTAACTCCGTAATGATTTAATTTAATTAATAGCGAATTATGATTCAAGAGCTCAAAAAGAAAATTATATTCGTGACGAAACTTAGCTCTAGCATCACTTCCACACCAGTTTCAACGATTTCACTAAATTTAAGCTCTACGCAGAGGAAGTCAAAAAAGAAAATCGTATTCGGAAAATTAGAGTCCACTCAAAAGTCCTGTCTAAATATTGTTACGAGCGTGGGGTTCATATTTGATAGAAAAGGACGAATTAATCCACTAAATAAAACACTCACTTTATTACCCAAATTACGCACTTACAATTCACACGAACTGTACTTAAAATCCACTAATTAAAACACACACACTATTTCACTAATTATGCACTCACTATTCACACGAGGAGTCTTTCTCTCCGATTATCCTTGTACTAGCACTCGATCGCAGTTAAAATGAAACTAACTCGCGCCGGCCGTCGGCGCCTTTTATATCCCGCGGAGCCGCTCTAGACACATTGTCCACACATATCGCGAATATTCTAGTAAGGACCAGCGTGCGGGCCGAGAACATTCGAGACCATATATGTCTCTCTCTAATGGTGCACTCTCTCTGTCACTCCCTTCTCGAATGTTCCGAGTATAGCTATCTCTTTCTAGTAGTGCTATCTCTGTCACACACTTCTCGAATATTCCGAGTATAGCTATCTCTTTCTAGTAGTGCTATCTCTGTCACTCCTACCGGATATTTCGCCATATAACGATTTGTGCTTCAGAGGCCCATAAGGGGTCCTGAAAACGCCTGAAAACGGGTTTTCAGTTTATGGCGTCATCTGATAGAGGGTGCCCTGAAACGGACTGAAAACATGTTTCAGGCGCCTGAAAACGACGGCAACTTGGGTGAAATTTCGATCTTTAGATATGTGATAGAGTAACTTCTGAAACGGCCTGAAATGACTTTTCAGCCTGCTGAAAACGCCTCTAAAGCACTGAAATTGACGTTCAAAGTTTTTGACCTAACCTACCGGCGTAACACTACCCCCTCCTAAGACATGCTCATCCCGAGCATCATTATTTCCGTGGTATCTGGCCAGCCGGTCAACATGAACAATCTTGCTCGGACTACGAGGATTCCGCTGGATTCGATACGTGACGTCGTTTATTTTGGTGACTACCTTGTAAGGCCCTTCCCAATTCGGAGATAGTTTCGGGGACTTTCCTACTCGTCGCATAGGGTTATGTAGCCACACCAACGAACCTTCCTCAAAACCCACTTGATAAGACTTCCGGTCATATCGGGTTTTCATCTTTATGCTAGCGTGGAGCCCGTGTTCACGTACCAGGCTGTGAACATCATCAATCCGATCCCGCAAATCACTTGCATATTCCGTGATGGTCCTTGGTGTATCGGGCGGACGTCCAGTCAGGAGATCTGCAGGCAGACGGAGTTCTCTTCCAAAATTCGCATACGATGGAGTAACCACCGTACTTTCGTGAGTTGCCGACCTATAAGACAACAGGAAGAGGGGGATATGCCGATCCCAATCTTTTTGATGGCTCTCAACGACCTTGGCTAGATGTCTCTCCAGTGTCTGGTTAAATCTCTCAACCATTCCATCTGACTGTGGATGATACGCCGTAGTCCTCGTCTTATGAATTCCCATTATGCGACAAGTCTCCTGAAAGACCGCAGACTCGAAGTTTCTTCCTTGATCACTGTGGATTTCGAGTGGTACCCCAAACCGGCAGAATACTTCGTTCACTAACTTTTCAGCTATGGTTACCGCTTCTTGATTAGGAATGGCAAATACTTCAGGCCACTTCGTGAAGTAATCCATCACGACAAGAATGTACTTGTTTCCGGAGTCCGATGCTGGGAATGGTCCTGCGACATCTAATGCAACCCTTTCCCAAGGGGCTCCCACGTTGTACAACTTGAGTGTTCCTCGGCTACGGGTATGCGGTCCCTTGACTGATGCACAGTTAGTGCATCGTTTACACCAATTTTCAACATCTTCTCGGCAGTGAATCCAATAAAAGCGTTGCCGAATTTTCATTAGGGTCCTTTTTACTCCAAGGTGTCCACCGGATGTTCCATCGTGAAAGCTTTTCAAAACATCTTTCACCCTTTTCTTTGGGACAACGACTTGCAGGTGAGCATCCTTCCCGTTTGTTGATTCCCATTTTCTACATAGAACGCCATTATGCATAACCAAGCTATCCCATTGTGCCCAGTAGCTTTTTGTTACCGCACTCATAGGAGCTACATCACACCATCTTGGTTTAGGTGCGCCAGCATTAATCCAATCAAAAATGGGTCTCACGTCAGGGTCCTCTTGTTGCGCTTGCTGCATGATTTCATCACTCCACTCGTCGCTAACCGTATCAGTTCTTATCATTCGAACACATTCCTTGCCTTCTTGTCTTGAGCAATGTTTACAGTCGTCCGCACAAGGTCTACGTGATAGGGCGTCAGTATTTCCATGTGATTTCCCACTACGGTGTTCGATGATGAAATCATACTCCTGCAGTTGTTCAATCCATCTCGCCGCTTGTCCCTCGGGGTTTTTAAATTCTAGCAACCACTTTAAAGCAGCATGGTCAGTTCTGATACGAAACTTTATTCCCAGCAGGTATTTGCTGAAATGCCGTAACGTCTTGACAACTGCTAGCAATTCCCTCCGAGTAACACAGTAATTCCTCTCTGGTTTTGACAATGACTTACTGAAATATGCAATCACAACTTCGTTATCTCCTTTCTTTTGCGACAAGACACCTCCAATTCCAGTGTTACTAGCATCTGTATCCACAATGAAATCCTCGTCCGGGTCTGGATACCCCAATATTGGCGTTTCACAAAGTCTTCCTTTAAGGTCGTTGAAACTTGACTCACATTGTTCGTTCTAGTCAAATGATCGCTTTTCTTCCGTTAGTTGATGCAAAGGCTTTGCTATATCCGAGAAGTTCTTCACAAAACGTCTGTAGTATGAACAAAGCCCCAAAAAGGCACGTACTGCAGTCTTGTCTTTTAGCGTCGGCCAATCCTTCACGGCGCTAATCTTCTCAGGATCTGTCTGGATGCCGTCCTTCGAAATCACGTGTCCCAAGTAATTCACTTTACGTTTGAAAAACGAGCATTTCTTCGGACTGAGTTTCAGATTTGCCCCTCGTAGTTTGCCTAGCACCTGCTCCAATTTATTCAAGTGGTCGTTGAAGTCTCTACCAACGATAATGATGTCATCCAAATAGACCAAGCAAGTTTCTCCTAGAAGTCCAGCTAATATTTGTTCCATTAATCTCTCAAATGTGGCTGGTGCATTACACAGTCCAATTGGCATAACATTGAACTGCCAGAGTCCCTTGCCAGTAGAGAAGGCCGTTTTCTCCTTATCCTTGTCCTTGATTTCGACTTGCCAATAGCCACTTTTCAGATCCAACGTTGAAAACCATTTCATTCCGTTCAATGTGTCTAAAGTGTCGTCGATTCGTGGAAGTGGATAAGTGTCCTTCTTGGTTACATCATTAAGTCGACGGTAGTTAATACAGAATCTCATGGTGCCGTCCTTCTTCTTAACCAAAACTACGGGAGAACACCACGGGCTTGTTGAAGGTTCAATAACGCCGCTTCTTTGCATTTCCTCGATCATGCCCTCAACCTCCTTCTCCCGAGCTACTGGAACTCTCCAAGGGTGCTGTCGGATAGGCATAGTTTCCCCAGTGTCGATCTCATGCTGAACCACTCCAGTTCTACCAATGTCATCATCATGCGAAGAAAAGACGTTGCGATATCGTAGCAGTAAGCTACGCGCCTTAAGGAATTCCTCCTCGGTAAGGTGCTCCCTGGAGTCATTTAGTAATTTTTCAACATCCATTGAAGGCTTAACATGACCAGGTTTCACGTTTACCTCAGATTCCCGGCAGCCTCTTATCCAAGAAATTTCTTGGCATGATCCGACCAGCGTTCCTTTATTGAGGACGCATTCCGTGTCGCTTGGATAAAGGATCCTTACAAATGCTGTAGATGCCGTGGTTACCATTGTACGGGCTGTTATCCACGGTTTATCAGCATCCAACCTCTCTACCACCACACAGCGGTGAGATTGCGGCCTTGTGGAGTTCGGCAATTTCACTGGAACTAAAACCTGTGACCTTGGTTGAAGAATGGTTCTCCTGGTACAGTAAACATTTCCATTTACTCCACCTTGTATAGGAATCTCATCAACTCCAAACTTTAGAACTCCAACCTTCAAGTCAATTTTACAGTCATGTCTCCTCATAAAATCCAATCCAATAATGCAGTCGTCGACGATGTTAGCAACGATCATTTTATGCCAGTATTCTTTTTCACCTATTTTCAAAGCTAACTCTCGTTCTCCTTGGACGGAAATGTAATGGCCGGTAGCAGTTTGCAGCTGGAGATGCCTAGGTCGGACTAGATGATCTCTGGTCAGGTGTCTCAGTAGCCGAGAGCTGATCACAGTCCGAGAAGCTCCGGTGTCTATGGTAAGGAGACATGGTATTCCACAGATTTCTCCATTGACAACCAGACTATTCCCGTCGTTTGCCTGTGAGATCATAATTGGGACATTTCTACCGCCAGCCAGCACTCGTCCCATAGTCCTGGCTTTTATTCGTTTCCCTGTTGGGGCTCTGACTCCACAGAGCCTATTTTCCTCGCCATTGGAGCGGGGTCTCTGTCCCTCCTAGTCCTTTTTGGACAGCCTGACTGCAGGTGACCACGTTCTCCACAATGGTAGCAACGTGGCCCAAATTCGCGGCGGGAATCTACTGGCTTCGTAGTCGACACTTCTCGCACCCTGAAAGGCCTGGATGAATCCTGTCGTACAGCTTCCACCTCGAGAGCGTGGGCTACTGCATCCTTTAGGCTGCCATGATGTCCCAATCGCACGGCTGCCCTCACTTCCAGATCCCGGATCCCATCGATGAAGGCCTGCACCAGCATACTGTCCACAAAGGATGCTGACGTACGTTGATAGGCCTTCCTAACCAACTTCTCGATTTCCAGGGCCCACTGTTGTAAGGACTCGTTACGTCCTTGTGTCCTGTACTTTAACTGAGCTCGGTACACGTGCTCCAGGTGACTGTCACCGTATCGTGCCTCCAAGGCTTCTAGAAGGCGGTCGTACGTCCGGTCGTTTCCTAGAGCCTCTAGTATGGTAAGAGCCTCGTCGCGCAGCGCCAACGTCAGTGCTGTCCTGGCTTGCTCCTTACTCCAACCATTAGCCTGGGAAACAGACTCGAACTGCAGCTTATAGGCAGTCCACGATGAGCTACCGTCAAAGGGAGGCACTTTGAACCTGCCGCCTCCGGACACCGATGCGTCGGGTACATAGGTACTTGGACCATTAGCCACTTTGATCTCAAGTTTTTGGAGACGGCTCTCACAGGTCTCAATTTTTTTATCGACATCATGGACTCGACTCTCTAGTTTTTCATCCATATCGGCCAGTTTTTCCTGGACCTCGAACAACTCTCTCTTCCATTCGGTCGTGGACTCATGTACCTCACGAAGCATTCGTGCCTGTTCCTCCTGTTTTCGCGACTGTTCCTTCCTAAAGGACGAAGATAACGTTGAGGTCTACTCCTTGTGCAGCTGGAGCAGGTGATTCCGACGTACCAGGCATCGAGTCTCCAGACCCAGACGTTTGGCTTCGCGTCGTCACTCCTTTTGGCTCGGTTTCTCGTGGCATTAACGGCATTTTCTATCCCACTTCTGACACCAAATGTTACGAGCGTGGGGTTCGTATTTGATAGAAAAGCACGAATTAATCCACTAAATAAAACACTCACTTTATTACTCAAATTACGCAATTACAATTCACACGAACTGTACTTAAAATCCACTAATTAAAATACACACACTATTTCACTAATTATGCACTCACTATTCACACGAGGAGTCTTTCTCTCCGATTATGCTTGTACTAGCACTCGATCGCAGTTAAAATGAAACTAACTCGCGCCGGCCGTCGGCGCCTTTTATATCCCGCGGAGCCGCTCTAGACACATTGTCCACACATATCGCGAATATTCTAGTAAGGACCAGCGTGCGGGCCGAAAACATTCGAGACCATATATGTCTCTCTCTAATGGTGCACTCTCTCTGTCACTCCCTTCTCGAATGTTCCGAGTATAGCTATCTCTTTCTAGTAGTGCTATCTCTGTCACACACTTCTCGAATGTTCCGAGTATAGCTATCTCTTTCTAGTAGTGCTATCTCTGTCACTCCTACCGGATATTTCGCCATATAACGATTTGTGCTTCAGAGGCCCATAAGGGGTCCTGAAAACGCCTGAAAACGGGTTTTCAGGTCATGGCGTCATCTGATAGAGGGTGCCCTGAAACGGACTGAAAACATGTTTCAGGCGCCTGAAAACGACGGCAACTTGGGTGAAATTTCGATCTTTAGATATGTGATAGAGTAACTTCTGAAACGGCCTGAAATGACTTTTCAGCCTGCTGAAAACGCCTCTAAAGCACTAAAATTGACGTTCAAAGTTTTTGACCTAACCTACCGGCGTAACAATATTAACAGCCCTAAGACAATTGAAATAGACACTGCACAAATGCCTGACCAGAACATAAACATTGTCACGGTAGAGGAGATTAACAGTAACAACAAACTTTTACTAGAATCAAACGAACAAGACAAGTCCTATCTCAATGTGAACAGCCTTAAAGCAATTGAAAAGGACATCGTGGAAATGTCGGATCTAAACATAAACAAACCTTTACATCTATCAAATGACCCTGCCAAGTCCTCAGTAGAGAAGAACAAAATTAAATCTACACCTAAGATGGGCATACCTATGATCCATATTATAGGTGATGAAAGTGCAAATGGAATCGCTAGGCAACTAAGAAATATAAGATACAATAATCTTAATAATAACTATAGAATTTCTGCCTTTTTCAAACCACAGGCTTTGTATTCTGAAATTCTTAAGGACCTTAAGGAACTGATCACACGGCTTGCTAAAAATGACATTATAATCCTTACCTTAGGCTCAAACGAAAAAGCATCCAATTTGAAATCAGATGTAGAAAATCTTTTGCAGAAATATGACATCGAAAATGTTGTATTTCTATGTGTAATACAAGCTAACAAATACTCAAACACAACCAAACTGCACAAATCTCAAAAAGCTTTCAAATCAGTTATTTACAAATTTCACATAAAAAACGTCACAGAGATGCACAGTCTGTTGAATCTTGTACACAAACTTAACATAGAGATCGATTATCTTCATTACAAGGAAGAATTTATCACAAATTTTGGCAAACACGTTAGAGGCAAAACTGCACCACAAACTTGTGACATTCTAAAGGTTGGCACAATACCCTACTATTTCCACAAACAAAATTTAAAAATTGAACAAAAATTACTGGAAAACAACTCCAAGATCCCTAAAATAGGTACCATTCCCTATTATTTCAAACAAACAACAACCACCACTGAAACACAAAGAGAAGTTTTTTTTCGCAAACAAACAAACGCAAAGAAAAACTTAAATTGTCAAAGGCAGGCACAACAGTAGCACAAATAAACATACAAAGTTTTAATGATAGGAAACAAGCGCTACTTGAAAATTGGCTTCAATCAGAAGAGAAGGCCGTAGTGTAAAAGTTTTATGCCTTACTGAACACCATAGAGTGAAAACGGATCTAGAAAGAATGTCTTTTAGGGATTTTAGTCTGGCATCGTCGTTTTGTCGGGATACTCGAAAAAGTAAAGGCGGAGTATGTATTTTTGTTCACGACAGCCTGCATTTTGATGAGCTTCCCTCAATAAGGCAACGCACAATTTCAAATATTTTAGAAGTCTGCGGTGTCAGCTTGCTCGGGGTTTTTGTGATTTGTGCTTATAGGCCAAAAACTATTAAAAATGATAAGTTTGTTGAACATCTTGAAAATGTTTTAAACACAGTAGGAAGCAGAATCGACAAACCACTTTTGCTGTGTGGAGATTTCAATGTAAATTTAATGGAACACGGAAGGGAAAAGAGCGAGTTTCTAAGTCTACTGAAATCATTTAATGCTAAACCGTTTGTACTGGAACCCACGCGCATAACAGCCCATAGTAGTACTTGCATCGACAATATTATTTCCAACATGAATTTACGCAATGTGAAAGTAGTTGAGCCAGGTTTATCTGACCACAGCCTTCAGCATGCTACACTTGATATAAAGATTAAATCAAATCCACGTAGTATTTATAAACAAGTGAGAGACCTCAATAAATCAAATACAGACGAGTTCAAAGATTTTTTGAGTTGCGTATGTTGGGAGCAGATATACTCGATTTCAGATACGGATCAGTCTTTTAATCTGTTTCACGATATACTCGTTAGTGCGTTTGACAGGTTTTGTCCGTTGAAAACAGTACAGGTTGAGAAAAAATATCCTAAGCCAAAATGGATTACACCGGGTATTCAAAAATCCTGTGAAACAAAGCGTGAACTTTTTATTGAACTTAAAAATTTAAACCAAGATTCCATAGTTTCAAAAAATTATAAATCCACACTTTCGAAACACTACAAAATATACTGTTCGTTTTTGCACAGGGTGGTATCGTATGCAAAGAAAAAAGACAACTAATGTCTTATTCTAAATTCAAAAAATAAAATTCAAACTGTCTGGAATATAGTAAATAAAACTATCAAAGGGGAAAAATCTAAAAAAATTGAAAGTTTTTCGGGACTCACAGATGGTGTTAAAACGATAATCAGTGAGCTAGAGGCCCCAGACTTATTTAACGCTTATTTCAGTACAAGTAGCACTCCTATAAATAAAAACGAGCTACATAGCATTGAACTTCCCAGCTTTCAAAACAACTCCATGTTTATCAATCCCATATCTAGACATGAAATTCTAATACTTGTGTCTAGTTTCAATAATAAAAAGTCGTGTGGTTTTGACGGTTTACCAATCACTTTATTAAAGAAATTATAGAGGTAGTTGCCGATCCTCTGGTCTATCTCATAAATCGATCAATAGCCACAGGTATTTTTCCAGAAAGGCTTAAAAAAGCTCATATCATTCCTGTGCACAAAGGTGATAGTAGACTGGAAGTTCAGAATTATCGCCCCATTGCGTTGTTGCCCTGTCTTTCAAAGATCTTCGAAAAATTTTATTCAAACCGTTTGACAAACTTTTTATTAAAATACAAAATACTGTCCAAAAACCAATTTGGTTTTCAAAAGGGTAAGTCAACTATTGATGCTGTTTTCGATATGATGGATTTTGTGGCGGACTCTCTAAATATACAGTCAAACGTGGTAACTGTTCTACTGGACTTATCAAAGGCTTTTGATTATGTCAATCATCACGTGTTGCTATGCATCCTAAATCGGTACGGTATAAGAGGAAATTGTCTAGACTGGTTAAAGTCTTATCTGACAAACCGCCAACAAAGTGTTAAGCTCCCTATGTTTGACTCCAGGACAAACACACTTTCAAACAAAATATCCCTAAGTACTGAGATGACGCAAGGTGTGCCTCAAGGTAGTGTCCTGGGTCCCCTGCTGTTCATATTACATATTAATCATTTACCCCAAATAGTCAGTAAGAAAATCACTATGTTTGCGGATGATGTCTCAGTATTCTTTAAATTTGAAAGAAATAATACAACACAGCTGTTTCCTGAGATAAATGAAACTATCGATGCCATAGTCAAGTGGTTGAAATCTATTGGACTAAAAACAAATGCAGGAAAAACAAAAATGATTCATTTCCTAAATTATAATACCCCTAGACTGGAACCAAATCTAACTGTGGACAATACTACGGTTGCCCTTGTAGACCAAGCCAAGTTTCTGGAGATTTTCGATGAGATGAGTACATGAATTGGAAAAAGCACATAGATACCCTTGAGACAAAACTAAGTAGTTTTTGCTATGCATTGAGATGCTTGTCAACAGTTGCTACAACACATGCCATGCTGCAGGCTTACTATGCGTTTTTCCACTCTAGGCTTCTGTACGGCTTGGCATTGTGGGGTGGCAGCGTTGATATAGAAAAGTTGTTTGTCTTGCAAAAGAGATGCGTTCGTATTTTAAGTGGTGTCAAATCAAATATAGTAACTTGTCGCGGCCTATTTTTTAAATTGCAAATACACACTGTCACAGCGCTCTACATTATGGAGCTCTGCAAATTAATAAAGCGTTATCCTAAAAAGTTTCCCATCAGCTCTGAACGCAATAGTAATAGGCTAAGAGATAGGTTCAAGCATGACCTTAAGACTAGGTACTGTAGACCTACGTCCTATAGTAGAAGTACTAGTAATATGGCAGTCTTCGTTTATAATAAACTACCGTCAAATATAAAGCTTCTCTCGGGTGATCAGTTTCTGAAGGCCTTGAAGCAGTACTTACTGCTTATGTGTCCTTATATGTTGACTGAGTTTTATGAATACGGCAAATTATTGTCTTAGAAAGTAGGTATTTACTGTTTTACGGATTAGACTTTTTATTTTATTATTTTTCATACTTTTGACTAGCGACATAAATATTAACTCAAAATAACAATTCAATTCAATTCTAATCCAATAAAATAATGTTTTTATAGAATTATTTATGATTATGTATTTTTTTGTTTTTCCAAGCGGAAAATACTATTATCTAATTTTCTCTAATGTTAATCTAATTTACTTAATCTAATTTAATTCTATTGATAATTATGATTATTAAATTGCCATGCCGCCATTGGTAAAATTACATTAGCACATTATATTATATTACTTAAGATCTGTAACATATACTGTAATTTATCGCAATAAAATGAAATGAAACACAATCAAACGCCTTCGACAGGTCGCAAAAAACTCCGACAGCATCCTGTGCGGCCTCCCATGAAGAATAAATATGAGATACAAGGGCAATACCTGCATCCGTAGTCTATTTACCCCTAGTGAGACCATATTGTTTAGCGTGGAGTTGTTTTGTACGGTTGAAGTGTGAGAGCATTTGATTGAGTATAATCTTTTCAAATATTTTACTTAGTGTTGGAAGAACAGATATTGGTCTGAAATTTGAAGGATCGCCCTTATCTCCCGATTTGAACAGCGGTATAAGTTTACTGTGTTTCATGAGGTCTGGAAAAGCCCCATCGTCAACACATTTATTGAATATATAAGCTAAGTGTGGGGCTATAACTAGAATTACTGAACCAATGACTTTGACTGATATACCCCACAGGTCTTCCGTATTTTTTAGTTAAGTAATTTAAACGTTTTGACAATGTCCTGGGGATATACATGATGAAATTTTAAATATACATTACTGACGCTACTAGTGTTATTTTTTAATAAAGTCTCTGCTTCAAATGGAGATGAATTTAGACGGTCCGTTGTGAGTACGGGTACATTGGTGAAGAATGTTTCAAAAGCTCGAGCAACATCAGCATTGGATTTAACAACATCATCACCTATCTTTAGGCAGAAATCACTGACCCTTGGTATAACTTTGCCAGTTTCGCGGTTTATTATTTGCCAAACTGTTTTCATTCTATTATTTGAATTTTGAATTTTTCTATTAATGTGTAAAGTTTTTGCAGTTCTACAAACCAACTTGAAAGTTTTGGAATATTTTTTAACATAGTCATGAAATTTTCGATCAAAGTTATAGGTTTTTTGATCATAAAGGTCATACAAGATAACTCTACTTTTACGAATTCCAAACGTTGCCCAGTCATTAAATTTAGATTTACCTTTGTAGTCACTGACTTTCTTTAATTTGAAAACTTTATTGATTTCTGTCTGAATAATGTTGAAGAAGTCTGAGTAGATTTTGTTTGGGTTCTGTTCATTAAAATCCGGTACTGGCAAATTTATATCTAAGTTTTTCGTATATGTCTCTAGTCTATGGGATGTAATAGGCCTATAAAATGATGGACCAGTCTAATCCTTAATAGTAATTGGGAATGAAAGTGTTTGACCACTGTGATCGGAGGGTAAACAGTTAATTACACTTTTACTTGTGAATGCACAGTCACAAAAAACGTTATCTAAGCAAGTTTGGCTGGTAAGTGTGATTCTAGTCGGCTCTAGAAATACATGACATAAATTAAATGATTTGAACAGAGTTATTAATCGTCGCTTCAGTGTTGTATCTACAAGCAGATCTACATTAAGATCGCCACAAATAATTAACTTTTTTCTGTTATTACAAAGTTTAATGAGGGCTTCCTCCATAATTTTCTCAAATATTTCGAAATTGCCATGGCCTTTTTCATCCCTCGGTGGCCTGTAGACACAAACAATAATATGGCTATCCAACTCAACACAGGATACCTCTATTTGTCTTTCAACAGTAAGTGCAAGAATATCTTTCCGTTGTTTCACGTTAGTATTATTTTTCACTAAGATTAAAGAACCACCTCTATCAGCAGTCTTTCTACTGTAACAACTGACAATTTTGTAATTATTTATGTTAAAAGACATCATATTTTCCTTCAACCAGTGTTCAGTAATACAAATAATATCAATGTCAGAATTTTTTAGAAATAATTCTAATACAAGTTCTTTGCCAGGTAGCCCCTGGATGTTTTGATGGGCAATATTTAACTGGGGCTTACATTTTGACATATTTAGTGGCTCTTGTATGCTAGAGATTTCCTCTATTGTCTTATGAACTAATTTAAATTACTTGGAACAGATTCCAATGTTGCAAGCAAAGTATAATTAACAGGTGAATTCCCAATAGGGGTGCATGTCATATTACTCTTAAAATAAGCTGATGTCAAGTTGAACTTAGTTAAACCAACTATAGCTGCGTCGCATATATTATAAGCTAACAATGTAGCTACTAATTTTCTATATTTATTAGACAGGTACAATGTATCCCGTGTCAGAGTAAAATTATGAATAAAATTATTCATGTCGAAATATAAAATAGCATCGCTGTGATGACATGTTAAATTAAATAAATGAATATTCATTCTATGCACAGATTTGTTCTGTAGTTCTGTCAAATTACAGGCATATGGAAAAGTGCATAGTATAAATTTGCATTTCATCCTACTATGTAAGTCTAGAAGTGTTTCAACACTTTTATTCAAATCATTCCGACTAATGTTTGAATGATTTCCTACCATAATTACAATAGTGCTGTACTCATCATAGATACCGCGACTAATCATCTTCACTAGATCTACAAATGAACTATTTGGACAGCAAATGTTCGTTACTTTTTGGTTAAGCCGGTTATGTAATAGAGTCCCAAATCCTGCACCACAGCTCGGGAAGCTAAAACTGCAATCCAAAAGTGGCTTGGCTGCTACACATAATTATCTCAATTTAAATGCTTATCTTGACATAATAAGAAATCATATTTATGACAATAAGCAATCCTGTCAATCAAACTAGGGCCCACGATACAAGTTAGACCTAATGTGGAACCCAATAGTAATTTGTAATTTTAACTACGTTCTTGATAATAAACATTTTTGTTTTTTTTTATTTTGAGGTCACTTTCTGTTTGAAAACTAAACATAGGTTTGTTAGGTCACGACGTTATGTATGTATCCTCAATAAGTTAAAAGAACTTTAATTTGGGATTTATAGACGGCCTCTTTTTAATAAAATGATATCCTTAAAATGGACTCTGCTTTATTAATTCAATTGCCAACATAATTGCTTGATACTCGCCTAAAGTTAAAATGCAGCTTAAATTATGTGGTTTTGAATTAAATGCCAATCTATTAATGTTGGTGTCCACTTCTATTTTTTTTAGCTACCAGAATACTGTTTCTTAGCTTCCTTGATTATTACATGCCTTTTGTTTACTTTTAAAAACTAGTCACTTAACGTACTTGCGTCGAGGAAATCAGGAATGATGATATACCATAATTACTACACACACACACACTTTGCACAGCCAAGACAAGTCGGAAGCGGCCTAAAGCTGCAAGCTCGTATCCGACCGCAGAAGGCAGAAGCAGTACTGCGGTCGGCTACCGCAGAACTGCTTTTATGCATTTGTATGAAACAAAGGGCAATTCATATAACTTTTCCCTTCACCGTTAAGTTTGCTGTCAAAAATGGGGACAAGCAATATCCGTTTGGCAGACCCAGATTACAATTCTTCAATTTAAAAAACTAATACAGCGGGGTAATGTCATTGCCAGATGGTCCTAAAAGGGTATTTTTTCCGTCCCCTTTGATATGACGTCGTCCTTTCTCCATATCAAAATATGTCATTATCGTCCCTTTGAGAAGAAATTAACTATTGAACTATTTAAGAGATTAGGGTACAACAAGCTCAATTATTTATCGCTAAAACAATACTTTTTTAGGATAGCGATACAGAGAACGATTTTAACTACTGTTTATGTATGTAACATTACAATCTTGTCTATCTAATCAAACTGCCGTCAGCCACCATCGTTCAGTGGGTTGGGAGTGATTATGTCGCAGTTAGTTGGTTAAATCAGACACTTAATTAACTCTCAAAACTGTTAATTAAATGCCGACGTTTAACCAAGTCACTAAAATTCCGTCAGAAAAGTGAGTGAACGAAACGTTTAACGAGTTGTCTAAACGTTCCTAGGCAACAAGACATATACAATATAAATATTTTGTATGTGTACTTAAGTTTATGTTTTAAGTATTTTTTGTTGTTCTTACATGTTCAACCTAACACGAAGGAAAGGGGGCTTCGCTTCGCTCACCCCCTTTATTAATTCAAATGCTGTAGTTTACCCTTCACATAAGCTACAGCAATGTTTTGCCCTGATATAAGCTGTGCAAATCAGCTGTTGCCGTGACGCCATCTTGTTTTCCAATACGCTGGCTTTCGGTAAGACAGATTGTTAAACGCTTTCGACGATGCTTTATTTAAATCAAAATGCTAGTAACTTGGTTAAACGTCGGTATTTAATTAACGGTCTAGAGAGTTGGTTAAGTGTCTGATGTAACCAACTAATTGCGACAAATATAATACCAATACATGAGGCAGGTACATTTCATCTGCAGTTGTGATCGGCTACGGACAACATATTAGTATAGACAAAATTGACTAGAGTAGGCCCAGGGGAGATGTGTGTGATTCTAATAATATGGTAAAGATTTATTCACAAGCCAAATGCTCAAGTTTAGTTAGGTTATTGACCTTACCAACACTGGTATTTATTTTACCAAATCAACCAAGCTTCAATATTGGGTAGGGGTCACGGTTGAATTTAGAGAACTTGAAGCCTTGGAGTAAGTACCTATAGAGGTGACCTAAGGCTTTTTAGCTTTCGATGAAATGGCAGTGACGTTTAATAACTTTATTCAAATCATTTTTACTTACGTAAAGTATTTTTAAAGCGGACTGACTAGATTACGATTACCAGCCAAACCTGACAGACAGACATGATTTTCGTGATTGTGCTTTCACAAGTATAAATGTGATTAATTGCTGACATTCCAATTTGCTAGTAGGGGCCAAGTCCATTTTATAGGCCTAATACATCCCATAGGTTTGAATATAAAAAACTCTTTATAATTTGCGAGTCCCGGACTATCGCCCTTATCCAACCGCGAGCCATTTAACATAAAACATAATATAACACAAAACTTTTACATACAGGCACATACATTGCTTCCGGCCCCACACTAGGATACCCTGTGTCGTGGGAACCAGAAACAGCGTCGTTACACACATATAAACATCCAAACCTGGGGTTTTTTTTTCATCCCCAGCCGGGGATCGAACCCGGGACCTCTCGCACGATAGGTACGATAGGCAGGTCGTCATTTCGAGTAGTAAAAGTAAAACGACGGCTATTCTGGGGTTCTTTGGGGTCGGGGATTCCATTTTTATCATTGCTTCTTTGAAATAAGGGTGGGAAGTGTGTGAAAATACGTAAAAGTGGTAAAATATGTACCACTGTCCGTTATTTTTTTTTTGTTTTTTTTGGTGTTTTTTGTACTAGAGTATTAACCTGGTTCACTTGTTATTTATGTCATTAAATAAAATGTGATACTTTTTGCGCAAATGTAAGCACTAATTTGTAGCTTAGATAAATACAAGGCCAATGCAATTTTTGCCATATTTAGCTGCCAAATTTATTTTTCTTATCGCCAAAAGTGAAACCTAGGCCATATAGGCTATGAAACATTTAATTAACTGACCATATTACGGGGAACGATAGTACCTATTATTATAAACTATTTTCCACATGAAACATTTGATCGCAAATGAAAAAATATATCCTTAGTACATTCACCCGATCAGCTGTTTAAAAGTAACTATGAGAAACACATATTTTTGAAAGTTTTTTACAATAATGAAATGAAAGGTGTTTATTTGTATAAAATATGGTATATACAATATAAATGGTAGACGGTAATAGTGTCAACATATTTCGTCATATAGTGGCATGCAAATTTTAAATTTTTAAGGTAAGGAATATTAATATATTCCTTACCTTAAAAATGGAGTTAATACTCCAAACATTTAACCATAACAATCATTGAATTAATATATAAGTTTGCAATTTATAAAATTTCTGAAAAATCGTAAAATATTATATGATATATCTCTGATTAGAACCGAGCCTATAATTTAGAAAATCTTTGATATTGTAGAAACACTTTGTTATTATCCATTTTCTCAGCTTAAGTTTTAATATGTCAAATAACTCTATTGGAATATAATTGAAAAAATCAATCTTTAATGCTCGGTATATATTCACTATTCATCTTGTCAGCTTCACATACAGCCTACCTACATCATCAATATATCATAGGGAGGCTAGAAACTGAGCTTATCTCGGACCTAAATAACATCTATAATATACAAATCACAAATAAAAATATAATAATGAAAAAAAAACTATTCATTCTCATAAGCTATTAATATTATATATTTTTTCAAATTGATGTAGCTCTTTTTGATACGCCTCTTTTGACACCCTAAACATTTACGTAGCCCTAAAACTACCAACTACAATTTAACGAAGATGTGATAAAATTTGTTAAATATATAATTAAATTCACCTTGGTGTTGTAAGTTTTGTGGTAACAGGAATTTTCAGGGTGTCGACACTCGTATATAAACGCGTGTGTAGCCCTTGAAAGTTTTTTTTTATGTATATTTTAAAACAAGTAATGTATTTTATTTATCTATTTTTTTTTCTGAAAACCTTTTTTTATTGTTTTAGCTCAAATATGTTGACACTATTACCGCCTACCATCTATATTGTATATACCAATTTGATGCGAATAAACAGATTTCATTTCATTTTATTTCATTATTGTAAACAACTTTCAAAAATATTTGTCTCTCATAGTTACTTTTAATCAGCGGATCGGGTCAATGTACTAAGGTCCGTATATTTTTTTAATTTTCGACCATATTTTTCTTTTGGAAAATAGTTTATAATTATAGGTACTATCATTCCCCGAAATATGGTCAGCTCATTAAATGTTTCATAGCCTATATGGCATAGGTTCCACTTGAAAAATAAATTTAGCAGCTATATATGGCAAAAATTGCATTTGCCTTGTATTTATCTAAGTTACAAATTAGTAATTACATTTGCGCCAAAAAGTATCACATTTTATTTCATGACGTAAATAACAAATGAACCAGAGTAATACTATAGTATAAAAATAACCCAAAAAAGAAAATAAATCTTAACGGACATTATACCACTTTTACGTATTTTTACACACTTCCCACCCTTTTTTCAAAAAAGCAGTGATAAAATGGAATTCCCGACCCCAAATTACCCCAATTCTGGGCTATTCAGCCGTCGTTTTTCTTCTACAACTCGAAATGGCTCGCGGTTGGATAGGCGAAATTATATTAAGTTTTTATAATGTTTCAAGCCTATGGGATGTATTAGGCCTATAAAATGGGCTTCGCCCTTACTAGCAACTTTGGAATGTCAGCAATTAATCACATTTATACTTGTGAAAGCTAAATCACGAAAACGATATCTAATCAGGTTTTGCTGGGCCTTGGGCTTTAACAATAAAAAAAGGCTTTTCAGAATGAAAAAAAATAGATTTTTTATTTTTTTTCGAAAAAAATGTATTTAAGAAACTAATGTATTTTTTTTATCACTTCGCCCTTGGTAGATTTCGCGATCGCACTCTTACCCAACGTAACCTTATTTTTTAAAATCCGCCTATCCAGTTCAGTCATAATCGTAATAAACAGTCCGACTCGCACTGGCCTATTTTTTGTTTGTGGTTTGAACCCCAATCCTTTGGCATTCAACATCATGTGGTAAGAATTTTCCCTTTAATTGAATAAGGGCAAAACCCGAACTAAATTTATTCAGACTTCTATAAAATTATTCAAACATAACTCTCTAAAGTTTTCAAAGTAAAGAAAGTAAATGACACCAACGGTGATTTTCAATTTGACGACTGGCAACTTTCGAAATTCGTAAAAGTAGAGCTAATTATGAACAAAAAGCATATAATTTTTAAACGCAATTTCAGGAATATGTTAGAAGATATTCCAAAACATTCAAGTTGGTTTGTAGATATATACAATTCAAATAATAGAATGAAAACTGTGTGGCAACTAAACTGTGAAGCTGCAAACATTATAGACAACCAATAAAGATCAAAAAATATTTATTTCCTACCCAAAATGGGTAAATGATCACCAAAAGTTACAGAAAATATCAGGGCAAAATACTGAGGCAGTTTAGGTGAAAGGTAAAGGGGTTGAGCGAAGCGAAACCCTCTTTATCCTTCGTGTTAGGTTGAACATGTAAGAACACCAAAAAATACTTAAAACATAAACTTAAGTACACAATACATAAAAAGCAGTTTGGTGATAATTTATCCAAACACAATTTGGTGGTCGATTACAAATTCTGGCGGTCGTTTCGAATTTATTGATAGTAAAATAGGTGAGTTTTTGGTGATCGTTTAAACATAAGCCAAAATTATACTTAGGGACAATGAATAAATGATGATGTTAAATCCAACATAGGCAGCATTCGAAAAACTAAACCGGTCAAGTTTGCTTTTAGTATTTGTTGTTAAAGCGGCAACAGAAATACATCATCTGGGAAAATTTCATCTGTCTAACTATCACGGTTCATGACATACAGCCTGGTGACAGACAGACGGACAGACGGACAGCGGAGGCTTAGTAATAGGGTCCCGTTTGGCATCCTTCGGCTTCGGAACCCTAAAAACAGAGTAAAAAATATATTTAAGGGTTCCAAATCACATACAAACTTATGAATGCATCTGGTCAAGTACATGGAGTGTGAATGTAGCCGCACCAATAACTTTGTAAACAACATTTTGCTATGTTAAATCCAAACTATTCACTCACTCCACACCATCCCTACCATTGTACGGTGGTACGGAACCCTTCGTGCGCGAGTTCGATTCGCACTTGACCGGTTTTTGATGAAAATACGCACACTCAAAATTTTATAACTATGGCTTATGTTGCCTAAAAATCAACGCTTGTTGTAACAAAAGTTTTTGATGTCCATTAATTTTGTTTCCGCGCATAAGTATAGGATGTTGATTTATAAAGTTTCGTCCGACTCAGGGATGTTTATTTATATGAAATTGAAGCAAAAAATAATGTAAAAAATACAAAGGATTTCATTTCAAAATAAATACATGTCATACAATTATGGCCATACTTTTATCGCTTCCTGCCGCGCTCACGCTTCGTGGAGCGCCCGTGGGGCGTGTTGTACGATGCGCTTATTTCAGTACGAATTGAGCACGCCAATTCATGATGCAAAGTTATGCGAGGGAAAAATAAAACTAACTTGAAGTCACAAGCGGCACGTAAACATCGACCCTGAATCGGGAGTAACTTTACAACACAACATCCAACATATATGTCACCGCAAGATTGTCAAAACCATTAGTTTATAATCCAACGATTTTTTTTTCTCGTTAGTTTACAAACTATCGATAGTATATAAGTTTATAATAAAACCATTAAATTTTCGACTGTTTAAAATTGAATTGCAAAGGAAATACCACGGCTAATACTGCGATAGATTAGGTGAACATGTATGGTGGTACGGTGGCTTCGTGTTAGGTTGACATGTAAGAACAAAAGAAACGTAAAATATAAACCCTGTCGTTCTGGTTTACAATTTGTCGATAGTTTACTAACTAACGCATAAGTTTATTAACTAACGGTTTTGACATTCTTACGGTAACATATATATGCGCTGAAATACAACCAATTTTAAAAAGACATCTTGAAACCAATGTGTAGGATATTTTTCGCCCTTCTCACATAGTGGTCCAATGAAAAGAACAGGAAGGAAATGGCTATACACAGTGTATTACCAAAAGCTGGGCTTTTAATTAAGGACGTTAAAATAACGTGTGTCTGTAATGTAACCATAACATTAATTTAATTAATAAATTAAAGGACATTGTCCATTTTCGGCTAAGCGTGGACAGAATGTACGAGGTAATACGAGATAACCACTGATTATAAATAATTCCATTACGAATATTTTCGATTATCTAGTTGTGTAAATCGACAGTTAAAACTTAAAGGGAATTTATGTGAAACACAGTCTTTAATCGGTCGACCGGACGACATTTTAATTTCGGTATTGCCATGTAAAAACTTAATAAATCACCAATTACACATAAATCACTTTGTGGTCTCTAAAGTAGCACTTTTAGTACTAATTTTTCTTTCACATAAATAAAGTACATCAATGCAAATGCATTAATACAATACATGCGCGATTCGTCGCATTAATCGTTGTTCAAATTGACAAAAAAAGCTCGATTTGTGGGTAAACTACTTATTCATGGCAATACTAGACAAAAATAAAAATACACAATTGTCAGGTCACTCACGCCACAGAACACAATACAAACCTTTCGTTCTGTGTTTACCGTTTCGATAATTCGTGAATATGTTTGTTTCTACTTTGGCTTGTTATAATGGACCCCGATTCCACGTTTGTTGATGTGTTATTGTTATTGAAATGTTATTTTATTTGAACATAACCTCTCAGTGGACATATAGGAAAAACTCACGACACAGGCATATTGACACAAAATAATTACTGTTATTGGTTTCTTACCAACCTGTACTACAAAACCTAATAGTTAGTTTCGATTCAAATGTCTGTTCACGTTTAGCCGAAACGCCCATACAAAGTGGACAATGTCCTTTCAGATTTTGTTAACTTTTTGACAAAATTTTAATTGCCCGCAATGTAAAGCACGGTATTTTGACAAGTTACTATCAACACGACAGTTGACAGATATACTTTGATTTTTGCACTAGTTGTCCCCCGTACCACGACATGCCTTGTACCAAGTAATTCAACGACATGAGTTACGACTATTAGGCAATACGTCTACTACATTTAAGCTGCAAATTTAGAAAGTTTAATTGTGGAGTTAATTAACATTATTATGATTTACTAATACGTGCAAACGATTGTTAACGGAGCATGTTATTATCAGTTTTAATAAATGCCTACATGCCGGTAACAGACTGTACAATATATGTGAATATCTACAGTAATAAATAAATTTTGACTTTGACTTTGGCTTAATCCAAACTTGATCCTGGCTGACGCTTGGGAATTTGGCGTGCAAACTCCCGACAAAATTATTTTTGGATTAAAAACTACCTTGCACCACATATCTAAACAAACAACAATTCCGATAAAATATTTACTTATAAAAACTACCTAATATTACCATCTCCTAAATGTGCAATTTATGGGAAAAGCGAGTTCTATGGAGCTATCAAAATATAATATTAAATGATACAAAGACTCTATACTTAAGTTTCTTCATAAATACTATCTGTTCAGGTAAGCTGCCTACGAACGTATTATTATTATGTATAAAGCACAGGCAGCATAAAGCTGGTGTGTGCATATCAGTCCACATTTCACTGCACTTGTTTTATAAAGTTGTCAAGTCTATTTTAGAAGCTGTTCACTGATGGCGCACTAATTACAGTTTCTGGAAGGTTGTTCCACTCGCGGACCACTCGGTTTGACAGAAGGTGTTTGTGTGGGTTACTTGTAAACGAGAACCCTTGGAGTTTCAGTGAGTGCCCCCTGAGGTGGTGACTCTGGGTCATCATAAACATATCTTTAATGGTTGTTACGTCATAGTAGCTAGTTAGAATTTTATATGTTTCTATGAGATATCCACGTTTACGTCTTTGTTCTAGTGTGCTTAGTCCTAGCTCTGAAAGTTGCTGCTCATAAGGCTTATCACGGAGTCCTACAACCTTCTGGTTGCTCTTCTTTGGACTTTCTCCAGCAGGTCTTTGTCCGGAAGTTAGGGCTCCATATTTCGAAGGCATACTCAGGAAGGGCCTGATAAAGGTCTTAATGAGTCTCAGAAAAAGTTCTTAGTCAATATAATCAAAGGATTTCCGAATCATATATGTTAGCGAGTTCGCTTTAAAAATAATAAAAGTAAAAATTAAAAATAAAACTTTCCATCCTAGGGATGGAAAATCAATTTTCCACCCGGCTATCTACCCATGAAATAGAACATTTCGTACGAGTTCGCAAAGGCTCATATTTACGAACCGAGAAGTTTACGGCACGGCCGAAGGCGACGTCGTAGCGAGGTCATAAAGAAGATTTTTCAAACGAGTTACGCATATAATTTATCTGCCTGAGAACCTAAAATCAAGCGACGAAGGTGCTATTTTGAGGTTAGGCGAGGAAGGCGGAACATTACATTTTCACACCTTTCATTCGGAAAAGTCAGTTTTGCTCCACGACGAGAGGGAGCAAAATGCTACTTTTCTGTTTAAGCTACTTTTTTAATTTATTCATTGGCATGTAGCATTTACGCAATGTGCCAATTCAACACAGATCTTTATAAAATAAATCGATAGTAATTTCATCGTAATTGATCAAAAACGAACATGTTTCAAGTTTTAACTTTAACAACGTTACATGAAAATTTATGAATTTTTGAGATATTTAAAAAAAATTACATAATAAATTATATGTTTTACTGAAATCAAAACACTATCGATGACTGTTATTGTGATATAATGAATATTGATATCCGATACCATTGTAATATTTGATTCGATAATTTTTACACATTGGTAAAAGTAGCACAGGAGTATTTTATCTGTGGTAACCTTTCCCTGATCCTTCCCAATCCGCCATTATAAAAAAAAATGTTTTCGGTGTTCGATTACTGTCAAAGTGGTGAAAGTATAATTCAAAGTTCAGTTATTTAATTATTTTTGGATCATTTTATTTCAATTTTCCTCATAGTTGGTGTGAAAAGTTGTATGTGTCACTCAGCAGCAAAATTATTTTCGTCATGGGCGTTACCGCTTGAATCCTTCGTTCATCAGGATTCTATCGTAGAATCCTTCGCTTCGCTCTTGATTTAATGTACCGCCCTCACCGTAAATACAACATGTTGCTCCCTTGAGACCCAAATAACTATTTCGGTACAGGAAAGATGAAAATAAATCATTGCTTATATTTTGTGAAACAGAAATTACATATTTAGGACCAAATGTAAACCATGATACGTAAATAAAGTTTCTTATTTTTACATATTTTATAAAGACCTCAGGATTCATAATAACAAATAAAGTTGCCGTAACAACCTTTATTATGCGATACTAAAATATAAGACTAAAATACTGAACATAAAATAACTGAGTCAAAATTTTGTGAGGGTAGGTTAGGCATGTCATACGTTCAGGCCAAAATTTTGGCCTGCAGGGCCAAAATTTTATAGTTTTTGTTCCTGTCAGATACATGGAAAGAAAGTTTTCCCGTAGGTTCAATTAAAGAAGTATTTGTTTGTCTAGAACTAATTGCATTTCGATGTCCGGGGGCAAAAAGTACAAAACTGGAACGAAATAAAATAGTTGTAAAAGAAGGTCCAAATTTGGTATACCTGCCACGTCCGCACCACATTTTTCGACGAATCATCTAACAAAACAACAACTTATTGCAGGAATTCAGATGCATGAATTTGTTTTCACGATAGCAGATTAGTTAATTAATTAAATGATATAGACGTTAGGTCTGTTTAAAATCAATTGTTTAAGAAAATTTGAATTGTCCTGGGCTAACAATTTATTACTCTGGTGCATCAAAAAAGGTTACATAAATCCCGAATGGAATATTGTAGGGGTGATTATCCGCGTTGTCGCCCTTCAAAAATAGTGAGGGGACTTTATGCCTCAGCCTGCTTCCAGTCGGAATTACGGAGGTAAATATTTGTACCCTTTCTTTGTTTCGGGCGTTCATTGATTACCCTGACAATGATTAAAATTATTATATGTTATTTTAGAGGCAACAATATAGAGGTGACTTATTATAAACTCAACCAGATAACAAAAATATAGCAGTTTGAGTTATATTGGGAAAAACTATGTTTTTCGTTTGATTGTCCTGGCATTTTTGGTAAAAATTTAGAATCGTGCGGCACGAATTTGAGGTGGGGATGGGGTGAGGGGGGGGATGGGGAGGGAGGGGAACCCCCCTAAGAAGTGGAGGGTGAGCAAACCCCCCGTTTTTTTGTGTTTTTGGTTATGTTGCCTAAATAATTAATAAAACCACATTTTTTTAGTAATAGACATACTTGATAGCATCTATCAAGTCTTGACATGGATCCTTTTTCTCCTTGAAAATTTATAATTGCCTTAACTCCGGCTACTACTACCCCTCCGTGCCTCCGACTTATAAAAAACACTCAAGAGCGTAGCCACAAGATTGAATAGGAAGGTCTGCCTAGTAAGTGGGGTGCCCTGATCCAGATTTTCATAATCAGTCAAAAGATAGAGTCATATTATCAAAAAGGGAACCCCAAACTAACTAACCGAACCTACCTATCGATTTTGACACAGTTTATTCAATCGAATCAAACAAAAAATCGGTTGGATATGTTTTTGAACGCACTCCTATGGTGTCAAAGACGTCAATTAAGTTAAAATTTATAAAACTTTGAAAGCTCAAATCTCGAAAAGTAAACGTTTGCTCAGATAAAGAATGACACCATTGGAAAGCTGATATTTTTTTTAATTTAACAGTATATCTCTTATTATTAAATTCGTGCCGCACTTACCTAAAGCATAGCTGCATTTTTGTCTGGGTAAGCCAATTATCTTCCAAATACGCCACTTTTCCGTTATAGGTTTTACATTTTATTCAATAAGGTTCAAAATCGCGACCCGTCCCAACCTCCCTCAGTTTTTGAGAAGTTAAGTCTTACTTGGTTTCAGAGTAGATTACTCATCTTTTATCTATTTGATATCATCCGAAATGGATATAAATTATTCACGACATTATTTGTAAAATAACAAACTTTTACCACTACCTAATTTTTTGTCCAAAAATCTTGCAAACGTATCACTTAAGGACAATTTACTACAGGATATTTTCGCTTGTTTTAGTGTCTTCTATCATTGGCTAATATTAAGGATTATATTTTTAAATCACTTTATCAAAACTTTTGATTACCCTGCCAACAAAAAAATACCCATAAGATTTATTTGTTTAGAAACAATCTAAAATAATTATTCGAGTCATAATTATTGAAAATATATAATTATTAAAAAGTGTCAGAGCAATCGACCCAACACTCGAAATCTTATAATTTCCCGACCCGCACTCGTCCTAATATGATTAGTACTAAGTTAACTTAATCGGTACCTTGGTATTTACTTGGTATGATATTTACCGAGCAAGCACAAAATCTATCTAAACGTACTGGCCTATGTCATTGAGTAACTACGACGCATTGCAAGTGATAAATTAAGTAAGCAAATATACCATGCTCTACTCCAAATATTAGTGACGTCCGGAATTACATGCTGGGATGAATCCCCAAAGTATCACACTCTAAATGTAGAACAAGCTCAAATAATTATACTTGAAATTGTTTCTAACCAGGACATTGTATGAAACTTCAGCTACTCTAATCTTTAGACAACTGTATATATTACACCCGGTATTGAAACAATACATACTCTCAGACGGCCCGAATGACCGCGTCGGCAGTGACCCTGCCTCCGAAGCCAAGGGTCCAGGGTTCGAGACCCGGTGGGGGCAAATATTTGTTTGATGAAAACGGATGTTGGTACCCTAGTCATGGTTGTTTATCTATCTAAGTATAATATTTATCTATATAAGTATGTGTATCGTTGTCTAGTACCCAAGATACAGGGAATCCTAGTTTGCGGCTAGACCAATGGCCAAGGTATTATTCCCTACTAGACAGCAATCTAAATAGTAAACACAGGCTAAATTTTATTGCATGCCCTGATGTAAGAAGCAGAACTTTCTTATTGAACAATTTTCTCGTCTTTCAAGGTCCCGGAGTCTACAATATTATTAATAAAGATTTTTATATTTTCGGCCCATGTAAATTTTAATGTCAGTAAGGAAATAATAAGTGATTGGCCTTTAACATTAGACTACGAGCATACTGAAAATATTTTTTGTATAATAAAGTAAAACACTACACATTCACATCTGCATTGTGAAGACCCAACTCATACACATTTCCACCCATACAAACACAAAATTAGGGTAAACTATGGCTATCTACTATAATTTAGTATGTTTTTAATAATTTAAGTTTTTAAACTAAGGTTGTAAATTTTAGGAACCAGTGATCATAAAACAACCTTTTTGTATAAATCATGTAGCTTTAATGTTTAAATGATTTTCGTACTGTAATATTTTATGAATAAAACAAAACGACTTCCCCCGCTCCTACCTTCATACCTGAAATTTTGAAAAAATATGTGTTATATATCTTATATGTCTTCACATTAATATTACAGGAAAAATAATGAAAAATGTATGGTTTAAATAGAAAGGGCACAACTGTTATGTACTTAAAAAGTTAGTAATATAACTTATTTTGTTTGCTTGTGCTAAATAACTCATTATTGAAATTGTATGTTTACTTTGTACTTCAAACATCTTCTGTTCAAAAGTGAAAAGCCAAGTTTCTCGTGTTATTTGGAGAATTTTATAATGCTTTGCAAACCAGTACAGAACATATACCTATACTATTTTACTTTGATATAAAACATTTATAGTCATGTTTCTCTACGAAACATTATACAAAGAAGAATGAACTTTCCGCGTACCTATCCAATTAACTACAGAAATAATGGTCTCAAGTAAAAGGCCAAAAATACAATTAGCAAGAGAATTTTAGAGTTAAGTAAGCGAGAAGTGAAGTTTGGGAGGGTTTGGGTGGATTGGAATGTAATAGTAGTTTAGGAAACAAATACTACTATCGTTGCTGAGTGGACGTTCGCAACAGTTTCTCTGATAAGGGAGGAGTAGTTGAGCAGGGTTTCTGGAATCACGTAAGGATTCCACATCGGTAGGGGAGCCGACGAGGATATTTCGTGCGTTACTTACATTAAACCAGTTCATTGCACCATATGTATTCTGTACTAATAATTAGGCACCTACCTTATGTTGTATTATGCTTGCTTGATTATGTTATGACGTTCATTAAGTCTCAATTTTTGTGTTATCATGAATAAAAATCTTTGACTGAACTGAACTGAACTTACTCGTGCGCATCAGATCTTATACCCTGATTAGCAACTCCACCAGACCTAAGCTTTCCATATAGAGCCGTGTGGTTAGGGCAACATTATGTTCATACTAGTGTGAGTTACTAATATGCGTCAGACTAAAATGTGGTAAGTTAATTATATGCTGATAAGTCATTGCAGTTATTCAGTATATTTAATCAGTATATTTATTAGTCAGTATATTTAATCGAATCTGACAATTTGAGAGTAGCGTGGTCAAAAAACCACTCGGCTCTATATGGCAAGCTTAGAACTAGTGGAGGTATCCCCACATTTTAATCTACCGCGCTCGAGAAAATCACGAAATCCCTTCTTGGCCTCCGCGAGAATAAAGCTATTTGCAGCCGGCGAAGTTGGGTTGACAGAACTGGAGAGCCACCTTTATCCCTGAGACAACCATGATATAATTTATCTTAGGTACATGAAACGGACGTTCTCATGGCAGCGGAAAACATCGTGGGGAAACCTTCATATCTTCATAACTGCGGGGATGGGCTAGCCCGTTGTGACACAAAATGTTATATAGAATATTAGTGGCTAAACGTGAGTGTAACTGTGCTTCTACCACCGCGTTTAGGCAAAGTCGTGACGTTGTGTATTGGTTTCAGTTTTGTCATGGTCCCTCGCTTTTGTGTTATAAATAAGTGTTGGCGGTCATACTTACTAAATAACTAAAAGGACAATAAATAACAACGACCACTCACCTCCAAAGGAATCACAATGAACGTCACAATCATATCAGCGACCGCCAGATGCGTCATCAGCAAATTCACTCGCGACTTCCTCCGTCTCGACCTCAGCAGTGATGAGAAGACTGCCACGTTCCCAACGGCCCCCGTTACGAGGAGGGCACTGTACATGCCAATCACGAATCCCTGCTCAGGGGCGTGGATCTCCGCCCCCTCGGTGGTGTTGAGCGGCGGATCCGACCCCATGGTAGCGTCGAAGTAGTCCCAGAACTGACGGTCTACATCGTTCTCGGTTTCCTGGGTTGGTGGCAGCATGGTTTTGGGCTTACATGCTTTTGGTATCACGTTTTTGTTTTAATTTTTTGGAATTCACTGCTACATGCATTTTGTTTGGTTATTTTAGTATTTAACTGATAATTATAACTGGTATAAGATATATCCCAATAAACTAATTGACATAAGAAAATTAATCTTAGTTCACATGATTTTGTTACCTTTTTATGATAACTTTGTAGAAACTTGCTTTTGATTTTGGACGCTTTTAATCATTTTCTTTGGAACAAACACAGATAAACTTATTTATTGTACTGGTACAAGCATAAGCATATATGCTTAAGATTCACAGCAAGTTATTTGTTTAATGTTGATTAACACTATTTAAAATAGTAAGCAATGTTTAAATAACTCAACTTCAAACAGTATTTTTTACTGACTATAGAATGTAGGTTGAATGTTTACACTTACACACAACTTTTGCCAGAGTTTTACGGTAAAACTCCTTTGCATTCCTAATTAATTTCACAAATACAGACAGACAGATTTTTACAACACAATTTTAGCACAAATCTTTCCAGATTCATCTTTTAAACAGAGCCGTTTTCGCACAAAACTTTCGTAACGCATCGGCTACGCAGCGTAGCTGCTACGAGTACGAAGCGCGCGCTCGCCGTAGCAACCTAGCGAACAATGAGCTAATATACCGTAGCTCCGGGAGTCGGCCAATTAGTTAGAAGCTGCAGGCAATTTCAGCCCTTAACTCTCTTCAACACCAGCGAGATTCCTATCTTAAAAATGGAGCTTCATTTTTATGAATAGGCATGATGCCTAATCCGCAAGTTGAGTTGCAATAATGAGAAACCGCGATTTTAGTAATTTTGGTAATGCACAAGTTGCCATTTTTAGGGTTCCGTACCCGAAGGGTGCCAAATGGGACCCTATTACTAAGACTCCGCTGTCTGTCTGTCCGTCTTTCACCAGGCTTTATCTCATAAACCGTGATAGTTAGACAGTTGAAATTTTCAAAGATGATGTCTGTTGCCGCTATAGCAACAAATACTAAAAAAACAGAATAAAGTAAATATTTAAGGGGGTTCCCATAAAACCATTATTTTAATACCACATTCAAACTTATGCATACACCTGCTTACGTAAATGGAGTGTGAAAGTAGCCGCACCAATAACTTTGTAAACCTCATTTTGCTATGTAAAATCCAAACTATTTACTCCACACCATCCCTACCATTGAACGTTGGTACGGAACCTTTCGTTCGCGAGTCCGACTCACATTTGGCCTGTTTTTTTTTCAAATTAGGTTTGATCTACTAAATTGTACTGAACCGGAATAAACCAAAGTAATTGGATGATAAATAAAAATGGAATTTAGATTTAGCGAATTTAATCTCGTTTATGTGTGGTTTACGCAAAGGGTAATCATAAAAGTGAGCGTTGTTAACATGTATGAAATGTGATAATGAGGTGGATACTGCTTAGAGTATATAAAGACAGTGACCCCACAAATATGCTACATGGAGAGAATGAATATTGTAGATAGAAAATTGTTCGGCTTTATTTTGATTTTAATCTCATTGCGTGTCTCCTCCTTGAATCAAACCCACCGTATGTAAAAAACACTATGAAATTGAACATATCCGATGCCGATAGAAAGGCTCAATCATAAAGTAAATG
Source organism: Argyresthia goedartella (assembly GCA_949825045.1). Lineage (NCBI taxonomy): Eukaryota > Metazoa > Arthropoda > Insecta > Lepidoptera > Argyresthiidae > Argyresthia > Argyresthia goedartella. Next base: position 13,717,608 of record OX463823.1, read on the forward strand.
TTTTTCATACAATCTAAACATCGTAAATAGCAAATTAGCATCAAACCTTCTTTCAATTAACCATTATGATAATTATTTCAAACCAAATGTGGTTACGGCGGTATTGGCTTGTATGTAGCCAATCTTCTTTGTGAAGGCCCAATAGGTATAAAATATTATTATCGGCAATATTTTCGGTACTTTCCCTCTGTGTGGCATGCCCGTGACATATTCGCAATGTATTTCTTTTATCACATCGCTGTCGTACGGAAAATTGTTCAGAACGAAACCGCTTTGACATTTGATAAAGCAACCTTTGTTTTCATGCGGGAAAAATGTACTATCAATACACCCAATGGACGGACTACGGGACTTAAAGTTATCAGTTTATTTAGGCTTAAGGCTTTGAGAATTTCGAGCGAAGGTGTCCCTGAATACACTTTTTTTTACTTCTTAGTTGTATGCTAGCCCTTGCTGTAGATTAAAAATTGATTGATGATTGATTGCTTGCTAGCTGGGTTGCGGATAGGAAAGATTTGAACCCAAATACAAAATAGTTAATTTCATTTCAAAGAAAATGGTTCACGCATACATGGGATCTCCTTTTAACCCATACAGCGCCTAAACGATGTAACTATACTGGGTAGAGCTGTCATGGCGGCCAGCGAAAATACTCGCTAAAATATATTTTTCCTAATGATTTTTTCTCTCGACCAATCAAGTGTGAGATACCAACCGGAAGCTAGTTTCATTGGCTATTCCCGGCAGTGTTGCCAGTTGATAAAACTACATTGGGATTTACACGTGCCGATTTTTCCGTAACCGGAGGGGAGCTAGCTCACTGTATGGAAGGTGTCTTTATGAGACTCAACGGTAGTTTTTGTTAGCTGTCATCCACCGAACTGCGGGTGTCTTTATGATCCCGGAAGGGTTAAGTATCATAATACCTGTACCAGGAGATTCCGATCTTCCACAATGACATAGATCTTTTTAGAAAGAAACACTTCTGAGTTAACAGGATCTCTGATTAACATTAGTTTGAATATTTATTAAGTTTAACTAGAAAACATAGTTTTAGTTGTGGTTATGCTATTATTAGGTTTAACCTCTCAAAAACCGAAGGTTGGGACGGGTCGCGATTATGAACCTTATGCCATGGTAATAAAATTTAAAACCTATAACGGAAAAGTGGCATTAGCTAACGCCGCTGGTATTCAAGAGGTTAAGTGCAATTATCAATTTTTATATGATTAAATAATGTTTGATGTATTTCAGTTTTAAATTTCATGTATAGATGAGCTACATATAGGTTTATGATAAAGTTTTCATATATTTATTAAGGTTATTAAGTTACATTCCACTCAGAATACACTTTTAGATGGAACCTCGAACAAAGGTTTAACCTCATTTTAGGCCTGCCATTTTAAAAGCAACTGTTTTGCGTCTCTTGCAGTAAGTTTGTAAGTACTCAATATTTTATTTACTTTATTGTGCAAATAACTTGCCTGCGTCTTATATTGCTTTGAGATTTCTGAGACTATATAATGTCGCCGCGTTTTAAGTATAGTAGGTTTAGCCCCTTATGTGGTAGAGGCATGCATAATAAAAAAAAAACATTGGTTTCAGACGGCAAACATATTGCCTCTGTCAAATAAAGGGTCAAAAGATAATTGTTTGTTTTTTAATAACTGTTATCACAGTTTTGTCAATGTATTTTTTTTCCTATTGTAAGTAAGTTGGTTTTTAGATAGAATCGGATAGTGGAGAATCTATATTGTAGAAAATACATTACTTTTATGAGAGATCGTTGAGATTTTTTAAGTTCCAATAATCTCGTTTTAGCTGCATCTCCCCATATTGGGATGCAGTAGGTAATAGTAGATTGCACAAGAGAAGTATATATTTGATTTAGTAGTGGTCCCGATGTGACGTGCTTTTTTAATATCCACATAATTTTTAGGGTTCCGTACCCGAACGGTGCCAAACAGGACCCTATTACTAAGTCTCCGCTGTCCGTTCGTTCCGTCCGTCAGTCACCAGGCTGTTTCTCATGAACCGTGATGGTTAGACAAATGAAATTTACTCAGATGATGTAGTTATGTTGCCGCTATAACAAAAAATACTAAAAAACAGAATAAAATAAATATTTAAGGGGGGTCCGATACAACAGTTCTTTCAATACTATATACAAACTTATGAATGCACCTGGTTACGTACATGGAGTGTGAAAGTAGCCGCACCAATAACTTTGTAAACAACATTTTGCTATGTACAATCCAAACTATTCACTCCACACCATCCCTACCATTGTACGGTGGTACGGAACCCTTCGTGCGCGAGCTCGACTTGCACTTGACCGGTTTCTTTAGTTATATTTGTTAACAATTCAATATAGGCAGACCAGGACAGCCTTTCGTCCAGTATAACAACATTATACCCTTTTATGACGAGCTAGGTCAGCAATCGCACATTAGGCAGTACATTATGCATAGTTTGTAGATATTTAACTAGGCCAACCGAGATAACTTTATTAGAATAATTATACAATAAAAGGCATTCTCAAAACAGCAGTCGTTGAGTTTGGAATCAATCAACATTACCTACGTATACTGTACACACACTACAGTTTTTGGTCCTTCGAACTAAAATAAGGACCTCGCGCGCCGTGAGAATTATCCGTCGTGTGAAGTCTCAGCAACCAGCACATCAGAGCCCAGCCCTAGCGACAGCGTTCTGGGATACAGCATCAGCCAGCAAAAGTCCTACACATCGCCAGGACACACAACGACAACCTGGCACACAAGTGGGACACCAGCATACAGCATTAATAATTTTCAAGCACAAGTACCAGTTTCTGCTCACAATACTCGACCTTCGCAACAGAGAATAAAAATACAAGCAAAGCATTATTGAATTGAGAACAGCAAGCAATTTCAACTCTTTTGCGCATTATGGAGAGTCTATTACAAAGTCAACAAGAAATACTTGAAAACATCAAGTTATTAGACAGGAACTTCGGAAAGGATTCCCAGGTCCAAAAGACGCGGGATTACCTACGTGAGCGCTTAGATAAATTGGACAAACTTTTTACCGAGTTCCAAGCCAACAATCAGAAACTACAAGTCTACGAAAACGAGATCGAGCCGTACTTTGAGGAGAAGCAATTCGAACAAACACGAAAATATGTTGACTCCGTTTGTAACAAGATTGCAACGTTCCCGCCGGCACCAGAGAAGGACTTCGTACCTCTTCAGCCGCAGGCGCAGAAATCTGACGTTTCTGCGATCAAGCTAACCATACCCTCAGGACCGATGCCATCCTCCGGAACTTCGAAGGCGCCGAATGAAGTATCGGACCTGCTGTCCATGCAGCAAACCAACTTCAGGGCATTCAGTAGAGCCGTAAGGAGATTGAAGGTAGAAGACATTCGCGACAAATGGGAATTGGAAGATGAGCTCAAGAACCTACAGAAACGTTGGAAGACTATAGACTCCCTACACCTACAGATCGACAACATTCTGCAGGGATCGAACGATGAATACGATCAGCAGTTCTACTCGTACGAAGACTCATACAAAAACATCAAGAGATCTTTGAATTGAAAACTAGCATCAACGGCCCATTTGGAGCATGCAACGCCTAAGCTGGATATACCAGTTTTCACAGGCAGCTTCACGCTGTGGCCGACATTTTACGACCTCTACATTGAAATAATCCACAATAACAATGGTCTAAGCAAGAGCCAGAAGATGCAACATTTGAAAGGAAAGCTGAAGGGAGAACCTGAGCGACTCATTCAGCACTTGCACACGTCATCGGACAACTACGATACGGCATGGGAACTGCTGGTACACACGACAAAGAAGATCGGTTTGCAGGGCACACAAACACCAGTCTTTGTGTGCGTAACGTTGCCAATAGCTACGATTAGCAATGCACACTAACACAGTATTCGTGTTAATGTCGCGTCTGTGTGCGTTTTTCTGATCCCATACATTCATTGATTATGACGCAAGTTTTCACAGCTTTATGCAAAGTAGTCGATAGCCTAGTGGATTAGGTGCTAGAATTACGATATGTAGATAAAGGTTCGATCCCTCAAAGGAAATTATTTTTTAGAAGCTACGAGTATTATTAAATTCACATAGCATCGAATATAAATTGATTACAATTGTTTAACCAAACTAGAGTTCGAAGAGTTGTAAACTTGCCCGGTAAAAAGGCCATAGTCTACCTTCTTTATTTAAAATGTAACAGCTACCCTCTTTAAAATTGTTTTGCGTCTGCGCGCTCTCAGCATTAGTTGTATTGCATTTCGTTCCTTGTAAATTGTGATTGAGATTTGTTATCTATCATGGAAAGTCATCTATCCACTTTTAAAAAGGCGGAAATCATTGTTTTGTATGAACAAAACATTTCAATTAGCGAGATAGCACGACGTTTAATGATATCGGTGAGTTATGCATATAAAAAATAAATTTGAAGGTTTTTTATAAATTATGATTATAATTATACCTTGTGTTACTACTTCATTGTATTTTTTTCTTATTTTACAGAGAAGAACAGTGCAACTGTGGGTTCATAGGTATGCAGATTCTGGACATGTTGAAAGTCGTCGACCAGGCCCACAGCCTGTAGCCTACACAGCTGCATCTGATCGCCATCGCGACATCATTGCAGCGCATAACAGCAATCCGTTTGCCAGCACCCGGTCTACGGCGACACTTCATAATGTAACACTACAAACAGTTCGCAATCACTTACGAGCTGATGGTTTAAGATGTCGGAGACCAGCGAAGAAGATTATGATGTCTAATGAGCATCGTGAAGACAGAGTGCGGTTTGCCCGTGAATATTTGGACTTTGATTGGTGTAATAATGTTGTTGTTTTTAGTGATGAAAAGACTTTTAGATCAGACAAGGATGGGCGTAAAATACTGTGGAGAAGAAATAATGAACGATATAGTTTAGCAAACATTCTACCGTGCAGGTGTAGTGGCCGTATTACTTTGGGATATTGGGGATGGATGTCGTCGATGGGCCCCGGTGAATTAGTGCAAGTGAGTGCTCGCAACACTGCTCAAGGATACTTGGATATTTTACAGAACGTCATGTTACCAACCGTACGAACTGTATATCCGGATGAGCATATATACTTTGTCCATGACAATTGCGCTGTGCATCGCGCCCATATTGTGCAAGAATGGTTTAACAAGCAAGAATCCTTGACAGTTATTGACTGGCCTTCTAAAAGCCCTGATTTAAACCCCATCGAAAATCTATGGGGACATATGGTGCTCAATTGGGATCCATCGAATGTGAGATCTAGGTCTAATTTAGATGAAGTTGTTACTTCAACCTGGGAGATAATGCGAGGCACTGACATGTGTTGGAATATGGTCACTGGCATGAGAAGTAGACTACAACAAATAATAGTAAGAGAAGGAGCTCCACTAAGATATTAAATAAAACATAACCATTAATATGTGAAAGCTTTGTGTTATCATAAGATAAGGTGATTTATATGTCTATGATGTTATTGCTACTTCAGGTTAGAAGTTATCACATAATTTCTAATTGCTTAGCATGTTGATTCATAGCTTATATATCATCAACTGCGACATCTGTCCTTGTCTGACTAAAACTAAAATAAGTAAATTAAGTGTAGTTTATTATAACAAACTAGTAATAAATTATTATTAGGACGAAATATAATTTTGTTTTATTATGAAAAAAATAAGGCTGGTTTCACCACATGCTGATAAAGCCTATCTGTCAAATAACGCCATACAAAAATCTAAGTTTAACTGGCAGATAGGTTTCATCAGCAGTGGTGAAACCGGCCCTTAATCTAGAATAAATATTTGGTCTGATCAATAATAATTAAAAAAAAGTATCTAAAAAAAAACATCACCATGCTTTTTCCCTCCTTGATAGAGGATCGAACTCAATACCTCAAAGTCATTAGTCTGGCATCTAACCCGTTGGGCTATCGTCCACTCTGTAGGAAGCGGTAAAAACTAGTCTTATATTCAACGAAGACACATAGTGATTGTATGCTCAGACAGTATTATAATATCTGTGACTGTGCTGTGACGACCAATGTAACGCACACACATTCAAGTCAGCGATTCGTGTCGCAACGTTACGCACACAAAGAGTGGCATTTGTGTGCCCTGCAAACCGAACTTCTTTGCCGATTGTACATAGATACAACAACCAACAGCTTCTCTTCACCAAACACGTCGAGTTGTTCCTAAACCAGCCGAACATACAGAAACAAACATCATTCGAAATCAAGCGCCTCTTCGATACGTCTTCGGAGTGCATACACGCCATACAGAATCTGGGAATTGACACAGCTACCTGGGACCCTCTGTTGGTACATCTGATCGCTAAGAAGCTGGACAAAGAGACATACTTAGACTACAAAGAGTCACGCAAATCGCCTCGCGACATACCAGAGCTTAAAGAGCTTATGGATTTCCTCGAATCAAAGTTTACCGCGTTGGAACCGATCCACAAAAAGGAGAAGGAGCCCACGCCACCACAGCTGAAGCAAACCACTCATCATCCAGGATTAAACAAATTCGGGAATTATGGGAAGTATCCAAAGAAGGAATACCAGGCTCAAACATCGCAGACAACCAACAAAGTCTGCCCATTATGTAATCAGAACCACTCTCTGTTTCTATGCGACAAGTTCAGTAACAAGGACGCATATGGTAAATTGAGGTTAGTAAGGCAACTAAACGTTTGCCAAAACTGCCTCTACAAGCACTCTAACGACCAGTGCACTTCGTTAAAACGGTGCCGAGTCTGTCAGCAAAATCACAACACATTATTGCATGATGCAACCTGCAAACGAAGTGTCGTGCAACCTACTGCCGCGCGCCCCGCTTCAATGGAATCTAGCTCACCTACATTGCCGCAGACCAATGGGAACAGGCAACACAGCGTAAACTACGCAGCAACCGACAATGAAGAGATCTTACTAACGACTGTAACAATCAAGTTAATGGCTTCAGACGGATCCTACGTGACTATGAGAGGACTGCTTGATCAAGGAGCTCAGACTTCACTGATCTCCGAAAATGCCGCGCAGATGCTGGGATTACAACGACAACGTTTCCACGTATCGGTGTCGGGCATTGGAAATGGTTTGAAGCAAAGCAAGGGCATCGTTTCACTGAACATCGAATCAATCTACGGCAATCATCAATTAACAACTCAAGCATTAGTTATCAACCGAGTAACCAACAACTTGCCTAACACGTCATTCGGCAAACGAAAATGGCCACACCTAGCTTACATACAGCTAGCCGATCCAGACTATAATGTGTCGAATGCTAGCATTTACTCGGACGTCATAATGAGTGGTCTCATCAAAGGACCATACACAGCGCCCATAGCGCAGCAGACAAAGCTCGGGTGGATCCTGTCGGTAAATGTAAAAATATTTCATTGCCACGTCGTTATTAACTGCATAAAAGACTTATCGCAATATTGGGAGCTCGAAGATATCGGTGACACAACTGCAAACCTCACACAAGATGAACAGTGCTGTGAAGAACTGTATCTAGCAACAACGAGGCGTTTATCCGACGGAAGATTTAAAGTTGCTATCCCGATGAAGCCAGAGTTTGAAGGCAAGCTAGGAAACTCAAGACAAAAGGCCGTCGCACAATTCCACAGTCTGGAGTGCAAGATGGCAAGGAATGAAGAATTTTCAGTAATCTACAAGCAGTTTATGAAAGATTACGAATCGATGAATCATATGAAATATGTCACAAACTCAACTCATACGGTATCCTGTTACCTACCACATCATGGCGTATTGAAATCAGACTCCACAACGACAAGGATGAGGACGGTGTTTAATGCATCATCAAAAACAACATCCGGATTTAGTCTCAACGATCTTATGGAGCAAGGCCCTAATCTACAAAGGGACCTATACATCCTCATCTAAGGATGGCGTCAACATAAGTATGTCATCACAGCCGACATCGAGAAGATGTTTCGACAAATCCTCATCAGAGAGTCAGATCAGCACCTTACAAAAATCCTCTGGAGAAGTTCCCCACAGATACCTCTGAAAGAATATAATCTCCAAACAGTAACCTACGGAACCAAGTCCGCGCCCTGGCTAGCAATGCGAACTCTAAAGCAGATATCCATCGACGGGGCCGAGAAATATCCACGAGCTGCCGCGTCGCTTTCAACGTCATTCTACATGGACGATCTGCTTGAAGGTGGACAGACGATAGAGGACACCAGGCGCATACAGCAAGAGATTATAGACCTCCTGAAAGAAGCAGGAATGAACATTCGAAAATGGTCCAGCAACTCCCCGGAACTTACAAAACATCTATCAGCAGAACAATTTGATACGCCACTCAACTTCAAAAGCGCCGACACAAGAAAAACACTCGGACTGCGTTGGAATCCCAGAATGGATACATTTACTTATCAGAACGAGTTTGATGACAAGGCAAACAACTCCGACACAATTCTTACAAAGCGGGCGTTGTTGTCAAACATATCAATTATCTTCGACCCCATAGGCTGGCTCTCCCCGCTGACGGTCAGAGCTAAGCTACTATTCCAGCGTACGTGGTCGGAGCAATCAGCAGAGTGGGATGCTCAAATATCCCCCGAATTAAACAACGAATGGAAGCAATTGAGAAAAGACTTCCAATGCATAGAAAGCATCGAAATACCGAGATACCTGGGCGACAGAGACACATTCCAGATTCACGGATTTTCTGACTCATCGGAAAAAACATACGCGTGCTCAATTTATTTTGTATCACTATATATATGAGTTCACATCGAAGCTAATTACAGCAAAAACAAAATTGGCTCCAAGCAAGAACAAATTGACTTTGCCAAGAATGGAACTCTGCGGAGCGCTCCTTCTATCGAGACTCATGAAGAAGCTTACAGAAAGCGTCCATGCGAAGATATGGTTGTTATCAGTTGATAACAACCATATCTTCGCATGGACGGACTCAATGGTCGTCCTAGGCTGGATACATGGTGATTTAAGCAGATGGAAACCGTTCGTAGCCAACAGGATACAAACCATCATCAACATCCTTCCATCCACAAACTGGCATCATGTACGGTCCGAAGACAATGCGGCAGACTGTGCAACCAGAGGGCTCACAGTAGCACAGCTAAAGGATCACTCCTTGTGGTGGGAAGGGCCAAAATGGCTATCCAACTTCGACGCCAACATGTTAAAGAACAATAAGTATGAGGCCCCCACAATCGAAGCTAAAAGGGCACAACATAATGTGCATGCAGCCTTACACCAAACAAATGATTTAGTAGTTAAATTACTAAATGAGCACAGTTCAGTGGGTCGCGTAATCAAAACAATAGGTTGGCTAAAACGTTACATTTCTTGGCTGCAAAATCAACAACAATCAATATGCCAAGGTTACCTATCATCAGCAGAAATCGACGACGCCTACAAGTTGGTAAATAAAACGGCACAGTTGATGGAATTCGAAAAAGATTTCGATCGTCTAAGCGCCGGGAAAGATATCAAGAAAGGAAGCAAGCTGGCCTGTCTCAGCCCCTACATCGACAAGAGTGACGGCCTTCTAAGAGTCGGCGGGCGACTGAACAACTCGCATCTCAGTCAATCAGCAAAACATCCAATTATCATTCCTAGTCACGGACGTCTCACCGAGCTTATAATACAGCAAGCTCATGCCATCACGAACCACGGTGGGCCGAGGCTAACGTTGTCTTATATCAGGGAGAAGTATTGGAAACTTAGTGGCCTCCGGACAGTCAAAAGAGAGCTACGTAAGTGCATCAAATGTCGTCACTACAATAAGGATAGGAACACACAGATCATGGCGGCCCTGCCCAAGCCAAGAGTAACACTATCAAGGGAATTCAGCCATACTGGCGTGGATTTCACTGGGTTTTACAACATCAAGGCGAACAAAGGACGTGGAGTAAGGACACATAAGGGATACGTGGCGGTATTCGTGTGTCTCGCAACGAAGGCCATCCACCTGGAGCTTGTATCCGACCTTTCGACGCAAAGATTTCTGGCTGCTTTTCGTCGCTTCTGTGCACGACGCAATACCCCAAGCCACATGTATAGTGATAATGGGACCAACTTTGTTGGGGCAAACAGACTCCTCCAGCAAGAATATCAAGAAATCATGGCAACAATCAACGAAAACCTTCTTAGAAAAATAAGCGACCTTCAAATACAATGGTCGTTCAATTGTCCAGCATTTCCTTCGTCTGGCGGATTAATGGAGGCTGCTGTGAAGAGCTTCAAGCATCACCTACGGAGAGTCATGGGAGAACAAAATCAATCTCCTTCAGCAGATAGAGGCCTGCCTCAACTCCAGACCCCTGGTCGAGCTGACGGAAAACCCGGAAGATGAATATCTGACGCCTGGACACTTCTTAGTTGGAGGTTCATTATTAGCCAGACCACAAACAGATCCTGACAACATGAACCTCACCACGAAGTGGCAACTCGTTCAAAACATGAACAAGCAATTTTGGAAGAAGTGGTCCGCCGAATATTTGAGCACTCTACAAACAAGAACAAAATGGAGAAGAGCAAGACCTAACCTTCAAGTAGTTGATATCGTGCTTATACAATAAGACAACATACCTCCCGGCAAGTGGCTTCTAGGAAAAATCATCGAGGTCCACCCAGGAAAGGATGGGCACGTCCGCATCGTCACACTCAAAACCAAGAATGGTATTATGAAGAGACCGGTCATCAAACTATCGGTCCTTCCAACAAGAGAGGAGAATAGCAGTAGCCAACAACTACAAAAATCTATAAACAGTAACTCTCATCAGACAGCTATCAACAATACAACAACTGACCTACAAAAAAATCAGCCGCGGAATTGTCGAGTCAGGAAACCTACGCGTAACTTCATATCAATGGCGGTTTTACTGTGTCTATCCATATTGACCCCAGCGACGAGCTTCTATAACGTTTCCGAGTTCAGTAAAAGTCAAGACATATATTTCGAGAAGATGTACGACATGCATCTCATGAAAGACGATTGGAAACTGATTATCTATTACAATCGGTCTACATACTGGAACGGAATACTCGAAATCGAAGATTACGTCAGTCATATTGAAAATCACTTACAGTTCGCGAGCAAGGCACAATCAAAACAATATAAAGGAATCGTATTTCAATTAAAGCACGAGTTAGCAGAAATACACACTACAACCGCATACTACGCCAAGGTCAAACTGGAAGGCGACATAGAAGGGGTCTCATGAACGGGGTAGGCTACATCGCTAACTCCCTGTTTGGCGTATTGGACGACAGTTTCGCGAGGAAATATGAGAAGGATATTGAAAAAATATCCTATAACGAGAACCACCTGCAAGACCTACTCAAGAATCAAACGACCGTAATAGAAGCGCAGTCAAACCTACTACACCGTAACGAAGCCATAATGAACAAGCAGTTCAGAAACATGCAGCAACACCTTCAGGAATTCCAGCTAGTAGAGCAACGCTTGCGAGTTGAATACAGCGACGAGTTATTCACATTATCAACACTTCTTACAGCCGAAATTATCATCTCTAATATAAGAAATGTTCAACAAAAACTTATCAATATGATCACAGAGCTCACACAAGGTCACCTGGACACGCAATTGATACTCCTGAGCAGTTGGAAGAGCAAGTCAACATCATTTACAGCAACTTGCTCACCGATGTGACGCTACCGGCCGACAAACAGAGGCTCGCAAACCTGTACAAAATAATGAAGGTGAAAGTCAAGGTAGGCCTAAGGTTATTAGGAAGCGAAGATACCCCTCGTGAACAAGGAGCACTTTCAAATTGACAGAATAATCAGCTTACCACACAAGGACCACATAGTTAAAACTACAGCTGTTTACATAGCATTCAATCTTCAAAAGGATTTTCTACTCTTACCAACAGAAACAGACATGCAAAGATGCATACACACATCGGCACATCAAATACTCTGCTCCATTGACAAACCTGTCTACGAGTTGCCGATAACAAACAACATATGTAACCTGAGCATCCTCAATAGGTCACTGTGCCGCACAAAGGCCACGGCCGCGTGTGATGAGCAATGGATCAGATTACATAACAATAATAAGTGGATGTACACGTGCTGCGAGGAATGCGCTGTACGCATATTTTGCCCAGACAGCAAAGTGCACTCGAGCTCATTGACCGGGAACGGAATACTCGATATCGGTCAAGGTTGCTCTATCAGAAGCAACACATTCACCATATCAGGACACCACAACTACTTCAGCCACATCAACGTCAGTCCAGCACAATCTGACATCCCCGAGGCATCGATCTTGAACCAGATAGTAAACACCTCAGACATCAAGACTTACAAGGAAGAGGATCACGAAGACGACTGGCACAATATCAAAGCCCAGATCGACAGCCTGAAACAACAAGCCTATGCACCATTAACAATACATGACGTCCACCAGTACTCGGTATTGTACTCAATCCTGGTACTCATCACTCTGACGGGCATTATCTACGTCATTACGAGATGGCACAGAGGCCACAAAAAACCAGCAGCTGATAGTACCGAACACGTCCCCACGATCCCGCACAAGGACATCCAATCGCAGGATTTACCATCGCCATCGACCACTGACAGCCCGGGGACAGCACCGAGATCGATCACAGAGAACAGAACAGAAGCTGCACAGGAGTCACTCCGTTAGATTAGAGATACCACATGTTAGCATATAGAAAACTTTAAAACTCTGCGATAGTTCTAAGCTTATACCCTTTTATTTACATTTACTTTTTTACACTTGTTTAGTCCTTATCCTTTTGAGTCGGCAGAATGTACGAGCTATGTCAGCAATTGCACATTAGGCAGTACATTATGCATAGTTTGTAGATATTTAACTAGGCCAACCGAGATAACTTTATTAGAATAAGTATACAATAAAAGGCATTCTCAAAACAACAGTCGTTGAGTTTGGAATCAACCAACATTACCTACATATACTGTACACACACTACACCCAAGTATATTACTTTAGGAAAATTAACTACCATCGAGCAGTCACAGTTATCAGATGATTGGTTACAGTTGTACCAAACGTCAGATAACTAGATGTATTTTTATTTTGAAGTTTGTTTTAGGTCGGGTTCTCGAGTTCAAAGTAAAACACATATAATTCGTTTTAGATGTGTTGAGCGTCAACATGTTACCAGCAATGAACTATTGTAAGCCCTATCTCTGTCATCTCCCTAGTCTCTTCCCAAGATTGACCATGAAACACAATTGCAGTATCACCTGCGCATGAAAATATGTTAGCATTCTCAAGCTTCAATAAATACATATCATTGATTTGGATCAGGAAGAGTGTTGGCCCTAGGACACTTCCTTGGGGAACGCCATATGTAATGTCATCCTCATCACTAGTATGTGATTCAATTTTTACTTGTTGTTTACGTCCTTCCTTAGGTACTTCGACGACCTCTGTGGCGCAGCGGTTGTAGCTGTGCCTACCATGCGAGAGGTCCCAGGTTCGAACCCCGCCTGGGGGTAAAGAAAAATAAAACCCAGGTCTTGGATGTTTATATGTTGTGTGGCGTCACTGTTTCTGGTTCCCACGACACAGGGTAGCCTAGCGTGGGGCCAGAAGCAATGTATCTGCCTGTATGTAAATGTTTATGTTTACTTAAATTTAATTTAATTTTACAATTACCATTTTGACAAATTAACTTTTCTTGACATCTTATATGACATTTTATTCATTTTCAAATTTATTGTAATTCATTTTAATTTGTTATTGTTAATCACTATAATTTGTTGTAATGTTAATTTCGTAGTTTTAAGTATAATATGTAACAAATCGATCATTTCCAAAGTCAACAAAATTGAATATTTCTGGCGTGTCTCAAACAGACCTAGTTAAGTTAGCTTTAGTTTAATTGTAATAATAGTTAAGGATATAAACATTTTAAATATACTTAAAGGAAAAGAAAATAATATAAAAATATTAAACAAACAAACAAAAAGAAATGGGGAAATGAAAAATACAAAAAAAGGAATAAAGGGCATGATAATTTTTAAGTACAATAGTACTACATCATAATGACACGGGCACGCCAATAAAAGTTGAATAAAAGTTTTTTGTGAAGTGTAGGACTTCCATCTCACCCATGAGGTGGAAGTCCTACACTTCACGAAAAACTTTGATATCGAACTATTTGAACTAGAAAAATCATGTTATCAATTGATTTTTTATCACTAATGCTCTGAAAGCAAGTTCTATTTAATTCGATATGCGGAAGGTAAATGCGACTAGCAATCCTATGGAGATAAGTAAATTTTAAAATCGAATTTGTGGCTAGATCCCGGCAAGAGGCTTATAAATGACACAATTAATTAATTTTCTTTTAAGCTAGCCAGCGAGATAATAGCATTTAAGATACATTTAAAAAAATGGCGCCACACGAATTTAGTAGATAACATTGTATATATTTTTAGCGAAAATAACATTTATTTCCTCGCATTAGTGATGATAAATAGCGTATTTCACTCGGGTGTAAGGGATTAATTACACCCCCGAGCCATAAACATCCTCGGTCGCTCGTGCGCTTAAATATCTCGGTTGCGGGCGAAGTGTCTCCGTTTCAGCTCGGGCAAATTGCTTTTGTATTTTTGTATTTCTGTCCGGCTGTTCTCCTCTACAGGTCTCAACTGATTCTCGTGAAATTTTGTGAGCAGATTCGATAATTATATGAATTTTTTTGCCTATTCATTAGGATTTTTTTCAAAATAGCTGAGTTTAGGATTTAAATAAAAAAATACTACAGCCTAAACGGCTCGACAGGTGTGTATGTAGTTGGGTTTTTTAAGACCATGAAATTGACATATTTAGTCATTTTAGATCACTAATGTAGTTTACAAATTTTTTTTTTTTTTTTTTGAGATTGGTGAAGATATTTGTTTATTCAAAAAAAATACAAGTATCATGCACTATTTTGGTGCGGCTACTTTCATACTCCAAAAGTTTGTATGAGGTATTGAATGAAATTGTAGTTGGGTTATATGTTTTTATTGGTTTTTACAATGATTCCACTGGTTCATCCGATAAACTTTAAGTAATCAGAGGTGCCGTGTTGACAAAATAATGAAGAAAAACGCAAAACGTACGGGGAAAAGAAATAATAAATATAACACCTCTTCTTTTCCCATAATTACTGTGGGTGCGGTTCTTTTCCGTGGTACGGTTGTGTAGTCCGGTCAACCGGACTATGGAAAATTAGTTTTTTCCATGGTACGGTTGATCGGACCAAGAAATTAAGTAGAGCTACAGTTTTGCAACCTTTAGCAAGTTATTCAATACTCCGTTTTGCGGCTAGCACCTCGCCACGGTTATGACGATGTGAAAGAATATTAATTATAAGTATTACAATTTTGTAATTAGGGTATCGAAATCAATGAATCAATCAATTTGACTTGACTCGAATAACTCGGCCAATAAATCCATTTCGCTTCAAAATTATACAACAGCTGTCTTTCAACCTTCCAGAAACTGTAAATAGAAACATCGTGCCAAACGAGACCCTATCACAAAGCCTCCGCTGTCCGTCGGCTTGGTGTATCTCTAGAAACGTAATAGGTAAAGGTAAAGAATTTAATTATTCACAGAATGTGTATTTCTGATGCTGCTAAAGCAACAAATAATGACAGATAAATTAAAAATAACCTTCTTATGTATTGAAAGAGTCAATAGCAAATAAGCTGACGCGGTTCGCGCCTTCATAAAAGCTCCTTTGGCACAACGTTGTACAGCGTTGTATAATGAAAATACCATGACAACTTATATTCTTAAGTAAATAAGTAATACTGTAAATTTTAAAAGTACTAGATAAAGTTGTCGCTAATATACTTACCTAATACTAAGCTTAGTCAAGATGTCAATCCTGGTTAAATTAAAATTAATAAAAATTTAAAATGGTTAAATGAGATTACTGTTATAAATATTCAATAAAAATGTGCCTAAAGTATTATAATGTGTTAAGAGAGTGCTACGTACACCATCAAACTAGTTGTAATGTAAGTTAAGATTATCCTTGAAAAAAAAAACGGCTTTTAGAATGAAGAACTACAAAGACAGAGCGCTACAGCACCAGGGGTTGTTCTGGCTCATATTGATTAGTTCATCGCCTAAATCAGCGGGGTACAGCGCCTGCGGCTTTGTGCCCCAATCACTTTTTGTAAATTTATAAAACCTAGAAAAACCGGGGCGCCTCAATGCCTGCTCTAAACTCTGTACTCCATGCGATGCCCCGTCACCCGGTACCTACATACCTAAAACCATCCCTTAAATTACACCCTGTCAAATATTTCCCGGAGACAATGGTGAAATCCAACTAACTAACCAACTAACTCATGACCTCAACAAAAACTACCCAGCGCTAGCCCACGAACTAATAAATAAGGTGGCTTCTTTTGTAGTGTAGTAATCTATATAATCGCATGTAACCAGTATTTAGAGGCAGTAATAAATCATAAGCGCAACTTGTCGTTTCTCTTGAAGCCTACCAGCTTCCAACCTTACATGGCGACCTGTGCCAGTGGGGATCTGCCTCGTGCCCGCGCGAGTGCATAACTTTCGCCGAATATGGAGCGCGAACTATAAACATTGAGTGATCTGTGCAGTTTTAGAGACGATTACAAATTAGAATAATGAAATCATTAAAACATAACTTCGTGAGACTTTGTGCCGAGTGCCGATCGAAATCGCTGTTTGGTGTTAATAAAACCGTGTAGTGATGGGCAAACCAAATTCCAAGGAAAAACAAGAAGTAATTATCGCACAAAATGCTGCAGGGGGTGAAAATTCAGCGTCGATTGAGCAGTTGAAGTATCACGCAAGTAACACAAACTTATTACTTATTGGGATATGTGTCATTTTAACGGCAGTTGGAGTCATTTATTGTATGCGACACTATAGAAAATGTCATGGAAACTGGATAGCGAGGGAAATTAACGAAAACGAGCTGCGACGATCAATGAGTCTGATGCGTCGAAGGGAAGGTAAAATTCAAGAAATAGTGTGAAAAGTGGAAAAAGTGATGTATCGGCGATGTGGCTATGAAAAGTGCATTTTGAAGTGGTCATCTGACAAAGTTACTGAGTAATCGGTGTATACGTTCAATGTAATCCGTAGTTTTAATAAAATATGTAATCGATTAGACACAATTATAAGTAAAACTCATATAACCGCAAATAAAATTAATAAAATATTAATAATAATTAATGGCTAAAGTATGTAATGGCAAGTGAGCTGAAAGAAATTTATGGTAAATTGAAAAGTATAAAAGAATACTTAATTAAACTAGGACCAAGTCGAAGGACACCAAAAGTGAAAAAGGAAAAATGTTCTGAAGCAAGTACATTGTATTCTAGTTATAACTTAGCTGAGGAGTTAGTAATTAAACAAATATCGAGTAAGGAATTAAATGATAGGGATATTAAAATTGTGACCGAATTGTGTAAGAATATAAAATCATTATATTTAAGAATTAAGGAACTTACGGAACTAACGGAACTGACGGAAAACATCAACATGGAGAAATTTGAGCTCAAAACGGCTGTGTCTTTGTTACCAGTCATGACAGGGGACGAAAAAGTTACGAAACAACTAATTTCGAATATCGAAATGTACAGTAACATGATAGGTGAAACAGAAAAAACAAATTTAATTACTTTCGTACTAAAATCAAGGTTGTCAGAAAATGCAAAATTACAAATGTGTGAAACTTATACGTCTGTTTCCAGTTTGATCAAAGATATGCGGGAGAGATTGTTGGCAAAAAAGTCGGATACTGCGATTCAACAAAAGCTGCAACGGGTGCAACAAGGTACCAGGCGAATCGAGGAATTCGGTAAGGAAGTTGAAAAATTATTTGTGGACCTAACTATTTCTCAGGCCAGCGGAGATCAACAAAAATATGCCATTCTGAAACCGATAAACGAGAAAAATGCTATCAAACGATTTTCTGATGGTCTAAGAAATGGTAGGCTCAGTACAATTATAGCGGCGCGAAACTACTCTACGTTGAGCGACGCGATTCAGGGCGCTATAGATGAACAATTGTCGTGCAGAAATGAAGACGAAGTGATGAATTTTCATCGAGGTAAGTCAACATATCACCAACATCGTGGGAACTCGACCTACCGAGGACGCGGTTCCTTTAGAGGCGCTACGAACAGTTCAGGATCCGTTCGTGGTTATCACCGAGGAAATAGTTATTCAGACGGCGGCAGGCGGAATTTTTCACCAAGATACCGCGTTTTTCGTGGCCGCAACTCGTATCGAGGTTGGAACGGTGGTAGAGGTTTTTCACGGAACGAGCAAGTAAACATGGCTGAGACGAGTGATAACAGGGATAATAACGATTTAAATGTTGGGAAAAAGGAGTCGGAAAATCTGTTTTTTCGATCATAATCATTTCTATTGCGAAAATTATAACTCTGTTCATTTCAAGGTACATGATGATTCACGCAGTTGGTTGGTTGATACGGGAGCAACCATATCGGTAATCAAGTTAGAGAGCTTAGACAAAAACAACATTCCATTCCATATAGAGCGGATTAGAATAAAAGGTATAGGTGGTTACGTGTACAGTGAGGGACACATAAAGTTAAAATTAGTTTATAATGAATATGAATTTGAACACACATTTTACATATTCAAACACTTACCGTGTAGAACTGATGGCATATTAGGCCAGGACTTTTTGACTAAATTTCGATGCGTATTAAACTTTGAGAATAATACTTTAACAATAAATCAAAATTGTTTGGTTACGATTCCGTTACAAATGGGTCAACTTGGTTGCAACAATTACATGACAATTCCAGCACGATGTGAGTACATACACTATATCAAAACTGATGTCAATGAAGAGAGTTTGGTTATCTCTAAGCAATTATGTGAAGGTGTGTTTCTAGCATCACTGTTAGTAAAGCCCCGAAATGGTCAAATACCGTTGAAAATTCTTAACACGAGAGATGAGGAAGTGTATCTGAGTTATTTTTGTCCTAATTTAGTGGGATTAAAAGACTATACGATATGTGCATTTGAAAATGAACTTAATAGCGCTGACCGAGTGAAGAGGTTATTTTCGGTCCTCAAGTTGAAACATTTAAATACAGAAGAGCAAATATCTATAGAAAATATATGCGCTAAATATTCCGATGTTTTCTTTTTACCAGGTGACAAATTAGGAGTTACAAACTTGTATAAACAGTCAATACAGATAAAAGAGAATACTACACCATCATATACTAAACCGTATAGACTACCGAGGGTACAAAAAAGTGAGATAGATAAGCAAATTGACAAAATGATAGAAAATGATATTATAGAAGAAAGCACAAGTGAATGGTCCAGTCCAGTACTACTGGTTCCCAAGAAAAGTGATAGTTCAGGAAATAAGAAATGGAGGGTTGTTATAGACTATAGAAAACTTAACGAGCGTATTAAAGATGATAAGTTTCCGTTACCCAATATCACAGAAATACTAGACTCTTTATCAGGATCGGTTTATTTTACACATTTGGATTTGAATCAGGGATACTATCAATTGGAATTAGATACAGAAAGTAGAAAATACACGGCATTTACTACAAATAAACAATATCACATGAAACGCCTACCAATGGGACTTAAAACTAGCCCTAGTGCGTTTAGTAGATTAATGACTGTAGCTATGTCTGGTCTCAATTATGACAAATGTCTAATATATTTAGATGATTTGATTTGTTTCGGCAGAAACCTTGAAATTCATAATAAAAATTTAACAGATATTATGGAAAGACTAAGAAAAGTTAATTTAAAATTAAACCCAGAAAAGTGTGACTTCCTAAAGAAACAATTATTATATCTAGGTCATGTTGTATCAGTTGACGGAATTCTTCCTGATCCCGAAAAGTCACGAGTAATTCAAAATTATCCCACTCCGAAGAATAGTGATGAGGTCCGTAGATTCGTTGCTTTTGCAAATTATTATCGTAAATTCATACCTAAATTTGCAGAAATATCAATACCATTGAACAAGCTACTCAGAAAACATGTGAAATTCGAATGGACAAAGGGATGTGAACGTTCATTTACAGACTTAAAGAAATCACTTATGAGTCCTCCAATTTTACAATACCCTAATTTTGATGAAGATAATGAATTCATTTTACATACGGATGCATCTGGTTCAGCAATAGGTTCAATGCTATGTAACAAAAACGATTTACCTATAGCATATACAAGTCGTTCATTAAATAAGGCAGAACTCAATTATCCCACCATAGAAAAAGAACTACTTGCAATAGTTTGGTCAGTCAAATACTTTAGGCCATATTTATATGGGAAAACTTTTACAATCAAAACGGACCACAAACCTCTAGTACATTTATTCAGCATTAAGAATCCTTCAAGTAGACTATTAAAATTTCGCTTAACGTTGGACGAATACGATTATAAGATAGAATACGTCAAAGGTACAAGTAATGTTGCTGCAGACGCATTATCACGTATCATTATAACATCAGACGAGTTGAAAAATATGAATGGAGAAGTGTGTAATATAATGACAAGAAGTATGAAGAGGAGAATGCAAGATGACAGTAGTAGTAGGAAAATTATAGATAATGAGGATGAAAGCGGTAATTGGTCTGATCACCCAAGAGTCGTTGAAGCCTTAAAGAAACCCAAGAATTGCACTGAATTAATAATGAAACAGTATAAGGTGACAAAAGATGATGATATTGAACGATATAATGACTTTATCTTCAAAAAGAAGAAATCAATAATTTACATAGATCCTAATTCTCGATCATGCAAGACGCGAGACGTATTCGTGAGAGATTTGGACATTTTATGTAAAAAACTATCGATAGATGAAATTTATGTTATGAACAATGAAGAAAGTATGAAAATTATAAAATGGTTAACCAATAAAGATGAAAATACATTAAGTGGGACCGGTCCACGAGTTGTTATTTTGAAAAACATACGTCGTATAAATGACAATGATGACATTAAAGTAATATTAAATGATTTCCACTTGCTTCCTACTAGTGGACACGCAGGTGTACGAAGAATGCTAAATAATATAAAAAAGTATTATTTCTGGCCGAAAATGACAAATGACGTCAGCGAATTCGTTAGGAAATGTAATAAATGCCAAAAGCAGAAACATTCATTGCATACTAGGCAACCATTGGTAATAACAACGACCGCGGATACTGCTTTCGATAAGCTATTTTTAGATATAGTTGGGCCCTTAGATAAGGATTATTATAATCATTCGTATATTCTAACGCTGCAGTGCGAGTTAAGTAAGTACGTGGAGGCGTATCCATTAGAATCTAAGAGTAGTGTAAGTGTAGCACGAGCGTTCGTCGAGAACTTCATTTTAAGGTATGGGATTCCACGAGAAATAGCTACAGATAAAGGCACCGAGTTTATTTCAACCACCATGACTGAGGTATGTAAATTATTAAATATCAAGCAAACAAACTCTACAGCATATCATCACGAATCAATTGGTTCTTTAGAAAATACACATAAATCATTGAACGCATATTTGAGAATACAGACCGATAATAATTCACGATTTTGGAGCACATGGATTCCGTATTGGTGTTTTTCGTATAATACATCCGTTCACACTGAAACTAAATATACTCCGTACGAACTTGTGTTTGGAAAAAGATGTAATATTCCTAGTAATTTACAGAATAATACCGTTGAACCATTGTACAATGTAGAAAATTATCCATTAGAACTCAAATATAGATTACAAAAAGCTCAACAAGAAGCTAAGAAAAATTTAATTGAAAGTAAAGAAAAACGAAAATGCAATTTAGATAAAAATATAAGACCAATGTATTACAAGAAAGGCGATATGTTATTATTAAAAAATGAGGCAGGCAATAAATTCTCTGATGTTTTCTCTGGTCCTTATGAAGTGTTACAAGATTGTGAACCTAATGTTAAAATTTTGGTAAAAAATCAAGTAAAACTAGTACATAAGAATAGAACAAAAATGTATTTTGTATAAAAAAAAAATGTACCATTAAGGTTATTTTTTTTCTTTTTTTGGTAGGGCGTGTAGTGTAGTAATCTATATAATCGCATGTAACCAGTATTTAGAGGCAGTAATAAATCATAAGCGCAACTTGTCGTTTCTCTTGAAGCCTACCAGCTTCCAACCTTACATTTAACTTACTCGTGCACGTAGAACTTAATTTACCGTATAGCCGCAAGACGTCTTCAGGCCGTCAGCTGGAGTGAAAGGAAATGTAATGTTTATAGGTTTTTGATAGTACTTTATGAGTCTACGGCAAGTACGTGCCTATGTACTTACGGGAGGGTTGGTAATTCGACGCGCTACACAAGATTTTCTAAATTAAAGCCGATACGTGAGAGAGACGTGTTATTATCGTGTATATTATCCCCGCGATCAATCAATCAATCAAATGTCCTTATTACTGTAGATATTTACATATATATCATAGATATAGCAATCGTCATTTTTTGCCTCTTCTCTACATTGGACCACTGTGGGAGAGAAGGGCGTAGAAACTCTAACAGATTGATTTTTAGATCTTTTTTAAAAATTGGTTGTGCTTAACTAATACAAATATCATAATATCAATTATTATAAAGAATAAGCAGGAATAAATAATTAAAAAAATATTTACAGCAAGGTCTGTGTTGAGCCAGATTAACCCCTTATCATCGATGTAGCCGCAAGCTCGGTGTCACTTATTGACATCGGGAGCTTGCGGTTACATCGATGATAAGCTGTCACTTATTGTCAAAGCTATTGCAGCTTTGACGTCGGATGGGCAATCTGTACGGGGACTGGTAACAAAAGCAAGTTCGGTATTTTTTTTTGTTAATATTTTTAGTTTACTTGTGCGGTACCCTTAGTGCGTGTCCAACCCGCACATAATCTTTTTTTTTTCATTTAAGACCATTTGGTACATTCAGAGAAGTTGACTTACCAAGATATTTACAGATTGCCTCTGGATACATAGAGATATTGCTAGTATCGCGGAAAGTCAAAGTAAGAGGTTCGGCGTGCCGCGCTCAGAGAGAGAGTGAACAGTGCCCCGTGTCTGTTCTGTTACTAAATTGCTAAAATTGCAGTAAATTAGCTCGATTTCCTTCGAAAGTTATGCTAAATTATCGCTAAATGTCTGTGCGTCTGAGTGGAAATTATAAATAAAGTGTGCAGTGCCTAATTCGGTGTAAAACACGTATTTCATGTGCAAATCGAAGATTACGTAACTGACCGGGTCGTCGACCGCGACAGCTGTTAACCTTGGATTTGCTACTGTGATTCGTCATTAGCTTGTGTGTGTGTCTGTTCATACGGCGCCTGCCGCGCGCGTCCCACCCGCCTCGCCTGCACGCTAGCTCGGTGAAACTGGTCCTTACACACATACGGACACACTTCCTCACAACGCTGCGCTTTGCACCTAGCACCAGAGATCACCGTTTCTTCACTTCACACTGGAGCGGGGCGCGTCGCACAAAATGAATTGCAAGGCATGTAAATCCTCTATAATGCTGGGAGAGCAGCTTCGCTGTGTAGCCTGTAGGGATTACTACCACTTCGGCTGCCTAAATATGACATCCGCTCGACTTATGGCCAATAAACTAAAGTTGGAGAAATCTTGGCTTTGTTCCGTTTGCTCGAACGTTACGGCGCGGAAGGTATACAAAGATGACACACCTGTGCGAGCCGCTGCTGCGCCGCCTCCGCCCCGGGATGTGCAGTCACAGGCTGATATTTCTGTCTGTGACGTATCTCTGCACAAACCCGATGACGTCGCGCACCATATCGGACTTGAAGAGTTAATTTCCAAACTGGAGTCCCGTCTTGTAGCCAAAGTTGATGTCGTCCTCAAGGAAATTCACGCAGTGAAGGCTGAGTTTACGCGGACCACTGACTTTCTCAGCGAGCAGATAGTCGATCTGACGAAGACTGTCCAGGCGGTCACCGGCCGAGTGGCCCACCTCGAGCAGGAGAACGAGCGCCTAAAAAATGAGCTCAAAGCCGTTTCTCGGGTACAGCGGGAAACCAATACATCTGGGCTCCAGGAGGTGATTGAGCAGCTGCGCTCTGACCTAAATGATCGAGAGCAAGTCACCCTCCTCAACGATGTGGAGATATCAGGAATACCCGAGTACGAAGCCGAGTCTTGCGTCCACATCGTCTCCGCGGTGGCCTCTAAGTTGGGGATCTCTCTGGATCAGCGGGAAGTGGTAAATGCGGCTCGCGTCGGGCCGCGCCGCTCAACTGCGCTGCCGGGCGAATCAATACCCCGTCCGCGACCCATCATCGTATCCCTGGCCAGACGAGCGCTGAGAGACGACTTCATTCGGAGCTCCAGGGTGCGCAGAGGCACGGTCACCACGGCAGATCTCGGCCTTCCGCAGCATGACATACGCCGTATATATGTAAACGAGAGAATGACTAAAACAAATAGAAAAATATTCAGCCTGGCGCGCGAGGCATCTCGCGTCTATCACTGGCGGTTTGTTTGGTCGAGAGAGGGGCGTATTTAAGCCAAGCGCGATGAGTCATCTGCGGTGCACCGGATCCATAACGAGAAGGATCTACGGGTTTTTGAAAATATTACTGTTAGTGCTTAATTTTACTTCTTGCATTATGCTTTGCTTGAACTTGCTACTAACCAGGCTTTCAACCGGATTTTGTATGCTTTCGGACTATTATATTTTACATTTCTATTTTTGTGCCCCGCTGCTGTATTTATTTTTACTTGTTTGTTTGTTTTTGGCAATTCCTTCCGCATTATTATTGTGTGAACTCACGAGGTTGGTGTGGGTATCTGTAATTGAGGTATGGCCTTATAAAATCGTAAATCTCCATGAACAATCTTATAGAGAAATAATTATACTAGCCGCTATAATTCACATTTTAATTTATCAATGTGACTGCTCATTTGACATTAGACATATGTTACTAATTATTTATATTATAATCAATTATATTTCTTTTGACAACTGTATATATTTATTTCAAAATAATACATATTATTCCTGGACTGCATCATGCTTGCTTAATTTAGTTTACCCGTACACGGAATGCCACGTGCAATTTCTCCATTATCAATTTTGCGCAATGACTACCAAGTCTAAGCACTTCAAGTTGGGTCTTTTCAATGCCGGCTCGCTGGGCACAAAGCACGACGAGCTCGAGGTCGCAGTCACGCGCGAATCGCCTGATATCCTTGCGATAAATGAAACATGGCTGCGCGCAGGCGAGGAAGCGCACGCGCCTACTATTTCGGGATACAGGTTACGTCACGTCCCACGTAATCGTAAAGTCCGCTCGGGAGAGGGAGGAGTAGGTTTTTATGTCAAAATGGGGATTTCTGCACGAGTATGTACTCATCCTCCTGCTCCAGATTCCATTGAACAGTTTTGGCTTAGAATGACTTTAAATACGCGTAAACTTATTGTAGGAACAGCATATCGGCCTCAATGAGTTAATACAGATGTTTTTCTTGATGCGATTACCGAATCCATCTCGTCTTTTACAAATTATGACTACATTATTTTGATGGGGGACTTTAACATAAATCTGCTTTGTAACAACAATACTACGAGCAAAGTTAACCAATTTCTCGACTCTTTAAATCTTAAAAACTGTGTTACAGAGCCAACACACTACACCTGTGAGAGGAGCCAAACTTTGATTGATCTGATTTGTACGGATGCGCCCGTAGGCAATGTCTCAGTGCTAAGTATCCCAGAGCTTGGTGGTCACGCCTTGATAACGTGCAGCCTTAAGATAAGGAGGGAAAGGATACCGCCCAAAACAGTTACTTTTAGAGCTTTAAAAATATAGACGTAGCCCAATTTCACGAGGACAACGAGGAAAAACAAAAACAATTAGGGAGGAAAATAAGCCGTGGCTCACATCTAACATTGTCCACATGATGTACCTACGTGATAAAGCGCATGTCAATTGGTCCAAAACAAAATCAGATGCACATAAATTATACTACAAAAATCTTAAACATCTGGTCAACTCCAGCATGTTTTTTGAGAAAAAGGCCTATTATGAACAGCACATAAATCGCAATGTGACTAATGGTAAGGCGCTTTGGAAAAATCTAAAAAAATCTGTGTTACCGGATCAGAAATATACACCGCTTCCAGAACATCTCCAACATCATGACATTATAAACAATCATTTTTTGAATATTCCCAATAATTATAATTTTAACTTAACTTATTTGACATATCTTGAATCTAATAGACATCGCAATAATATTTATCTCAAATTAAATACCATTGATGAATCAGAAATCTTGAAAATAATTCTGGATTTACCATCAAATGCTATGGGCTGCGACAAAATAAATAGAGACATGATCATTTTGTCTCTTTCATTCACCCTGAGTCATATTACTACTGTGGTAAATGGGTCCATTCTATCGTGTAGTTTTCCCGATCAATGGAAGATAGGGACAATCAACCCACTTCCCAAAAATAACAACCCCTCAGATTATACCGGCCTTAGGCCAATAAGCATATTACCTTATTTTTCGAAGATTTTGGAAACGGTTGTATATAAGCAAGTGATCGCCTACTGTGAGGAAAACGATGTCCTGCCGGAACGCCAATCTGGGTTTCGTAAGCATCATAGCACGTCCTCCGCCTTGCTTGACGTTATCGACATTGTTTTGGGAAATCAAGATAACAAAAATGGTACGATTCTGGCTCTTCTAGATTTTTCTAAAGCGTTTGACTCCTTAAACTTAGAATTGCTGATCTCTAAGTTAGTTTATTATGGGTTCAATAATGAAACAATCAGGTGGTTCCAAAGCTATTTATCCAATAGAGTGCAACAAGTGGTCATTGGCAAGGCAGATGGATCTTTAGTTAAGTCGGATTTGCAACAAGTAAGAAGGGGAATTCCTCAAGGGTCAATCTTGGGTCCGCTCCTTTTCAGCATTTACACAGCTGACATAGTTACATGCATAAAATCCTGTAGTTACCATCTCTATGCAGATGACCTACTAATATTTGTCTCTGGAAACACTAGTAACATCGATGATGCAGTACACGCTTTGAATGAGGACTTAGATCGTATCTACAGATGGTGTGTACAAAATGGCTTATTACTAAATAAAAGCAAGTCTAAAGCAATGATTTTGGGTACAAAAACACAAACCGATAAAATAATGGCACTACATCCCGCGATTATGATTGGGGGGGAGCCGCTGAGCTTTGTAAGCGAAGCGCGTAATTTGGGTGTGGTTATGGACTGTCACTTACGATTCGAAAAGCATGTGGTGGAGGTAGCAAGAAACTGTTTCTTCCGGCTAAGAGTCTTATACAAGCTCCGAAGATATCTCAATGTAAATACACGAATACTTCTCTGTGATTCTTTGGTGATGTCCAAAATTAACTACGCCTTTACTGCTTATGGCCCTTGCTTAAATGCTAAATCACATTAACTGCTTCAACGCGTTCAGAATGCCTGTGCCCGCTTTTGTTTTAATATTCCTGCTCGCACTCACGTTACTCCTTTCATAAATAATGCAAACTTGCTAAAAATGGAAAACCGACTTAAGCTATTTATGGCAACACTTATGTTTGGAGTCATTAAACATCATAAGCCAGAGTATTTATATAAGAAACTTGTTTGGCGCTGGACATTAAAGGGAGATCGCAACTGTATCAGACTATGCACAAAGCCGCTTAGTATGCCGCGGCACCGGACTTCTGCGTTTCGTGGTAGCTTCCGGTTCCAGGCTACTAAGTGCTGGAACAACCTACCTCCGCCACTTAGACAGCTTGAAAGGAAAGTAGCCTTTAAGAATTCATTAAAAAAACTCTTTTGGGCTCACAAAAGATGCTCCCCTAGTCTCGCCTGCATGATTACAATAAATTCAGCTAAAATAAAATAAATTCAGCTATACTCTATTATTATTATTATATTCTATATTCTTTATTATCTACATAACAGTATTCTATATCGTATCAATTAACCAATACTAACTAATCCTACTAATATTATCAATTTGTATAGTATAAACTTATACCTTTTAAACTAAAAGTATACACTAACAAATAAGTCAGGTACCTTCTGTTAATGCTTTCAGTTGAGCACGCCGTCTCCCTTTTTCCGGTGCTGACGGAAGATCAGCGCCTGAGGAGTCTACTTCTTAGGCACATGCTGAGTCAGAACCTTTTTGCAGATGCCACACCACCCTCAGTTCTAATGCGATATAGGTACTTTGGTACCTATGTCCTACCTGTCTCAAGGTGTAATTACTTTTCTAGTTGTTTCTGAATGTTTATAAGTATTTTTGTTTTGTGCGATGTTATTTTTGTTAAGTGGTACCTATGTTATTTTTTGTTAAGTATCTGCAATGTTTTGTGTGTGGATGTGCGCTTATGCAAATAAATAAATAAATAAATAAAGTTAAAGTCAAGGTAAAAATTTCATTATTACTATAAATATTTAAATATACTTAGAAACCGCAATTTTTGCCGCTTCTCTACTTTGGACCTCTATAGGCGAAGCAGGATAAATAAACTCCTACAAGGAATTTTTTTAGATCTCTTTTAAAATAGGTTGTTATTAATTTATACAAATATAAAATTATATGCAAATATATATATATATAAATGATCACAAAATTATTAACAGCAAGTTCTGTGTTGAGTTAGATCATGCACTCTTGCCATTTCGAGCCGAATGGCCGAGTCGGCAATGACCCTGGGGAAGCCAAGGGTCCCGGGTTCGTATCCCGGTGGGGGCAAATATGTGTTTGATGAGAACGGATGTTTGTGCCCTAGTCATGGTTGTTTATCTATCTAAGTATAATATGTATCTATATAAGTGTGTGTATCGTTGTATTTTACCCAAGATACAGGTAATCCTAGTTTGGGGCTAGATCAATGAGTGTAAATAGTGTCCTTATTATTATTATTATTTATGTAATCTTGAATATTCTACTATCGATTTTTGCGTAAAGTGGTTTACATGGTATTTAACCTTTCGCGGCTCCGAGCTCGCGGCGCGATAAACCACTAATCCCTAATGTCATATGACATCTCGCCCGGCGTGCGGTTTTTGACTGCCTCATCAAGTGATTCTTTTGGAATGGTAACTCGTAGAACAAATAGAGTTGTACAGCTGAGTACCTGATGAAACCCTCTGTTAGTCTATGTGAAATAAATGTCATCGCAACCTTAGTTTTCTGTAACGACGACGCGAGAATCTCAGACTACTAGAAAATAATCCCATTTCGACACAATTGCTGATTTGCCGATTTTCTGGATGAAATTCACTACGATTTGTGTATTGTGTAACACAGAATTAATTGTTAATATGGATATATTAAAGACATAACTCGAATTCAAGCAAAAAAACATAGTTTACGATGTTTCAAAATCGACTGGGAGGTCGCGGTCGCGCAGTCCAAGAGAGAATGTTTATTTCAGGGATTTTTTTGTATAGAAGTTGTACGGACTGGTAATTGCACGGCCTAATTTTGTTGATTGGACATCCACACATGTACCTATGGCAATTGACCGCCTATCACAAATTTCTCAAATGGCAATTTCAAAATCTCCAGAGGTATCTTGATCTAGTAAAGAATGCATTGACCCTTGAAACGAATTGCTAACTTCCGCGGGTCTACACCGGGCGCAACTAGACTTTTATTCTAAGATTTTACAAACATTAGAAAAAGACCACACGATGCAATTAAAAACTCATATGTTTACACGTTTAAAATAACCGATGCAGCGGCTCCGAGTGGGACAATTTAGATGCCAGCGGCACGAGTTAGTTTTATCACGGAGAAGTTTCTTGGTCTATGGTTTAATCCTTGTAGTGGGATAATATATCAGCAGGTTTTATTCAAAATCCAAAAGTTGACGTTGAAGACCAACTTCTTTCTTTCCATTATATTAGGGCTCCGTCCGTCTGTTCGTCAGCAGGCTCTATCTGATGATACGTACGTAGACGTAATACGTAGAGTTTTCCGTTTTTCGGATTTTTCCCTTACCTTCGTGACAAATTTCATGATTATAGATCATTGGGCAGTATCTTATGTCAGAGTTTTGGTGTAGAAGGGTCTAATATGGATAATTGTAAACATTGTAAAAATAGATGTTGTTGCAAGTAGAGAGTACGTAGAGAGAGTTACGTAGAAAGGACATTGTCCATTTTCGGCTTAGCGTGGACAGAATGTACGAGGTAATACAAGATAACCACTGATTATAAATAATTCCATTACGAATATTTTCGATTATCTAGTTGTGTAAATCGACAGTTAAAACTTAAAGGGAATTTATGTGAAACACAGTCTTTAATCGGTCGACCGGACGACATTTTAATTTTCGTATTGCCATGTAAAAAACTTAATAAATCACCAATTACGCATAAATCACTTTGTGGTCTCTAAAGTAGCACTTTTGGTACCAATTTTCTTTCACATAAATAAAGTACATCAATGCAAATGCATTAATACAATACAGGCGCGATTCGCCGCATTAATCGTTGTTCAAATTGACAAAAAAAAGCTCGATTTGTGGGTAAACTACTTATTCATAGCAATACTAGACAAAAATAAAAATAAACAATTGTCAGGTCACTCACGCCACAGAACACAATACAAACCTTCCGTTCTGTGTTTACCGTTTCGATAATTCGTGAATATGTTTGTTTCTGCTTTGGCTTGTTATAATGGACCCCGATTCCGCGTTTGTTGATGTGTTATTGTTATTGAAATGTTATTTTATTTGAACATAACCTCTCAGTAGACATACAGGAAAAACTCACGACACAGGCATATTGACACAAAATAATTACTGTTATTGGTTTCTTACCAACCTGTACTACAAAACCTAATAGTTAGTTTCGATTCAAATGTCTGTTCACGTTTAGCCGAAACGCCTATACAAAGTGGACAATGTCCTTTCCGCAAAAATCGCTTTTTTATGATGGAATTATAGATTTCCGTTTTTCGGATATTTCCTTTACATTTGTGACAAATTTCATGATTATAGATCAATGGGCAGTACCTTACGTCAGATTTTTGGTGTAGAAGGGTCTAATATGGATAATTGTAAAAATAGTGAAAAGTCAATAACAAATAACAAATATTCATTCAAAAGAATATGTCAAGTACAGTAAAGGGAGTCTGAAAACAGAGATAAGCAAGTTCGCAGTATCTACAACACCTTATTAGGTTTTGATTCCCTTGCGAGTATCAAGCCATTTCAGCAAAATTGTGACATAAACGGCGGTAACTTTTGATTGCGTTGACGTATTAGTTTGTTTATTTCACAACTTCAGGGACCACAGACCTTTTAATTATACTTACTTTTGATTACTATTTTGTCAAAAATCGTATACCATACAAGACCCGGGTCATGATATATAAAGCACTCTTTGGCTCCATAGTTTCGTATGGCCTCCCCAGCTGTGGACGCACCCACAATACATATTTGGGCCAAATTTATATCTTGAACATCCTTAAATAATTGTCCCACATCAGAAACGAATACGCCGGAAATGAATCTAAACTATTCAAATACTGGAATAAACTCCCTATTGATACCAAACTGCACTATACCCTAATCAAAGAGTAATAATTCAACAATACGGATTGCAAGTCAAAATGATACTCTTTAGGAACTGTCAAAACGGTGATTTTGTTCACGAGTTCTATGAGAACTAGCATGTGACGCCATAGTCAAATGCTGTATTTTGAACACAAAATTGAGTTTATAAAATACTGCTGGAAATAATTGTCTGAGCTCCATGGTCTAAAGGGTTTCAGGCTTGTTTCTCACATAGGAGATGCAGGTTCGATTCCTGACCATGTGCCAATGAGATAATTAATTTATCTTATTATATCTTACATACATTATACGGACGTTCTAACGGTGATGGAAAACATCGTGAGAAAACGTTCATTACTCCATAGCTGGGGCGATGGGCTAGCCCCCTGTCACGCAAAATGGAGAATTGAATAACTGGCTCAAAGTGGGCACAATTGTGGCTCTGCCACCCCATATGGGAAAAGGCGTGACGCAGTGTTATGTTATGTTAACTGCCGGAGATATATAATTCTGATATTGCCATTGTAAGCTTTAGACACGTTTCTAGATTTGTTGGACTAACTTGTCAAATACTGTATTTCCTACAAGATAAAATAGACCACCCCATTGGCACGCGCCGGGTGGCCCAAGGTAAACTAACCACCACCACTACACGCGAGAATAATTTATACTGTACACGGACGCACGCCTACTTGATTCCGCGTCTAACAAACAATCTACCCACGGATATTAAAACACGTATTATAATATTACCCTTAAACGTAAAACTTAAAATTACTTATCCTTCCTTTCCCACCCTTGGCCCTACACCAATAGTCCTGTAAACATGCAAACAACGTACCTACTAGATAGAAAATATATAATAAGTGGTTAGCGTAAACAAGCATCCAATTAAAACCCGCATGGTTTCTGTGGACCTATTTTAGATGCTCTTGTTATGTTTTTCTGTTAATTATAAAAAATTAAACGTATTTTTTTAATTTTTTCTCGTGCGATAGTACGGCACCCATCAGTGTGAGTTTTTTTTTAAATGTTTGTGACGTCGCGCGATACTGGGAATATCACTTTGGAGCCTGAGGCAATTAGTACATATATTTATTAGTCATATATAACAGAGTGGTTTTTTAATTAGCTATCAACATTTTGGAAAATTCTAGTTGGCGCTCTACACATTGTCTGCGGTAAGGTGACAAAAACTCTGCAAAAGGCGGTGAAAACTCGCGTGGAATGCATGACATAAAACATTAAAGTCATTCGTTAGCGAGGTAGATAATAGGATTATGTTCCTTAGAAATTTCGTAAGTTAGTTCGTGACTTGAACTTAAATTACAGTACCGTGGTGCGATGTTTCCTTTGCGGTTTCCATTCAAGTTAACCATAATTAACTATTGAAAACTTTTGGTTCGGTGAGCTGTTCTTCCATTAATCCTAAGGCTTCCCAGATATTGTCAGGATAACAAGTTGGACTTTTTAGAGGAATCGGCTAAAAGTTATGAATATCTGGATATTTGTATTGATGGTAAGTGTATTTAATAGCCACAGACGTTACCTGCTAGTAAAAAGTAAAGTTTTTCTTTTATGAAAACAAAAATTGCTTTGAGAACTTATAGAGGTTTTTGAGGCAGAAATTTGATGTAGCCATGATATATTTCATCTTTTTGGAAAAATGCGTTTCTCCATTTTTTCTCGCACATGCTAAGAACAGTTATTAAGAAAAGAGACAGTCAAGTAGCGAAAGTGTTAGAATTTCGTCTCGTAGCTGGTCGTTTTCTGATGCGGTCGAGTCTTTTGTTATTTTAGGACCTTCCGTTTTCCAAATATCGATCGAGAAATATATAAAACTGATTCGTTTTTTTGAATCAATTGTATCAATTCTTGAATGCAGATTCAATATGCATAACAATAAATGACACTATTATCAGTCTGTCTGTGCCTTTTCCATGGAGTTAATCTCACTCAACACAGAACTCGCTGTTGGTAATTTTGTAATTATTTATTCCTGCATAATACTTTTAATAGGTAATGATAATAACAAATCTTTATTTCAGGTAACAAAACCCATATCTATACATACCTTAAATCTAGAGATACACAATTTATATATTACAAAAAGAAAATATTATCTAGCCTAACTATGGATTTATCTTCTTCGGTCTGGCTTCACTGTAGCATCAGTACACGATGCCCTCTGGCCAGTAGTTCTTGGTCAGGAGCATCTTCTTGAGTTCCACCGGAGCCCGAAGTTTGAATGACAGGAGGTCCTTGGGCCTATCTGACTCCAAAGGACTTATCTGCAGTTTCGTGTTCATGAGACTACATGGCGGAACGTTGACTCTTATCGACCATTCCACAACGTGACGCTCGATGTCCTTGCTGGTCATGTTAACGTCGAAACGGGAAAGATAAATTTTGAGCGTCAATGCTGCAATATTTGTATTAGTTAAAGACAACCAATATTTAAATCAATCTGTGGGAGTTTCTTCAGTGGAACAATGTAGAGAAGAGGCAAAAAAATACGTTTACTAAGAATATATAAATGTCTACAGTTATAATGAAATCTTGACTCAGTTTTTTATATTGATATTTCATTAAACATTATATATATACCTCTGTGGCGCAGCGGTTGTGGCTCTGCCTACCACACGAGAGTTCCCGGGTTCGATCCCCGGCTGGGGGTAGAGAAAAAAACCCCCAGGTCTTGGATGTTTATATGTGTGTGACGGCACTGTTTCTGGTTCCCACTACACAAGGAATCCTATTATGGGGTCAGAAGCAATGTATGTGCCTATATGTAAATGTTTATTATGTTTAATGTTTATGATAACGACAAAGTATTAATGCCGTTTCTCTTTAGACAATATGTGAAATAATATCTCAAATGATCTTTTGATACACATTGTCTAGGAAATACATAGAATGCCTAAGATTTTTCTGAAAAACGAACAAAGGCCAGTTAACTTCTTTGAATTACAAATATTGTGATACATAATTATGTAAAAGGTTGTAAGTAATTGCACATTAAATATTTTTTATACATTGCTTAGGTTTAGGCATTGTAAAGAATGCCTAGGTACAGTGTAAAATAAAAAATATTTCATAAATTGACTGCCAATTTTAGGCATTCTATAAGTTGCCTAGGCATTCTATACAATGACGGATTTCATACTTTGCAGTTGACATATATGTATATTGCAACAACGAAACAATACTTTGCAGTTGACATATATGTACATTGCAATAACGCAACAATAGTTTTGATATGAATTACAGACTGGGTTTCCTTTGTATTGGAGTTTTCGGTGGATTTATCGCCATTATTAGTATCGGTTAATTACTCGTATTCTGGATCCACTAATACTTTGGCAATGTATTGCGTGAAATGTATTTTCTAACTCCTCGCAAGACAAGTTTATAACTAAAAATCATTTCGACATAAATATAGTACTCGTAACAGCAACAGTCAACAGTAGGTTAATAAGTGAAGAGTAAAGACGATAAGCTAGCTAGCAACTTGATTCTTTATTCCAGTTTGCACAATATTCTGGCTCCATTGATCAAAGTAGCTGGATCTAGGCCAATTAAGGAGGAGT
The DNA here is from genome assembly GCA_949825045.1 of Argyresthia goedartella. Classification (NCBI taxonomy): domain Eukaryota; kingdom Metazoa; phylum Arthropoda; class Insecta; order Lepidoptera; family Argyresthiidae; genus Argyresthia; species Argyresthia goedartella. Next base: position 13,752,865 of record OX463823.1, read on the forward strand.
TCTCTATCAGTAAGTGACAAGTGAAGCATGCGAGCGAAATATCTATTTTACTGGCTAAATGCCCCAACAATGCGTTATCTATCGTTACTTTATCTAACATATTATCATGCTCATGACACTTATCGATTTTATCGTACAATTATCAATCTATCATACAGACCGGTAATCATTTGTGTCTTTATTTCGCAGCTGTGATTTTATTTTGGTAATTAAATTTCCTGTGTATTTCCTTGAAAGTTGTTTGTTAGCGAATTCTTTTGGAGAAAATTAAATGTGTTTTGGATTTACTTGAATGAAAGGTAGGTTATGTTTTATTGTATTAGCAAATAATTAAGTATTGACCAGTGTTAATGATCCCTTTTTAATTATATTTATGACTTGGCCAAGTTCAAAATACACAGAAGGATCCGAAAGATAGCGTTTCAATGATGCAAGTTTGAAGAATATCCTTTACAGCACCGTTTTCACGAATCCAATAAATAGTCAGGGAATCAAACTGGGAATGCTCATAGTTTTATAGTATCTGTGCAGTGACTCACGAACAATAACATTTCATGTGGTCTCGCTTTTTATTTTGATCCCTCAAATATTCGCGGAGCTCAGGTACGCCATATTTTATAGTATTATACCAATTACTGAATGAACTGCCGAGATCTGATAGAATTTATTGTTGAATGAATGAAATTCATTCGTTAATTTATTTTATGGTGAATATTTTTTGGATTAATTAAGGACCTGTTTCATAGTGTCCGGAGCATGTCCATTGTCCCATGCATTTTTTTTATATTATATGGGAAAGTTCCACCCTGCACAATTTTTTTCAAATAACAAATGACTACAATAGTTTCGTTTATATCTGTCCTACAAAAAAAAACAGTTTGATTATCCGACCAAAAAAATGGAGGTGGCACAGCCACAGAAACAAAAAAGAGTTCGCTCTGTGACGTTCGGAAACGATAAAGAAAACATCTTTAACATCTATTATCTGCCGAAAACTACGTTGATATTTGTTTACCAACCCATCGTTCCCGCGTATTTCATGCATTTGTTCTTTCAATATGCTTTATTGAACGGTTAATAATGAGTAAGATTACATGATCACTTATGCGCAACGGCGAATATTATCTGCGGCTTATCTCAAAAAATATATTTTCTTCCAGCAAACAAAGGCGGGACAGGACGGACAGCATATTGCTAGTAAGGGCAGTCTGGTGCACAATAAATTAAATAACTAACTACTAATGTCTAAAAATAATAAAAGTTATATTATGTATAATAGTATACAAACGCATATATAAAAACGTATAAATATATATATGTATATATTTATTTATTTATTTATATAATTATTATTTCTAACATAATACTTAAACTTAATACGGAAGAGAAAGGAAATGCAGTTTTAATATTTTCTTGAAAATGAAAATTGATCACTATCACTAATGGCGCAGGAAAGTGCGTTCCACAGTCGGATTTCCCTTAACCTCTGAACGAGTGTTCGTAAGTAAAAGTGTTGTGCTAAGAAATTTAAAGAAGAGACACCGTCTGGGATCTTCGATTCCTGTCTCTGGAGAAAAGGAACTCAATACGTATATTCTGAAGTCGTTCGAGTTTATTTAGTTTTCCTTCGCAAACAGCACCCACCAAATATCCGCGTTGTCGATTATTGAAGTAAACAGGACTGAGCAAGGGTGATTTCAGTTTGCCATGGCAGGAAGAACTACAATCTCTGGAAGGAGTGAAATGACGCAACTAATCGTTGCTAACCTCAAAGATATGGGGCGGCCAGGACAGCAAGTTATCAAAAACAGCCCCGAGTTCTTGGCATTCTCGCTACATGAGATTATGGTACCATCATACGTTATAACGTATGATGGTACCATAATCTCATATTCTTCTATAGAAGCGACGGGCGTTTTTTGTAATAGGTTAAGAGTGTGCCGTGTTCCCATAATTATAGCCCGATTGGCCCCGATTGACCAGTAGCCCACATGAAAGAGCCCATTGCCTGATATTTACAAGGTCAGCATTCAACGCCTATACAGTCAGAGACACATCACACGGAGAGAATTGCCGATTTATTTAGAGGTCATCTGTGTAAAGGTGATAAGAAGAAGTAAGTTTGTACATTGTACATTACAATAGTACATCAGAGATGGAGTTGATAAATACTGAGATGAGAAGAGGAGAAAGGACGCCACCCTGCGGAACACCTGCGGAGAGATTACCTGTGTAAAGGTGATAAGAAGAAGTAAGTTTGTGCATTGTACATCAGAGATGGAGTTGATAAATACTGACATGAGAAAAAGAGAAAGGACGCCACCCTGCGGAACACCTGCGCAAAGATTACACCAGTCCGTTGAGACCTCCTCATACTAAATGCGCTGCTGGCGGACTCTCAGGTAGAAGTCAACCCAACTAGCCGAGTGTGAGGAGACATTAGGTGACTTTAGGATTTCACCCAGGATATCGAAATTGATGCAGTTGAAGGCGCTGCTGAAATCAAGCAAATTGAGGACCGTGAACTACTTTCTATCCATGGGCGACTGGATGTCATCCGTTACTTTGAGTAAAGCCGTGGTACTGCTTTGGCCCGGCCGGAAACTCGATTGAAAGGGATTTGAGAAGTTTATTGAGGAGAGGTAGAGGCAGAGCTTGGACAATCGATTTGAATTTTTTTATTTTTTATTTTATTTTATTTTATTTTGTTATATTGAGGGAAGCTTACGGCTACACAACTTAATATAATACACAATGTCTTAAACTAAAAGCCAATAACAAGCGACCACATATAGTTAGCTAATTGACAAAGAGATCCAAAAAAAAAAGAAGAAAAATGCAATTTATATACTTATTCCGTTTAACTGATTTTTGATTAAATAAATTTAGTTTAAATATATTTTAAATGTACACTACACAAAGTAGACTATAGAAACAATATTACCTCTCACGCACCTCATCACCCTCATCATCATCCGCATCATTGAAATTAAGAGATTTTAAGAACCTCCTAATTATAAGTTTCCGTAGTGATTGTTCACTGCTGCAGTAAATATCTATGTCACCACGATCATCACCGCCGTCAGCATTCGCGCTAGAAAGTCTGTTGAACGTTGAGCATACTCTGACCAGGTAGGAGTTTTCTCTGTAATTGCTATGAACTAGGGGTACCCGGAATAGTGGACGTCTACGATGGTTGTGGAATGGAACTTTAAGATTTTGTTTACTTAATAATTCGGGGCAGTCAATAATACCTCTTGCAATTTTCATTAGAAAAGTCACATCTGCAATGTCCCTGCGCAGATTCAGAGGAAGAAGGTGAAGTCTTGCACATCGGTATTCATAGTCTAGTTTGGTAACTTTAATTTGAAACCGAGGTAACGAGTAAACCTCCTCTGAACCCGCTCAATTCTGGCCATATAAATGTCATAACAAGGATTCCATATCTGAGATGCATATTCCAGGTGACTACGAACATAGGCACAATAGAGAACTTTTATGGTTTTCATGTGCTTAAATGACTTAGAAGACCTCATGACAAAACCAAGGGCCTTCGAAGCTTTGCCGACAATGCTATTGATATGCTGATCAAATACTAATCTGCAGTCGTGGACAACCCCAAGATCCCGACTCTCAGACATCCTAGTTAGAGGCAGGTTTTTTATTTGATAGTTTGATACGAAGGGATTGAGTTTACGCGTAAAAGTAATAAAAAAGCACTTGGAGACGTTTAGGTCTAATTTGTTGGTTCCACAGTATATATCAAGCCTAAGTAAATCTTGCTGCAATAACGAACAATCGGAAGCCTCGTTAACCACTTTAAAAAATTTCATATCGTCAGCGAACAACAATACAAGCGAATTAGTAAAACATGAGTCGATATCTTGAACAAATATAATAAATAATAGTGGGCCTAGTAGGGATCCCTGGGGGACAACAGATGGTATATTCATCCAAGAAGATTTGAAGCCATATACAGGGTGTTAACGGGGTCATGATTCAAACCTATCGGTCCTAACTCGAAGAATTAATGCGATTTCAAGTATAGGGCAATTTTTTTAAAACTTACAGCCTTTTTTAAACTAATCAACAATGTATTTATCCCAGTTAATAACTCAGATTATGGTTACCCTATTAATTCATGATAAAACCTTTTTAATTAACAAATGATTAGATGAGTAAGTAGTAGGTAATTGTCAACCGTCACGTCATAAGAAAGTCAAATACGTAGGGTGACCATAATAATTAATAAATAGGGAATCATTTTTAGTATTTTTTTTACCTGCGAAAAAAGTGCTAATTTATGCACTCCAATCTACAGCGTTGTATTCCTAATTAAGTGCCAAGTCTATTTTCTCTTTCTTGCTACACGACCCCGTTAACACCCTGTATATTAGTAGGCACTATTTAAGGGAGGCGGGATTGAGCGCTTTAGGCAGGTTGACTTGGGGAGCAGCAATCGGCAGGTAAAAAATTAATTATGTTCATTATAGGAGATAGCAACTCATCAAAGATGGTCAACAAACTGGTCAACACCTCACAGCAGCTCGTTTCGTTACCTACAGCTTTTGATGAGATCGCAAGTATTGCCCTCCTAACTGCGCCGATTCCGACATGGTCAAAATTGATAGGTGGATTGAGAGCTGCGGTCCTGGAGAGCAGGTTACGGAGGGTAGTTCTTTAAAAGGTTCCGCAGAGAAACAAGGAACTCTTATAGTTTCGTCAAGTCTGTCTATCCGTCCGTCCGTCCGTATGTCACAGCAATTTTATGCAGAAACTATTAAGACTGTCCAGTTGAAACTTAGTTTATAGATGTATTCTGTAAACCGCTTTACGATTTTTATACAAAAAAAGGGGGCTCCCCATACATGGAACTGAAACCAAAAAATATTTTTTATCAAACCTATATGTGTGGGGTGTCTATAGATAGGTCTTCAAAAATGACATTGATATTTCTGCAACCATTTTTCCTCAAAGTAAATCGTTAAAGAAACAGACACTTCCAAAGTAGAAAAATGTGTGGCCCCCCTCCCCCTCTTATTTTTAAAGTAAGATAGTGAAAAATATATAAAAATACATACTGAAATATATCTACATATACATATTGAGAGAATGCACACTTTCAACGGCTATTAGTTTGGACAAAATAAAATAAGCAGTTTTTAAGATATAAAACATTTATTAAAACTGCAAAGATAACTTTGTGATTGATACAAACTCTATGAAAAACAAAGTTACAACACAAACATCCAGTCTAATAATTACTTGCTTTTTTTTTCATTTCATTCACATTCACATGCATCCACCATCTCTTAAATGATCGTCAAACTAACTGTTTCATTTTGTAAAATGACGTAGCCTGGATTTGTACGCAATAGAATGCGTTTCAGCTTTAAATTCCCTTCGCCGTTAAGTTTGCTATTGTGCACAACAGTCAACCTTCAACTGTCACGAGTATAATAGGTTTTTTTTTTATTTATTATAAACATACATGCTTGTGACGTCATAGTAAAATCAAATCGACACAAACCGACATCAAATATAAGAACAAAGAAGCAACATCTTACAGGATATAAAATAAATTATACTTAAAACACACACAATAAGTTGCGACATTTAACCGGTTTTGCACTTTCTCCACCATGACGCTGTATTTTGTTTCATGTGGGTGCCAGATAATCGCACTACTTTCTAGTTTGTCTCTAACTAAAGCATTGCACAGGTCACTTACAGCTTCAATGCTCCTAAACTTTAGATTTCTCATTACAAATCCGAGCGTTTAAAATGCTTGCTTAGTGAAATCTACAATGTGATTACGAAACGATAAATCGGTGTTCATGCGCAATCTCAGATCTTTGACCTCTCTTACCTGCGTAATTTCTGCACCTTCTACAGAGAACTGGTGATGCAACGGCTCGCGTACGCGGTTGTAAAACATCAGAGCACACTTCCCAACATTAAAGTATAGTTTGTTGAGTTTGCTCCACTCCAACACAAGATTTATATCCCTCTGCAGCTTTTCGCAATCCGAGATATCCCTTACCTCTAGGAATAACTTTAGGTTATCCGCAAACACATCGGCAAAGACACAGACAGCATCCTTAATGACCTTCGGAAGGTCATAAGTGCTGATGATAAATCCTTAAGTCCCCAAGTTACTGCCCTGACTAACACCAGAAAATGTGAAATACGTGTCTGATGTAGAAACCGCATATTCCACATACTGTCTTCGATGCACAAGATAGCTCACAAAAAGCCGCATAAGTTGGGGAGTAAAGCCGACCCCACTTAACTTCTGCAGAAGGACGTCGTTGTCTACTGTATCAAATGCCTTTCGGAAGTCGAAGTAAGCGACATCTACTTGCCCCCGCACATCAAGTGGAGGCGTCACGTGAGATACGAAACACAGAAGGTTAGAGGCGGTGTTACGATCTGGTCGAAACCCGTGCTGTGCGCCCGAAACCTGTTACCTTATCTGGAGGTATACAGGGTGGAATTTTGTGACACCACCTGGAGGGCAAATACTCTAAATAATGGAGGTAGCAAATTTCCCTCAAAGGAATCATTCCTTTATTTTTGAAAAGAAACAAAACTGCATTCAAAGATTTTGAAAAATACGCTTGCCACAACCAGGAATCGAACCGGCTAAAATTCGAAAAAAACATCACCTGTACTTTTATGGCGTCAATCGACAGGGTCAATCAGCCGGTTCGATTCCTCGTTGTGGCAAGCGTACTTTTCAAAATCTTTGAATGCAGTTTTGTTTCTTTTCAAAAATAAAGGAATGTTTTATTTAGAGTACTTGCCCTCCAGGTGGTGTCACAAAATTTTATCCTGTATACAAGGTTGCAACACCGATTTGAAGATATTTTGTTTTTATGTTTTGAGTCTCAACTTGTGCAAGCCATTACTTAACTTTAGCAGATTTGTCGTCAACGGCTAAGTTGCTAACCATAAAAGAAAAGATGGGCAAATGCAATATACTGTTGCCAGATTCACATTACGATTCCCCGCTTTTTTAAAAAGGGTAGCAGGTATTTAGGTTGCCTATAACCTCGTCACAGTACGAAATCCGAAAATTATATACAAATTATACCTATAAGTATCGGCATCGTAAATGAACATTTAAAGTGTGAGTTAGTTATGATATTTTACCCTAACTTTTGTAAAACATATTTTTTAAAAGCTAGCAGCTAGCAACACTGGTTTCATTACTACCAACTTGAAGGCGAAGGGCATTTAGAGCCTAAACGCATTTTACCCTCTTTGTACCTTGAGGTGACCGAATTATAAATGTGGCTGCGCGTTTCTGCAGCTCTTGACAGTTTTAATTTATTTTTTCAGAGTAACAAATGAGACAATTGATGTGATAAACGAAAGAGAAGTTTGAACAAGATGATACCTTATGCGGACGGGTCTAAGCCGAACCCAACCGATGACGAAGAAAATGTCTCAAGTGAGTAAACTCACACTAAAAACTATTTCGAAAAGGGAACACAATCTTTCATTTCCTGCGCCAGTAGCACGTATACCCCCGCGGGGTGTAGCGACGAGAAAAAGAGAGATAGAGCATGCGCTATTAATAGCTCTCTCCCTTACAATCACCCGTCGCGACACCCCCCACCGTTAATGTGCTGACGGCCCTGATGGTAATTATAATCTTTGGGGACTCAGTTCAAACACATGGGGCATAATAAGCCCCCAAGAAAACGTTATGAATGTGGTACAAAAACAAGGGGATTTAAAAAATATCAATATCAAAAATCCGATCAGATATTGAAAACCTACCAAAACTCACTCTCGTGAGGCTGAAGTTATTCAATAAAATATTTAAATTACCTCGAAAACAGCGCACTTTTGGCATAATAATTCAAAGTTACCGAAACTTTGTGATTGTTACGATAAGGCACGATTTCATCGATGTTTCAGTTTTATATATAAGTTGCTGGACACCATGTATGTATGAGTAGATAGATTTTTCATCACCAAGCCAACAAGATGCCTGACAGGCGTCTAGTTGGCTTGGTTAAGTAGTGCCTTGGCTTGTCCTATTTTCTGAGAATGTCTGTGAGATCATTATATGTTTCTACAGCTCTGGATGTTTTTTTTTTTTAATTTTTTATTATAATTTTACATATTTATATTTATGTGAAACATCTCTTTGTTTACAACTTAACACTTTTGTAGAATTCCTGTCAAATGTTTTGTCATTTTGCCCAAGTGGTTAGAAAAGGGTATGATTTTATTGATCAACTTATAAATGCCTTTTGGATTAACTAATAAATCTTGTTGGTTCCTAGAATACTAGATTTGTCACCTAAATAATATCAATAAAAATGGTGCAATAAAATGTTTAAAATAAAACCGTCCATAAAGGGTTCCATACACACCCACACACACACACACACATACACACACACACACACACACACAAACACACACACACACACATACACATACACACACACACACACGCGGAAAAACGTAAAACGACAATCTTTTGTACGAGTATATCTTTTTAATTTTAATGACAAAATATTAAATATTAATATAATATAATATAATAGTTTTGTGTATGTAGTATGTAAGTATTAAACTATAAACTCAGGTTAACGAAACTCTTTGCTCATTGAAACCGAACGTGATAGAAATTGAGTAACTTATTTACAGAAATAAAAACAAATATGATGATATGATGATGAAATATGAACAAAACTTAATATAATTTATTATAATTCGAATGAGCAATTTTTAATCGTATATTGACAAATAACTGAGCAAAACACTCAATACCTGCAATTAAAGATCTTTTCCGGTAACATCGGGAGAGTCCAATTTTCACCAATAAACAAATAAAACAAATAAAACAAAATGGCTAAGAAAATACTTCTTTTGATTTTACAAACCGGTATTTTTCATTATTTATTGTTATAGCGGCAATAGAAATACACCCTCTGTGAAAATTTCAGCTCTCTACCTATTTCGGTTGGAGACGGACGGATGGACAGATAGACGGACAGCGGAGGCTTAGTAATAGGGACCCGTTTGGTTCCCTTCGGGTACAATGATACGAAGTTTCTTGGATTAATAATTGATACTAAATTGCAGTGGGGACCCCACATAGATAAATTAGCTGGTAAATTAAGTTCTGCGGCTTACGCTGTTGGTAACATCAGACAAAACACGGAGTTTTAGTTACTTTCATAGTGTCATGTTCTATGGTATCTTGTAGTGGGGGAAAGCAGCGGATACTCAAATAATTTTTATTTTACAAAAAGAGCTATTCGAGTAATTTATAATTTAAAACGAACAGACTTCTTAAGAGAGATTTTTAAAGAAATTGACATACGAACTTTCATTCAATTTATTTTCGAAAATATAAAGTATGTACGCAACATTTTCCAAACTAGCGATAGCTGTAAAGTTAACCTGAGAAATAATCACAGACTATGTGTGCCCCGGTTTAGACTCACGAAGGTAAGCAATTCTTTCAAGGGTCAGTGCTTTCTCTAATAAAATAAGATACCTCTGGAGATTTTGAAATTGCCATTTGGGCAATTTAAAAAGCATGTTAAAGCGACTTTTATGATTACTTAAATGACGGGACTGTATGGGGTTAATCTAGCTTAAAACAGACCTTGCTGTCAACAATTTAGCAACTATTTATTTCCGCTTATTAATCACAATGATTAAAATTTTCATATTTGTATTGTTAAGCACAACCAATTTTTAAAAGAGATCCAAAAATCAATCTGTGGGAGTATATGCGCCCTACTTTTCCTACAGTGGTCCAATGTAGAGAAGAGGCCAAAAATGACGTTTGCTAGTATGTGTAAATATCTACAGTAATAAAGTACTTTGACTTTGACATTGACTTTGTACGGAACCCTAAAAATCACCGAAAAATATTTTGTTGTTTAAATTATTATTGGATTGGAGACTTACATAGTTGATCTGTCACCTAAACTATATCACCAAGCAATTCGGGCAAAAGATAAAGTTATCTAACTATTATTAAGGAGAATATTTTCAATGATTTGTCGGTCTATATTTAGAGACCGTTTTGATCAATTTGATGATCAATATATTTCTGAGGAACAGATATAAAAAGGGATCGCAGATTACTGACAACTCCAAATTTAGGTGACAAAAATATTGTTCCCGTTAGAACCCAAATTACGCATTACGTCACAACTTTTACCATACGGAGTAGCAGCTATTGCAGCTGGAATCTAGGGATTTAGAATATTTCGCTAAATCAATTTCCTCATATACAAGCACGTAACCTAAGACGTCAAAAAACTAGAAACAAGCGTTAAAAGGGCATCAGTACTATCACAGATCACGCACGGGCAAGTTTTCCGGAAATAACATCTTACCCGTGAGTGCCCTCGTGGATGTTCCAGGAACGGGCCAATTTTCCGCTTTCCCAGTGAACTCGTAAGCTAATTGCAGCTTGAAATCATTTCTCCAGCGATACATGTGCATGCTGTATAAATAGGGAGGCGGGCATGGTCTAGTGGCTACATGCACTATTGCCTGTCACTTAGAAGATGCGGGTTCGAATCCCAGTGCTGACTGTGTACCTATGAGGTAAGTTATTTTGCGAGCGAAGCGAGCTCATCGCTATAATCGTACGAAACTATTACACCTACGAATAGAGGGTTAAGCTCTGATATAGTGATTTAAGTTCATGTTTAGTTTCCAGGGTGATAATTGAAATCATATTTTTTTTTATGAACTCAAAAAATAAAACATTAAATAAATTGTGTGAACTGAAAAGCTAACGTACTACTAATGCCATCTGAAATTACCACCTAAGTAACATCTATAACGAAACAAGTCGGTGTGATAGAGTAATTAAATAATCGCTAGAAGTTTTCCCAGTGACATAAGTCTTAGTCATTTAAACAGGATATAAATCTTGACCAAAACAAAACATCTCTATTATCTCATAATTTCTTGATAAATAAAGTCGGTGTTTATGATGATATGTAGTTTGTAACCGAAGAAACTTCTCTTAGGCGATAAAGGACCGATTGTCATTTATTTTGCAATCCGTGATGATATCTTTTGCTTGACATCTCGCCACACAACGGCAAAACAAAACTGGCAGAACCCAATTTAAACGTTACAATCCACATCAATACACATCACAACATAATCGATAGTAAATAATAAACATGTCATTTCAACCGTGTCAATGTAAATTAAGTAGACAAGTAATGAAGACGCTGTTGTATTTAGAACGGCAACATGTAGGACACACTTTAAATGGATTTAATACTTGGAGTGTTTTTATAGTATTTTGCTATGCTAGTGGTGAATTCCTATTGTGGGGCCAAGAGAGCAAAATGTTTGGCGTAATACAATATATATATATATAACATACCTCATGTTTATTTATTATCTCATTATTACACCTAAGACAAAAGTACTGAGAACTTATAATAGATAAATTAAGTACATAGGTGAATAATTATGACCAAGAGATTTCCCCCAGCAAATAAACCACCATTTGCTGGGTTATGAGAATGTAGATCGTACTTATGGTTACAAAAGTAAATAACAATAGTCTATCTATCTATTCAGCCTCCCGCCCCACTGTTGAGTATAGGCCTCCGCTTCAGCACGCCTCTTCACGTGGTCGTGCTAAAAAAAGTAAATGTTGGAAAATATCCTTGTGTATTATACTCAGTAAATCGTGAGTAATAAATTATAAGTGGAATTTAATGCATAAGAAGAGTTGTTTTAATAAAAAGTTTTTATTGAACCCTTTGGCTCAAAATTTACCAAACAAATTTACAATATACCGATATAATTCGCAATTTTGACCCTTAGCCATGAAAAGTCAATTGTATGGAAAGTCTCTCTATCAGAGCCAGGTGGCTTGCAATGTATGTATTATGGCTAAAGATAGAAGTGAAACTAAACTTAAGTTTAGCCGGCTAATGTTAAAGTTATTTCCAAAATAATGGGTAATAAATTCATCTTTAATGCCTTATACTCTATTTGCCGGAAAAATGGGAAAGAAATGCACTAGCTTCTGATTGGTAGAGCCACGACGCTAAGACCGTGTTCACAGTGCGAGAATTTTTAAGTTTGCTCTTGCGACTTGTGAATCGTTCAGACTTGGTTTACAATCTTGCGTTTGTGCAATTGATAAGTTTTTCTTGTGACTCGGCTTATTTATTGGACTTTGTAATTTATTATTATTTTGCATGACCCGGCTTGTTTGTAGGTCTTTGTGTTAGAGTGCATGTACTAGTCTATTAGTTAAAGAGGGATTAAGGGGGAATGATTATCTGTAAAGAAATGAGCCTTTTTCTCAACTGAAAATATATTCTCCAATCTATTTGGAATATGTATTAATCTATGAGGAATTTGCCTTCCAATAACTATGTCCTTAGAGCTGTTGCATCATCGATGGGCGTTCATTGGATGTCAATGTATAGAATTGTGAAGAAGAACATAATAATGACATTTTTAAATCACCTACAAAAAGAAGAAACGTGAGAATTTGACAAAAAGTGCAGTCAGGAGAAAAAATCATGTTTTCTTTTCCCCAAAATAAAATACTTACGTTAATTTAAATAATGAACGTGATAATGGTGGATTGTACTTTGGGAGAAATTAAAAGAAACACACTATATGAACTCGTGGAGAATATTGGATTTAAATTCAATAAAATATTCAGGAATAGCTTATTAATTTATATAATAGGATCATATCGGGAATAGCATAAAATTCACTTTACCTAATGTAAAGCAAGTTGAAAGTAACATTGTATTGGGGAAAGACAAACTAATACTAGTAGATGAAACTGTATTTCTTGGCATCACTATTGATTCCAAACTACATTCCATATTTTAAACATAGACTTAGCTAAAATAATCAGGGAATTGACTGACGTTGCAAATGCTAGGCTTGTATATTTTGGTTATTTCCATAGCATTATGTCCTACGGCATACTACTATGGGGACGGGCTGCTGACATTGAGACCATCTTAATTTTGCAGAAGAGAGCGATCTGATTTATTTATAAGCTATGTAATAGAGAATCTCTGAGAGATTTCTTCAAAGAAACCAACATCCCAACGGTTACAAGTCAATCTATGAAAATCAATCAATATCTATGAAAACATAATGTATTTTAGTAAAATTATAAGTAATATAAGTAATACTCCTCACAACTGTCTACTTACTTGACTCAAGTTACTCAAAACAAAAACATATTTAGTTGAGAGTACAAAACGTAGGCACATCATGAATTAGCCTTTACTTCTAACCAGTTTGGTTGACGCCCACTAGCGATTATTTGACCTTGTATTTTGTATGAAATTGTGTAAAAGAGACAACGCTTTATTAACTTGTTTCGGCAAATAGAGTATACCCTGCACACACAAAACGAAATGAAGATGTTTTCCTCCCAAAAATCCCTATTATTCTTAATATAATAAATGTATATAAATGTAGCTTATTAATTTCACAACCGAGGGGCCTTACCCGGATACGAGTAAGGTTAAGCCATACTCCACCACGTTGGCTCGGTGCGGGTTTTTGGCGGGGTTTTACGACAACTACCACGTAGCGATAGTAGCCGGGGCCAACAGCTTAAAAAGTGTCATCCGAAACACTGAACGTCCGACTCATTGGTACATGGTCAGGAATCGAACCTGCATCTACTGGGTAAGAAGCAACCGTGAAACCCATTAGACTCATTCATTCATTCATTCATTATTCTTAAACAAAGTGTAATTTATGTTTATAGTTACAACTTTTAAGAGACTTTTCATGAACGGCAGTACCGTCTGTCCTTCATGAGCAATATACAGTAAATTTAATTATGATAAACCCTTCCATTCCGAAGTTATATTTTTTAGGCAGATGGAACATATTGCACGAAAATAAAAATGCCGTTAAAAATATTACGGGAGGGGGGATTTTCTAACCTTTTTTATCGATAAAATGTGGTCCTCTTCAACCCTTTTTGATATGTGCACTTTATAAAGACTCACGTATAGTTAAACGCGGGTTGTGATACTTTTGTTTTTAAGTATGACTGACTGAATTTCAGTAATATCCTACTATCATCAATCAATCGATGCATATAATAATACAGTCGAACCGGGGTGCCTGTACATTGAAGATAAGTAATAAAAAAACTGTCCAATTGCGAGTCGGACTTCGCACATTTGTGGTTCTGTACCAAATTTAGAATATAAGCCTAATAAATAACGTAATTAAAAATACAAGTAATCCCGATTGCGGTGCACAAAAAGACAGATACAGTGTTAAATTTAATTAACTTTAAATGAAAGCGGAACCCACTAGATGTACCGATTTTTTTTTCGAAACTCCATGATTACATTAAGTCTTATCTGCTTTTAAATGTAACGCAGTCGGAATTTTTAGTTTTATTTAATATGTATTTCGTGCCTTATGTTTTCGTCCTGTTTAGGGCAATATTACGAGATTCAAGATTCAAGATTGATTTATTTGCATATTAAATTAGGTTTATAATATAATATAACACGTATCATAAACCCTCTTTACTGCGTCCAAAACCCACACGTTACGACCAGCATAATGATAAACTTCTTGGTAAAATCTCATTTCTTAACCGAATATTGATAACTATGACCATAATGTACAAAAATTTGTAAAACTATGACATTCAAATTTCGAACGTCGACGCCCGCCTGCGTGCCGCCCCTAGTTTGTCTGTGAAGGTGCTGCTACTACAGAACAAGCTAAACAACTGCAGAGCAATGGTCAATGCCACAATGCCGATCGAACATAATTTTTTATGTAACTGCTACATAATGGAGGTCATTATGCAAGATTTGCATATATTTCCGTACTCGACTTTTAAATCCCTTTGTTTTGATTCCCTACTCGAGGTTATCATGGTTGCTTATCTTAAAAAATGTTTTTTAGCCCGCAGATAGCGCAAAAATTTCGCCATTTATTTTTTATTTCTTGTACCCAGTGACACTTGCTCTATCAAGACATAACTGATGACGAAACATTTATTAAAATTAGTTCAGCCGTCGAGTAGTTACGAGAGAATCCAGGGACAGATATATGTACATACAGGTTAAAAACACCACCCTCCTTTTTCGCTGAGCAGCAGTCGTGTACAAATGTGGAAAATTCAAGGAAAAAAATGATTTATCAATATCTTGGTATTTGTTTGTAAAATATATGTACATAATAATAAACTTTATCACCAAATTCTAAAGTCAATGGCAAGTTTAAAAATTCTTCGCTACATTATTTTTTTCTCTCTTCTCATTCCATTGTTCTCCAATATTTTTAAAACAAAAAATAATGTACTTGTCTACCCATAAAGTTCTTAACAAATATTCCCTCGTTGGGGTGGGTAAATTTTTTTTAACGCCCCCTTTATATCTATGGGAAACCAAAAACATAAAAAATATATTTTAAGGCAAGATTCTGTGCAAAATTTGATGACTGTAGCTTTAACCATTTGGCTATAAAACCTGTCTGACAGACGAACGACGGACGGCCGGACAAGTGAGTGACATCAATAGGACCAGAAAGGTACGGAACCCTAAAATTAAAGGAAGTCACTTAAGAAAAGATATAGAACATAAATCATTTTTTTTATTCTTTTCTGTCTGTGTGCCTGTCTGACCATCTGTTTATTCGACGACAATGTCAAAACTACTAAATCCATTTTCATGCGGGTATAACTGGTAGATAAAACATAATTAGTAACAACAATTTCTAAAATTTCTAAATTGCGTTTCGCTAATTGTGTTGGAGTTTCGCATTATTATTATGATCTAAAGGTCCAAACTCACCAAAAACGCTATTTTCTAAGTTTCAAGAACATCGTCTTTTCCCGCACAATAAGTCCGGTAATTTCACTGCATATATCAATTAGCGGTGGATCATTGGGTTAATATGCGGTATTCATGATTTTAAAGTTGCCGGTTCCAATCCCGCCGATCCGATTACAGGACTGCGGCTGGACAAATGCACAAATTGGAGCCGTGAACCCTTTCTGACGTCGTGAATGTAATCATTACAATAGTGTTGTTGATCTTAGAATGGGTGAATACATAGGTGGTCCAGACAGTTGGTGGCTCCAGCAGGGAGTGTAAAGGCTGGCAAAACAACCTTGGAAAGCTAGATGATAGAGGTAATATTACGGTGGGGATCGGTGGACGTAGACTTAATATCAATATTGATATCGCCAGAAATCACAACTGTATTGAATGATTTAAGGGTGTTGAGAATATTATTAAGATCAAACATAAATTGTTCCATATTTGTCGGGAGGAACGATCCATGCCTATGACAGCAGTATCTTTCCGTCTTATTAATAAAAGCAGTCTATTCTGTTATTGATCCTTCCTTACTCTCAGACTAGTTACTCTCAGATTAAACTCGGAGTAAGTCTGGTGTAAAATTGTTATTAATAAACATTGAGTAAGCTTGGAATAACAAAGCATTCCTTACGCTTGGATTAGCGGGTGATCTATGGAAACCCCAATAATTTAAAAGTAAAAAATGGTCTAAAAGGACCCAAAAAAAAACAAATTGACATCCGTTTCTTAGATAGTATTAATAATAATATAATACCTTGGACACTATTTACACACATTGATCTAGCCCCAAACAAGGATGCCCTGTATCTTGGGTACTAGACAACGATACACATACTTATATTGATAAATATTATACTTTGATAGATAAACAACCATGACTAGGGTACAAACATCCGTTCTCATCAAACAAATATTTGCCCCCACTGGGACTCGAACCCGGGACCCTTGGCTTCGTATGCAGGGTCACTGCCGACTCCGCCATTGGGGTCGCCACTACATTAGTACAGAAGGTACTAATTAAATAATTCATAATAAATTAAATCTAAAGTCGAGTTTATTTCATATAAATTTATTGCTAAAAACACAAGATTAAATTTACATTATATATTAACTTAAAAACCACCAATCACACTGTTCTGCTGGACATATAGTATGTGCATTTTAATCCACTGAGCAATATGTGGTACTATTGCTAAAGCAACTTGCTTGCATATGAGCGACATTGAAGGCTGACTCATTCCGCTTATAGCAACTGCATCGTCTTGAATCTGTTGAAATCATAATTTAGAATTAAACATATAACTAGGAATAAACCCAATCACATTAAAATTCGCAATTAACTATGAATACGTACTACGGTAAGCACTCTATGACCTACCTCTCGGCGGGCCCATATTCTTATTGCACTCAAAACTTAAATATGGGGAGGGATGCGACCACCTCTAGCATCTCCAGATAAATCATTTTTAATCATGTTGATTATAAACATGGCAGTAGATCGGGAAAATCTGTAATTGTACTTAAATTCCGCTTCTTCGAGTTCTTCTAATGGATTGTAACGGGTTTTATAAAATTTTACTCTCCTTCCTAGTGAAGTGTTGTTTTCAAATTCTTGCTGAAACCTCAAATCATCCAAGTAATAGTCTCTATCAATTATCACCACAAACTATGAAACCCGGTACGATCTTGAAATATTATTTACAAAAAATATAAAATTAGATTAATTAGTACAACCAAAATCTTTTCTAAATAAAAATTACGCAAACTATGAATGAAACTCCGAAGCAAAACCAGAGAATAAAATAACAATAATAGAAAAATTCAAAATGGCCGTTTGAAAAGAAAGTTACAAATATCAAATTACGCCATAGATCACTAGTCTGTCCTTACTCCATCGCTAAACTAGGTACCGACGAGGTGTAACTGTTGGTCCGAGAGTAGAGTCGGATTAGTGCTACTCAATCCTTACACCACGTTTATTACTAATGAATTACCTTAATACTGGCCTAATACTTGGAGTAAACTTACTACTTTGCTAGTCATGTTTATTAATAAGACGATTTGAATCTGATAATAAGGGCTGAAGCAGTGTCTTGAAAATCGTATTACTTAATCTTATTCTGGATGTGGTTTTAAGGGTTCCGTAGAGAAACAAGGAACCCTTACAGTTTCGTCATGTCTGTCTGTCCGTCTGTCAGTATGTCAAAGCAACTTTATTCCGAAACTAACGGGACTACACAGTTAAAACTTGGTATGTAGATGTATTCTGTAAACGGCTTCACGATTTTTATACAAAAACTGAAAAAAAAAATTGAGAGGGGCTCCCCATGGAACTGAAACGATTTTTTTTTTATCAAACCTATATGTGTAGGGTGTCTATAGATAGGTCTTTAAAATGACGTTGAGATTCCTGAAACTATTTTTCTTCAAAAAAATCTTTAAAGAGACAGACCCTTCCAAAGTGGTAAAAATTGTGTCCCGCCCTCCTCGTGAGTGAAAAATCTAAAAAAAAATATGTTATATGTCTCAATAAACACTTTCAACGAAAATTGGTTTAAACAAAATAAAAATAAGCAGTTTTAAGATAGTTGTTAAATTAATATTTATTAAAAACCGCAAATATAACTTTGTCATTCATTCAAACACAAATTAATTATTTGCTGGTGAAGAATGATAGTGATATTTTGGCTTGATGATACCTTGACCGTGATACCTTGCTAATTTATTTTTGGCCTATATTCTAAATTTATCACGAAACCCTAAATGTGCGAAGTCTGACACGCATTTAGCCGGTTTTTAATGTATATGATTGCACCATCGCTTTGATTCGTGTTATAAAATATTTGGCACATTTTATAATTTGGGAGTTGTGGTAAGGTAGAATAGAGGGACGTGACAGCCAACCCTATGTTAGTATAATAATATTAAAATCCATGTTGATACATAAATATTGCATGATAAAATTTGCATTAATTGATTCTTTCTCAGAATATTAAGAAATTTTTTATTAGATTTAATTTGTTCTTCCGCACGACGAGAAATCACTTTTGAGACACTGAAATTATCTAAATCATTATGCAGAGTTAATTCAGCCATTTATAAAATTATGTGTTATTGCATTAAACGGCCAACAGTAGCAAAGTAGTGGGATTGTAAGACATTGAACTTTCGAGTTGGGTTGGTAAGTATAGAATTTTGTAATTTAAAGTTTATTGTTGAATTATAGGTCAGTGTAAGGTGTGAAAGCGTATCGAGGTTTGTGGGTATGTGTGTGTGATCTAAGATTAATGGCGACCGGTTGACAAGGAACTGTAATGAGAAGAGATTTAAAATTTTCAGAGAATGTCTATTTTTGTTGCCGCTATCAACAAATAATGAACTGCACCACATTTTATAAATTAAAGGGGTCCCCAAAAAACGTGCCCCGACATACTCAAACAACGACCCCATAAAGAACGTGTTATAATATCCGTGCAATCAATTTAATCGTAAATTTCGCAGACGTCCGACCCGCAATATGTGGATAACTGGTATCGAATCAAGTTCGGACATATATTTTTTATAATATTAATTTTTGGTTCAATGGTTTTGAGCCCTAAAGTTTTCTTGAACGATGGTACAGTACCATTCGTGTACGAGTCCGACCCGCACTCGGTGATTTGTTATTTACAACTTCAAGAGCCCACAGACCTTAATACCACCACGAGTTCCTGAGAAAAAGCGTGAAACACACACGTACAGACAGACGGACAGAGAGACATACAACACAGTTCTCCTATAAGGGTTATTTTTGGTTTATAAGTCACAATAGCGCCAATCTTCAAGGTTCTGTACCAACTAATCCAGTAAAATCCCGTCCACGTTATATTTTTTCAGATCAACGTCCGCGCTCTGTGAGCCCGTCTAGCCAATCATCCCAATATTTTTTATATTGAAGATAAATTTCTTAGGACCACACAGACGGGCTGCAGATAACAGATCCATTTATGTATAGCAGTTACCTAAGTTACTCTATGCTGAATAGTTGCCGATGCCTGCACACTAATTCGTGACGTCATTACCTTGGATACTATTGAACAAATTGATCTAGCCCCAAACTAAGATTCCCTATATCTTGGGTACTAAACAACGATACACATACTTATATAGCTAAATAGTATACTTAGATAGATAAACAAACATGACTATGGTACAAACATCCGTTCTCATCAAACAAATATTTGCCCCCACCGGGACTCGAACCCGGGACCCTTGGCTTCGTAGGCAGGGTCACTGCCGACTCGGCCACACGGGTCGTCATCATCGCGCTCTAAGGTTATTGTGTACCCCCGAGGGGCTCAGACATAATCTTATCGTGTTATATTAAAGTCCGCCTTCCAAGAATAGCACAATGTATGCTATTCCTAAGCAAATTCAATAGTCTGTTCAATTCAATAATCTTCAGCATCAGATAAACATATCGCTCGCAGGACTCTCAAACAGGTCTACATATCAAAATCAAAAATAAAACCGTTTAAAATAGACCGTGTATATAGAGCAAAAGTGTCAAAATTATGTAACATTCTGTGTTGTGTCCCCTGCGTCAACATGCATGTAGAATTTATTTTCAGACTTCCGCCGTTAAGGAATTAATTTTGTGCAATCAATGAATGAGTGACAAACAAATTAAAAAAGCGACATATCTTTTGATTGTTCACGTGTTACTGAGAAAAAGGCTCTAGAAGAAAAAATGGATGGAAAGACAAATTAGACGGACAGAGAAGTCATCAAAAAGCACAACTTGTTTGCTTTGTGGAACCCTAAAAATAACAAAAAGATACGTGAATGTATGGGGAATCCTTTTAAATTTCACGGTGAAAACGTACATTTAAGTAGACTTTGCGGGGGTCGAACACTGACGAATTATTGTTTCTCTTGTTTTCGACGGCCTCTGTGGCGCAGAGGTTGTAGCTCGGCGAGAGGTCCCGGGTTCGATCCCCGGCTGTGGATAGAGAAAAAAGAAAAAATACCCCAGGTATTGGATGTTTATATGTGTATGACGTCGCTGTTTCTACACAGAAGTAGTGTTGTTTACATTATATTAATAATAGTATATTATAGTTTAGTTTAGTTAGTGTGTGTAAAATAAATAGTATTGTTTTCCAAAAAAATAGGTATGATACCAACAGTCAACAGTCACTAGAAGCAAACATCATTTTTTGTCTCTTCTCTACATTGGACCACTCTGGAAGAACGGAGCCGTAGAAACTCCCACAGGTCGATTTTTAGATCTCTTTTAAAAATTGGTTGTGCTTAACGAATAAAAATATTACGATATTAATTATTATGATTAATAAGCAGGAATAAATAATTACAAAATTATTAACAACAAGATCTGTGTTGAGCCAGATTAGCTACATACAGTCCCGTCATTTAAGTAATCTTGAACAATGTAATATCCCTTTTTCGACAAAGACGCTTTAACATGCTTTTTAAATTGCTCAAATGGCAATTTCAAATTCTCCAGAGGTATCTTATTGTAGTAGAGAATGCACTGACCCTTGAAAGAATTGCTAACCTTCGCGAATCTAAACCGGGGCGCAAATAGTCTGTGATAATTTATTGGGTTAACATTACAGCTGTCGCTAAGTTTGGAAAATGTTGTGAGGTTCTTGCGTAAATACTTTATATTTTCGAAAATAAATTGACTAAGTATAGTTAGTATGTCAATTTCTTTAAAAGGCTCTCTTAAGGAGTATGTTCATTTGAAAATTATAAGTTGCTCTAAAAGCTCTTTTCTGTAACATAAAAATAGTTTGAATATCCGCTGCTTTCCCTCACAATAAGATACCATAGGACATGACACCATGAAAGTAACTAAAATATACTAGCCTAGATGGAGCCACACCTGTTTTTTCTGTTCCTAACAGCGTAATCCGCAGAACTTAATTTATCAGCTAATTTATCTATATGGGGTCCCCTGTAATTTGCTATCAATTATTAATCCAAGAAACTTCTTATCATTTAATAATTCTAACGTGTTGCTGTCTAACACTAAACTGGTCTCAACTTGAAGGGAACGCCAGTTTTTACACCCGTTCCATCCGATGTAACACCTTTGACATCTGCCTTTTGAATTATATTGCTTAAGGATGATCTAAGTAGGTCCAACGCTTTATTTTGAAGTCATTTCATTAGAAGCATATCATAATCAACACAATCAAACGCCTTCGACATATCGCAAAAAACTCCGATAGCATCCTTTGCGGCCTCCCATGCATCCGCAGTCGATTTACCCCTAGTAAAACCGTATTGTTTGGCATGGAGTTGTTTTCTATGGTTGAAGTTTGAGTGCATTTGATTGAGCATAATCTTTTCAAATATTTTACTTAGCTGGAAGAACAGATATTGGTCTGAAATTTGTAAGATCACCCTTGTCTCCCAAATTGAACAGAGGTATCAGTTTACTGTGTTTCATGAGGTTTCGGAAAGCTCTATCGTCAACACATTTATTAAATAAATATACAAAGTGGGGCTAAGGCCAATATAAGGAATAACTGCACCAATGACTGACTGATATACCCCACAGGTTTTCAGTATTTTTTAAGTTAAGTAATCTAAACGTTTTGACAATGTCCTGGGGATAAATATGATGAAATTGTAAATATACATTACTGACGCTAGTGTTGTTTTTTAATAAAATAGGCAGAAATCATTGCCCCTTGGTAACATTTGCCGGTTTCACGGTGAATTATTTTTCAAACTGTTTTCATTCCATTATTTGTATTTTGTATTTTTCTATGAGGAATTATAAAACAAATTGAGCGAAAGAGAAATGAGCGAATGACTATGAACAACGGAAATACTTGAAATGAGCGGTAAAAACACTGAATTGAGCATTTTTTTCTGATAATAATAAAATCCAGAACAAGCTTACAAAAAGTGGGCATTTCAGATATTAAAATTCTAACCGTGCCACCAAATTACTAAGTAAGCGACTAGAAATATAGAGAGGGCAACTTTAAAAACAGAATACAGAAAGCCAAATTTGGCTAGAGTAGGTTATTGTGGTTAATTTAAATTGGATTATAGGTAAGGTTAGAACTTAGAAGAAGCAACCCCGGAGCAGAGGGTATCCAAAGAAAAGCCAAAGGCTAGAGGTTATTGTGGCTAAATTTTAATTGGGTTATAGGTTAGATTGGAACTTAGAAGAAGCAACAACGGAGAGTAGCGAAGCGGAGCGTATCCAAAGAAAAGCTTATCATTTTTTATTTTAAGAAACTCAAATTAGTGTGTTCTGCTGATTTCTCGTCACTGGCAGTCAGTCGCTCACTTAGTAATACAATAATCAAAATTAATTATTTTTGTCTCTTAAAACTTCAATTTGTATTCACTCTTTTAAATATTTTTGAATCTTGAAATCTATAAATATTTTAACCCTTTTTCTATTAATGTGTAAAGTTTTTGCAGTTCTACAAACCAACTTGAAAGTTTTGGAATATGTTTTAGCATAGTCATGATTGTTTTTATCAAAGTTATAGGTTTTTTGTTCATAAAGGTCATACAAGATAGTTAGTTTTACAAATTCCAAACGTTGCCTAGTCATTAACTTTAGAGTTACCGTAGAAGTCACTGATTTTCTTTATTTTTTTTTTATTGAATTCTGTTTGAATTATGTTGAAGAAGTCAGGATAGATTTTGTTTGGGTTCTGTTCATTAAAATCTGGTACTTACTGGCAAATTTATATCTAAGTTTTTCGTTACTTCTCTAGTCTATGGGATGTAATAGGCCTATAAAATGATTGATCAGTCTTATCCTTACTAGCAATAGGGAACGAAACTGTTTGGTCGCTGTGATCGGATAGTGTAAGCATTTAATTAAATTTTTACTTGTGAATGCACAGTCACAAAAAAGTTATCTAAGCAAGTTTGACTTTTAAGTTTAATTCTAATCGGCTCTAGAAATGCATGACATAAATTAAATGATTTGAATAAAGTAGTAGTTTGAGTAGTATAAAAAATAAAAATAAAAGTTATTAATCGTTGTTTCATTCATAATTTCTTTATTGCACACAACTAATATATGGACAACAAGACTTACATAAGAATAGTGTACAAAGGCGAGCTTATCTCTAATAAGAGATCTCTTCCAGCAAACCAAATTAGGATGGGAATGGTCGATTGCTGAGCAGGGGTGACAATGTGTACAACAATATAATTTAGTACATATCTAAATAACTAACATATGGTTAGATATATGTTATATCTAAATAACTAATATGAAACAATATTAACTAAATATACGAGGGCTTACATAAATATCATATAATATACTCGTACATGCTAAACATAAATACTATATAAATATATATAATTTTTAAATAAATATACTAATAAATACATACATATACTACCATTCATATTTCTTATTGTTATGTTATTCATTGTTGTATCTACAAGCATATCTAGATTAAGATCGCCACAAATAATTACCTTTTTTCTGTTATTACATAGTTTAGTGAGGGTTTCCTCCAATGCCCATGTGACAAAAGCTTCAAAACTGTAAAAAATATTTCGTCTAAAACCCACTGAAAGACCACGTTATGTGTTAATATTTCTGGTTGTTTAGGATGTGTAGATCTATTTCTGTAGCTTGCATACTCATATATGTATAAAATCTTGATGCTGACTGTACTCATACCAACAATTACGTCGTCCCGTTGTCCGTATTATATCTTGATACTGACTGTACCTCTCATACCAACTATTACGTAGGAGGCCGAAATAAATAGCGGGCGTAACATGAGAAGCTCTTCTCTTTTGTTCTTCTCTTGTGTTATTCCAATATTCTTTGTCCGTTAATTATTTAATATTGTGGTCACCTTTTATACCGCCTATTTCGATTTATAGAATGTTGACCCGCAGGAAAACCCAGTTTAGAGAAACGAATCCTTTCTGCCCGTATTCAATAAATTAAACACAATTGGTTTCACACGTACACTGAGATCCTTTTGATCTAGTTACTTTAAATGCGGAATGCCAATGACGGCATTATACCTGTCACTGTAAGATTTTGTTAATCAACTATCGCCAGATAGTAAAGCATTACGGGGCTTAGAATTTACTTTTCTTTTGTTCTTACATGTCAACGTAACACGAAGACTATTCTCCCTCCCTCTAGTCTCCACCTAAGCTACCGCAGTGTTTGCCCTGGTATTTCGTTTGCAATTAAACTTTAAACCAGTTTAGTATTTAACGGTTTTAACCGTTGGTTTATCAACTGACGCGATATATAGTAAGCAGTATGCTATAGTTTACTACCTGTCGACTGTTTACCAACTAACGAGAATAATAACGTTAGTTTATCAACTAACGGTTTTGACAATCTTACGGTGACTGGTGTGCCTTGCAAGCTGTAAGCCATAATGTGAAATTACTAAGAAGCAATTTGCAATTTTCAATTACCTCTGCAGCAGTTTGCCTGAAATGCAAAACAATGAGGAAGCAGTAAGTTTAATACTATGTTGAATGGAAAATTGTGAGCAAGTTGTAGGAGCAAGCACTACGGCGACTAAGTCGGTGGTATATAAGTATTTTTTTTTTTAAATACCTACCGTACCATCAGGGGTAAGGCAAGGCGTACACATGGTGGGTTAACGTAAGAAAAGCATATAAACCCTTATATCTTAAACCTTAAACAACTGAAAGATAGGTATAACTATATACATAAATAGGATTTTGTTACATCGATGTAACTACTGGTAAATTTTTATTCCAAATACTTACAAGATTTTAAAATCTCATTTTTAATGTTATTAGTGGGAGTAGAGCACTTTTTTGATTTCCCATAGTATACGAGGTGTCACTACTTACGACATCTGTCACTTCTTTTGACAAGTGTTATTGTCATTGACTGTCAAAAATGTAAAATATGTCAAAAGTAGTAACGGAAGTCAAAAGAACTAACAGATGTCAAAATATATAATACCAAAAGAATATAATATTCAGTATTGCGATCTTGTTTAAAGTTGTGTTGACGACCTCTGTCGCTCTGCCTACAATGCGAGAGGTCCTGGGTTCGATCCCCGGGTAAAGGTAAAGAAAAAAGAACACCTGGTCTTGGATGTTTATATGTGTGTGACGTCACTCTTTCTGGTTCCCACGACACAGGGTATCCTTGTGTGGGGCCAGAAGCAATGTATGTGCCTGTATGTAAATGTTTATGGTGTGACCACGAGGCAAATTTACTACTCTTCCTCACACTTTGTTGACAAAATGGTGTGACCACGAGTCCGAAGGGAATGCCGTAACTCCTCCCGTGAGACCCGATTGGACCCTTTGGTTTTGGAGCCCTATTTCCTATTTGTAGTTTGGTCAAAATTATTAAAAGACTACGAATCCGAGGCGACAGGGTTTACATGGTCAGTTATAAATAAAAATATGTTCACATTAAATTGTTGAAGTAATAAATAAATATATTGAGTAAATGTGATAAATACCAGTTTTCACCCGCAGATTATTTACCTCGTGCCCACCTCTGGTCTTCACCGGGTTTCTACTTCTTTGATTATTTGCTTACAGAACATGTTAGTACTTAGCCATATATCTTTGTTAGAACTAATGGCAAACTGGTTCTTACTCAATTTCACATTTCAGGCATACTGCTTCATTGGCAATCTCTCCATTATGGCATACAGGCTTGCAAGGCACACCCAACGCCATCTATTGATCATTGAGGTAAACATTAAACCTATGAAATCATCCAACACCTTAAGTACATGGTAAATAGAAACCGGAGGAATTCCCTTATTTGAGGGGAAAATCAAAATTCCACCCCTTTTCTTCACCGTCGTATCTCATGTATGTATTTATAAAATAAACGAAAAATAAAGCTATCGAAATTCCTTGTTTTCTCATTTTTCCGACACATTTCAATAAAAATGACCAGCCGCTCTCGAGTTCGGTCTGTTTAAGAAAACTATGAAATTAGGTAGAAGCACAGAGTTAAATAGGTAGAAGTTTAATTTTTTCCTCTTTTTTCCTCACAAGTGTGATGAAAAACATTTTGTGTGTCACGGACGGTACAGGAATCGCAAACTCGTGTTAATTAGCTCTCGACAACAAAAATCTTTTTACTCAAGGAAAGTCTGTAAGAAATGGTTAAACAATGAATTAAATTCAGTAAGAAATAATTGAACAATGAGGCTTTCCCCCTTTTGCCCCCATTTTCCCCCCTTCCCCCCATTTTTATGGCATTATTTTCACAACAGCATTTGAGAAATATAATACTTAATATCCGTTCATAAATAACGCCACAGCAAACTACCCCCCTTTTTGCTTCCATTTTCCCCCTAATCGAAAAGAGCTCTCGACAAAAAAAAAACAAGGTACACGTGTGCCAAGTTTTGTGAGGATCGTTTGAAAACTGCAGCCTCTAGACCGGAACTGACAGACATAATAGAGACAGACGAAAGCAAAATTGTTATCTCGCTTCGCTTGCTCGGTCGATTAGGTACCATAGTACCATAGACTAATAATACAAGAAGACTAGCTATACCATACAAAATATCGTACTCCTGTAGAAAGCAAAAAATTCAGTCTATATATAGGTGGCGTTAGCCGCCCTATTTGCTGGCTATATTTTGTTTAAGTTTGATGGCGTTTGAAATTAGGGTATGTGTATCTTGATGAAATTTAGAGCAATCGTAATTACAACCTTTGTACACTATGTTTCATATATAATAAATCATATCGACAGATGGCATTGAAAAATAGTTCCTTTTTAACAACCCGAAACTTGTTTCATCATAAGATCATAATTTAAATGTTCACCTATACATTTAAATTATGGCCTAATCATGAAACGAGTTCTGGGTTGTTAAAAAAAGAACAATTTTTCAATGTACGGTGAAATGTAGGGCGATGGACACTCTTCTTTTTAGCACAACTCTATGATACTAATACCATCCAAATGGCTAGCCAGACTTCTACATTAAGTTATTGTTGGGTTGGTCTTGGTAACTTAAGTTTTTATCTGACTGTACAAAACCATTATTTTTCATGGTGTCCGAATCGTCACAAAAACAAACTCAGTGCCCCGGTAATTTGGGTCCCAAACGTACTGACGTTTTGGACAAGCCAAATTAGAAATCAAAATCAAGTTTTTGCCTTCAATGGTTGTATGCACGTTGTTGCTGGTAGCGCTTACAACGTTTTGAACTACAGCGTACGGTGATGTGTTTATGTGAGTGGCACGTGCCAGCAATACCTATGAAAGAAGAGCTCCGCGAGTTGAAGCATCTCGCGGAGGTAAGCAATTCTTTCAAGGGTCAGTGCATTCTTTACTACAATAAGATACCTCTGGAGATTTTGAAATTGCCATTTGAGCAATTTAAAAAGCTTGTTAGCTTTAACATGCTTTTTAAACTATGACTTTGTGACTTTGTCGAAAAAGGGATATTACAGTGATCAAGATTACTTAAATGACGGGTCTGTACTTGGTAAATCTGGCTCAACACAGACTGCAATATACTTCGGTAGCTTAGATGGGTAAAGGGGGTGGGGGGGAGCGAAGCGAAGGCCCCTATATCCTTTGTATTAGGTTGAACATGTAAGAACAACTAAAATACTTAAAACATAAAAAGTGTTTTTGCTAAACCTTTTTTGCTGTGAAAATCAGTATTTTTGATGTGCGATTAAATACTAGCCTATTTGTATTAGTTAAGTACAACCAATTTTTAAATGAAATTGTAACGGCATTAAAGGCTAAGGTCGAGCCACCGCTATCAGTAGCTATGATCGTCTATTCTACCTACCCCAAAAAGAGATGTCCCGATTCAGCTGTAAAATTTGTAAGTTAAGAATGATAAGTCCGAATTTCTCTTTCGTTGAGAAGTTCGTTAGGCGTACAATAGTCGAACGAAGTTTGGTTCAGGAATTTAGAGTTTCAAGTTAGACAGAGAAAGCATATATGTCCGCAAGCCGGTAATTCGCATCAGTTAGCGGTGTATTGCGCCAGATCGATCGTTGTTGTATTTTGTGTGATGGTACCATTTATTTTTTTGTATATATGGGCGCTTGGAACTTCTTTTAGTGGTCGACCACGATTTGTAATATTTGTTTGGGATATCGTATAGATATCCGTCATAGTTTTACGACGGATATCGTATAGATATCCGTCGTAGTTTTACGACGTGAGTACTCAATGATATTTCATGTGCTCGTTAGTAGCGACTTGTGGTGGTTCCAATTATATAATTAGTTCACGGCAATAACGATCCGAAAAGACCGGTTTACACAATTGCGATTTGATTTTCCGAAATGGGTTTGAACTAGCGGTTACCTCAAAAGGTCCGTAACGTTTTGAAACCTTCAACTCTGCGCAATTTGAGCTGGATGTTATCGAAACGTTGTTATTAGCGCTTTAGGAGATCTAACCCACACCATAGCGAAATGCATACTTCGGTAAATTCCGATCTATGAATTCCACTAGCCTCAGCACGTCCTCGACTGAGCCTAATCATATATATTTGACTCAGCCTACACATTAGACCTCCAGCGAAATTTACATTTAATTTAAAGATGCAACTTGAATCCAACCTGACCCAAGGCAAAGCATAACAACCTACCCGGTCCTAAACAATGAACTTTAGACTGTAATTTGATCTCTTCGCGCGTCCCCGACAACACTCAAATGTCAAAATATCAACAGGATAGGTTATCTGTGTTGACACCGGTTTAACTTTGTTCTGAATTTGTTATTTCCATCCGCAGAACCTCATCGATCAAACAGTCTCCCTATGCCCTGCCAACCTAGGTTTAGCCGCAACTAAACTCCTGTCTAGCCTAGTCTAAAAACCTAGTGTTATACCACGTCCATTATCGACACCACTCGAAAATGGTTGAGTTTGATTTGAATGTGCTTGTATGTTTAATGACTGTGTGTTTGGGAATTTCAAAACTCGCTACTCGAAAGGAATGAGGAGAGGATTAGCCCGCGAATATCCTAAGAGCCAATCCAGGAACCCTATGGTGAAGGAAAAAGGAATTTAGGGTCGCTCCAAGCCCAGACTCAGACTCAGATCAGTTACCTACAAGTTCTTATCTAACGACCCAAGGATAGTTTTGGAATTTGGGGTAAGTTGATATAAAGGATAGGAACCGAGGTATATCTCGGCGCTTCAGACACTCACGAAAAACCACTGTAACTTCGCAATCACAATTCGTCTAGTTCAGACGCGTAAGACGGCAGACCAAAACTGTTTAGAATTTGAAAGACGACTGTCACAGTAGCTAGACGCTGAGACTGAATGCTCTCCCTTCCCCCGTAATCGTATTTATAGTCCCCACATGTCTGAAAAAAAAATGGCGTCCTTTGCGAACAGGCTCTGCCCAAGTGAAGCTTCTTATCACTAACTACACAGGGTTTAATTTCGACCATGCCATGCAGATCCGCCGTTCTACAAATTGTGTGTACGCATATTCACTATGATCAACCGTAGGTTATCACTCAAGTCATTCGGTACTGCCGATACACAGAATCTGTTGATCGCTGACCATAAAAGCTTGTTGCGATTAATTAAGCCTTCCCGACCGCTAGCGCGCTAGACAAAGATCACTAAAATGATATTCAAACTAGTCATGTCAAACTCGCCATCTCATACCAAACAAACGCAATTGTATATTTGCAATCAACATAATAGCTTTCTCCGTATCGTTCCATAATAACCTTCCATTATTTAGTTATTCATAATTTATTCAGCGCGCAGCCAAATCGGCTCTGATCCCTACACATCTCGCAGGAATGCGACAAAAACATCTGACCTGAACTCTGATCCTGGAACCAAACCACGCGTCGGGTCATTGCTTTTTGCTACCTTACCCTGAGCTACTCAAAACCCCAAACGTTAAATGACCGATTTTTGTATTCAACGTGTGTACCAATACAACGCGGCGATGGGCTAGCCCTCTGTCACGCAAAATGAAGTATCAAATGTACTGACTCTCGTGTACCATTACAAAATCTAAAAATCAATCTGTGAGAGTTTCTACGCCCTTCTTCTCCCACAGTGTTCCAATGTAGAGAAGAGGCAACAAATTACGTTTGCTAATTATATGTAAATATCTACAGTAATAAATAACTTTGACTTTGACATCATCCACACTTGTCACTCACACTAATACATTCTCCAACTTAAACCAAAAGCTGTTTGGGTTAGTTTTATTTAGGTTGCCTTAAACAAAGAGTTTCATACATCTGAGTTTTAAATCGAGCGGCCCACAGGTTAATATGGAGAAATAAAAAATCGGTTAAGTATGGGCTGGACTCGCACCCGAAGGGTTTCGTATCGTACATCGTACAAGAAAACATAAGGACACAAAAAAAATGTAAAAACTTGGTTTCGATACTAATCCCTAAAGATTGCGGATCCGACGTCAATCCAATGTGGTTGGCCGGTGAAAGCTAATAGGTGGCGCCAGTGCGTTCGGTTTCTCCATCGAGTTGCCACTGACACTGCCAGTCACCGTTTTAATAATCTTATGTCTTTGGAAAAAGGCAAATATATGAGCAACTAATTACACAACAATGCTTTATTATTGCTTATTTTTATCAAAATGTTAAATAATTGTATGAAAATCTGTGTTCGCAGGGGCAGGAATATTAAAACACGTTTATTACATGCGAACCCGCTTTGATTTAATAAAATTTCGCGAAGTCCATTATTTTTTGCTATAGCGGTAACAGTAATGCACATTCTAACTCTCTACCTTTTACGGCTCATGAGATACAGCCCGCTGACGGATGCATGGACATTCAGACAGTCGGACAGACGGGCAAAAGAGACTTAGTGATAGGGAGGAGTAGTATGCCTTATCAGCTAAATAATCATGTAATTGACGCTTGAACATATGTATGCTATCTATGTTCATAAGTGACAGTGGAACTTATTTTTTGTATGTTTGACGCCATACCAAACTATTGCTGAACAGCGCAGTTTGGTGTCTAGTAGCACGTGTTTTTATGTTGTTGCGGCGACTGATCAGGTAGTCGAATAGGTTTGGGTTCGTTTTTATAAACATTATTAATTAAAAAATATACAGAGAGGGCATTGTTAATAAATCAACTGTCTGTTCTTTTTAACGAAAATACAGCTCTAATGCATTTCTTTTGAGACTTGAACGCAATTCACTTATTTACGCCGCTACCCCAGAATATTAATCCGTACCTGAGAGTGGACATTACGAAACCGTGACAAGCAGTTAGTACTGCGGTAAAATCCACAACTTTACGAATCATATACAGTGCATATGAAAATTTGTTCAGTTTTTTGGTGACATTTTCTATTTGTACATTCCAATTTAGTTTACTGTCGATTTGTAATCCTAAAAATGTTGTTACTTGTACTTCGTTAATGATGTTGTTACCGTGTTTGATAGTTAATGGTATCCGTTCTTTAGTTTGTTTAAAATCATTACATAAGTTTTATTAAAATAAATCTTTAAATCATTATTTTGTAGCCATGTTTTCATGTCATTAAGTGAATTATTTATTTCATTTTCAAATGTTATCATTACCTACATTTTCATAAACTATGGTAATATCATCAGCAAATAGGATCATAGGGTGAGATTTCGAGTTAACAATATCATTAATATAGATTAAGAATAACAGCGGGCCTAGAACGCTTCCCTGTGGTACCCCTAGCGTTACTTTTGAAGCTTCAGATGAGTAGATTTGTTCACAGTTTGTTTGGGAACATAATCTCTGAATTTCGGTGATTTGTTTTCGATCAGGGAGGTATGTTTTGATCAAATCTATAACATTAACTCTTACTCCATAAGTCTGAAACTTTTGTAACAATAATGCATTTATTTTTGATTGCATTAAAAAAACTGGCCAAGAGCTTGTCGGACTTCGCATATTTCGGGTTCCGTAACAAATGTAGAATATAAGCCTAAAATGTGGGAATTTTAAAGAAAAATCTGACTTATCAATATATTGTTTTTTTTTTGTTAAATATTATCAAAGCAATGGAAAGCTAAAAATAACTTCGGCCCAAATTCGTAAATAAAGCTGGCTTTGGTGGCTTTTCATTCCTTTGTATTGCATTTTTTTAATACAATATTGATATTACTCATCGAGCTCTAAACAACGCTATCCTACTAGCTGGAGCAGGATAATTGATTTATTTCGCAACCACCTTTACCTCTTAGGTAGGTCCTTACCACCCTTAAAGCACATTTAAAAAAAAATGACAATTTGTATGGGTTTGGGTCAACAAGATGTGTACTGCGAAATTTTGAAGTCTTACCGCCTTATTCATAAACGTCTAATAAACCTATTTTAACTATAATGCCTATAATTCGTTTGTCTTTGTCTGTCACTTTGAAATTAGTGTTTGTGAGAAAAGGACAAAGCACATTTTAGCTATCATAGTTTTGATAAGTTTTATGAATAAGCAGGTATAGCTTTAACCGTTTGGCTGTAATACCTGTGTGTCACGTAAGTGACAAAAATAGGGCTTCTTTTGATCTATCTAAATAAATCTTTTTTCTATCCACAGATATAAAATGGTATGACAAATTTTTTCTCCACCGACCGTCCAAAGTGATAGCAGTTTTACTGCTTGCTGGGGTGATATTGCCAATAATCTTGTACGAGTTTGTACTTTTTTCTACACTCGACCTACCTCCCGATGACGGGTATTCATTCGGATCCTGTCTCGTGGCGAGAACTTCTAGACTCCTTTGCGGAAGAGGTAATACACGTAATCATTTATAAACAGGTATACTTGGCTTCTGGCCCCGCACTAGGATACCCTGTATCATAGGAACCAGAAACAACGACGTCACAAATATACAAATATTTAAAACCCCTTGATGTTATCTGATATTCTATGGATAGTTGTTGCTAGATTGATACCCTTAATATTTTTGTCTAGTACACCTACACATACATATTTTAAAACTTACCCGTTCCCCGAATTACTAATGACAGTCAGCTCGAATAGCTCGTATCCAGTTGCTTAGTAGTGAACTAGATCTAGATCTAGAATTTGTTATTATTTTAAACCTATCTTCGGTCTTCAATCAGAGATCAATAACAAAAGAGCAATCATGATTCAATTATTCATTGCCATTTAATTTAATGTAGTCAGTGACTGCTGTATTATATCCACCGCAAAAAATCTAACCTTTATTCCAGGTAACATAACGCAAAGCGAGTGCCATTCACAATGCTGTTACGACCTGGCCAACAGCATGTGCTTCCACCGCCTCCCGTCAAGGTTCTCCTACCTGATGGACCGGCCCTGGACAGAGGGCGTTGACCTCCACCCTAGAGTTGCAACTGAACCTTTCTCCTTCCAACCAAGTCTCACGAACATTCGTCTCACAATTGACGAAGTGACAAAGACCCATCTTTCACTGAGTTTCTACTCGCGAGATACGGAACAAGCAATTGGAAGGCGGTTGAACGATACTGAATATTCTTATGAAGTGACCTCACCGGAGGTAAACATCGAAGTCAAAAGTGCACAGGGTACAATTTTTAACACGATGAGAGGGGCTTTGATTGCAGCGAATGATATCTGGGAGATAACATTCACACTAACAGATGAAGTTATGTTTGGTTTTGGTGAAATACCTCTTCAAAAGGATACGGTCAAAGTGGTATACGGACATAAAGGTGGATCCAGCTCAATACCTTTAATATTTGCGAAGTCAAATAATTCCTACCATGGTCTGCTATTAAGTACGGAGACACCAACTGAAGTTTCTATCGGTAGTGAAAACCAGGTCATAGTTCGATCTATCACGAACATCGGATTGAAATTCCACTTGTTCGTCGGGCCGGAACCGAAGGACGTTATGCGGGATGTCAGTGAACTAATCGGATTTGAAAACTCTATTCAGTACTGGATGCTGGGAGCTCACGTTTGTAATAGGTGTGTATTGTGAAAACTTATTGACATAACTACTTGTCTTGATACCTTGCGCGTGACATCATTATGCCGCCCGCTGCCATCGCTATAACTTTATTATATTCAAGCGAGTCGTCTACCTAAGTTGTCCAAGTTATATTCACTTATTATCACTCATTAACAAACAGAGTGTATAGGAAATAGGGTTTGCGGGTATATCCATTGTCCAGACTCATTGAAATATGGCGCTTATTACTCATAATGGAGATCGGACAAATAAAATGTGATGTAAGCATATATACACGACTCCATTAATAGGGAGCGCCCTTCAATTGTTATGTGGGTGGGAATGGATTCTTCATTTCTTGAGCACGGACGGTTGGACGTTTAAGGCTGAATTGTGGCTGGGAAAACATAGTCTGCTTTATTATATTTTGGGAAACAATCATTGAAATCGGCCACTTCAAAGTTCTCTGTCCAAGCTGACCAATGTTTCATTATTATCAAACATTTCCCGAAATTCAGTTAACTAATCAGGTTAGATAAAGTCAGATCACTAATGGATGTGGTATTTAATTTAAGATAAAATACGTATAAAAGTTATCTATTATTATGTTTTAATAAAGTCATATGGTCCGCTCCGACCGCTTTGAACCAAGTTAGTAAAGTTTACGTGCAAACATGCGAAAACCGCTAGAACCACAAGACTATCAATAAACTATCATTTGATCAACCTTTATGCAATATCCTGAAGGTTTAATCTCTCTTTGCACAATATTGCATAAAGAAAATTCATCGTCATTTTATCCCGTCTTAGAACGCCTGTCCCATTTAACAGCCAATGCTATCGAATAGCCCTTGCTTGGATTTAATTTCCGGCTATTCTTTTGTACAGCTCGCATATTCTGTTAAGTTATTATGTAGAAACATATGACCCTCAAATTAATTTTCACTCCTCTTTGAATAGGTGCCGACAGATTACCTGCGTTGCAGGATCTCTTATGGATCCTGTAGCACATCATGCTGAGTTGGAACCTATTCGTTGCCGTGATAAACACTGCATGACGTCACTGTGTCCACAAAATTTAATTGTGCTAAAGTCTAGCTCTCTTTTTTTTTGTATCTATTTCAATCTTTTTGTTGTTGTATTTTTATTAGTTTTGATTACTTTTAATTGTATGTTTCACTTATTTTTGTTTATTTATTTATTTTGTTGTATGTTATGTTGTCTGCATTTTTGCAGACTGAATAAATTTATTTTTATTTCTATTTCTACTTCTGTTTCTGATTTTCACGACACAAGGTGTCCTAGGTGGGACCATTAGAAGCAATTAATGTGCCTGAATATAAACATTTATGTTTATGTTTAACAAAATGAGAAAGATGCTTTGTAACAAAGACCTAAATATACAACTCCGAAGTAGGATGAAGTATGGTGGCGAAGCCTGGACCTTAAAGGAGACAACCCGCAAAAAGCTTATTTTTTGAAATGCGGTGTTCCCGGAGGACGCTGAGGATAAGCTGGGACCATAGATTCACAAACAAAAAAGTTCTGCGATGCGCCAAAAGCTCCCGAGAAGAGGAAAACATGTTACTTGGGACATGTGCTAAGCTTACACACGAACAATGCCGACCATTGCGGTGGTTGCTGACGCGGGAAAGAGTGCTCTGCGCTGTATAAAGCTCTGTCCACCCCCCACCCGATCGGTATGCTGCGGGTGCTGGTCATCTTAATGGGCAAGGAAGAGGCAATAGATGGCAGAAGGAGGAAGTCGTGACTCCGCAACATCAGGAGTGGAATGGACGGGAGTGGCCAGCGTAGAACAGCTCATGCACTTGGCGAAGAACAGAGAGGAGTCTGGAGAGATGAATCCAACCTCGAACAGTGAAGTCTGGAAAGGCACTACAAGAAGAAAAAAACTTTTTTACAACGAACATTTTTAATCGCGCAGTATTTTATTTTCCCTGAACGAAAAATTAATTAAGAAAGATTCAAGGCTTTTCCTAATTAATGCTTATTAACTGTCGCCAGGCGTCGACGCTTAAATAAAAATTAACTGTAAATGAATTCCTGCTTTCTTTCAGCTTCCCGGAGCACACTTTGGAAGAATCTTACAACAAATTCGAAGATTTCGTGAATATCTCTGAAGCGGAACAATTACCTTACGAAAGTCACTGCGGAATCGTTCCGCTTCTGATAAACAGTGTGTTCGAGGACGATTTCGATAATGGGAGGGAAGTGTTAAAAGGAGCCAACAAGCGATACGTGCCTCATCTGTCGCCTTATGTAAGTGACACCAGTATTAAACAGAACGGAACGGCATTGCCTGGGCCGGCTTGAATACTGGTTTAATTCTGTTTCTTATTTGGCCGAGCGAGCGAAGCGAGCGAAGGGCTCCATTTCGACAAGATAGGAGGCTGATTTTGTTTTCGTCTGTCTCTATGTGTGTCTGTCAGTTCCGGTCTAGGGGCCACAGTTTTCAAGCGATCCTCACAAAACTTGGCACACGTGTTCCTTGAATTGAAAGATTTCTTTTGTCGAGAGCTTTTCTCGATTTTCCCCTCGGGGGGGGTTATGACGTCATTAATTTTTTGTATGGGATTTGTTTTTTCTATCAAATTAGAGCGCTTCATGAGCCGGTTCCAAAAATATACCTTTTGGCCGCCTGTTTTCTAAATATTCAAGAAATATTTTCAAAACATACCATGTTTGGACTCCTCGAAGTAGGAGACGGATTAGTAAAGAGGATCTATACAAACCATGAGAGTGAGTGAGTAAGACACTTTAACTATTTTCGTGAAAAGTCAATAGATTGTATTTTAAATCGCAAAACGTAGTTTACAAAGTTATTGGTGCGGCTACTTTACTACTTGATTTTAATTGAATCTAAATACTTACCTATAAATTGGTTCACGTCCCCCCTGTTAGCGAGGTCTACTGCCCACAGGGCCACTAGTTGTACAGTCATGATCTCGTAAGAAAAGTGGAGTCCGCCCGTGCCCATTACGTGCGATAAGATACTTTCAGAACAGGTTTTTTCAAAGATTATCTTCCCAAAAAGACTCTTTATTTTTTTTTGCTTTGGCGAATGATGAATGTGGTAAGTAACGGTAGAGGATACTTAAACAAACAAAACTGGTTTGGTCATATCACATTATTATATGGGGTAATATTTAGAGGTGTCAATTAGCGAGATAATTGAAAGTGAAGATAAATATTTGAGAACATCGATCCTTTATATCCATTTATCTCACAATCTACACTTTAGGTCACCATATGAAGGATCATTTTTTAGGGTTCCGTACCTCAAAAGGTAAAAAAAGAAACCGTATAAAAACAACCGCGTGTCCGTCCTTCTGTCTGTTAGAAGCACTTTTCTCAGGTACTATGAAAGATCTTAAAATCTTCTTTAAAAATACTAATCCTTAATACAATACATAATTCAAGTCGATATGAAAAAAAAATTGCCTACAAAAAAGTCGGTAAAATGACAAAACGAAAAAAATACACCGTAATAACTCATGTAGGGCATTGTTAAAAAGGGCTTTTTAAAAACTTTGTTGAAAAGGGCTCTTTATAAATTATTATTTTTTCATTTTAGTTTTGATAACTTCAGAAGTTATGTATGATGAAAAAATTACATATAGAATATAAGCCAAAGATTACAGTAAAACCGGAATAGCCAAGGTTTTTTTATCTGCCAAGGTTTTTTATAAAACCACATACAAATTTATATATGCACCTGGTTACGTACATGGAGTATGAAAATATATAAATAACATTTTACACAACATTTTGCTGTGTAAAATCCAAACTATTGTCTCCACACCAGTACGGCTGTACGGAACCGTTCGTGCGCGAGAACGACTTGCACTTGGCCGAGTTTTTTCTTTTAAGGTTTACTCATATTTACCACAATCATCATGCGCAAAAGAGGAAAAAAATCGTCTTGAAAACCATCTGTAGGATTTTGAAATAAATACCTTCTCTCAAAGTATCCCAGTAGGGACTACAATCTTGCTGAATTAGGGTAGCTCAAACTAATATCGACTTAGCAATTAATATGCTCAAAGATTCTTCTCAGCCTCAAGGTGTTTTGTAACGGTCCTAGGCAACCAGTTCGTGGGAATACTTGTTGAAATTATTTGTTCTGTTTGGCGAGAGATGATTTGAATTTATTTTGCCCCACCTTTAGCGGATGACCTACTCGCTAGGGCGTCCAAACTTTTTTAGCGTAAAGTTGGGGCCATTTGATCATCTTCCTGAAAGTTTCAGGTTGCGGAACTCAATAATTTTTAAGATATGATTTTTTGAAAATCTGAAAATACCTTGTAAAATTATGTAACGAAACGCAAATAATATGTTTATCTGCCCCCCTCCCCTTCCCCGCCTTCCCCTCTCAAGGTCAAGGTCAGTAGGTCAAGGTCAAAAGTCCTTCGTTTATTTTATCATAACGATTTGCGAGGCGATGCAACGTTTTCATTTATCTATGTTGACAACACTGTCAGCTCCGAGGATGTGCGAGGCTGTGGCAAGTAAGAAATACCAAACGCGGTACGTCCATCGATAACGGAACGATGATCATTATATGGGTTGCGATATTTGCTATTTATTGCGGATCATTCTCACAACATTTATTTACTCTCGCCGAACAAGCATTATACAATCTTAGTTCTTGACTTCGACCCTCATAACCCGATTGCAGCGTAAGGTATGTATGTATCTTAATTTGTTCCTCCAGAACATCTAAACTGATTATTAAAAAAAATAAAAAAGAGGTATTGTTAGAAGCGTATTGAGCGTCCGCTGGTTAAAGGCTATGTGACGTCACACTAAATTTAATATGTCGCCCTCTAGAGGGCATCAAGTAATGTATTTTTGTGGTAAAGTTTTTGAACAACGCCGTTATTTGAGTATTAAAGGGTTTAATAAGCGCAATTCAAAAAGTATTACTTGCTCAAGGCCGCTGCTTTGCTTGCATTTAGAGATGAGAAGCGTATTGACCGCTCGTTGGCAAAGGTTGAATACTCTTTAGAGAGTGGTTTAGCAGTAGGACTTTAGTAGGACTTTTTAGGGTTCCATACCCGAAGGGTGCCAAACGGGACCCTAAGCCTAAGACTAAGCCTCCGCTGTCCGTCTGTCCGTCCTTCCGTCACCGGGCTCTATCGGATCAACCGAAATAGGTAGAGAGCTGAATTTTTCACAGAATGTGCATTTCTGTTGCCGCAACAGCAGCAAATAATGAAACATACCGATTTACAAGAATTAAAAGATGTACCCATAGAAGAAATTATTGGTATGGCGATTTTTATCGGATTTTTTTTTTAATTGCAGGTATTTAGTTTTGTGCTTAGTGATTTTTCATTACATGATTAATAATTGCTCATTCGAATTATTATAAATAATATTAAGTTTTTTATCATGTTTGATTTTATTTCTGAAAATTAGTTACCGTACTCAATTACTATCCACTTCCGGTTTCATTGAGCAAAGAGTTTCGTTAACCTGAGTACATAGTTTAATACTTACATACTATATACACAAAACTATTTTTCAATGTTTCGATGTACGGCGTTGAATGTAGTCCTACCTTTTTTTTTTATTAAAAATTAAATAGGTATATATACTCGTACAAAAGACTGTCGTTTTAAGTTTTTCCGTGTATGGGATGGAACCCTTCATGTACGGGTCCGATGTCCTACTCGCACTTGACCGGTTTTATTTAACTTATTGTCTTCTTTTCAGATTCAATACAGCAACGACACAGAGGAAACTAATAATTTTAATTCCGTTATTCGTGACTTTACTAGCGCCATATTACGAGATCCTACTACAGATGAAGCCTACATTGGAACGGCAAAAGATATTCAAGTCGTTTATCCCGACTACGGAAATCGATTAACCCAAGAAACACTTGAAGACTTCCTCAACAAACCCGTTTCAAACTTTGACGGAGCAATTTTGGAAAATAATTGGCCTCTAGATGAATCAGTCAAAGTGGTGAACGAGACACGATTATATCTTCCTTATTTCAATCCGGTATTTATTACTTTCATTGGAATGTTTTTTAATTAGAATAATTGCCTCAAGACCGCTCATCAACAAGCATGTTTGTTATATATGGCCCTATGATTTCTGTCCAAATACTTATTTTAAAAAAATCATTGGATCAGCGCTGGGCTACCCATCTGTCAGGCACAATGAAGAATTCAATTATTGGCAAATGTAGGCACTAAAGTTGATCATTTCTTTCATTCTTACTTCTTACAGTCCTTTGAAGCGGCATTCAATCACACCCCACCATGGAACGCCACATATTACGCCGCCACAGACAACCGAGTCCGATACTTATACAGTCACAACACCTACGGAAACAGCTTCTATAAAGCTATAAAAGAACTATCTGACGCACTCCCCATTTCCACCTCAAGCCAATGGCTGAACGGCGAAGCTATAATAAACAGACAAGATATTGACACATCTTGGGCTAGCCTGCGAAAGGAACTCATAGAAGCCGCCTTAGGAGGTATATCTGGCCATAGATTCTGGATATCACCAATTTGTGGTGATACGGACAGTTTTGACCAGTTACACACTAGCCTATGTGTAAAGTGGTACATGGCTGCGACGTATTTTCCTCTCGTAAAGATACATTCTACGTCTACTGAAAGACATCCGTTGGCTTTTGTCGGGAGCAATAGAATGTACATGCTAGAAGCTTTGAAAATACGGATGAGTTTGCTGCCATATTTCTTTACGGTACTTCAAGAAGGTCCTCTTTTAAGACCTATGTTCTTTCAATATCCTCAAGTCGAATCCCTGGAGAGTGTGACTACTCAGTTTTCAGTGGGGGATGATTTGCTGATGATCCCAAGTTTGCTTCCGTCTCAGAGTCATGTGCATGTCAAGATGCCTCCAGGGACTTGGTATGAGATATGGAGTGGGCTGAGGATTGACGCTGATGAAGGGGAGGTAATAACCATGGCTCAAACTGATGCCGATTTCCTGACGCTGGTCCGAGCTGGGTCCATCCTGTTTCTGCAGAAGGTAATGACACAATGAGTCTTGCCTATACGCCGGAGGAACCCACGTTGCGCTAATAATGTCACCCCATCTGGGAGAAGCTGACTCCTCCTTACCCTACTGCTATCATGTCTTAATGTATTTTCTTTAATACCTTTTTTAATTCATGAAGTCACGAAAAAGTCATTGAGTCAATTACCTGTGTCTCGGTGTGATATAGGTACCTAATTCAAAGCAACTGTAAATAGAAGATCTTCCACTTCAAGAAATATATTTATTACAACCCTTTTTTAATAAGTTATTAGAGTTGTTTAGAAACAGATTATAAAATATTTACTATTTTATTGGCATAAGAGGTTTCTTTCAATCAAATTAAGCTCCTTCAGACTTTTAGAAAATCATAATCTCTTTTACAGAACGCGATGTCAACAGCCGAAGAAACCCGTCTGAACTCTAACTATACAATCGTAGTTGCATACGAATGCTTTCAAAATGATGTGAACCAAAGGAACTGCGAAGCTAAAGGAAAACTTTATTTAACTCCAAATATGACGATAACTATTGAAGCAGATTTGCAAAATTTGAGCATAAGGAGCATTGGTGATGATATCCCCGCTTTATGCGATTCCGAAGTTGCTGTGTCGGCGAATGCTATTATAGAGATAAATATATACGGTTTATCTGAAGAACTGAATAACTATGATCACCATAGGCATATTGAAACGGTTATAGATTTGTGTAGGCTGAGGTTTATCGGAGAAATTGTAACGCCTTTTGCGGAGTGGATATAAAATATTATTTGAACAACCTCTGTTGTCTTTTACTTTGCCTTGAAAAGGCAAGTATACATTGATGTTTACTGAGTAACACAAACAAGACCCTCCACAAATTCAAAACTACCGGATTATGTCTTGCAAGCTGAATATTCACTCTTCATCTCCGTCTTCTACATTTCCAATCAATGAATTTCTCCAATTTAAAATAATCGGTCAAGTGCACCCTTAGGATACGTAGCCCTAAAAACCAACTTCAAGCCCTATTTTTTCTTCCCCGGTCGGGATTTGAATGTTGTCTAAAAAACACGATAACGAGGCTACTAAATCTAACTTCTGACAATCAGAATCACGGCCATACATTTCTAGAATATAGATACGAATATACGGCATTTTCTATCAGTAGAATGCATCTTACGACAATGATAACACGCCTGAAAACTTCCAGGAAGGCAAAAATGGGGGGAAGCCGGCGGCGCGCCGACCCGGTATGGCGGCGCCGCCGGCTTTCCCCCCCCCCCCCTTGTGCCTGCTCGGTCATCAGAGAGAGCGGTCTGTACTAGTACATTATTTCAGTCAGTGAACTAGTACACTCTAATAGCTCTATTAGTACATTATATGGCTGTTTCTCGCTACTTCTCAGAATATGCAGTTATGTAGTAGACGGGCTTGCATTATTGTTTTATTTTTGTGGGCTTGTCGGACCGGATAAAGTTAGAAATAGTTAAGTTTTGTTTTACTGTTATTGGGTAGGTTCCTGCCTAGTTTTGTATTTAGGTCTACCTATCTCCTACCTACTAGTACGGCACTGTGCCTGTGGGATAGTTTGGAGTTGGCGTAGTAATTTGAAGCGAGCGTGGTATCTGTTTATGAAATGGTATTTAGCATTACGAAGGGGGTTACCTGCCAGATATAAGGTTCGTTTTGCCTTTTGATCTGAGTTAGGGCTATCATAATCGCAGCGATCTCACCAGGTTGTTGCTCAGCTAGTGAGACTCATTGCACTGATATCACCTACTTCAATTCACTTCATTAGTGCATATTAGTTAGGTCCGTGACTCGGGTCGAGGTTCAGTCCGTGAACAAGGCCCTAAAGATGAAGTACCCGGTTGTATCTGACCCGGTGGAGGGGGATGCATGTGCTTGTGGCGTGTGAGTGTATGTGTCGTTACGGTAAGTATCAAAGTCATTGGTCATCTTATCTTGAGTTGTGCATTTTGGGTAGGCCGGGGGAAGGTGTTTAGATTTACCGCTATCATATTATCTGTTTTTGGGTCGGGTGGAACTTGAGTGTACTTTGGTTGTCGCGCTGTATTTTGGTATGGGAAAAGTGAGATGCTGTAGATTTGACTGGTTGTTGATTACGTTTTGGTGCTCTATAATGTATGCGCTGTCGTAGTGGCTGTCGGAAAAGGTCAAGTTGATAGTTCCGACTGCGTTATATTCTTGTTGGGGGCTATATACGATTGATGGGCCATTTTGTTGATGGATCGCTACACTTCTTGCGTAGAACTTCGCGGCTGCTATGATAATTTCTTCACCTCCCCACGTGCCCTGTATGTGGAGATTTTTTATGTACTCAGTGAAAGCTTCTGCGTTTGGTGCGTCGATCGCAAGTTTGATGCGTGGATAATTGCTGTTAGCTTCCACGTATCTAGCTAAGTCGCTTCTGATGTGGGTATGGTTGAATGTCGCTCCAAACAGATGGTTGATTTGGTCTGCAATTGCATGGTACAGGCAGTTTCCATCTCTGGGCATTGGTAGAGTTTCCATTGTAAGACATTACTACAGGAGAGAGCCTCATGCTGTTTTAGCTAATATGAATGTGTGTGTGGGTTGTTTCTAAGAGGTGTACGGCCGGTATGATGAGACTCTGTATGGCCTTTTACGACCTATTTTTATTCTAATGTTTCCCGGTATTTCCAAGATGGGCTGACACCAAAGAATGGGTGCCAGATGTGAGGGAACGTTGTGGGCCTTTTGTGCTTCGAAGCTTTTTCAATTGTTCCTAAATAGCAGTCAATTGTTTTGTCTAGTTTCTGGGAATTTGGTGAGATGGCCTTTTTATGGCATGCACGTGTTTAGTTTTTGTTTATTGTCGGGTTTAGTATATTTACAGTTTAGCTACGTAAAAATAATTCTAGGATTGTTAAGTTTTGGGTTGGCTTATTCACAGAGTTTCAGGGTTTAGTGGAAGGTTATTGTTAATGACTGTTTTGAATGGTCATTCGAAGATGAGGAGAAAA
The DNA here is from genome assembly GCA_949825045.1 of Argyresthia goedartella. Lineage (NCBI taxonomy): Eukaryota > Metazoa > Arthropoda > Insecta > Lepidoptera > Argyresthiidae > Argyresthia > Argyresthia goedartella. The sequence continues at coordinate 13,797,670 of OX463823.1, forward strand.
GAAATCTCGACGAGAATTATCTCGAATTTATTTACAGGCAAAGTAATATAAGTATATGTAGCTATAATAATGTTTTATAAGTTGATTTTGCCTATGACTCACCTATAAATGTGATTATGCCTTAGTCAATAGGGGCGACCGCGGCCGCGGTAAGTGGTGGTTTATTATTGTCAGGCGGCGAGTGGTCCTGAGAGAAATAAAGTTAGAGATAGTTAATCACTATCAATGATGTCCTAATCGGAATGATCTCACCAGGTTGGTGTGTTTAGCGGCGGTGGTGGTGGAGGCATTAGCGTTGAGGGTGTGTTGCGTAGGCGTCGCTCGCTGCCGGCCTGTCGCTGCGTGGCTCAGACGTGCACCTGGCCTAGAATTCTAGGGCTTGCACAGATGGGATGCCTAAGAGTACCGCGCAGTTCTCTGGGCATTTATTACACTTGACCGCACTAGTATCATCACAATCACTGAAATGCGCGGTATTGCACAGATGGGGTGCCTAGATGGATCGCGCACATTCCCCAGGTAACCCTTACAGAAACACGCGGTATAAGCCAGCCTATAAGCCAGGCTCGTTTTCGGGCCTCCGGAGGCAGAACAAAAGGCGCGCGCCGGGGATGAAAACTATTGTTTGTTTAAATGCGTTTGCGAGATCTCGGGGGGACACGTCCGTTCGGTCCGGCAACACAAACGCCACTCTCAACCTTTCAAATAATAAAATAATTAAAAATAATATAAAAACCTTAAGCCCAATTGAAAACCCCCTCCTTTTTAGGGTTCGGTACCCGGAGGATCCACACGAAGCCCTTTTGTTATCACTCACGTGTCCGTCCGTCCGTCCGTCGTCTGTCACACAGGTTTAACAGCTAAATGGTCAAAGCTACAAACTTCAAATATTAATAATATCAACATCTCGTTGGCCCAAAGCCATAAAAATTGTCAAAAAATATTTTAAATATTTTAAGGGGAGCCTCCCATACAGCTAAAGGGGGGAGGGCGGGGAAAGAATTATCTAGCCATCGACTGGGTTATCGTTGTATGGAAATCGAGCTAAAGTAGAGATAGATACTGTATTTTTTAAGTATTGGAAAACGGAGGAATAGAACGCCACCAAAGTCAGCTATTTACAAAATTTTGAACCGAAGAAATTTTTAGCTTCCTCTTGAACTATGACCTTTAAATAAAGTGACAATGTTTATTATTACGTATGTATTACAAATACCAATATATTGATAAACTCAGAACATGATTCAATACTTTTACACCTAGTTGTAAGTAACTGATTTCCAGGGACTTCCTGGAATGGAAGGAGCTCACTTAGAGGTTTTCTCTCCGTAACGCTATTTAGTCAGTAAATTCAATAGTCCATCTATTGAATTTACTAACTAAATACCCTATAATATAATTTACTTTAAGCTAAATAAGTGGACATATTGTACCTCTGTCACACCATATGGGGAACACGTAACGCGATGTGTTGTTATTTCCGATGTAAGAGTAAAATACACAATAACCTTCCAGATTAGAGGTAACTTATCAATTGAATAATTAACAATTTTCTGCAGGCCAATAATGTCATTAACACTAAACAATTTGGATCCCAAAATAATCGGAATACTTCTAACTATTTTCACAATTTACTAATGAGGTCAACGGGTACATGAACGAACGTCAACATGTGCTCGTGGTCTTCATTGATTTCAGTAAAGCTTTCGATACCCTGAGGTTTGAAACACTTCTGGAATGAATAAAAAAACACCATACTAATAGGTTTACTGGCGTAAAAATCGCTGGGGTCAAGAGCATCATAACGGAAGAGGGCTCCGCACAGGGATCCATTATCGGAGCGACAGAATACCTACTGTACATTAATGATATGTGAACATCTTTCAGGAGGGTTCTGTATACCAATTTGCTGACGATACATGTTTATTGGTAGCACAAAGGAGATATCCATGACGGAAAAAACTATGAAAAACAATTTTGACGTTAAGTGAAAATGGGCCTTTGATGTCGGTTTGGTAATAAACTCACAAAAACAAAGATAATGCACATTCACTCTAAACGGTCTAGTATTACACTTTAGGACACTTATATTGGACGAAAAACTGACTTTTCGAGCTCATACATCATCTCTAGCAGCTCGAACAAGGAAACTAATTCCCGTAATGAAGCATCTGAGACAGGGAGCCGATAGGGATGTTTTAAAATTAGTGTACCCTGCACTCTGCCAGTCGCTATTGACATGCTGCATCACGGCATGGGGTGGTGCCTCCAAATCAGTCCTGATTATCATGGAACGCGCTCAACGATCGTTGCTCAAGGTCATTACCTTTTTTCCCATTGGAAAAAAGCCTTTTAGATATCCCACCGCCAGCATTTATCAGGACTGGAAGGTGCTGTCAATTCGGCAACTATATTTACTTAGTATAACTCTGGTCCAGCATAAGACAACTACTAAATCTGACTCATACCACACTCTTGTGAATAGACAAGTCTATAGTATTTTCCACATTGCCTAAAGCTAAAGGCTCCATTTTCTTCGCTTGCCCTTTTATCCACAACAAAGTCTGCAAACACATTGACATAAAATCAGCTACAGCCCGGGAAGCTAAAACCGCAATCCAAAAGTGGCTTGCTGAACTGAATTATGACGAAACAGAAAAATTGCTAAATGTAATTGGATGACCTTCACTGAGAAAAGTGGGTGTAATGTGCATACATATTTATATATTTATTTACTCACAGTATTTATATTATTTATTTATCCATTGAAATTATGTATACAAAATGTATTACTACACATAATTATCTAAATTTAATTGCTTATCTTAACATAAATAAGAAATCATGTGTATGACAATTAGAAATCCTGTCAATCAACAAAATGGGGCCCACAATACTGGTTAGACCTAGTGTGGAACCCAGAAGTAATCTGTAATTTTAACTACGTTTTTGATAATAAACATTTTTTGATTGATTTGATTTGAGGTAAGGACCTAAAGCTTAATAATAGACCGTATATTGTTGCCCACGCACATGCGTGCCTGCACTAAACTATAAACAATAACTGTCATTGTGAACACCTTGAACTTGTAACATATCACATGTATCTACGCCTGATTATAGATAGCAGCCTTAACTGGAAACCTCATATAGACTACATCTGTGGGAAACTTAGAACTATCCCGTCAAAATTATCTATCCTAAAACATAAGTTACCATACAAAATCTTCAGAATGATGATGATATGTCTTTAGCAGATTGTGTAATTGCTTACAGTATCAACAGCTACGGCCGTACGCATAAAACACATTTGGAGGCTCTTTATAGATTACAGGTTAGGTTGCTTAAGCTCACTGTACAAAGTAAAATAAGAAACCAATTCAGAGATAGTGAAAATGAACGGTTTAAATACTATTAAAAATAATAATGTGGTACTCTAAGTGTATATATATATATAAGGTATAAGTATATAAGTATATAAGTATATATATATAATAGGTTAATTTTAATGACGACGATTAATGTGTAGCTATGTGAGTATTTTTAAACCTTTTCGTGTGAATTCGTAGGTAAATTGTAAATTGTTGTATTTATCATAACGATCTCGCTTTCCGCATAAGGTTTCCGTGTATAGTTAATTTGTGAACAAATTAGTAATAAGTTTAGGTTTGGGTAAATAAATATTAAAAAAACAACTTTCACACTGGGTTGCAGAAATGATCTTAAAATTTTAACCCTCTCGCTCACCCTCGGATTAACGAATCATTCCATTGACAGAAAATGCTGGAAATACCTGGAAAGTGTTACTGTTAAGGTTTCAATAGGTTGTATATGCATATGTCACCGTAGATTGTCAAAACCGTTAGTTAATGCGTTACTTTGCAATTCAAGTTTAAACCAGTTCAGAATTTAACGGTTTTATTATAAACGAACGAATCATATAGTAAGCAGTACGGTATATTTTACAAATTATCGACAGTTTTATAAACTAACGAGAAAGAAATCGTTAGACTATAAACTAACGGTTTTGACAATCTTACGGTGACATATATATCCCATAATAGCTAGTAAACCAGTTTATTTGCAAATAGTAAAGTATACTTAGCTGTCGATATAACTTTATTTTATTTTGTAAAAAAAATGGTTGTATAGAGACTCTGCTGATAGGCTCTGAAGGAGCCCGGCAAAACGTGAATGGGCGTAATGTCAAGGTGTTTGAACTGTCATGATCATTATATGCTTAGAAATAAGAGGCACGTTTTATCAAATAAACAAAATTTTATGGAACTGCCGCGCCATTAGCGTTTTTCGGGTTTATTATTTTAATGTTAAAATAATTTCTGCAACTGGCTATTAGTGATACTCGCTTATGACGAAACAAAATCAAATACTTAATAAGACAATAAAAATACCGTTGTGATGCAACATTTCCACAGCGAATGTTTATGTAGCCGAATAAGATAATCATGTTTGTTTCCACTGCAGGGGATACTGAAATATTAAATATTATCAACATGACCTGACCTTTTCTCGTACTCGTAGATAAATCTGTACAGTTGCAAACAAACATTTAATATTCCGCTGACCGTCGCATCAGTAAGTTGCTTTAAAGTGACGAACAGAAACTTAATGAGTTCAGATAAGGAAAAGTATATAAGTGAAAATAACAAAGAAGAAAAAACCTTCAACAATCCAGGAGCAAGGATGCCTAACATCAAAGTGTTCACCGGGACCTCTCACCCAGAGATAGCAAAAAGAATCGTCGCCCGCCTGGGAATCGCGCTGGGTAAAGCCACCACTAGGAACTTCAGAAACAAGGAAACCCATGTCGAAATCGGAGAGTCAGTGAGAGGTGAAGACGTCTTCATTGTACAAAGTGGCTGCGGCGACATCAATGACAACCTCATGGAGCTCTTCATCATGATAAATGCTTGCAAAATCGCGTCAGCTTCGAGAGTCACCGCAGTCATCCCCGCCTTCCCTTACTCCAGGCAGGACAAAAAAGAAAAAAGTCGAGATCCAATCACTGCCAAACTCTTAGCTAACCTGGTTTCTGTCGCTGGCGCGGACCATGTCATAACCATCGACCTTCATTCCACTCAGATCCAAGGGTTCTTCAACATCCCTGTTGACAACTTGTACGCCGAGCCAGCAATCACGAAATGGATAAAAGAGAATATTCCGGAGTGGACTGACAGCATTATGGTGTCGCCTGACGCTGGTGGCGTGAAGAGGATGACGTCAATCGCTGATCGTCTAGGAACAGGCTTTGCTATCATCCACAAAGAGCGCCAAAGAGCCAACGAAGGCGACTCAACAGTCCTTGTAGGTGACGTCAGAAACAAAACTGCCATCATCATTGATGACCTTGCCGACACTTGTGATACCATCGTCAAAGGAGCAGAGAAACTCAGAGAAGCAGGAGCCAGTAGGGTTTACGCTATTCTAACCCATGGTATTTTAGCAGGAGATGCGATAGAAAAGATCAATAACTCCAGTTTAGAAGCTATAGTGGTAACAAACACGATACCACAAGAGAAAAATATGAAATTGTGTAAGAAGCTGCAAACGATTGATATATCGGTGATGCTGGCTGAAGCAATCAGGCGTACGCATTACGCTGAATCTGTATCGTATTTGTTTACCAATGTACCTTATTGATAATGATAACATATTGTTTGCTTTATGGAACGTTCAAAATGATGCAAATGAGTGTTCTGATAAGATTATTACCTATATTTATATGCTAATTATATTAAAAGTTATATTTAAAATATATTAATAATTATATTAAAAGTGCATGAGGTTTAAAATCGCGAGGCCTCATAACCAGGTCCAGGGCTCGAAAGGTTAATTCCAAGTTTCTACGCTTCATGTTACAACAGCCTAATATAAATAGGCTGAAAATATCTGTGTAGGAAGGCACCTACCAAGTTAATAAGTACAGCCCACGCTAGGTTTCTTAGCCCCTGAGCAAGCTGTCACCTCTCTCTTGTAAACACGCATGCATCTCTTCTACCCATGCGCCGCTACCCCCTCCAGGCGGCATTCAAGGCCAACAAAATTGGCGTTACATGTACAGCTACCTATAACCGACTTGCTCTTCTTAGATTACTAGATGCTATCAGGTTAACAAAGAGCAAGTTTGTGTGTAGAATTATCTTGGGCTATCAACAGCATCTACATGAATATTAAAAATAGTCTGAGATACACTTCACGGCGATAACTTTTGCACATCGGTCGATGATTGTCCTTCAACTTTTGTATTTAGTCAGTTACTTTTCATATCAAATAAATAGAACATTTTATGGACTTCATTATTTACGTCAAGACGATAATATGTAGACTTTGGATATTTATAAGTCAATATCACTGTCACTATAAAAAAACATTATTTTTTTACTGAAGTTAAATTCATATCTATATTTATAGCGGCTACATAGCCTCATAGTTACGGCCAAATATGCTTAATAGGATAAAAATCCGAATGAAATGATGGTAATCGCAACGCAATATGCCTAAGTTCGGCAAATTTGTAAACCTTTTTTGTGCTGACATATAATACATAATTCGGCAATTTTGGATCAACTGGAATTTCATGGCTGTCTTACCATTTGATCATTTCCTTTTTAGCGATTTTTAAATTGGGGGAGTCTTTTGACATATTTATTGTGATAAGGTGCGTTGTTGATAACTAGAACCGAGCCAGGGGGTATATTTGGGATTAGTTGTTTGACTAGCCATTTCTCGTAGTTATCGTTATTCATTTCATCATGATAATCACCTATAGTTTCCGTGGATTTATACGTTAAAAAGGCTCCAGGTACAAAGCCTTTTTCGTTCCTTGCATGGACTATTATCAACTGTTGACCGTTTTAAATTGGCCTTTTACTGGCCTTTTATTGGTCACCTTTTTCTCCAAGTCTTTTCTTTAGTGTGGGGTGTATGTATATAAGACTCATTTTTGCGTACTCAAATTTGCGTATTTCATCGAGGTATTCGATTGGTTTGAGAATTACATCGTACTTTTCCATAAGAACTTTTCAATTGTCTTCCATTTTAGTGAACCGAAATCCCACTTTATGAACTCTTATTCTCAGCGTCTTTTTAGATCCAATATAATAAGAATCCTCAGATAATTTAACTTTTAATGACTTTATTGTCGGCAGTCGTCGTAATCGTGTCGTATACCATTGTTCGAATAACATCATTATTAAAATCGTCTATATCTACAGAATATTATTTTTTGGTGTCTCTTTCTTGGGATACTGAATTTAACTGAAGCTGAAGGAGTCTCAGTACTGACCTCATTTAGTATATTATTCAAACTTCTTCTTGAAATTCCAGTGGCATTTGAAAAATGCACTCTTGAACCTTCTTAAAATAATGACTTACATTGTCCTCCTCATATATTTTAAATCGGTCGGCTTCGGCCACAAAATATTTATAAACATTGTAAATAATTTCGCGTGACTGACCTCCTAAAGGGTTTCCTTTTTTCCTAAACATGCCATAGTACCATTTAAAGTTGGGGGTCTCAACAACTCTATGGTAACTCTACGTTACTGGTGGAGATTTGAATGCGTTTCGCTTGCCCGGCCATGTTATCCGGGCCCAAAATAAAATGCACCTAAAACAGATATGTAAATTAAAACAAAGCCAGACCCGGCGCAAACTAAATGTATCTCAAAATATACAGCATAATTAATACAGTAATTCTAAAAAATAATTAGCGTCCAAGCGTGTGTGGTTTTTTGCCTTCTGAAGTCTTTCATGCGTACATATGCTTATGTTGAATAAAATCTTAATTATGGTCACTATTTATTATAATTATTTATTATTGAACTGATCATCTGCCTAAGAGGCTAAATAGCCGATTGTAAAGAAGCTCTATGTGTGGAGAGACGAGACCGTGGACAGGTTTCGTGTGCATGTTGCTGCGCCTCCATATTTTTGTTTACCATAGTGGCTGTAAGGGCCTGCCAAGATCGCTACGAGCTGAGCCCCTCCAGAAGACCACGAGGCTGTCGGCCGCCAATTGGGCGCTTTCCCTCGATCCACTAAAATCCATTATATAGATCCATTGATGTATCTTTTTGCACTCATAAGAGTGCAAAAATCCTGATTTTTGCAATTTTAGAACTAACGCGTGTCTGAAAATCCATTAAAGAATGGGTGACACATGGAATCTTCATTTATCAAATATTGCCAACTTCCCTGGCTGAATCATAAATCATAACTATGTAATGTCAATTATCTGTCAAGCAATTTTTCTTTACGCGTTAATAACAGTATTTATTTATGCGTAAAAAAACACTTTTTATTTGTCATGCGTAAAAAAATCAAAATAAAACCACAACTTATTTCTTATGCGTCAAAAAAACCTGAACCATGGATGGATTTTAGTGAATCAAGGATTAAAGAAGACAAAGGAGTGCAAAAACCTCCATCAATGGATCTCTCACGTGGTTCCAGGACCCCGTTCTGGTTCATAGATTCATCCATAGTGGGCAACCCCCAGATGTAGTTCAACGACTCGTTTGAGTCCAACGACTCGTTCGGGTTCAACGATTCATTTGTTCAGCAATATCGCAACGATATGTTCCATTCGAACGCACCGTTGTCTAAGATAAGTTTACGTACATAGTAACCTATTACTTAAGCTTGGCCACCAGAGAAGGGACGGTGCCAAACGGGACCCTATTACTAAGCCTCCCCTGACCGCATGTCCGTCCATCATCGGGCCCTACCGGATCAACCGAAATAGGCAGAGATCAGAAATTTTCACAGAGGGTGTATTTTGATTGCCGCTATAACAACATATAATGAACTACATGCATTTTCAAAAATTCAAAGTGGTCCCCATAAAAGATACGTGTTTACAACACGCTTGTAATAAAATTGTAGGGCTATGTTGTTTGGTATTGTTTTGTCTTGGCCCCTTAGATAGAAAACAAAATTTAAATTTCGAATTGGAGCCGAACACTCCTTTTGTCAGCCCTGTTGGGAAAATTGACCGCATCGCTAAATAATTAGAGGAAAACCAAGTTCAAATATCAAATTCTATGCCTGCCTTCACAGTCTAAGTGCGGAAAAGGGAACAGTGAAGGCATTGATCTTGGTTTAATAGGAGTTCGAATGGGGTTGGCCGGTGAAAGTTAATCATAGGTGGCGCCACGTCATTTGGTTCGTTCATCCAGTTGCCACTTCCAACGATCGACCTATTTCTGGGACTTTTTCTGTGATGATTGGTTATCGGAATTTATTTACTAAACAACGAATGTAATTTTTCGTGTGCATGATATAATGTCATGTAATGGAACTGCTATACAAGTTCATTTCGCATTTTTTGACTGCGGTTTTTATATCCGAAGGGTGCCAAACGGGACCCTATTACTAAACCTCCGCTGTCACCAGGCTGTATCTCATGAACCGTGGTAGTTGGACAGATTAAATTTTCACAGATGATGTACTTCTGTTGCCGCTATAACAACTAATACTAAAACAGAATAAAATAATTGTTTAAGGGGGCTCCCATACAACAATTCTTTCAATACCATATACAACCTTATGAATGCACTTAGTTACGTACATGGAGTATGAAAGTAGCCGTACCAATAACTTTGTAACAATATTTTGCTATGTAAAATCCAAATATTTGCTATTCACTCCACACCAACCCTAACTTCAATATTGAAGCCAGGTCAAGGACTACCGATTGAATTAATGAACATCCCGTGGCCAGCAATCACCGGAAAACCTCAGAGAATAAAGTAAAATTTAACAACAATCGAATTAACAAAACTAAATAACATTCAAGCGCAGCTAGCAACAGAGCGTCCAATTACAATAGAAACAATAGATACCTCCGTTTATCATACGACGATTCCTCTCTACGTCATCGCACTAATCGGTGCAACTGTACTGACTGCAGTCTACATTATACGCCGAAGAAAGGCTTACATTGTGAATAACAAATGCGAATCAACGACTCAAGCTGATATTTCCCTTATCGCATCTCAACTTAGCACAGGACAATCGAGCCGCAACATTTGCAGTAGACATCAGCAAATAGTTGCTCATCTTGAGGAGGGATATGTTATACATAGCCACCGACGTCATATACCTAACACATAAAGTTAGGCACCTTTCGTCGATGCCCTCAATTTTGAAATAGTAGAATAAGCATTATATTTTAATTCACTTTTATTTACCAGCGCTCCTAGCATCGGACGCTCTATAAAATTGGTTAATTTTAAGTCACTTTACGTAAGAATTGAGTAATATAACTTAATTGCACATTCTTGGACTTTCCTTCATGTCCACTGTCAGCCACTACTATAATTCAGGTCAGGCATAAATATATTTTTGGAAATTTTGGAAGAAATTGTTTAGAATATTTAACATTTTCAAAACAAAATCCGACCATTGTACAGAGAAGTTACTATCCTTCCATTATACAAACCCAAAATCTCTAAAGAACACCGGCGACTATCCATAATAGTAGTTTATGTGACTGCTACATAATGGAGGGCATTAATACTCGAGAGTGGGTTGGCGAGTTTCATAATAATATCACTCGAGAGTTTTAATGCCTAATTATCTACAGTTACATACACTAGTTTATATGCACACATATCATAAGCTCTCTTTAATGTGTTCAGGAACCGCATGTGTGACCGGCATTGTGGCATTGATCATTGCTCTGCAGGTTTTTAGCTTGTTCTGTAGTACCAACTTCACAGACAAACTAGGGGCGGCACGTAGGCGGGCGTCGGCGTTCGAAATTTGAATGACCATAATGTACAAAAATTTGTCAAATTATAACATTCAAATTTCGAACGCCGACGCCCGCCTACGTGCCGCCCCTAGTTTGTCTGTGAAGTTCAAGGATCGCGTAACCAATATATTTGTACATGGCAATACCGGAAATGAAAATACGATGAAGTGGAGTTCCACGTGACGCCGCCATGATGGATCGGTGAGTAGCGCGGGAATTGTAAACGTCTCAGTGTGCTGTGTGTGTATAAAGATCAAATGAGATGATGTTCGATTCTGGTGGTTGCCGGGAATGAAAGCTAAGTGGTCTAAGTGTATACTCTTCTGTATATTAAGATTGATCAGTAATGAGCTTGTGTATGGATGAGAGATGATACGAGCGATGCCCCACCCGGCCGATGATAAGAGGCAGAGGGTCAGGGGGTCGCTAACAGCCCTGTTGGTTCTAGCAGAGGATTGAGAGGTAGATCAGCAGGTCAAGAGCCTTATGAGAGATGATACGAGTGATGGCCCTCCCGGCCGATGATAAGAGGCAGAGGGTCAGGGGGTCGCCGACAACCCTGCTGGTTCTAGCTGATGATTTAGGTAGAATAGCAGGTTAAGAGCCTTGACATGAAAAACAATGTGTGGAATAAAATGTATGTACGTGGGAGAGTGTGTTTTATCATAAGGGGCTGCTCGGAGTATATGCTGGGTTATAATAACAGCGTATCCTTCTGAGTAGCCACTGCAGAGGGCACCGAGGCGGTCGGTGTCATCTGACTGTATTTCACAGGAGGTGGGTGAGGTCCCCGCTTTTCAGCCCTAAGGGGAAGCGAAGCGAAGGAGCGGTCAACTGTCCGGCTCACTCCAATTGGGTATGATGGATTTAATTTTCTTTTAACTTCTCTATTCGCGATACTCCATGTTCTCCCTCTTCTAAAGATACTTAATTTACTTTAAATATACTTACCTTATGATTATGCATACTTAACTAATATAAATAAAGAATGGAACTTCGCGACAATAAACCCGGCCACCGCTAACAAATAAATGGACCCTTTATTTTTTATCATTTAACCTTTATAAAACCATCTCTTTGCTTGCTTACTTCCTGTGGAGCAACAACCCTTTTTGGGTCTTGGCCCCCTCCACGATATGTCACTATTGGTCTCTGTCCCGTGCCTCTGTCTTAGAACGGCTGGTTATAATAATGTCATAAGCATATGCTGACAGTTGACGTGTTGTAGTCTATAAGGCCATCCACGCCGAGTTTTTGGGTTACAGCTTCAAGCACCAGATTGAAGACGATGGTCGATAGTGCATCTCCTTGCTTGACGCCAGTACGAATGCAGAAAGGCTTTGCATATTCATTTTGAACGGCGACGACAGATTTAGAAAGGCTCATTGTTGTTTCTACCATTCATACCAAATTGCTTGGTACACCTAGATCATCGCAGCATCGTGTGGAGAATTTTTGGTCTATTCACGCTGTCAAACGCAACAGGCGTTTGACAGCGCGTCAAACGCCTGTTTAAAGTCCACGAGCATGTGGTGAAGATTCAAGTGGTATTAATGCCATTCTTGGGGCATTCCTTTGCTCCTTCCAAATAGTTTCACATATATAGGTGAAAAGAGTCTCTCCTCAAGTGCGGGTCCGCCCTTTTTCAGAAGTTCTGAGGTTCCTATCAGGCCCGGGCGCTTTGTTATGTATTGCTTATGTCTGTGCGGTGGAGGTAACTCCTCTTCGACGTCGAAGTAGGCGGAGATGTGCCGATCGGCGGTAGCGCGTACGTTCAGCAGGTCCCCGAGTGTTCCTTCCACCTTCTTAAAACATCAGTCTTCTCTGTTACGACCCTTCCTGCATTTTCCCGACAGCTGTTATTTCTGGGCTGGAACCCTTTTCGCATGTTGTTTACCCGCTGATAGTAGTGTATAGAGAAATTATTTTCTCACAGAGCTTCCATTTTTTTAAACTCTCTGTGTTCCATTTGTCGCTTCTTTCTTCTTGCAGTTTTTCTGGCTATATTTATAAGTCTTTTATAATTTTCCTTTTTTATATTTTATTCTATATATTATAATTTTATAATGTTGTTGTCACAATTCCTTCTTTTATGTTTTGCCAGTCCTTGTAAATATCACTATCTGGAGTGCTAGTGTACAGCTGGTCGGCAAGCTCTCATCTGTATTGCATGTATGACTCCAGGATAAGGAGGAGTAAGGATCCACCTTAAGCATTTCTGTATTTCATTTGGTCTTCTTATCACCTTTCTTGGTTTGGACTAAGGATGTTCTCATTTTGACCTGAGTAATGACTAAGTAGTGGTCCGAGTCATAGTTTGCTCCTCTGTAGGTTATCTTGAATATCGATTTGGTTACATTGGTTTTGATCTGGTATTTTCCAAGTAAATTTATGAATGTATTCGTGAGAGAAACTAGTGCTGCTTATAAACAGGTTGTTCGCGGTAGCAAAGTAGCAGAGTCTCTCACCATTGTCATTAGAGCAGTCATGCAAAGAGTGTTTTCCAGTGACTTCTTCAAACACACTTTCTTTGCCAACCTTAGCATTGAGGTCTCCAATGCTAAGGTGGGCATCGTACTTTAGTGCGGATTTACAGGCACTTGTCAATGTGTCATAGTACTGTTCTTTGTCCTCTTCTGATGAATCCTCTGTAGGGGCATATGCTCATACCCAAGGTGGTGTTATATTCGACCCTTGATTCGTACTTTGCATGGCCGTTCATCAATATGCTCGAAACCAATTACACTGTTTTGCAACTTCTTACTGACCAAGAAGTCCGTTCGATGCAAACCTTATTTTTAGCACCGTTGTAGTACAGTGTGCAATCATCTTTGACTATGAAGCCATCACTCTCCCATCTGACTTCTTGTAGGGGTATGATGTCCAGGTTATATTGTTTGAGTACGCCAGCATTTTTCATCATCTTTCCAGCTTGCGGCATTGTTTGAATGTTCCAAGTTCCAGATTGCATGCAGTTTCTGTAGTCCTTTGCTCTTAGCTGAGGTTGTTGTATTTGGGGCAGTCCGGGATTATTTCTCATGTAGGCATTCGTAACCATGGTTTTTTTTTCATGTAGGGTGATTAGCCCCACGACGAACCCTCCTCTTTTATCCGGGTTTGGGACAGGCTGTGCTAAACAGGCATCTCTTTGACCACCAGTAAATACTTTTACTGGTGAGGGACTTCCCGTCTTAGTAAAATATAAGGTTACGTAGGGTATAGGTGTAAGTAGGGTAAAGTCCTCCTTTTCGGCCTTTTTTGGTATACCGGCTATTTCTAGCGATATTGATAGCTGTGGCTGTTTGTTCTGCTGCTAGCGCTGCTCCATTATGCAAATCCTCAGTTCCAGGTTTTTGTTCTAGTTCATTAGGTTCACATTTTTATTTTCAAGTTGCTTGATTTTTGAGTTCTGGTTATTGAGGATATCTTAAATTCCGGTCAACAGGTCACTAATGAATATAAAAGAGGTTTGGAAGCTCTCCAATTTTCTTTTTATGGTTTTCCTCATTTCAAAGGTGATGTCGTTCAGCAATTTCTTTACGACGATTTTGAGAGATTTTTTAGCCTCATCGGAATCAACCTCCAGTTCGCCTTCAGGTATAAGGACGTGCGTTTCGACATACCATAGGCACTCAGGGCAGCGATCTGTTAGTTCGACATATTGGCGCATTCGGCGGTTGTATCCTCACACTTCTCACTTCTGCTACATTATATATACCGGGGGCCTTTTTGTGATTTTTTGGTTGCAAGTAGAGCACTTTTTGAGAATATCGTAACAATTGCTATTCACTTGCAAACGTATGTGGGTGTTATATAATTACAACATTATAATATAATACAACAATAACAATTAGCTCAAGTGCACTGCCACAAGTATTTTACGTAAAAAGCAAAATACATTATATTCATATTCTTTATTGCACAGAAAATAGAAAGGTTGATTGATAGTTACAATAAATGTTATAAGCAAAGGCGAGGCATCATTATGCGCCTATTTTTTTTTGTTTTAAGAAACTACACAATCGGTTTAATTAATTAAATGTTTATTTTTTAAGTTTTAAAAGGCATAATCTACGAAACAAACGTATGGTATAACGTATATCTAATTCGTGTTAAATAAAGAACTTTGAAAACAAAACAAAACAAATTTATGTTAGATTAATTAGGACTTAACATGTCTGGTGAGTATTGTGGTTGAGGTTTGATTGTAGCTCTATGGTAAGACGAGATGGTTTTCTACTCGAGTATTTACCCGTCGAATGATACATACTCATAAACACTCGTTTCTATTCGGTAAATATCCAAAAGTGAGAGTATTTTCTTCTATTATTTTTTTCAGAACAACTTTCTATTCCGCATTTATTTTGCGTCATCCTTAGATGTTTATCTATATTTAACTCCCTATGAAAGTTTGCACACCTACCATGACGATTTTTAAAATATATTTACTCCTGGTTTCAAGTAAATACTCAGTATTTACCCATATTATATTGACGACCCGAATGGCCGAGTCGGCAGTGACCCTGCCTACGAAGCCAAGGGACTCGGGTTCAAGTCCCGGTGGGGGCAAATATTTGTTTGATGAGAACGGATGTTTATACCTTAGTCATGGTTCTTTATCTATCTAAGTATAATATTTATCTATATAAGTATGTGTATCGTTGTCTAGTACCCAAGATACAGGGAATCCTAGTTTGGGGCTAGATCAATGTGTGTAAATAGTGTCCAAGGTATTATTATTATTATATTTACATTTTGTGTATTTACTCATAGTGCCCATTTTTCGCTGTCATGTCCGTTTTCGTATAACGTATGTTGGGTTATGAAGTTGAAATTAAACTGTTGAAATAAAACGGTCCCGCAAATGATCTGAGATTTACACAATAAATTTACTCAAATTTACAATATCAAATTATGGAGATCAATGTAGATAGCAAAGAATTTTATTTTTAAATTTTAAATTTATATTAGGAAATTATAAGTCAAGCCACAGATTTCTTTATTGGCCACGTGATCTAACTTCTCATTTTATAACGAAGAAACGGGAAAATGAGATAGCCTCTAATAAACTTATTCGTCGTTTTTGCAACGCCCTCTAAATATTCTATAGAAAGCGTCAAGTAAAAATCAACAATTATTTTAACTTGTCCTTCTTATTTATATATTTCCACCAAATTTACTAACTCAACCACGAATTTCACATCTTATCACCATTTCGCGTTTTACAGCTTGAACATAAGGCCCTCAAAAAATATAATTCAAGCTTCCATACCCTGTAAGTATCATTAATTATAACTTAGCACACATTATATTCTTTTACCGTGAAAATAGCCACTGCAAGATTTGGCGCGAGTGCGCAAGACGACAGTGACCGGCCATTTGCACCAATCAGAGAGCGACATTCGATTCATGTACCGACGCGTTAGTTACGGCGGCGTGTATTTGTTTATTGTCGTTAGTTCGTTTGTATTTCAATTGTTTCATCTGTAATTAAAATACAGTATGCTAATAAGGTTATATGCTCTTTGGCTAGAGAGGTTATTGTGGCTAAATATCAATTGGGTTATAGGTTATGTTTGAACTTAGAAGAAGCAAAAACGGAGCGTAGCGAAGCTAGGCGGGGCGAAGCGTATGCAAGTAGCAAAAACATTTAATGATATGAATAGTTATTTTTTTGGTAATATTAGTGGCCATAGCTTACTATTTGATGGCAATTTTAGCAAAATTTTGACCATCTATTAATGTGGGATGAGTTACATTTTAAATGTACTGAGTTCAAAAATTAGAGGCTAATTGAATATCTTATTTGATGTCATTTATTAATATTTTAGAAGGTTACTGCTTGAATGCATGTTACAAATTAAGATGCTAAAAAATAACCACCATGCTGAGTTGTATTTGCAGTGGCTTACATAGGAGATAACGGCTAGTATTTAATCGCACGGCAAAAGTACTGATTTTCACAGCAAAAAAGGATCAACAAAAATACTTTTTATGTTTTAAGTATATTTGTTGTTCTTACATGTTCAACCTAATACGAAGGATATAGAGGGCTTCGCTTCGTTCACCCCCTTTACCCTTCACCTAAACTACCGCAGTATTTTGTCCTATTTGCTGTGAAAATCAGTATATTTGCTGTGCCAATCAGTATTATTGATGTCCAGTTTAATATTTCCCGAAGATAACTAGTGGCTAAGATAGTATCACTCAGGCGCTCGTTAATTGTGGCTGGCTTAGTAATTTAGAAGGCAATGTAGATTTTAAGAGGCAAATTAAATTAAAAAGAAGTCTTTTTTATTAGCACCCATTTATATTTTCTCTGGTTATAACTAAAGTCGATTTCGATAGGATTTCACAATAATGTAAACAAAAATGTCAGTTGACAGTTGTCGTCTATCATTGAGTGAGATTTGAGTGTTGTACTTACACTGATGTCAAAGGCATTTATCAAAGACATATAGTTCGCTGTCGATTTTCGATCGATTTTTTTCTATAACTAGTACAAAACCAAGGAGTGGGGCGCGTAATTTCAGCTTAGATGAGCTCTAGAATCGTACTAAAAAACTTAATTAAATTGTTTTAGAAAATTTAGTAGATTATACAATAACCGTAGACAGAGAAATATCCCAACCTGACGCGCGTCATTCGCTTGTGACAGATTCATCATCACTTGATGTGTCATCATCGGTCACATTTATAATAAAAGACTGAGTTACAGCGTCGCTAGCCATATCCATAAAGCCGTCTAATTTTTTCCAACGTTCCTCTTCGTTTTGAACGTGACCGTCGCATTTAGCCCATTGTTCTGCTCCGACTCTCGTCAATCCTTCTTTTAGCAAATTTTTTATTTCTGCCATTTTAAAAGATTTATTATTTCTTCCTACGTAAGATTTGACCAATCAGTTCTATTGGATTCAACTCACAGTGATATGGAGGAATTCACAACACAGTTACTCCTTTAGATGCGGCGAGAACATCGACATATTTTGTTCTATACTTTTCTTTTACGAATTTTGTGAGTAACTAACTATTTTATCAATCAAACCGATTGATCGATCGAATCGGATCGATTCAAAAGAATGAACCACACTGGCTTTCCAAAGACACTAAGACTTTGATGCGCTTTGATGAGTAAAAAAATAAAATGACTTTTTACAAACTATTGAAATATTCGTCGTCGGATAATTTTGTAATAAAATAACTATCTTAGGGGAGTTTCTTGGTGTCGAAATAATGTAAGAACAATAAATGATTCCTTGGTATGTGAATGTGTTCAGGATTTATATTCAAATGCAAATTGGCTTGTTTACATTATTGTGAAATGCTATCGAAATGGACTGTAGTGATTGGCATCCGGCACAAAACAAAACCAGGATTCCGAGAAGTCGAGAAAGGGGTTCGAACATATTTGTATGGAGCCTACCTTAAAGGGATACCTAAAGTTGCAAGTACCTAAAATTTCGTTTTTTGTTTACTAGTACAAAACATATGCCAATCGATCGAGAAAATAATTACAAATAACAATTATTCAATTATAACATGTCGTAGATTTTTAATATTTTCATAAAATAATGATTTTTATTTAATACAATTGTAATTGAACGAATATTGTAAGTTTTTATTTAAACTCAAACTCAAACTCAAACTCAAAACGTTTATTGCGACATTGTGGTGGTATATGGTGATATATATATATAGAATTTGAAGAACCGACAATGAACCCAGTGAGGGCACTGCAATATCTTACATCTAACTTGCACAATAATAAAATATCATGAAATGGTTAACAATGAGATAACAGAACAGTGATAACTTTATAACAATGAGATCATTACCTACTATTATCTACAGTATTAGCGTAACATTAAAGTATTATAATTATAAGATTTACATGCATTTGTGTATGTGTACCTGTGTGTGTGTTATGAGTGTGTTTGAGGGTGTGTAAGTGCATGTGTGTGAGTGTTTGTGTGTGATTATAGAAAGTGTGTATCATTTAAATATTCTTCAATGCTGTAGTACGCTTTTTGGAGGAGATGATTTTTTACTTTCTTTAGGAATTCTATTTCGTTAGAAATATTTTTGTAACTATCTGGAAGTTTGTTATAGATGGTTATGGACATAATATATGTGTTAGTGGATTGCAATGACATATTAATTTTTGGGAGGAGAATTTTATGTTTGTGTCTGAAGGAGTATAAGTTATTCAGTGTGTCTCTGGTCTTGTATGTTTCTGGGTATTTTCTGACTAGCTTTATTATTTCGAATAAGTAAATAGAGGGGAGGGTGAGGATGCTATATGTTTTGAAATGCGGTTTACATGTGTGTGTTGGTTCTATGTTTGCTATAATTCTCAGCAGCTTTTTCTGTAGTCTAAATAATTGTGGAGCGTCGGTGCTGTTTCCCCACAGTATGATGCCATAATTAAGTAAGGAATGTGCGTGTGCGTAGTATGCTGAAAGAGCAGTGGCGGTGTTAGTTGATTTTTTTACTTCCCTTAAAGCATATGAGAATTTAGATATTTTACCTTTGAGTTTCTGTACATGCGACTTCCAATTTAAGTGAGAGTCTATGATAATTCCTAATAAACTTGCCTCTTTTATTATTTCTAGTGGAATATTATTATAGCTAAAGTTGATATCGAGGGGCGGTTTTTGATGTGGATAAAACGTTATTAATTTAGTTTTCTGGGGATTTATTTCGAGGTTGTGGTCAGTCATCCAGTCAGTAATGGTGTCAAGGCATTTTGTGAGTTTTTCGTTTATATTATCGTTATTTTTGTGGGAGGAAACTAGGGATATGTCATCAGCAAATATCATATAAATATCATTTAAATCCTTCCTTTCCTTGGCTGTAATCGTATTGTAAGTATACAGGGTGTGATATAGATACATTGGAACCCGAAAAGAGGTAATTCTATATCACCATACAATCATATTTTACATGCAATCGAAAAAAATGTCATTGATCCTTAGTATTAAACATCTGAAATTTTATTCGCGCTTTGTCTCATAGTAAAATTTATATAGATATATAGGTATAGAGTTACTCCTTATTTGAACTCAGAATACCTAAGTCTTTTCGGGTTCGAAAGATATGTTCACATATAATAATTATAGTTTATACATATTTGTACACGGTTTGAACATAGATCATTCAGTAATGTAATCATGTACTTAATCTTTCAGAATTCAGTTTGGTGACATTATTGTACATATCTGTTAAGCAACTGATTTTTAAACACTAAACATATCTGACTTACCTAGCTTGCCATTTTCTGTCAATTTTTGTATATGTCACGGTAAGATAGTCAAAACCGTAGTTGATAAACTAACGCGTTAGTATCAACTGACGCGTCTGGTCTGGTTTTTAAATAGTTGCATTTTTCTAAAGCGCTATTTCTATTTTACTACTAACTTACATCTAGGTATTTAGGTATATTTCTAGCCGTATTGTGTTATCGGAGGCAGGTAATATTTTGATGCAAATAAAAAAGGTCAAGTGCGAGTCGAACTTGCGCACGAAGGGTTCCGTACAACCGTAAAATGGTAGGGATGGTGTGGATTTGGAGTGATTAGTTTGGATTTTACATAGCAAAATCTTATTTACAAAGTTATTGGTGCGGCTACTTTCACACTCCATGTACGCAACCAGGTGCATTCAGAAGTTTGTATGTGGTATTGAAAGATTTATTGTATGGGAGCCCCCTTAAATATTTATTTTATTCTTTTTTTAGTATATATTGTTATAGCGGCAACAGAAATACATCATCTGTGAAAATTTCAGCTGTCTAACTATCATGGTTCATGAGATACAGCCTGGTGACAGACGGACGGGCGGACATCGGCGGCTTACTAATAGGGTCCCTTTTGGCACCCTTCGGGTACGGAACCCTATAGAACGTGAAGAAACCTTTATATCTCCATAACAGCCGTGATGAGCAAGCCTATTTAGAAAAAATATTAACAGAATATAAACTGTTAATTACAAAATTATTAACAGAACCTGCTGTTAATAATTTTGTATTTATTTATTCCTGCTTAATTAATATTATAATTAATACTGTAAGAATTGAATAACTTAAACACAAACAAACTTTTAAAAGAGATCTAAAAATCAATCAGTGGGTGTTTCTACGCCCTTCTCCCACAGTGGTCCAATATAGAGAAATGACGATTGCTAGTATGTAAATATCTTCAGTAATAAATACATTTGATTGAATGATTAATTGATTGATTGAATAAGCGGGCACAACTGTGCCTCTGACACCCCGTCTCTAAAAAAACGTGACGATATGTATCTTTGTTGGTTATTTTTATACATAGGAATAGTGGTAACTTTTATTGAAGAGAATTTTTAATCTGTACTGTTTAACTAACATCGGCAGTCCTAGGGTTAGTCAGCGAATTAACGTTGTAGGAGCAGCGATGTTGATACAGAGGTTGATGACGGTAGGGTTGCATTTTTAGCTTTCATCTGCTTTACCGTTCAAACGATATCTTTTTTTGATTTGTTAGAAAGTTTCTGCTGAATTGTTTTCCCGTGCAGTGACTTTCAGCATTCGCATTTTTCCGCGATGTATTTGTTTCAACATGTAAAATTTCTTGGTCCGACTTTTACGTAGTAGAGAAAATGTTTAATCGCTTTAGGCCTCGATTGCAGGTTTTCACAATCGTGTTTTTTCAAATCGTTAAATTTCACACAGGGAGATTTTTGAACTCGCGATGTTTCTTCATAGAATATTTCTTCTTTAGAAAATGTTCATGTATTTAATTTGACTTCATATTATTTATATCTTATAGTAATATTTATCTACCTTGTATCTTCCCCTTCTAGAAGGGTGTACCTAATTCGTAGAGAGACTGAGTCGCGTTATGCCTAAAAGTCATACAAAACTAGCTTAATGCCAATGATCGTACAGGCCTATTCTGCATTATGTCCTCTTCGTATTCCAGCTAACTTTTAATCTGCCTAAAGTTTCGACAGCCTAAATCGCGCTTTGCCTAAACCTACGTTTGCAAACTTATTTGCGATTATTTATTGACACTTGATCTGGAGTGATCTTTGATATATATTATGATAAATAAACATGTGGATGTTACCCATCAAGTTGTATCAGTCTGTTCAGGCCTCTCGGCACCCAATGACCTCGCAGGGGCCCATAGCTACGAGGTAGCGTAGCTATCAGATGCCAAGAAGTGTGAACGTCGGCGATTCACCGAGCTATTAATTATGAATCTATCTGACCTGGTCTGTGCTTCGTTCCCGTCAAACTCCTGTCTCTCTGCAAGGCCCGGGTGCACCCTAGGCTCTTCTTGGTAGACAGGTTCTTCAGCCAACCAGGTATGGCTGGCAGGCCAGCTTCGACGAGCACAGTGTTCCAACATAGGTTATGTTACGTGGGAAAAACCAATCGGCCACGTAAATGCGAACTTTATCTGGTTCGGGGAATCACAACACACTCAGCTATCTAGACAATCCTGAGGGAACCCCGAATACAATTCCAGATGGCTTGCGATATAATTTCAATACCCTATACCAATACGCGTTACATCGAGAGGGCTTTCCGTCTGTCAGTTGTCAAAAAACTGCAAGGTTGGCAGCAACGTCAAATTCAAAATGGCCGTTCCGAAACCATCGATTGAATATCGATTTGGAATCGAACAATCACCCGCCCGGATAGGCACCCACCTGTCCCCTAATCTACGGGCAGCCGAGACAACGTTGCTACCGCTCGTTTTAGAACCGAGCCTCCTACTAGAACCTCTGCAGACCGGGGGGTCCCGTCCTTGCCAGGGAACAAGTTAACAATGCGCCCCCTGCGCCAACGTAGTGGCGGTAGGTTAGCATCCTTAACCAGAACGAGGTCACCAACACTAGGGGGGCTGGTTTTGTCAGTCCACTTAAGGCGCTGTTGTAAGATATGCAGATACTCGAGCGACCAACGCTTCCAGAAATTCTGAGTAAACTGCTGCAACATCTGATACCTTGACAACCGATACAATTTCACTCCCTCGAAGGGGTGCTCGGGCAACGCGTTAAGTGGCTGTCCTATCAAGAAATGGCCTGGGGTCAGAGCCTCCAGGTCATTTGGATCCGATCTGAGCGGACACAACGGTCGCGAATTGAGAACGGCCTCGATCTTACAAAACAATGTCGCGAGCTCCTCAAAAGTCGGCGCGGTCTGACCTACTATACGCCCCAAGTGCGTCTTAGCTGACTTAACTACGGCCTCAAAAATGCCACCCCAGTGGGGGCAACTCGGTGGGCTGAAGGTCCACTGTATACCCCGACGGGAGAGGGCCGTTCCAATATCCACTTTATTTACATTCAAAAAGTTGACTATCTCTCGTAAGTATCGTTCCGCACCGACGTAGTTAGTGCCGTTATCAGAGCGGATCAAAGTTGGAAGTCCCCTTCGAGAAACAAACCTATCCAAACAAGCAATGAAAGCCTCTGTCGAGAGATCAGCAACGAGCTCGAGATGTACCGCCTTGGTGGATAAACAAACAAACACACATAGGTACGCCTTGTATTGCTTAGCGGTACGCAATCGTGAACTCTTCACCATAAACGGTCCGGCAAAATCCGTACCAACACCTGAAAACGGTCTGACCTCATTCACACGATCAGGGGGCAAGTCCCCCATGAGAGGTTGCATCGTGGCAGCCTTAAGTCGATAACAAGGCATGCACCGAAACACGATGTTCCGTATGACACGGCGGGCAGATAAGATCCAAAACTCCCGCTGGAACGTGGCCAACAACGCGTTACAGCCGGCATGCGCGTTTTTAATATGACGATCAGTCACCAGCAATTCAACTAACTGTCCCCCCTTGGGGAGCAGAAGTGGGTGACGAGCCGAATACGACAGATTCGCATTGCGCAATCTTCCTCCTACCCGAAGTAACCCGGTCGAATCAACAAAGGGGTTGAGACGCGCGACGGCTCCCTTCAATTTCGAACGTCCACTTCGTATAATCTCCAATTCTGCCCCAAACTTCGAGGACTGTACCAACCGGACCAAATTCAGTAGCGACTCGTTTCGCTCTGCCGTAGTCAGAATAGGGTTCAACGTTCGCTGATCGCGAGGAGTTCGACAATTTCGAGCGAATCTCCTAATCCAAGTGGACACGTTTATCAACTTGTCAAGTGAGCTATACCGGTCCAGCAGAAACCCGGCGTCAGGGTCCTCAGCCTTCTGGGTAACATGCACGGCCGGTCTGGGGCCATGATCCGAAGATACTACTACATGGCTGTGGGGCCAGTCCGATTCTCTCCTGGCAAGCCAGGGTGGTCCCCACCACAAATGGTGTCTAACGAGTTCAGGAGCCCGACATCCCCTGGATGCACAATCAGACGGGTTCAATTCTCCTGGTACATGTCTCCAGGTCAGTGGGACCTCAGACGACACAATCTGGGAGACACGGTTCGCAACAAAAACCTCTAAGTTATGGACCGAAGCCTTCAGCCAGCACAAAACAATCTGGCTGTCCGTCCACGCGTACACCGTATCCTCCAAAACCACTGACCCACGCAACACTGTTAGAGTGTGATTCAAAAGTTTGGTCAAAAGAGCAGCCCCGGACAGTTCCAGTTTTGGAATCGTCATCCTTGTCCGAATAGACGCTACCTTGCTTTTTGCCAAAACCAAACGCACGTCGACCTCCCCGGTGGAGGTGACGGTTCGCAAATAAACCGCTGCCGCAAACCCTCGTTCAGAGGCATCACAAAACCCGTGAAGGGTTGCCCTGTGATCCCCAGCAGGGACCAATTTCCTCGGCAGCGATACATTATTTATGTCCGATAGCGAGGTGAACATTTGCGTCCAATCAGTCAACAAATCACCTGAGAGGTGGGTGTCCCAGGTCAACTGAGCCGCCCATAGCCTTTGCATAAAACATTTGAGAGCAAAGGTGACTGGAGAAATCCATCCATTCGGGTCGAACGTTCTCGCAATCGTTGACAGTACTGACCGCTTCGTCCAGGCCTTCGGTGTTTCTAAAACCACCCGATAGGTAAACTCATCATGGACGGGCCGGTACTGAATTCCAAGCACTGACAACATGTTAGGGTTGTCAGGATTCTCAAAAACGTGCGGGTCTTGTTGAAACTCATCTAAGAGACCAGCCATCAACTCAGGGGAGTTGGACATCCACTTGCGTAGTTCATAGCCGCCTCGTTCCAGCAATTGAATGAGCTCGTCACGTCGGTCCAGAGCTTCCTCTACACTGGCTGCCCCTGTGCAGACGTCATCGACGTACAAATCTTGCTCCAGGATAGCGGCGGCTCTAGGATAGCTCACACGGTCACGCGACGCCAACTCCCGCAGGGTACGCATCGCCAAATACGGGCTAGACCGTAACCCATACGTGTTCGTGTTCAACTCATAGACCTTGACTGGCTCGGCCGTGGACTCACGCCAAAGTATCAACTGATATCTTCTGTCAGCCGGATGAATTACCGTTTGCCTAAACATCATCCGAATGTCTGCGACAAATACAACCTGGTGCCTCCGAAAGCTCGTGAGAATATCCGAAATATCACGACTCAATTTGGGTCCCGAATGTAGACACTGATTCAGGGACATCCCGTTCGAGGTAGGTGCTGACCCATCAAAAACAACTCGAATCTTGCCGGTAGGGGTTCGCAGGACGGCATGGTGTGGAAGGAAACAATGATCCTCAGATCTCCAGTCCACACCCGATACCGACATGTGTCCTAACGACTCATACTCCCTCATGAAATCGACGTATTTTTGTTTAAATACGGCTTCCCTTGACATCCTACGCTCCATCGACATCAATCTCGTCTCAGCCATCTTCCTAGATTCTCCTAGTGGCGGTCGATCGGCCCTGAAAGGCAGTCGAGTTACAAAACGACCAGAACGAAGGCGACCAGTACTATTCTGGTAAAACAACTCGCACTCTTCTTCGTCTGCGTCGACTCGACGAGCGGTGGGAGGTTCCTCTATCTCCCAGAAACGTTGGATAGCGTCTGACAACGCTGAGCCAATAAGTATGCCATCTGACTCGGCAGGCCTAACCATTGGCAATGCCGGACCCATGATCACGTGACCAAACTTAGTATCCACAGCAATCAACCCGTCCGGCTGAAGAACTCGCCGATCCGACAACAGAA
The DNA here is from genome assembly GCA_949825045.1 of Argyresthia goedartella. Lineage (NCBI taxonomy): Eukaryota > Metazoa > Arthropoda > Insecta > Lepidoptera > Argyresthiidae > Argyresthia > Argyresthia goedartella. Next base: position 13,823,591 of record OX463823.1, read on the forward strand.
ACCTACCCAGAACGTCTGCTCCCAGTAGCAGGTCGACCGGGGCTGGAGTGTCAAAATCGGGATCCGCCAACTTGAGTCCTGACGTCAGGAATCGAACGGCCGGATTCAACTTCACCAAGGGGTGTTTGCCCATGACATGCGTCATTACTAAAGCTTGCACGGATGTTTTTGTCAAAATGTCATAACGTGGAGAGAACGTGATCACCGATTGACCAACTACATTCGTAACCGTAACATTCCCCACGCCCCGTATTGATTTATTATACCTATTTACCTTGAGGTCCAACCATTTTGCTAAATCGTTCGATACAATGCAGCCCTGAGCTCCAGAATCTAATAGGGCGCGAACGTATGTTGGGTTGCCCGCCAAATCCCAAACAAGCACAGAGGCGATCGGTAACACCACCGTCTCCGGTTGGGGGGCAACCAATGGTTGGGCCGCAAATTCCTAGCGAGGGCCCCCGGGGCCCCACTGTGCCTGTAACCGATCAGGTAGGCAGCTATACGCCAGAGGGTCCCATTGTACAAATGGCCCACGCGCCGGTTCCATTGCCACCCTACGACGCCCCCCGAAGGGGGGTGGGCGTGAATTCAACCGTGGCCGCTCCATGAGCGGGGGGGACATCACATGCGACCGACGAGGACGAAGCGATGAGCGGGGCGACAACTGAGGCGGCGTCCGAACCGCATCCGCATAGCTCGAAGGTGTCCCATGCCACCCGCCCGTTACGGCCTGCTCAACATATCCAATGTCCCGCTGAGTCGGATGCTGAGTCGCAACCGAAAACTCAGGGCCCCCCATGTGATGACCCTGAGTGCGGCCCTGCACCCCTGGGTGGCTGCGTGCTTGTGGCCCCATTGCCCGTTGAGTCGGATGCTGAGTCGCAACCGAAAACTCAGGGCCCCCCATGTGATGACCCTGAGTGCGGCCCTGCACCCCTGGGTGGCTGCGTGCTTGTGGCCCCATTGCCCGCTGAGTCGGATGCTGAGTCGCAACCGAAAACTCAGGGCCCCCCATGTGATGACCCTGAGTGCGGCCCTGCACCCTAGTACCGCCCTGTGCACGTGGGGACATTGGCCCCTGAGTTGCGCTCCGAGTCGCAAACGAATTCTCAGGGCCCCATGCCGTGTCACCCTGGATACGGCCCTGTGGAGGCTGTTGGCCGGACCGGTTCATGCACAACAGATTGTTGTGGGCCCCACCACAATATCCGCACATTTTTGTGCGCGTGCAGTCCCTAGCCATGTGTGGCCCGAGGCACAGGAAACACCAGCTCCGCTGCTTGGCCATCCGGCGCCGTCCCTCAACCCTAAGTTCCCCGAACTTATTGCAATTGGCCACAGCATGGCCAATCTGCCTACAACATGGGCAGGTCTCACTATGTGGGGTCAATGCACTCACAGTCCCATACGACTGCCGGTTGGTGCGGTCCTTCCTCGTCGGAGGGCCCCTACTCACAGCGCTCCCGGCAGCTCTCTGTGGCTCCGAAGGATGGGTGACCGTCAACCCCAAATTCTCTGCCCGTCGAGCCTCCTCTTCCAAGAATCCGACCAAGTCGGAGAAGGCGGGCAGGTCCTCGGCCGACCTCCCGTGAGACTGTTCGAAACGAGTCTGCACGTCAGCGGGTAGGCGGGAAAGTACAATGTACAGCAGTAGGTACGACCATTCACCAACCGGAAGTCCAAGATTCTCTAGAGCCTTGGTGAAGGACAACAACGGGTTCAAAACCTCCGTCTGTATGGCCCCGACCTTGTTCACAACTGGGATACTAAACAAACGGTTCAGTTGGGCATCGGCCAACCTCCGTTTGTTATGGTAACGTCTGACCAACAATTGTCTGGCCGTTTCATAGTTACCCTCCGTAACTGTCAAATGAGCGACCAGCTCCCTAGGCTCACCCCTCAATGCTGCCACCAGCTGAGCCATCTTGACAGACTTGGTAATGTCCGATCGCATGTGCACCAAACTGTCGAACAGATTGATGAAGCTCATCCATTCACCGGACACGCCGTCAAAAGTAGGCATAGTTATGGCAGGTAACCTGGACCCCGAACTCTGAAGCGGCAGAGGTGCTTCAATGTCACCACCATGGCTGGACTCGCGCTGTCTACGTATGTCCGCAGCCTTCTGCGTGATAGCAGCTGCCATCTCCATACATTGGTTGACATCCCCTATCAACCGTGACAGCCTGTCAGGTGCGCAACCATCAACTGATTCCGCCTGCGCGGACAATTCGAGCACCCTATTGTAACGTTCCTTAACGTCCATAGACCGCTCCAATACCACATCATGCCTATCTAAACGGTCTATCAGACCGTGTGCGGAGGAAAACTATCTGAGTTCCTTAGAAACACCCTTCTGGATTTCAGATAACGACATGATCGGAACGATACTTACTCACAATTTGCAGTAACTCAATTTTATTGGACCCTCCAGTCTACAACCCAAACGAGGGAACCCTAAACCACAACTTAAACAATGTTGTTGTTTTCCTTAAACAATAGGAACCGAGTTTTATATCTATATAAATTCTGTAAATACAATTTAGTTTCCCTTTATCATTATGACACACACAGATAGTCAATATTAGTTCAAGTTATAAATTGCTATAAACTGAAAACAATGTAATAGCCTGCTATCAATAGATGTAACTACCTATGTTAACCAAAACATTCATTCAATAGCATTACTAGACCACTAATAGATTGACTAACTGGTAATTCAATGCAGTTTTCAATTCAATATCTGTCTATCTACTACCAGCAATAGACCTATAGCTTACAATACTACCAATCTATGTGGATATAGGAACACAACCAAGTTACCTAATAACCGCCTATACCTACAGATTGATAGTCCCAAATCGTGCCTTCCTGGAGCCCTTGACGGCTGCAAATCTCAGGAAGCCACGCTCTAGCTACCAAAATGTTCAGGCTTCTCAGCACCTAATGACCTCGTAGGGGCCCATCAGCTACGAGGTAGCGTAACGATCAGTTGCCAAGAAGTGTGAACGTCGGCGATTCACCGAGCTGAAGTAATTGGGGTCGATCTAACCTGGTCTGTGCTTCGGTCCCGTCAACCTCCTGTCTCTCTGCAAGGCCCGGGTGCACCCTAGGCTCTTCTTGGTAGACAGGTTCTTCAGCCAACCAGGTATGGCTGGCAGGCCAGCTTCGACGAGCACAGTGTTCCAACACAGGTTATGTTACGTGGGAAAAACCAATCGGCCACGTAAATGCGAACTTTATCTGGTTCGGGGAATCACAACACACTCAGCTATCTAGACAATCCTGAGGGAACCCCGAATACAATTCCAGATGGCTTGCGATATAATTTCAATACCCTATACCAATACGCGTTACATCGCGAGGGCTTTTCGTCTGTCAGTTGTCAAAAAACTGCAAGGTTGGCAGCAACGTCAAATTCAAAATGGCCGTTCCGAAACCATCGATCGAATATCGATTTGGAATCGAACACAGTCAAATAATACAATCAATCAGCGATTGCAAAAATTTGCAGTCTCTTCGCATAAAATGAACTCTGAAGATGTCATTATATTAATCCATATTCTATTGCTTTAAAATAAAGGATAGTTGTTGTTGATAGAAGTTGTTTCAGTTAAAAATTAGTTAGATGTGAAATTTAAGCAGTTCTATTAGAAATATTAACATTTTCCTAAACCTAGCATTAAAAAATAAGATAAAGAGCATAATAGACAGAGAAGACCTTTATTCAGATTGATTTTTATAAAGATAGTCCAGATAGGTACTGTAACCTGGCTCACCATAGGGCGCTGCAATGTAAACAACCACTTTCAAGAAGCTCTGCAAATAACTTAAATTAAAATTACATTTTCAGTGAATCGACATCGACAATAAGTAATTCATACAGTATTAGTGATAATAGTTCCACATGAGTATTATCGTAACTGTAAAGTAGACAGTTTGACCACAAACAGTGATTAAAAATCCAGTGCTTATAATAAAGATAAAACTACGAATACAACATACACAGTGCAAAGCAACATTAAAACAGTATTAGAATACCAAGTGCAGTGTCATAAACATTACTCTCTGTGAAAATAAACAGTGCAAATAGCTTATTTTAGCAAAATTACATTTCAAAATTCGTTGAATATTTCAAATCAGGACAACTCAAGCGCTTTTATTTCGGCTTCGGCGACCGTAGATGTCGCCCGTGCAGCGCAAGAAAACCGACGACGCTTGTTCCTGTTTCATTATTTCACCGATGTCTCTGACGACTTGAGTGGCGCAAGTTGTAGGGACGGCGCTTCTCAACACAGTGGTCCCCAGTTCAAAACCAGGAGATTTTAACAAAATCTGTTTTTGATTCACTGATTGACTTGTGACTTCAGTTAGGAACAGTGGCGCGTGGGGTATGCTAGTGGTTTCATAATTACGAGGTCCACGTATCAAATCTGAAGAGTCAAAATAACATTCTCTACTCATAGTTTTTGATACACTGTTTTACTTCCAGTTCACAATGAGTAAAATGCTAGCAGCAGACTTACATAAAAACATAACACTGAGAACTGGAAGTAGGAAACGTCGATTTTCATGCGGAGAGGAAATGCAAAATTACATTTTAGACTTAGAGTCTTTAAACATCTCCGACGATCATCCATTGAGCCTACCAGACCTATCAATGCAATTCTGCGACCAGGAAGAAGTTCAGCACCTTATAAATCGGATCCGGAATTTAGAGATGCAGCTTGCAAGTGCACACGGTGAAATTGACTCTCTTTCTGAGGAGAAAAATTCGTTAGAGAAGCAACTTTTGGATCGTCAGATAACGACTAATTTGCTCAAGAAGATTTGCTCTGAAACGCCTGCAATAAAGAAAACACCAAGATCGAGTCTAAGGAAAAGTGAACTCCCGCCAAAGCGCCTGATTCTTAGTAGTGAAGAGACACCAAACCGTCGTGACAATGCAAATATGCAACAAGATAGTATAGACGTACTGAGAATCAAAGACAACTCAAAAGAAAACGCAGAAACTATAGATTCGGCAAAGAGAGGTGAACAAGATGAAGAACTAGAAATACTAGAAACCAAGCAAAATAAAGACACAATGAAAGTGATCAAAGTGAATACGCCAAAGGTGTACAAGACAAAAACACACAAATTAAACAAAATGAAGACACAAAAATTACACAGGATGACGTTACAATAAATAAACAAGATAATGACCACAAAACTGAACAAATTATTGAACACAGCATAAAACGGGTCGGTGACCTAAAATCCAAAGAAATCACGAAGGACGTCTGGAAGCACAGGGTCATGATTTTCTCCGATGAAAGAGGCCTTCTTATCAGTGATTTTCTTCAGGATCTCCTAAGTCAAGACTTTTCAGTGACCTCGCTTATCAAGACTAGTGCTACATCTGACCAAGTGTTGTCTTCCTGTCTGGATATGTGCAAAGACTACACTGAATCTGATTATGTTATATTTTTGTTAGGCTCAAATGATAACAATCCCACCAAAGTACAGTCGCATCTCTATCACTATATGAGTAAATTAAAAACAAACATCTTACTTGTAACAGTCAGCTCGACGAAGTACCTAAATGAGCATATGATGAACAGAATGTTTCACTTCTTGTGCACACAATGTGATAATGCGACATTGGTGGATTTATCACAAGGAAGAGAAATTCCCAAGACGTGCAACTACTTGCAGATTTATTCTTAGGGATGTATTGCATATATGTTATAAAACAAACTATAAGGGTCACACAAGACATAGCCCAAAATATGAAAACAAGCCAATGTTACCCAAACCCCATTTTGTTCTAAACCCTACAGACTTGAAAGGTAAACCAGGGCTCCAGAAGGGCACCATTCCGCATTTCTTTCAGAGAATCACTGAAAAGAAAACGACTGAAGCAGACAAAAAATCAAAAGCTCGCTCTAAGAAGGGCACCATACCATATTATTTTACAAACACGTCTACAGGAACCTCAGCACGAAATGATCAGCAGTTTTTTCTCTCAAAATGATGACAACTCAGACAGATGTATAGTAAATGCCAGTAAAAACATAGCGGGAAAATGTAGTAAAATAGTAAAACTTAATATTATTCATCAAAATGTGAGTGGAATCACATCAAAAAAGAATGAATTTGAGGTATACCTAGATAGCTTAAAGAAAGAATTTCATTACATCTGTTTAACTGAGCACTTTTTTAAACAATTATTTGGCTCCATTGTTTGAACTAGAAAATCATAATATGGCCACATACAATACCAGAGTTACAATGAAACGTTATCTTAGCACACAATAAAAAATCATATAAAGAGCTCGAAATTTGTAAAAGGTTGTATAAAATTAGGTCGTTCGAAGTCTGTGGCGTTTTAGATGAAGATACAAACCTTTGCATAATTTGTTGTTATCGAAATCTGGACCACGACACGTATGATGAGTTTATGGTAGGACTAGAGAAGCTTTTGGAGTACTTTTTCAATAAAAAATGCATTATATGTGGAGATTTCAATATCGACACCCTGTGTGAAAATAATAGACGCAATGAATTTTTTGCTCTTTTAAGGTGCTATAATTTTAGGGATCTCATAGAAACGCCTACTTTTGTAAGAAATGATGCGTGCTCTTGCCTCGACAATTATCTGACAAATGTGCCGGAAGAGTTTGTGGAGGGTTCTGCTGTGGACCATAACGGTCTATCTGATAGACATGCATCAATATTTTGCGACCTAGTTCTGCCAAACTTTCTTTTAGCGCATAAGGAAGACCCTACTCTTATAAAAGAACGTAGACAGTTCTCAGAACGAAACAATGAAATGTACAGAAACGATGTTCTACAGGTCAACTTGAATGAAAAGGGTATTAATGGTTTCATAGCTAGCTTCACAAACATTTTCGAAAAGTGTTTTGCCAAAAAGAAGAAAAAAGTTTCATTAAAAAAGTCAGGTAAAATAAAATGGGTCACACCTGGAATCAAAATTTCTAGTAATATGAAGAGGATCTTAGCAAATACAAACTGCTGTGATGAAACAGTGAGTAACTATCACACTCATTACATTATAATATATAGGAGAGTTCTAATTGCAGCAAAAAAACTAGCAGTCAAATCTGAATTGGACAAGGCAAAGTAGTCCACAAAGGCTTTATGGAATGTTGTGAACAAACATAGGAATAAAAAAACAATTTCGTTAATAGATAAGTTTTTGCTAAAAGTTAACGATAAATTAATTCATAAGCCTATAGATATTGTAGACGTATTAGCTGAACAATTTGATGTTAAATCCTCAGGATTCTTTAACGGGGCACAGAGAGCAGCAGATTCGCTTACAGCGAACTGTCCGAAAATCACATGTGACATGGAGTTTAGACCGACAACCGTAATCGAAGTTACTAAAATAGTGCGACACTTTGAGAACAAACAAACATGTGGTTTTGACGACATTCCAATAACTGTAATCAAAAACAATATTGATATATTGGCGGAACCTCTAACAAATTTCTTTAATAACTGTTTAAAGGCATCAATTTTCCCAGATCAACTTAAGATAGCTCGTGTTCTACCAGTGCATAAAAAAGGACCAAAAAAAGATCTGTCCCACTATAGGCCAATCTCACTATTGCCCACCTTATCAAAAAAAAATTAAAAACTTATCAAGGACAGACTTTTTGCACATTTAGTAATGAACAAAATACTGAGTGACAGACAATTCGGTTATCGGAGGGGCATGGGTACAACCGCGTCGGTTGTACCCACAGATATCGAGAGATAGGCCCTTGGCGCTAAGCTTGTATCGGAACCAGTGTCGCCGAAAACTAAGAACACGCATACATTTACACCACTCGTACATCAATCCCTCCGCTTTTATTGGTCAGTGCAATGTCATGCACCTATCGTCCGAACACACCCACACTACCGCAGGTATACTAGCTAGTCGAGCTAGTGTTGGGACAATGCAAGGACAGCGTGTATCATCGATCGATTATAATTTATAGACACTGGTATAACTCAAAAAAACTCAAAACTCAAAACGTTTATTCTGTAAATAGGCCACAAGGGCACTTTCACATGTCATTTCATAGACAGTCGTATACAATGCCGGGTTCTATAAATAAAATAGTAAATTGTTTGTAAATACGACATATTTATTTTACAAGAAATACCTATTACTGTGTATACAGGGTGTAACAGATGCGGGGTGACAAGCCGAAAAGAGTTGTTTGCGACATATTTTGAACGATTTTCTCTATGAATCTGATTTGATCAGAGCAACTTTATTTTTTACTTCCCCATACAAATCAGCTGACCTGCAGCTCGGCCCAAAATGTACTGAAAAGTGAAAAACAATGCTGATCAAATCAGTTTAATCAAGAAAGATGTTCAGAATGATGGCCTTAACAACCGTCTTTCGGCATATATACCCTTTCTGTAAAATCCTGTACAGTTAAATACTATCTATTGACCAGAAAAATGTAAATATTTATTAAGAACTTGCCGTTTTGACAATTGAGGCGTAGCGTTTTTTGCCAAGTAATGCAGTCTTATATTGGTATATCTTTCCATTACAGCTTTTATCAGTAATATTAGATGATTATCCATTGGGTTTTGTTCGAATTGGTGAAAATCTATTTCGTTGAACAGATTCATGCCAATGAATCGGGGTAGTGCTTTAGACATTAATGATTGTTTTAAATTTTTAACCCTAACCTTTATTTTGTCTTTGGTAAGCACAGTTGATTTTATGATCACTTCCATGTTTTTGCAAATTGTCATAACGTCATGGGAAGGATATATTAAGTCGCCTTTATCCTTGAGTTTTATAAACTTATGTGTATCGTCCGGGCCGCTTGACAGTAGCGCGCTTGTGCATTCGTCGCATTTCACAGTTTTAATCAGAGCATGAACGACGAAGCCAGCTACGTAAGTTATTGTTTGTGAGCTGTATTGTGTTAGAACATCAACCATCATTTCTACTTCTTCGTCGAATACTGCCATTTCATGTAATATATTTAACTCGTCACACTCTTCATCTCGTAATCGGGGATCGATAGTGTGGCTGATGCGAACAGCCGATGAACATGTCAGAAGGGACATCTTTTCGAGTGCTCGGCAGTTCCCACTGTCCACGTCTCGGAGTTCTGACTTGACCATCAATTTTTTGTATATTGATTTGAATTGTCGTGCTGTTGGGTTTGTATTACAACCCCCGTGGCTTCGGATTTGGACAAAAAGCAGCTCAAGATGGTCCTGACTAATCTTGTAAACAGGGAAGTAGCTTAGTTTTCGTTCTTTTTCAACTAGCCGAACATACAAATCTTTGAGGCTCTTTATACAGATCAAAAATCCGACAAAACTAGTTTTCCTCGATGAGTCAATTACTGCCGTACCATCCACAAGCTTCAATTTTTTCAGGTAATTTTCGGCTTTTTCCAGAAAATGAAAGATTTCAACCTTATTTTGTTCACAGATTGGCTTTTTGTAATGTAACTGGGCTACATGTCTGGAGTTCAATATATTCAGTTCAGAAAGTTGACTGTGCCATCGACATTTTGAAAACCTGGTAAATTTAGTTCTGAGCAAAATGTTAATGCGACTGCCACACTGGTGCTGAACAATTGGGATGCCAATCTTACTTTCATTTTCTGGTTTTTAAAGAATATGTGGCCTCGACGCAATTTGTTAGCTAAGTGCATCTTTTCTTCTTCTTGGACATCGTTAAATTTTTTTAAATGTGCCCATTCCACTTCTTTTTGGGTTTCATCAACAAAGCTTCCTTTGGCTTCAAAAGCATTCCTCAATAACTTCAACATATGACATGGATCGGGAAAGATGAAGATCGGTTTCTTTGTAACGGGATGTTCGAAATTTGTTTTTAAGTCTTCTATGTTCAGTGAGCACCCAAGTTCTTTAGTCATTGTCATATTTGCAGGGCAGCCGTCAAAAGTAAGTGATGTTATTTCGATTCCCGTTTCTTGTAACAGTTCAAGACATTGTGTAACTAGATTCGCTCGTTGTTCTCCAGTAAAACCAGCGACTAGAAAATACCCGACAGGTATCTTCCAAGGGGCATTAATTGCGGTTACTAGAAAAACTAGAGCTTCCTTTGCCTCGGGCAAAGAATCTGTATCGGCCATTTTGAAATTGCATATATCTACATATCCATGCATATACTCACCGTCCCACTCTACACGACGGCGAATGGCCATTTCATCGAGTACAACATTACACACCAGTGTATAATCTGTATTTTCAACTTTCAAAATCAAAATGGCGTTCAATATTCAAAATCTGACATCTATATCATAATTGTATTCTAACCGGGTCCCCAGATATCGATTTTGAAGTAAATCGGACCAGTAACTACGAAGTTCGAAATGTCGGCAACTTTTTCAAAATATGACAGAATCATGATTGGACCTCAACCGGATCCCCAGATATAGATTTTGAGTCAAATCGGACTAATAACTATACAACCCCCTTATCCCGACTTTTTTGCGTCGAAATTACCCGTGTATTCTCCGTTCACAGTTGTTCTGCCTCCAGAGACCCCTTTGCCTCTCTTCTTTTTTTCAACAGAATCCTTACAGCTAGAAAGAGAGGCAAAGAGGTTTATGAAGGTAGAATAACTGTGAACGGAGTTCATTCTGATTCGGACTTAGCCGAGAAATTCTCTTCGGACCTGACTGAAAGCATCGGAATTTCCGATCAATACTTATAACACCCCATTATCCTTCGTCGGGCGAGGTTTTAAACAAACTTAAAATCTAAACTGCCTGTTTGGCAATCATTGGAATAACTAACAATAAACTTACGTATTATGAGTAATAAAATAACTATATTGTTACATTAACTATATTAGTAATTGCGGAATGATAAAATCTATCGAATCAAAAACATAATTCTCCTATCAGTATCCCCATCACTATATGTCGTCTCTGTTTGCGTGTGACAGTTCGCCTCCGTATCACGATGCATCTTTGCTTTCGTAGTTAGATAAGTGTGAAATATTCATTGCGTGTTAGCTTGGCAATACGAAGTGAAATTAAGATACAAAACAAGCAATGTAGCAACAAACTTAGCTAGAACAACATGACATTGTTACTTTAATGTCAATTCGTGACGAATTTTCCGCGAATGATTTATTTTCGTAATAATGTTTATTTCTTGTGTTTTAAGAAGAAATAATAGTTAGAATGAGACTTACAAGTGATATGTGACACCGGCGTTCTTGGAGTTCACAATCTCGCTTCTATTTTTGCACGTGAGTATTGCACAGGTCGGCATTTTAGAAAAACAACGGAAATGAATTCATCACTGCGGTCGCCCGGTGACTACCGAGAATTTTTAATATCGAACCTGTCGGAGCTACATTTGTTCGCACATGCCACGCCCCTCAACCTATCTCTCGATATCTGTGGTTGTACCCATGCCCAGTGTGTCTATAGCGTCTATAGACACACTGGTAGACGATGTGATAAGTAAATTAGATCAGAAAATGAAAGTTGCTGCGCTGTTTCTAGATCTAAGCTCTGCCTTTGATTTTGTAGACCATGGTATCTTAACTTCTAAGCTGGAGCATTATGGCGTGAGAGGTAAATGTTTAGAACTGATAGAATCCTACTTACACAACAGAATTTTTTTTGTTGAATTGAGCACAACTGACAGTGGACAGCAAACGGTTACTAAGTCGAAATTACTCCCAATAGTATGGAATGGAATCCCAATGGTATAGCTATAATAGCTATGGTTACAATATCTCAAAAGCATTCGTCCTTCAGAAGAGAGCAATCAGCACGATAGCTCGAATTCCACACATGGAATCGTGCAGGCCACATTTCATTCGACTTGGTATACTCACAGTTCCTGCGCTTTACATACTTGTTGTGATGGTTGGTTTAGCTAAGAACATTCACAAAATAGAAACCCCGGAACAGAGGCTGAAACGAGAAACATCGCGCAGAATGGAGTTCGTAATAGAATCCGCTCCTCGTTTAGAGATATCCAGACATTCAGCTGGATATCAGTCACTACGGTTATTTAAGCATCTAACAGCTGAGCTCAAATTATTGGTTACACACAGTAGCTTCAAACAAAAACTTAAATTATATCTATTGAAGAAGTGCCCCTATAGCATTGAAGAATTTTGTAAGTGAATAAGTTGAATTGACATCCGGTTTATAGTAAGCATTTGACATAATTTTATGGTATGACATGTATTGTATGGTGCCTTTTGTAGAAAATTTTAGTTGACCTTATAGACATTTGACAGAATTATTTTTATATTCAATTGCCACTTTACTTTGTATTTTGACATTAGGTATTATTTGATTTGATTTGATTAATATTATTTGAATTATTTGACTTTGATATTAGATATTTAATGTAATTGTATTACCTATACTTATGTATGACATAATGTTAATATTTCACACACAATTTACATAGTTTATGAATAAATACAATACAATACAATAACATTTGTTTTAAATCTATAATGCAGAAAAACTACGCATTTAATTGTTTGTATGTCGGATAATTGTCACTTGTCAAATAATACCCTGGTTCAAATGCATATGATTTTTATTAATTTGGCTAAATATACGTAAGTGTTTTTCTGGTAACCTTGGTTTTATTTATTGCGGTGTGTGACGCATCTGGTTAATTGGTGTTGCATGTATAAATTGATCGGGACCGATAATAAAAGAAAATAATATTGAAAAACAGGGAAGGGACTCACGAGGTTTTAGGTTCCAACAGCTCTCGTCTCGAAAATGGTCTAGGAGGTTCAATTAATGCAGTTCACAGAGTTATCCACAAACACAGACTTTCACCACAACGTTCTTCTTTATTCGATATTTAGATCGATAAAAATACTGAAAAATGTATCAGCACACGCGAGCGTCACCAATGTCCATCGCCATCTTATACTTTTTCTTTTCGGGGTTCTCACATGTCACCAAGAAAGGCGCGACGCGAGGTTGGTTTTGTAATTCGTAGGACAAGGATAAAGGATTGGGAACATATTAACACTCAAATTACCTTTCCCGGGTAATCACACATACGAAGCAATAATCAGAGACCTTATCACTAACCTAACCTAACATGCCCCCCAGCTTGAGAGAACCTTGTTCTGTCGAAACAGAAAGAGATTTACCCTATTCATGAGGTTACTCTATTGTATCAACAAAACAATAACATGTTAACTCTATTGTAGAGACACAAATAAATAGACCTAACCGCTACTGTATACAGCCGGGTGACCTTGGATAGCATTTAGAATTTAACTTTAACGTATTCTTAAATAAAACTAAACTAAAACATTTTAGTTACTATGAGTTTCGATAGATCGAGAGAGTGGACTGTATTTATTGATTTCTTTTTATTGATTTGGAAGAGGGAATATCTTGACAACTGGTCTTCGATATGTTCCAGTACGTACATTAACTACTCGAATAACACCGTCCTTTCCAGGAAATACATCTTCGATTATGCCTAGAGGCCAAATTATCCTTTAAATTGGCCTCTAGGCATAATCGATTTGAGTCGAGCGCCTGTTGTCTGATTTGAGTAGTACGACGGTACCCTTACTAATGGGATTGTTATTCTTTGTCCATTTGCAACGACTTTGCAATGTGTTAAGATATTCTAATTTCCACCTTCTCCAGAATGACAGAACTATATTATCAACAATACGTTTTCTCTGGCTAAGGTAAGGTATCTTCAGGTAAAGCTTCTGCTAGAGACTTCAAATGTGTCAAGGTTAGAAAATGCGCAGGAGTTAATGCGAGCGGTTCTGACGGATCAGAGCTCATAACTGAGAGTGGGCGTGAGTTTAATATACATTCCACTTGAGCTAGGACCGTAAGCATTTCTTCAAATGTAATTAAACGATTCCCGACAACCTTATTTAGGTACATTTTGAGAGCGCGATGGGATTTTCCTTCCCATAGGCCTCAAAAATGGGGAGCGCTAGGAGGGTGGAACTTCCATTCAATGCGATTATCGCGGAGTTCATTGACAAATTTGTCTATATATTCCTCAGAATTTAGTAAATCATAAATTTCATCCAAATATGATTTGCTACCGATGAAGTTGCTACCACAATCGCTACAACACGTCCCTTTTGGGCCACGACGGGCTTAAAAGCGTTTCATGGCGTTTAGAAACGACTCGGTGCTACGGTCAGACGCAAGTTCTATATGCACAGCTTTAGTGACGAGACATATAAACAAGAAAATGTATGTTTTCTGGCTGTGAACACCACGGCGACGATGTGGAAGGATATACAAAGGTCCAGCACAATCGATTCCAGTATGGTGGAATGGTTTGACAGACTCTGAAACCGTCTATGATTCTCATCATCAGTCAGTATACGCAGAAACTCTGACGTATGTCAGCGCTTATTGCAACGGCAATTTGGTTAAAGTTTAAAATTATATCAAACAATTCGTTTTGTTAGTTCGGTCCGGGGTACAGAATATCATTTAAAGATATGCCAGAAATAGTCTTCATACTGGCGTCCAGAAATACTCGCAATTTGGTCGTACTTTTGTCCAGGCGCACTACTCCGTGGGTGGGGATGACATACTGGTGGCCCTCTGTGTTAATATTTTCAACACTCCCAACTGGTGATAGATATTTTTTATCTAGGTATTCTTTGATAACATTAGCATACTCAACTTTAACGGCCGGGATCGATAGTAACTTGCGCTCAAGAGAGAAGTACCTACGTTTCGAAGCCTGCATTGAATCGCCTAACATAGAGGAATTATTTTTAAACGGTAGATTAACGACACAGCGGCCAACCTCGTCACTTCTCATGGTAAATATTCTCACACTCCTGCTCATCTTTAGAGAAAGACGCTGCATTGGGCACGTCCTCTAACTCGAGAAACCGATTCATGCTGTCTTCGAGTATATGAAATGTGCAGTAAGTACGCGGACTGTCAGAGTCAATACCCAGTACTGGGGCTTTACCGACAATCAAGTATATAGTTTCTATCGCGACGGGTTCCGTATCAGCGCGTGAGACAGAATTTGGTCTTATTATGCGCGCGAAGATGTCAGACCCGATTAACAAATCCATTTCAACAGGTATTGAGTAATTACAGTCAGCTAACGGGAAATTATTTAGATAGTCCAACCGCTGCGCGTCAATAGTCGCAGTCGGTAGTTCATTAGTGATGCGTTGTACAACCAAAGGCTGAATTATGAATCGAGTTTCATCATCATAACGGAATCGAACCGTCAAGCAGGTGGTTCCTTCAATAGGATTAGTCACATCACCTAAACCAGAGACATGTTTATTTTCCACAGAGAATAGTTGCAAACCTAATTTTGTACAACATTCAGAAGTTATTATATCCTTTTGCGAGCCACTATCAACCAACGCGCGTACCCGTATAACCCATCTTTTCAACAACATTGCATTGAGCAGTACCTAAAAGGACCGTCTGCTGAAGAGTCAGCTGTCACGGCGCTAGGGTCTTCGATCGCACAGAGAGAGACCGTTTGAGGTTGCGAGTCAGTGGCGCCAGTGTCGGCAGTTATCTCGAACGTCGGCAAAGCAGTTCCTACACTGTTAATTTTGTTTGCGGCAATATTTGTATTTGCAAAACACAACCTCCTATGATGACTTCGCGAGCCACTGCATTTATCGCATTGAACATCAGATTCACAATGACGAACATATGATTTGCCAAGCAATTTACGCAAATTGTCGCTTTCATAGCTACGTCAAAATGTTCGCGGGGACTCATATCAATGAACATGTTCCATTCCATATGCCAAGTGCGGATAACTATCCGCACTTGGCATGAACCCCTGACAGATAGATTGCGCCCTACCGTTTAGTTTGCCGAGTAAGTATTGAATACGTTCTCCGTCTGTAAGATCCTGATTTTCGTGAATGGCAGATCGGAACGTTTCATAGAATAAGGGCCAAGCCTCAATATCGCCGTTGAAGGAAAGTAGCTCCAGACGAGGCAGTTTTGGACCATTCTTACGCGGTTGTCTTTATTTGAAGATGGTTTGCTATTAGTAGCGGTACGTGACTCCATTATTTCGGTGTACCTGAATTTAATTGACGCGAACATATCGTCGAAGGCAAACAATGAGCTATAGTCGGCTTCAGACCCTATTTCGTCAAGATATTCGTTCTTTTCATCCAATGCTTGTTTAAATTCTGATCGCACGGTATAGATAGTTATAGATTTAGCCAGGAAAGTCTCCAATGTACTAGGTGTACTCAATTTCAAGCTATCATAAATCCCTTGTGCCTGACGGAAATACGCATTTACCTTATTTTCAAGCCTACGCCTAGTCCTACCTACTTTCTGCTTATCCTTATCCTCAGTAGTTACAACCAGTGGTGCCATTCTGATTCACAATACAATGTAGAAAGCGTGCAAGAACCTATAGGGCGTAATATGGCGGCTAGGAAACTTGACACTAAAACTATCAACCAAAAACCTATCCGTGGTTCGAAGTGACCAAAAATGATTGCGCCCACTTTTAGCGGGTGACCTACTCGCTAGGGTGTTCAAACTTTTTTAACGTAAAGTTGGGGTCATTTGATCATCTTCCTGAAAGTTTCAGGTTGCAGAACTCAATAGTTTTTAAGATATGATTTTTTGAAAATCTGAAAATTATGTAACGAAACGCAAATAATATGTTTAAATCTGGTCTGTAGTCAAAATACATTACCTACGTTTCGCTGTACGCATATTTGAAAAGATAAGAATTCTCTAAAAAAAGGAGGAAATGTGGAATCATTTTTTGATAATACCTATTTTAATAAAAACGTTCATTTAACTTGCAATTAATGTTTGTTTATTTATTTTACGTCAATCAAAGTTAATTTTGTATTTTTTTCGTAGAATATCATTTTTAATAAATAAAAAAGTTTTAATTTTTGTCGCTTTAAAACGGAACGCATTTTGTTGGGGCGTTGTCCGCGTTGTTAGTTGGGCGGCCAACCAAAATGGCCGCGTTCATGACGCCATTCCGTATTCTAGTAGTTTCGCGAATGTTCTATTTCCTTGTTCTCTCGATATTTACAAGCAAATACAACTGGCTAGAGTAGGTTATTGTGGCTACATTTCAATCGGGTTATAGGTTAGGTTAGAACGTTGAAGAAGCTAAACCGGAGCGGAGCGGAGCGAAGCGTATGCAAACAAAAACAACTCGCCAGAGTAGGTTATTGTGGCTACTTTTCAATCGGGTTATAGGTTAGGTTAGAACGTTGAAGAAGCTAAAATGGAGCGGAACGGAGCGAAGCGTATGCAAACAAAAACGACTCGCCAGAGTAGGTTATTGTGGCTACTTTTCATGTAAATTTTGATGATAACAATATGGAGCATTTGTGGAGGGGAAAGGTGTCGAGGCAGAAAAATTACCCTTTTGAAGAAAGAAACTAGGCATTTCCGCGCAGGGGGGGAGTAGTAGGGGGGGCATCTACCCCCTCTCCCCCCCCCCCCCCTCTCAAGGTAAAGGTCAGTCTAAATTTTGTTTTATTTTAACAATATAACCTCAAAACTTAAAAAAAATAATATCTCAGCAACTAGGCATTTCCGCGGGGGGGAGTAGTAGTGGGGGCATCTACCCCAAAATAATATTGAAAACCAGGGAAGGGGCTCACGAGGTTTTAGGTTCCAACAGCTCGATCTCGTCTCGAAAATGGTCTAGGAGGTTCAATTAATGCAGTTCACAGAGTTATTCACAAACACAGACTTTCACCACAGCGTTCTTCGTTATTCGATATTTAGATCGATAAAAATACTGAAAATGTATCAGCACACGCGAGCGTCACCAATATCCATCGCCATCTTATACTTTTTCTTTTCGGGGTTCTCACATGTCACCAGGAAAGGCGCGACGCGAGGTTGGTTTTGTAATTCGTAGGACAAGGATAAAGGATTGGGAACATATTAACACTCAAATTACCTTTCCCGGGTAATCACACATACAAAGCAAAAACCAGAGACCTTATCACTAATTTGGCCCTAACAAACGCTACAGCAAATTTTCAGTAAAAAATAAATACCTGGTAAAAACAAGGAGTTACATCCCGTATTCAAATTTTATTAAGGAATTTATGCAACTATAAATAAATGCGACAGAAATAATATGTGAATTAGAATATGTCCGATTATAAAAACAAGATGTTGAGAAAATTAGCTATTATAAAACCTGCGATTGGGCCAAAAGCGATTAAACTTTTTTAATTTTTTTTGATGATTGATGATGATTTTTGATTAAATTTTCGGTACTACATGAAAGTCTGAACAAGAAATTTTACAATTTAAAGTTGAAACAAAGAGATCGCGGAAAAATGCGAATGCTGAAAGTCACTGCTCGGGAAAGCGATTCAGCGGAGCTGTCTGACAAATCCTTTTTTTAACCCCCGATGATAGAGGTTTGTAATAAACTTATAAGTTACAGACACTTCAAACTTCTAAGTATGAAGGGTCTGTTTGTGGCATTCTAGCACTCAAACGCACGAGAATTGTGATGGGGTTTTGTTTTATTGGTGTAGACATTACTGCAAAATGTCTTATAGGTAAGTATGTGCTTTGTTTTATTGAACTTGGTTTAGTGGTTCAAAAGTTACCAAATAATATGCGCAACAAGTAAACAAGCTTACCAAATAGACTATGGTTTCATTGGGTGTTTTAATTTTATTATTTATGTTTATATTTGTTTTTGATGTAGTTTGATTGTTCTCGTCGCCCAATATACTTAGGTACATCTAACTGGAATTGAAATGTACATATTTGAAATGGTTCATCATAAAAGCTTCACAAGAAAGTTAACTGATTCGAATCGCTAGGTATGGTACAGGTATGGTAGGCAACGTTTCATGGCGCCTGGTCGAGGCCATTATCTCTCTCTCGCCCATGTCTGCATCTCTCTTGTTCCAAGTTGTTCCCATGCGCCGCCGCCGCTACCCCCTGCAGACTGCACTCAGGAGCCAAGAAACTTGGCATCAGGTTTACCAGGAAAATGTTCGAAACATTCAAACTTTCGATTCCTTGCCAGGCCATGACATACCCACTCGTCTGTGGGTACATCAAAAAATGGCCCGCGATTTTGAACCTTATTGCTTAGTAATAAAGTTCAAAACCTATGAAAAATAATCAATCATCTGTCGATTGCCCCTTTGATTGATAAAAGTGGTATTAAGTAGTGGCTATTTAGGTACCTACTAACAGTCCACCCTTACCCTACTACAATATTAGATAACTATCAAAGATTTGAGGAAAATGTTATAGACATAGTCCTCACTTTGTAGTTTGTTGATACTTATGTATTTAGGAAGACATATCTACTAACTACAAAGTGACGACAACATTTAGAGCATTTTCCTCAATCTTTGATAAGTAATATCGTAGTGGTCGACAGCATGTCGTAACTCCACAAAGGGACGTGTACACTCAACTCAACCATATCAATAACCGACTACCTACCTACAGTATAGATATCTACCATTTTTATCTTATGACAGTTACCTTGTGGCTTTCACACGAAACGCGTGCGTTGTGAGATATAAACAGTTAACACAACACTGTCGTCTAACCAAGAAATAAACACACACATACAGGTAGGCGGTACCTTGGACTTCTGCAGCTTGATAAAGGTAGGTACCTATGTTTTAAGTGAAAATAGTTTAGACACGCACGCCATTTATCAAGAGAATATCATTCAATAACTACTCTAGATAGGTACAATACGATTATTATTTCTTTACCGTTCGACACTTCTCGGCTATTATCGACACAGATCGGCAGAAAATATACATTGCTGCATATTTATCACAATACTACTTACCTTATAGCAGGCGTGTGAGTCACACGGTGTGACATTCCGCTCTTTACCTGCAAAGCCACAAGTAGATCCGCGGCCTCGCTGCGCGGCCCGACTTAGTCGGTTGCCGAGCGACGCCCGCGCCGCCCGGGTCGCACGTGCCGTTCTATCTAGCCCCGCGCGCCCCGCGTGTCGCCTAGTTACTTACTAAAATGAAGGCGAAGAGTTACTTCATCGCATTAATTACGCACTTAATGATGCCAAGAAAATGTTTGCTGCTACTAGCGCTATAAACCGAAAGACTGAAAAGAATTAGATAGTCAAACGAACTTACCTGTAAGTGATCTTCGACTGTAATTATGCGAGTCGTTATCCTGTCCGAAGATGATAAAGAACAAAGGTGTAGTCCCGGCTTGTAGTCACTGGGGCGCCACATAAATTCAAAAATAAGAAACAAAAATACAGCCCAGTGCTGCCATCTGCGGCCGCTCGAGCTAACTTCATTTAGTTTAAAGTTTCCCAGCCCATTTATTGAGTTTCACAAAGGGGTTTTTCATGATATGAGAATCATTAGGGAAAAAATATGAGGAGGGAGGGAGCTATCATCTTCGGACAGGATAACGACTCGCATAATTACAGTCGAACATCACTTACAGGTAAGTTCGTTTGACTATCTAATTATGCTCGTCGTTATCCTGTCCTCAATTATAAAGAACAAAGGTGTAGATATTTAAAGACAAAAGTGAAAATCAATAAAGTCAACATTTATTGTTCCAACAACATTTACAGGAACTATAGATTGTAAAAAAGAAATTATTAATAGCACTAATCTGAGATTATTTGGACACTAAATATCCCAAGATATAAAACTATTTCTGAAAAACAGCTTCAGTAAACTCTGTATTATTAACAACAAGTCTATTGTAAAATCTAGCAAATGTGGAGGACTCTCCAGTCCAACCAGCCGTTCGACGGATTTCGTCTATATTTACCCCCTTCAAATAATCTGCGGATGTAGAAGCATGCCTAGTGCTGTGAGCTGTAAACATACCTATATCTATCCCACTCTCTTGCATTGTATTCTTTATCCAACGGCTGATCGTATTAGAGGTTGTCTGTTTATGGGGTCTCTTCACAGATACAAACAGATTATCGGTATTTCTTAAATCACTAGTCATCTCTAAATATCTCAAAACCGCTCTTGCCGGACAATCATTTTCTCTATCTGTGAAGAAGGGTAGAGTTAAAAATGGTTGGCACCTATTTGGAGCCGAAGTCTTAATCAACTTATCAATATTAATAGTTATAAAGTTGTCACTTATTTTAATATTCTTAGTACTAATTAATGAGAGTGTTTGTGCTCTCTGACCTGTAGACAAAGCTAATAGAGTAACAGTCTTTTTAGTTTGCTTATCTAAATCACAATCATCTTTGAAATTCTCTTCAATATAATTAAGCAGAGTGGACACATCCCAAGTATAGTTATATTTTGGCTTTGAGGTCTAAGTTTAAAAAATCCTTTAAATAATCTCTTGACTCTATCACTATTTCCAATCTGGGGGCCCATTATCAGGGACATGGCTGATCTCAAAGTATTTAAACTACCATAGGCTAAGCCCTCATGAAATTTTTGGTTAAGAATACTATTACATCTGAGGTACTAGGGTTATGAATTGAAATGTCATTATGTTTACAATATTTACCCCAAGAAACAATACCTGGTAAATATTGCTTGATAGTGCTCTCAGATATAGAAGACATCATGATTTCAAGGGCTTCATTGCTGATTCCAGATTTCAGAAATGCTTCCCTGATAATTGACCTGCCATCAATGTCAGGTTCTGATGAAGAGGATGTGGCATTCTGTAATTGTGTAATAAGAGTAAGTCTTCTGAAGGTCTAAAGAAAATTGGTTCACCGCATAATAATTTATTAAAGGAAACCAAGGTTGAGTGTTCCATAAAGGAACTACCACAATACCAGGGGCTTCATCCATGATAATCTTTTCTAATGTTCTCAATATAACAGAAAATGGGGGAAAAGCATAGAACTCCCACTCAGACCAGCACAAGGTAAAGGCATCCACTGCGAATGCATTAGGATCAGGTTGCCAAGAAACATAACAAGGACACTTTGCATTAGTTCGGGATGCGAATAAATCTATAGAAGGTGTTCCAAAAAAGGAGACAATCTCTCCAAAATATTTGTCTCCTAATCTCCACTCAGTGTGTCCTGGTTCCTTTCTTGATTCAAAATCTGCCGTGACATTTTCCTTAGTGTTTATATAAGAAGCAACAATCCAAAGATTCCTAGCCTCACACCATTGCCATATATCTTTGGTAACACTATGTAGATGGGGATATTGCACACCGCCTAATCTATTAACATAGTAAACTGCGGTCATATTGTCCACTCTGAGAAGTATATCACAGTCAAAGAGATCTCTAGTTAAACACTTGAGTGCAAAATAAACTGCTAAAAGCTCGAGAGTATTGATATGAAGTTTTTGTTCTTCCTCTGTCCAAAGTCCACTGGCTCTAGCAGCCTCATATGATACTCCCCACCCCGTGGATGATGCATCAGTGAATATCTCACAAACAAAGTTATTTTTTCTGATATTATTCACAGAGTCAAGTATGTGTTCTGTCCACCAAATAAAGTCCATTCTACATTTATCATTCAAGGTAGTGTTTGCTTCAAAATTATCCTGATTATTCAAAAGTGTTCTAATTCTTTAGTGTACAGTAAACCATACTTTATTGCCGGACAGACAGAAACTAATTTTCCTACCACCTGTGCTAAGAATCTGATCTGTACAGAATTCTTTTTAGATAATTCCTGAATAAGTGTCAGACAACTTCTTTTCTCATCTGAAATGCCTATTGTCATTGTCGCTGTATTGAAAATTAATCCTAAAAATTTGCATTATTGAGATGGTGTAAAGTTACACTTTTCTTTTTTCCAAAAATTACAAATTCCAAATGTCTTTATTACTGTAGATATTTACATATACTTAGCAATCGTCATTTTTTGCTACTTCTCTACTGTGGGAGGAGTAGGGCGTAGAATGATTTTTAGATCTCTTATTAAAAATTGCTTATGCTTAACTAATACAAAATATAATATTCAGTCATTATCATAATTAATAAGCAGGAATAATTAATTACAAAATTATTAACAGCAAGGTCTGTGTTGAGCCAGATTAACCCCATACAGACTCATCATTTAAGTAATCTTGAACATTGTAATATCCCTTTTTTGACAAAGTCGCTTTAACATGGATTTTAAATTGCTCAAATGGCAATTTCAAGATCTCCAGAGGTATCTTGTTGTAGTAGAGAATGCATTGACCCTTAAAAGAATTGCCAACCTTCGCGAGTCTAAACCGGGGCGCAAGTAGTCTGTGATTATTTCTTAGGTTAACATTACAGCTATCGCTAAGTTTGGGAAATTTTGTAAGGTTCTTGCGTACATACATTATGTTTTCGAAAATAAATTGACTAGCTACAGTTAGTATGTCAATTTCTTTAAAAAGCTGTCAAAAGGAGTCTGTGCGTTTTAAATTATAAATTGCTCTAATAACTCTTTGCTGTAAAATAAAAATAGTTTCGAATATCCGCTGCTTTCCCCCACAACAAGATACCATAGGACATGACACTATGAAAGTAACTAAAATAAACTAGCCTAGATGTAGCCACATCCGTATTTTGTCTGATGTTCCTAACAGCGTAAGCCGCAGAACTTAATTTACCAGCCAATTTTTCTATGTAGGGTCCCCACTGCAATTTGTTATCAATGGTTATTCCAAGAAATTTCGTGTCATTTACTAATTCTAACGTATTGCTGTCCAACACTAAACTGGTCCCAACTTGCCTGGCATTTGGAAGTGAGAATTTGATACATTTGCTTTTACCAGCATTTAACAATAAATTGTTAACTGTGAACCAATTCAAGGTTAAAGATAATACTCTATTGACATCATCAAAATCTTCTTTTTGTCTTTCAATTTTGAAGACCAGTGAAGTATCATCAGCAAACAACACTATGTTAGTCAATTTCTCCACCATAAAAGGCAGATCGTTAATATATACCAGGAATAAGAAAGGGCCTAATATGGAACCTTGTGGAACGCCAATTTTTACCCCCGATCCATCAGATTTAACGCCGTTGACTTCTGCCTTTTGAATTCTATTGCTTAGGTATGATCTTAGTAGATCCAACGCTTTATTTCTAACTCCGTAATGATTTAATTTCATTAGTAACGTGTCATGATCAACACAATCAAATGCCTTCGACAGATCGCAAAAAACACCGATAGCATCCTGTGCGGCTTCCCATGCAGAATAAATATGAGATATAAGGGTAATACCTGCATCCGTAGTCGATTTACCCCTAGTGAAACCGTATTGCTTGGTATGGAGTTGTTTTGTACGGTTGAAGAGTGAGAGCATTTGATTGAGTATAATCTTTTCAAAAATTTTACTTAGTGCTGGAAGAACCGATATTGGTCTGAAATTTGACGGATCACCCTTGTCTCCCGACTTGAACAGAGGTATAAGTTTACTGTGTTTCATGAGGTCTGGGAAAGCTCCATCATCAACACATTTATTAAATATATAAGCTAGGTGTGGGGCTATAACAAGTATTATTGAACCAATGACTTTGACTGACATACCCCACAGGTCAACAGTATTTTTTTAAGTTAAGTAATCTATACGTTTTGACAATATCCTGGGGACATACATGATAAAATTTAAAATCTACATTACTGATGCTAGTGCTGTTTTTTAACAAAACCTCTGCTTCATATGGAGATGAATGTAGACGCTCTGTTGTGAGTAAGGGTGCATTGGTGAAGAATGTTTCAAAAGCTCGAGCTACCTCAGCGTTGGATTTAACAACATCATCACCTATCTTTAAGCAGAAATCATTATCCCTTGGTATAACTTTGCCAGTTTCACGGTTTATGATTTGCCAAACCGTTTTCATTCTATTATTTGAATTTTGTATTTTTCTATTTGTGTGTAAAGTTTTTTGCCAAACCAACTTGAAAGTTTTGGAATATTTTTTAACATAGTCATGAAATTTTATATCAAAGTTATAGGTTTTTTGTTCATAAAGATCATACAAAATAGCTCTACTTTTACGAATTCCAAATGTTGCCCAGTGATTAAATTTAGATTTACCGTTGTTGGCACTGCCTTTCTTTAATTTAAAAACTGTATTGAATTCTGTTTGAATAATGTTGAAGAAGTCAGAATAGATTTAGATTGGGTTCTGTTCATCAAAATCCGGTACTGGCTAACCCATATCTAAGTTTTTCATATACATCTCTGGTCTATGGGATGTAATAGGCCTATAAAATGATGGATCAGTCTTATTTTTACTAGTAATTTGGAATGAAACTGTTTGACCACTGTGATCGGATTTAACGGACAGTTAATAAAATTTTTACTTGTGAATGCACAGTCACAAAAAACGTTGTCTAAGCAAGTTTGGCTGGTAAGTGTAATTCTAGTCGGCTCTAGAAATACATGACATAAATTAAATGATTTGAACAGAGTTATTAATCGTCGCTTCAGTGTTGTATCTACAAGCAGATCTACATTAAGATCGCCACAAATAATTAACTTTTTTCTGTTATTACAAAGTTTAACGAGGGCTTCCTCCATAATTTTCTCGAATACTTCAAAATTGCCATGGCCTTTTTCATCTCTCGGAGGTCTGTAGACACAAACAATAATATGGCTATCCAACTCAACACAAGATACCTCTATTTGTCTTTCCACAGTAAGTGTAAGAATATCTTTCCGTTGTTTCACCTTAATTTTTTTTTACTAAGATTAAAGAACCACCTCTATCAGCAGTCTTTCTATTGTAACAACTGACAATTTTGTAATTATTTATGTTAAAAGACATCATATTTTCCCTTAACCAATGTTCTGTAATACAAATAACATCAGTGTCCAAATTATTAAGAAATAATTCTAATACAAGTTCTTTGTTTACTATGAAACCAAGTTTTGTTAAAATATCTATTGTAACTAGCATGTTATCTAGGCAATCTTCATAGCTGCGTCCTTTACAAAGGATATCGTCAAGATAAATTACTGAAATATATCCCTGCTGTCTCAAAAATTACTGGTTTCATTATCTTTGTAAAAGTTAATGGTGCTGAACAGAGTCCAAAAGTCAAGACATTAAACTGATACAATTTTCCTCTAAAATAGAATCTTAAATATTTCCTGTTATTACTCTCAATGTTTACCATATAGTAAACGTCTTTTAAATCTAAAGAGACTAGGTAGTAATTTGGTTGTAAAATTTTGCACGCCGTCCTATAGTCTTCTAACTTAAAATGACCCACATTTACAAAAAAGTTTAACTTTTTTAAATTTAAGATAAATCTAAAATGACCATTAGGTTTCTTGACCAGGAAAATTGTTGAACAGTACTGTTCTTTTACTGGAGAGCAGATCTCTATAGCATCTTTTTCTAAAAGAGCATCAATTTCAGACTGAATTTGTTTTTGTTCTGTCTGAGAGAATCTATTGTTCAACGGTGTTATGGCCTGATATGGTGATATAATCAAAGGGATTTTATAGCCATTGATCCAACCCAGTATTGTTGGATCGCTTGTAATAATCACCCAGTTGTATAAGCAGAATTGTAGTCGACCCACCTGGGCTTCTACCTGCGGTAGTGACGAAAGTTCCTGTCGTCCGCTGAGGTCCTCTTCTTTTCTTGTTGTCTGGCTTGCTGCTTCGGCCCTCCCTGGCGTCCTCTCTGGCACTGACCTTGGAGGGCCCCGCCAGTTTAAAGCCTGTCCTGTGAAATTCTACTTGATGGCCTCCTGTCTTGGAGCCGGAGGAGGTTTAGAAGGAATCTTCAAAGCATCACCTGAAGTTTTTACTTTCTTTGCTGCATTTATCTTCTCAAAGAGATTTTCTCCGAAGAGGAAATTTTCTGGCACTGTGTGGACTAGAGCTTCCTTCATATCTCTGTTTATGGCAGACAGTATTAATGATCGTCTGCTTCTTGTGTCTAAATAAATTGAGGCGCACACCAACTTAGATGCCTCATTTATTTTTCTAATGATGTCCACTTTGTTGGTGGCGGCATCACCAAGGCATAGATGTAATGCCGAACCCAAACATCCCAGAACAGATGACAGCTGTTGTTGTCTACTTTCTATTATAGAATCTCTACGTTTGGCAAGGTCGGTCATTGTCGAAGCCGCCTCTGGGTTCAGCTTTGGAATGCAGGGTATGTTGTTAAAAACTGAGTTGTCTTTTTCTATACCTTCTTTATCTTCTTTTTTCAAGCCTTTTTTGATGACTGCAGTCCACACTGCGGCTATCTCCTTCCTCAGGGGTATGGGTTGTATCTCGGCAATTGTCTGTACACCCAATGCCTGGAGGATGTTGTCATCTAACTTGACCGACTCTGATGTTTTCTCTTCCGGTGTGGTCGCGGTCGGCACCGGTGACACGGCTGGCTCCGACGCCGGCGCAGGCGCCGGGTCCTCGGAAAACTCTAAGACCGCATCGTCTATATAGTGCAACTTATTCTCCTTATGTTCTTTGGCCGTTTCGGCTATGCTTTCGATTTCTGCAAGGCAGAAAAAAGGAACTGCGTTTTACAACCACCCCTCGGGTTATGAAAATACGCGAGATCTGTGCGCTCCCTCAGAGCGCCCCTTGCAATCAAGCATTTTTTTCGTAAAAAGAGGAAAAACAACACTTTTTGTACAAAACAAAAAATGCCAGGCGGCGGCCATTTGTATTGCAACGCACACGCACTAACCTGAGTCGGAGTCCGGTAAAAACGAGATTTTCCTTTCCAATCGACGAATCTTCCTAATTATTCGCTCCCGTTCCAAGTCCAGCAGCCTTTTTCTGTCCATATTGGCGCACAAAATACATTTTAGTGCGAATCTTCAGTAATTAAAACTTAAAAACAGAAAAAGCGTGAACGCCACGTTTTAGACATAAAAACCGAATGAAGTTAGCTCGAGCGGCCGCAGATGGCAGCATTAGGCTGTATTTTTGTTTCTAGATTTTGAATTAATGTGGCGCCCCAAAGACTACAAGCCGGGACTACACCTTTGTTCTTTATCATTGAGGAAAGGATAACGACGAGCATAATAATACAAGACACATAAAATCTTTATCTATGGCTTTAAATATTTATTGACAAGAAGAATCAACCAAGACAATTTAGAAAATTTCTTTGGTGCCATTAGGCAACAGGGTGGATCTTGTACCGAACCTACACCAATACAATTCATAAGAGCTTTTTCAAAGCTGTTTTTATGTAATATGATAAACTGCGAAATGGATATTTGTGATGTACTTGCTCCGAGCCGAAGATATGATGAAAACTACACTCCGCGGCACCAATTCCCCACCGCAAACATCCGCTGTGCATTTAGGAGGTGAAACAGATTATCGCAAGGACTTACCAGATGAAAATACATTAACTTATGTTTCTGGTTATTTGTTTTTCAAACACAACACAAGTGTTCTGACATAAACGAAGTTTTAAAATCAGTTCCAAGCTTAAGTGAAACAAGTTTGTTTACTAAATATAAGGCTTTTAACAAACAATCCGGTTTCTATGGCGACCTGAAAATGCCACCTAAAGAGTTTATTCACTACGTCCAAAATTTAGAAAAGGCATTCACTGAAAATTTTGAAAAACGTATACAAAATAACCAAGGCGATGAACTTTTAAAATTGTTTAAAACTATACAAATTATCTTTTAAAATTGTTTGCTAGATTTTGCATATTTGCTACAATAAAATTCAATAACCGTCAATTTAAAGATGGCAAAAAAGAGATAAAAAAATATGTTAAATAACTGTTAACACCATTTATATATTTTTTAATTTACATATTCCATGACATTACAAATTTACAATACACGCAGTCACGCACACACAAATATGTCCATATACACAATACAATAATTTTAATATAATAGTAAATACTTCGACTTTTATTCATTACTTAATTATTTTTTCTTGTGTACTTACCCATTATAAAAATTCAAGATCCCCTTTGAATGCTACAAAAATACCTACGTCTCCAGAGTGGTGGGTGTGTGCACAGCACAGCACAGCAGCTAATTTATAAACGTCACAATCGAGCGGTTAGAATTTAAATGATGCCAATATTTGCAGACTACTGCGTGTTTTTTTAACGTCATATTTGGTTTGTCTATCAAAACACGCAGTAGTGCTCTAATATGTCACATATGTTGCCATTTTTTTATGATTTCTTGCCAAGGTATAGTTAACTAGGTATGATTCTCGGGTGGCGGCTCCCGGACTATAAATGTGGCCGTTTCTACTGAGACTATTTACTCTATAGACGGAGTGTTACTTTCGCGATTGCGTAGAAAAATAAGGCGCACAACTGTGGGCTGCCATTCAAACAGTCTGCTTTGAGCTGACATTGGAGACGCACGCGTTGTACAGTTTCACAGGTCATCAAAATTTGATAAAAAATGCCTTGCTGTGCGATTAAAGTGTGTAGAAATTACAAAGGACGAATAAAAGCAAATCACATCGGGAAGTCAACCTAAATTCGTTGTATTTCGTAAAACATTAAGTAAACTTGTTGATTTCACATGATTCACACTTTACGTTTTATTAGTGTTGCCAGTTTTTCAATGCAAAATTTCCCCACAAATTACAACTATGCTCGCACCTAAGTGCTTTTGAACATGAGGTGATAAACTAGCATCGCCTTTTTCCATAAGGGGTGGCAAAATCACAGTTGTGACCAAATTCAGTCATACTTCGTAGTTACTAGCCCGATTTGCTTCAAAATCTATATCTGGGAATCCGGCTGGAGTCAACACACAGGTACAACTAAAACATAATAATGTAATAAATGATGTATATGTTACGGCTAAAGCTAGGTGTGAAACTAAACTTAAGTTTAGCCGGCTAGTCTTAAGATTAATTTCGAGCGTCGGCTAATGTCCAAAATAATGTTCATTGCGATAAATGATTTCAACATTAGTCGGCTAAACTGCAGTTTAGCCTCGACGCTGTTGAGGCTAAAGATGGGTGAGAAAATATGGTTGACATTAGCCGACTAAACTTAAGTTTATTTTTCAGTATACCTAGGCTAATGCGGAAAAATTACCGTCTTAATCTGGAATAAGTGATGATGTGGGATGTAGCCGTAAACACTGCGGTAGCTTAGGTGAAGGATAAAGGGGGTGAGCGCAGGGACATAAGAACAACAAAAAAGACATATCTCGTCTTATTATAGTCTTTTTCTCTCACCCCCTTTACTCTTCACCTAAGCTACCGCAGTGTTTTGACCTGATATTAGAAATAGCTTTCTCATCTGAATAAAATTACCTCACCCCGCTCCCCGCAGTCGCACGAATACTTCGTTTTTAACATTAGCTAACTAATGTACAACATTAACCGAAACGCATTGGCTAATTTGCAATCTAGCCGAATAAAGATGACATCCGTTATCACAAACCAACATGACATCGGACATTAGCCGAGGCTCGAAATTTATCTTAAGACTAGCCATTTTTATTATTTAGAAGTCTGATTTCACATCTCTTACTGCATTTCCAATTAAAAGATGGGCCTGAAAAACCCTGCGCATGTAAAGTGAGGTCTTTTTTTGACGCTACCTATTGAAAAAGGATTAAATAAATACTCAGTCATTTTCTTTTCAGTAATTTGTTTACCAGTCGCTATATGAATTAGTTTATTACTTGAGAATATTATGCATTATGTAGTGCCTATGAATATTATACATTATGTAGTACCAAATTAGTCATACCATACCATTAGCTACACCAAAGATAGATATTTAAGTTAAATCTGTGAAGATAAAAAATAGATAGTTGCGTACTTAACCGAAATTCAGCTAACATAATATGGTTAAAATGAGTTTAGTTTATTCACCAAGTTTATTTATTTAGGTTATACTGTAGAATAAATGATCGAAGGTAATCCACCAACTTGTACAGTTTCCCTACTTTTTCCGGTAGTATTGCTGTTGTGGCAACATTTGACACGCACACAGTTTAACAGGTCGCGAGCGTTCCAACATGTCGACACGCACACTAGCATGCTAAAGTTGGCCTGTTTTCACCGCTGTCATTCAGTACTGACGCGGTATCTAGTGTTTGTATAATCTAAGCGTTTCTATTACTTATTTTGTCATGTCCGGATTTCATTCGTATTTATGTAGGTAGGTGGTTTCCTAATAATCACCTAAAACAGTTTTTATTTATATTAGTTTCGTAGACAGAATAGGATAGATATACACCTAGATTAGGAGATTACATGCCTACCCATCTATCCAGTATTCCATTCATTTTAACTTGTCAAAAAGCTAAACAGAGCTCTCTGTCATTTTCCGGTACAACTTGACATGACTTCATATTATATTTTATCTACACACGTATCATAAAATCTCTTTGCTGCGTACAAAAACCGCACGTTACGATCAGCATAATGTTAAACTACTTGGTAAAAACTCATTTTTTCTACATATTATGACATTCAAATTTCGAACGCCGACGCCCGCCGGCGTGCCGCCCCTACTTTGTTTGTGAAGTGTACTACTGAACAAGCAAAACAAGTGCAAAGGAATTATCAATGCCATCACGCCAGTCGAACATGCGGTTCCTGAACACATTAAAGAGAGCTTATGATATGTGTGCATATAAACTAGTGTATGTAACTGTACATAATTAGGCATTAAAACTCTCGAGTATTAATGCCCTCCATTATGTAGCAGTCACATAAACTACTATTTTGTACTGGAAAATGACAGTTTTCTGTTTACCTTTTTGGCAAGTTAAAAATGAATGGAATATAGGTAATAGGTCCTAAGTTTAAAATATGGAGACATTGTAAAATAGTTTTTGGTTCGTAAAGGTAAGTACACTCGGCGCCACGAATAAAGAGCTCTCGGAGAAACTGGCGGGGATTACTGCGCATGTGTACAGTCGCGGCATAATTCCGAAGTGCGTTTTTAGGGTTAGTGTGAAGGAATGAGTGTTCAGGACTTTCTTCACTTCTATTTTTTCTCTGTTTGATATAGTTGTTAGTTGTATTCATAGCTTGTCCAAATTCTTCGCGATTTTGCTCCAAGTTATGGCAAATTTCGGTTAATATGTTTTGGTCTGTAACACTTATTGACCTGTTTCTAACTTCATTTAAATTTTGAATTGTGGCTTCTAACAAGTTTTGTAGTGTGATGGAAGAGGTGGCTGATGTGGACTTCGCCAGTTTTAAATCAGCAACGATTTCATCAGACTCTTTTTTGATATAACAGTTCACATCGTAAACCATTTTTCTAGCTTGCCTAGTCAGTACTTTATTTTTCGGCATTTTCGACCGGGGCGAAAGATAACGTTGGGTAATATTGTATGCGACTGTACTCAAGAAGCTTCGAGACGTGCTTTCGGTGCGGGCATCGGGAAGCGACTGATCAACGAATCAGGTGCCGGCGCTGACTACCGCCCCCGTCGCTCCTCACTTCCCCGCGCCAAACACTTGTGAAAAGTGACTACTGCGCATTCAAGGACAAAGCTCTTTAGTCGTGGCGCCGAGTATACCTAATCTGTTTATTTATTCGTCACAAACTCAAAACACAAGACGACAACCCTTGCGTGACGCGCGCCGCCTCAGAAGAGACACAGTTACGCGATAGACAGAGAGGCAAGTTCTAGGTATACTTTCGAGGGTCGCGCGCCTCGCTGTGCAGGATGAATTGCACTTTATTGCGTTGTGGCAAGAGTCGCTATTGGGTTAAATGGTTTTGCGGAGTGTCCAATCTGTTCCTACTCTTTAATAATCTGTGCTCATAGTAGAATAAAACCACGGGGTTACGGGGGCTGCTACAGTCGCCGCACCCGACACTTGTCGCCGGCGACCTCAACGCCAAGCACACCGCCTGGAACTCCACCAGGGTGTGCCCAGCTGGACGCGCAATCCATGCCGACTCCGTGAGCCACAACTACGACGTCATCGGTCCCGAAGAGCCCACCCACTTCGACACGCGGGCCGGATGGGACATCATCGACGTCGTGGTCGTCAGAGGTCTCCGGACTCCGCCGAGCCAGGAGGTTCTCCCTGACCTCCCATCGGACCACAGGCCAGTACTTCTCGTCCTGGCGGACCTGCCCACCCGGGTTTCTCCGCCAGCATCACGCCGACGCTACCAGTGGGGCGCCTTCACCGCCGCCCTAGACCAACCCTCCACCAGTTGCCCCGTCAACCAGCCGGAAGACGTTGACCGCCTGGCATCGCTGCTAACTACCAAGATCCGAGACGCGCTCGACCTATCATCGCACACCGTAGCTCGCGGGGGGAAGCCCAATCCTCTTCCTGCTGAGCTACGCGCACTCATCTGCGATAAGCGCGCTCTCCGGAAGCAGTGGCAGCAAACCCGCTGCCCCACGATGAAGACCAGGCTCAACGCCATGACGGCAGAGCTGAAGCGCCAACTTGATCGCCACGCTGAAGAATCTTGGGAACGCCACGTCGAGTCCATAGGCGACCACGTCCCCTCCGTGCATCGCCTGTGCCGGGCTTTGTCGACCACTCCTGCTCCTGTTCGACCAATCCTGGGCAGCGACGGCCTACCAAGATTCCGAGCCCAAGACCGTGCGGAGATCTTCGCCGAATGCCTCGAGAAGCAATTCAAGCCGAACCCAACGGATGATGTGGAGCACGTCGCAACAGTCGAGAGACACCTGCGAGAGTACTTCGCCACGCCGATAGCTCCCGAAGAGGACCCCATCGTCGTCACGCCCGGCCAGATTGTGCGTGCATTCCGACGTACCAAGCCCAGGAAAGCCCCGGGCGCAGACCGAATACCCAACACGGCGCTGTTACATTTGCCGCCACGCACTGTGGCGGCCGTTGCGCGCCTGTTTAACGGTATCTTGCGCACGGGTCACTTTCCAACCCAATGGAAGGAGGGCTTGGTTATCATGTTGCCCAAGCCGGGCAAGGACACCAAGCTGCCTGAGAGCTATCGGCCGATCACCCTACTGAGCACCATCTCAAAGGTGTTTGAGAAGCTCCTGTTAGCGAAGTTACTGCCCCACATCCAGCCGCGCCCGGAACAGTTCGGCTTCAGGCCCGAGCATTCTACGACGCTTCAGCTCACCAGAGTACTGAATGACATGACGGTTTGTTTGAACAAAAAAGAATACACTGTCGCAGTACTTCTGGATATGGAGAAGGCGTTCGACAGAGTATGGCACGAGGGGTTGCTGTACAAGCTGTCGACGTCCCCTGCCCCAAGAAGAACGGTCAAGACAATCGCCTCTTTCCTCAAGAATCGCCGCTTCCGAGTGATGGTGGAAGACGCCGTCTCCGAGGAACATCCCGTCGCAGCCGGCGTCCCCCAGGGCTCCTGCCTGTCTCCCGCCTGCTACGCCCGATACACGGACGACATCCCCGTCGGGCCGGGTGCCCAGCTGGCACTCTTCGCAGACGACGCAGCCTACTACGCGTCGTCGTTCCAGGCTCCGCACGCTGCCATCAAACTGCAGCGCACCCTGGACATCTTGCCCGACTGGCTCGCCAAGTGGCGACTGTCCGTCAATGTTGGGAAAACGCAGGCGCTCATCACAGGCCAGAGTCTCCTTCCACCATCGCTCCAGCTCCAAGGACAGCAAATCGAGTGGTCTCCGCAGGTGAAGTACCTGGGAGTGACCATTGATCGCCGGCTCACCATGAAGCAACACGTTGACAACGTCGTCAGCCAGGTCAAGGTGGCACGCGCCAAGCTGCGTCCACTTTTCGACTCCAGCCTCCCTCTGAGGGCGAAGCTCGGGATCTACAAGACCTACGTGAGATCCCGCCTCACCTACGCGGCTCCGGCTTGGTACGCCCTGTGCTCGGAGACGAACAAACGGAGACTCCGAGCCCAAGATAACCTCTCTCTGCGTACCATCGTCGGCGCCCCCCGCTACGTGAGGAACGCGACAATCCAGAGGGACCTAAGATGGGAAACCGTGGACCAGTTTGTCCAGAGGCTGGCGAAGGGCATGTTCGCGCGTGCGGATGCTTCACATCTTCCGCACATCGCCGAACTGGCGCCGCACCACGCGCGCCCGCCCGACCGCCGCCGCCTGCCACGCGACCTGGTTGCCTAGCCGGCGATCACCCACTGCACACCAGCGCCACATCAAGATCACCGCCCGCAGGGGCCATCCGATGACCTGTCCACAGGAGTGGACAGAGGCGATTCTTCGGGAAGAGGTCCGTCGACCTGACCCCGACTCCCCACGCCCCAGAAAGGGTGCGTGAGAAGATTATCAAGAAGAAGAATAAAACCAGTCAAGTGCGAGTCGTCGGACCCGCACACGAAGGGTTCCATACCATTGTACACGGGAAAATGTACGACAGTTTTTTGCACTAGTATACCTTTTTATTTTTTTATAATATAATATTAAATACAAGGCTGTACTTCGAAACATCGAAAAATAACGGCCAAGTGCGAGTCGGACTCGCGCACGAAGGGTTCCGTAGCATTATCTATTAAAACGGAAAAAAAATATTGTGGTATGGGATATTAAATATTTCTTCTATTTTAATATGTTTTTTAAAGTGAATATATAACTAAATATTCTGTGAATATTTCAAGCGTCTACCTGTTGCCTTTATCAATATCGAGCAAGTACGAGAAAAAAAAAGTCTGTTGTATTGGAGCCCCCTTAAGTATGTATTTTATTTATTTTTTTAAAGCGGCAAGATAAATACATCATTTGTGAAAATTTCTGCTGTCTAACTACCACGGTTCATGAGATACAGCCTGGTGACAGACGGACGGACGGATGGACGGACAGAAGGACAGCGGAGGATTAGTACCTTGTCAAGCTCCGACAGGATGTTGTCCACTACGTCAATAAGGGCTGTTGAATTCCCTCTACCCTTCCTGAAGCCTGACTGCAATTCTGGTAGTATGCCATTTCCCTCCAGATATCCCGATAGCTGAGCACAAGTATAAGTACTTGGGTACTAGACAACGATATACATATAAGTATGTATATCGTTGTCTAGTACCCAAGATACAGGGAATCCTAGTTTGGGGCTAGATCAATGTTTATAAATAGTGTCCAAGGTACTTAATATTATTTATTGTAATTCAAATGAGCAATTATTAATCGTATAATGAAAAATAACTAAGCAAAAAACTCAATACCTGTATTTATGTGCTTTCCGATAGATCGGGAGAGTTCAATTTTCACCGATAAACAAATAAAACAAAATGGCTAAGAAAATGGCCATACCAATAATTTCTTGTAAGGGTCTTAATTCTCAAAAACCGGCATGTTTCGTTATTTGTTGTTATAGCGGCAATAGAAGTACACCCTCTAAGAAAATTTCAGCTCTGCCTATTTCTGTTGATCCGGTAGAGACTGGTGACATACGGACAGACGGACGGACGGACAGAAATATAGTTGAGGCTTAGAAATAGGGTACCGTTTGGCACCCTTCGGATACGGACCTCTAAAAAAGTAATGTTCGGTACGTTAATTTTTTTAGTCGCATTTTGTAGAGTAGACCTATAAATTACATACATATCAGTTTATTTATTGCATTCCATACATAATATAGGTGGAGATTATCATTATGGACCTTGTCCAGGTACAGCAATTTGCGAGAGGGCGATATTACAATATTGCAATATTTCTACGTACTACTTAATTTATATATAAATGTGTCACTCGCACAATCACTTTCACTGTCTGGATCAGACACATTGATTATGAAAGTTGTTCTTCAGTTAACAAATCTTTCTCACATTTTATTACGTGATTGCAATCTTTCGTCCATTCTTCATGTCCCAGTATATCGATTTTTTCTAACAGCAGCTTCTTGACAGTGGTTTTATTCATATCTATATTTTTAAAAGCAATATTCCTTTTAATTATGCCCAAATATTTTCTATGGAATTTAAATCCGGATGATACTGAAGCAAACGAACTGTAGTGTGACCATGCTCTCGCAAGACTTTATCTACATGAAATTTTGAACAAATCTCTTTGTGGCGCACTGTAAGCGGGGTTTTAGCTCTAGACGACATACCTAGTTTAGCTTCCAAGTTTCCATTTTCTTATTGTAGCTTTCGCTAATCGATACAAAGCCAAAAAATATCGGCTGTAGACATGTGTTACAAAAATATGTGAATAATATTTTGTTTCTAAATTAATGTATGGAGAATTTGTGAAATATTACTAAATCTCCGAAATAGCAGGAAGGGCCGTTATATACTCTGAGGGTATTTCAAAACTACTGTTTTAGGATTTTTGGCATATTCCACATTCGTCCAGCGGACACGGGCATAGCTGGACCATCACCACGGGGTTTCACATCCGCCCTAACAACACCTTATAACAGTCCATAAGTCACTAACCCCATCATTGTCCACTAGATCAAATGCCTTTTTATAATCGAAATAGGCGGCGTCTTCCGCCACCATCCAATATGAGGATAACATGAGATATAAAATTAAGCAGATTTCTGCCCATAATTCGAGCTTACCTAAACCCGAGTTGGGCATTTGATAGCTGCGGCTCCACCTGCGCCAGTACTATCTTTTGGATAGCCGACTCAAGTACTTTAGCCGTCGTACAAAGTGCTGCTACATGTCAATATCCCTCAACACTTAGACCTGCCCTACTTTTCGGTACTGGTGTAACCCATCGGTCCGGGAATATCGCCTGTGATAAGCACATGTTATAAAAATATGTCAGGGGCTCTCCTAAAGTATGACGATAGCACATAAGAAGGAATGCCATCTAGTACCGCAGAGCGCTCCGGCTTCAGCCGCTGCAGCACACTGCGCACCTGCCCCAGGCTCAGCCTGTCCACCTGCAATTGCGCCGCGGTCGCCTCCGCTTCCGACAACATGACCTATGCATTTCTCATACACACATTTACGAGATGAAGCTTTAATGACGGTAATTGGAAATATGGTTTATATACTAACTGATCATTTAAGATACAGGTACATCTTAAATGACACGCCTAATACAAATTGCAATCGAAGCTAAACCACAATAAATATAATAATAATCTTTATTTCAGGCTTACAAAAAAACCCATATCTATAAATACCTTACAACTAGAGATACATAATGTAATATAAAAACACACTAAATATAATCTAACCTAGCTAGGGATTTTCTTCTTCATTCTCGCTTTCCTGTAGCGTCGGTAAACGATGCCCTCCGGCCAGAAATCTTTGGCCAGGAACATCGTCTTGAGGTCCGCCGGCACACGAAGTTTGAAGGAAAGGAACTCCTTGGGTCTCTCTGACTCCAAAACTTCGATCTGTACATTGGCGGATTTTTCTTCAGCTTTTCCAGGATATGACGTTCAACGTCCTGGCAGATCATTTTCACGTCAATACTGGAAATGTATAACTGAACGGTGGGAGCGGCAGCTTTCAGGCTGCTCTCACCGGCGGGGGCTGTGCCACGCAGGTTGCGGCTGCGTCTGGAGCGGCGCTTCCTGTTTTGGACCAGGATAAAGCCTCCCCCATCAACTGTCGCGGTTTGGATAAAATTTGTTTTATTTTTAATTCGTTTAATATTTAATCCTTAATTTGCCTACAATTACGTATGATACAGTCCCATCATCGAAAGTTTAGTAACAAACTTAGACTTGTTAGTTCTTGTCAAAAGAGAAATAATACTTCTTTCAATCATGAAGTCTTGTTCGAAGTAGTGGCAACTCGATTGGGTGAAAGGTTATTTTATGAAGGCCGTGTTACTCTTAAAGAATTTTGCCGAAAATTTTCACGAGCTGCGGCAAAAAGTTGAAAGAAACTTCATCGAAAAGTGGCCAAGTGCGAGTCGGACTCGCTCATGAAGGGTTCGTTGTAGCAAGTGATTATGTGACTGGATGTTTTGTGTTATGACTTTGTTTTTCATAGTGTTTGTATGAATGACAAAGTTATCTTTGTGGTTTTTTATAAAAGTTTTATATTTTAAAAACTGCTTATTTTATTTTGTTTAAACCAATTTTCGTTGAAAGTGTGTATTGAGATACACGGCATATTTTTTTGTAGATTTTTCACTTTCTTACTTTAAAAGTTACGGGGGGGGGGGGCACTGCCACTTATGAACACTCGTTTAGGTTAAGGACAATCTGACTGTGGAACGCTCGTCCCTGCGCTGTTAGGGAGTCTCTAAATTTTTACTTTTAAGGCGATGATGGAATAAAAATGCGCTGTCGAGTGGAAGTGAGATGCAATAATTACTCGCGAATAAGAAAAAGCGGGATGCCAATAATGCACTCGCGACTAATCTGAAACAACGTAAGCGCCAAAACGTAAAAAAAAATCATAAAAAATAAACTATTTCAGGGAATTAACTTTCAAATTTAAAATCGTTAGAAATAACAATTGTTCATACATTGCAATTATCACACAGTCATATTCACTTACTACTGCGGTGTAATAGGATAAAACCATAAAAAAAGGGTTGACTTTGTATTTATTTTCTATCGAGAAAATTTTATCCAAACATGTTTTCCAATTAAGAATCTCTAGATTATATAGTCAAATTACATATACCAGAAATTAATTACGATTTGCCCAGTATTTCCTGAAAAACACATGAAAACAGCACCCCATATTTATTTAATCAGCGTCTTAAGAAAAGATTGAATGTTCATTTCATTTCTCTTTCGTAAAAGATACCATATCTATGTATGTATATGTATGATATATTATATTTCATATATGCATGCTATCTTTTGTGTTTTTTTAGTTGATGTATATATTTTTTTATATCTATAGTTTATATATATTTTGAAAGTAATTTTCGTTCGTATGTATGTATAGAGTTATATTGCGAACTAGGACTGTCCTGTATCATAAATGCTCCTGTCTTGTCTAGGTTTTCTGAAAGAAATCTCTTCTTGGAGATAAGCTCGCTTTTGCTTATAACATTTCTTTTAACTGTTTATATCTTTATATTATATGTGCAATAAAGAATGTGATGTGATGTGACCTCTCATGAAATGTGAGGTCCACGCGACGATGACGTGCGACATGCGTGACATACTTCGGCATACATTTCCTACGTTCCTACTGTGAGTTCATTTGATTAATTGATCATGTAGTTTTTGTCTTAATTGTTTTATTGTGGTTTATGTTAAGAACAAGAAATGAAAGAAATTATTATCATTATATTCATTAAATTTAATTCAAACAGTTCAATTTAATAATTGTATTGAGGATATTCTTCTCCATTCAAAATGACAATCTTATTAGGTTTGTTAAAGCGGATAATTTAGCTAGAATTATTTCTAGTTGCCTATCAATCCATGATGTCAATGCCCTATTTTTTTGAAATAATCAATTTAAGATATTGGATTTCTACACATTTTTTTAAAAGTTTAATATCTCATAGATGTGCATTTGCCACACAATATAGAAATATAGGAACCCTATGAAATATTATTGAGTAATGATGTGAAATTACATTATCTAGGTCACATAAGTTGGTAACTAAGAGGCAGTTAGGTATGAAATATTGAAGCCGATGAATGCATGTACGTACATGTAGTTGGCACTTGGCAGCGTCGACTGCAGAGAATAACAAAAGGCGCAACTATGCAGCCCTCGGACAGGGCTACATATTTGTGCCTTTTGCAGTAGAAACCCTCGGTCCATGGGGTCCAGAGGCATGAGCGCTGTTCCAAGAACTTTCGTCGCGCCTGCTCGACGCCTCTAACAACCGGAGGGCTGGAGCCTACTTCGGGCAACGGCTGAGCCATGCCATACAGCGAGGCAACGCCGCCAGCATTCTGGGCACCTAGCCCAGCGCCTAAAAATATTAAGGCAGTGACCTGGCTTAATATTTTTATCTATTTTAATATTTATATGTAATTGTTAGTTTGTAAGGTTCTGTACCCGAAGGGTGCCAAACGGGACCCTATTACTAAGCCTCTGCTGTCCGTCTGTCTGTCCGTCTGTCCGTCCGTCCGTCCGTCCGTCCGTCATCGGGCTCCATCAGATCAACGGAAATAGGTAGAGCTGAAATTTTCACAGAATGTGCATTTCTGTTGCCGCAACAGTAACAAATAATAAAACATACCGATTTTCAAGAATTAAAAGAAGTACCCATAGAAGAAATTATTGGTGTGGCCATTTTCTTAGCTATTTTGTTTTATTTGTTTATAGGTGAAAAATGGACTCTCCCGATCTTATCGGATAAGATTTTTAATTGCAGGTATTGATTTTTGTGCTTAGTTATTTTTCACTATATTATTAATAATTGAATATATGATAAATAATCTTTCGAATTATAATTATTATTATTTTTTTGACGTGACAACGTCTTATAATTCGATTGAGCCGGCTGCACGCACGAAAAAACATGACTCATGCGGCGTTACCTCGCTCTGAGGCGTTCCATGTAAGGCTTGAAGTGCAAGCGAGAGCGCGGAACGAGCGACAAAGAGGCACAATTGGCCTTCGCGTTCGGCAGCGTTCGACATCCGTCTCTCTCCTACTTGAGTGAGCGATGCGTCTGCGTGGACAGCTGCTATGCTATAGTACATTTACATGTTTTGGTCGAGTATCAAGTGCAGTGAAAAGTGAATGTGGTGTCAATTGTTTATAGCAACGATAATTGCAGCGATAAAGGTAATGATTCTTTCGATATTAATTATATGTTCAGTGATATATTGTCGAATATTCGTGCTTTCATCATTAAAATAAATAGCATCGGTCCGCTAGTGCAGCGATTGTAGGTTATGCTATAATTGACAAAATTAAAACAATAAGTTAACAGACCTACTTATTTCACGATGAGTAAAAATTCGATGGCTTTACTATTTAATCGAAATAATTATCGAGCGTAGCTATGATTTAAAAAAATTAAAACATAAATATTAAATCTTCCACATATCACAACAACGTGTCTGAAATGACAGGTTGGACCAGCCAGCCGTCAAAGGGAACATTTTCTCCTATACCAAACACATTGAGGCGGGCTTTTTAAAAACTAGATTTACGAAAATTTTAATGTTTCCAAATTTTAAATTTTAAATGTAAGATTTATAAACAATAATTTAATCATTGTTTATTCTTATAATGAATTATTTGAAATTATTACTTTTTTATAACAAATTACAATTAAATTTGCAAAAATAATTAAGTAACTATTGAAAAAAAATAATTATATTATTAAAATAATATCTAAAATCTTTTGAAAAATGCTACCATTCCATCAGTATTTTCTTAAGACGTCACGTTCAACTATCGTCAGTAAACCGACTTTACAGACAACCGATTTTTATTATATTTGATTGTATTTCTATAAATAAGTTACTCAATTTCTATACACTTCCGGTTTCAATGAGCAAAGAGTTTCGTTACCCTGACGTTACGTTACACAGTTTAATACTTACACACTACATACACAAAACTATTTTTCAATGTTTCGATGTACGGCCTTGAATGTAGTCCTACCTTGTATTTAATATTTTATTATTAAAAAAATTATAAGTATATGTACTCGTACAAAAGACTGTCGTTTTACGTTTTTCCGTGTACAATGGAATGGAACCCTTCATGTGCGTATCCGATGTCCTACTTGCACTTGACCGGTTTTATTTTATTTTTTATTAAATGTAAAATTCTTTACAACGCTAAAATTTCAATATTATGTAAATATCTAACGTCAAAATACATAAATACAGTAATCAAATAGTAAATTTCGTAATAATTTCACAAATAATGTTTAGTGCCAACACGCGTATTCCAAGTTGAATGACAGCGGAACAATTACTAGGTCAAGCAGTTAATCCACAGTATACTTAATGTTATACCTACGATCTAGCCAAAATTCAAAGTAAAAAGTACATTATTTATTACATTGTGGATCAATTAAGAATTTAGTTTGAAAACCTTCATAATTAATATCAGTTAAGAAAGGTTTACGGTGCGGTACATTATTAAACTCTAGAAATAGAAAAATGGTAGCACTAATCCTTCTAGTCCGTGATGGATGACTGTTGGAGACAGTCTTAGAATATTAGTGGCTACATCTTATGACAGGTCCACTACAGTGACCTGATATGAAAATAGGACTGGGTTGACTGGGTGACCAAACCCATTTATGTATGTATGTATAAATACAGCCCGTGTTATTGTCCTTGACCCTAGTGTGAATTGACGTGTCCTCGGTAGAAGGCTTAACTTTATTGTAGCCAGAAGCAGATGACTCCGTGGCGTAGTATGGCATTAGTATAGATAAGCAAAGCAGTGATAGATTTAGATTAAAAGAGAAAGGACACCAATGTTGAGGAATTTTGACTAACACATAGATTAATCACCCAAATGTTACGATAAGTCTCATTTTCCAGAGCTCGTTGTGTCAGTAATTAGAGTAATGAACGGAGAGCTACAGGTGTTCGTTATGGGTTAAAAATCGAAAGTGTAAAATGTTAAGATAAAACTGAGTAAGTTTTAGGAAAATGTGCCGATACACCGATACCACGATATGACAGTAATTTCATATTTTGTAAATTATATTTCATTTTTTTTAAAAGACACTTTAAAATCTTAATTTTTGTGACACTAGGTACCAAATAAAATGAAAAATATGTGATTTCTCTGTGTATTTTTTTATGATGAATTAAAACTAGGTACCTATTCTTTATCTGTGTAGTACCAACTAATCATCATCATTACCAACATCATCATCAGTACCAACTAACATGAAAAGGTATTACTTCTCTGTGTAAATTTATATGACGATATGATGGCTTCATTTATGATTTTATCGAATTGTTTTTGATTGTTGATATTTTTGAAGTATTGTATTAAAGATTATTTAAATTTTGATTTTACATAAGTTTTGATGTTTTTAGATATTGAGGTTTCAATTTTAGATGTTTTTGAGCTTAAATGTATAAGTGTTTAGAATTTAGTATTACTTAAAATAAAATACAGTAGTAACCATACGAAAATATTATCATTGTAATGTTATTTCAAGACAAGTAATTAGTAATTATCAAGGTCATTATATTTTTCAACAGTTTGTCCATAGCAACCTACAGCAAGCTAACATGAGGTAACATTTATCAGCAGTTTAAAGTTCATTAACATTCAGTAACTCTGTCTTGCACACGTAATTAAATTGGTAAATTAGATTATATTTGATAGAATAGTAATGATGTTATAGGCGTATACAATAGTTATACGATTATTAGTAAAAGGGAAAATAAACAGATAATGGTAAAATGTAACATAATAAATATTTTATTTTGAATGTTACAGAGCTCATGTGTAAAAATAATTTACAATTACGGACAGATATTACATAGACAAGAAAAGACAGGCATTAAATTTTAATACTATTCTAATGCGGTTAAAATAATAAAGTTTTCGACTGTTTACAAATTGTGTGATAAGTAAATTGATGATTTGGATTCGTTGTGATGTAATGTTGTAATGTAAATGTAATGTTTATATTTGAACTGTGAACTGACAACCGCTGCGTAATCAATATCGCCTCGCAACATTCGACATACAGTCAGAAGCTGTTCGATGTTACGTCTCACCTATAGTTATATCAAAGCATACGCAACA
The DNA here is from genome assembly GCA_949825045.1 of Argyresthia goedartella. Taxonomy (NCBI): domain Eukaryota; kingdom Metazoa; phylum Arthropoda; class Insecta; order Lepidoptera; family Argyresthiidae; genus Argyresthia; species Argyresthia goedartella. The sequence goes on from OX463823.1 coordinate 13,868,018, forward strand.
TAAAAGCAGATGGGTAAAGGTAAAGGTAGTATCCAAATTTCCTCTTATATCGCAGAAAAGTTTTTTTACCTTCTCGAGCATAAGGACGTATGAGCTTACGTGTGGATTCCAAACAACTGAGCTGGGTTAGAGTTTGGGTCTCACTAGGGCCGTGTAAAGAAGCTGGGCCGCACCCAAATTATGTAATCCCTTACTATTGCGCATCACAAACCCTAATCTTTTATAGCAGTCCTTGGCCAAAATGCTCATGGAATGTTAGTTTAGGGTCGAACGTAACACCGACGTCCTTCATCGAATACACTCGAGTCATAGACTCCGTGCTGAGTATATACGTCGCGATCATAAGCTGAGGAGAACGCGTGAAGGACATTATGAAACACTTCTCAGTATTGAATAGGAGTTTTGTTCAGGCTTCTCAGCACCTAATGACCTCGTAGGGGCCCATCAGCTACGAGGTAGCGTAACGATCAGTTGCCAAGAAGTGTGAACGTCGGCGATTCACCGAGCTGAAGTAATTGGGGTCGATCTAACCTGGTCTGTGCTTCGGTCCCGTCAACCTCCTGTCTCTCTGCAAGGCCCGGGTGCACCCTAGGCTCTTCTTGGTAGACAGGTTCTTCAGCCAACCAGGTATGACTGTCGGGCCAGCTTCAATGAGCACAGTGTTCCAACACAGGTTATGTTACGTGGTAAAAACCAATCGGCCACGAAAATGCGAACTTTATCTGGTTCGGGGAACCACAACACACTCAGCTATATTGACAATCCTGAGGGAAACCCGAATACATTCCAGATGGACTGCGATTTAATTTCAATACCCTAACCAAAACGCGTTTACATTGCGAGGGCTTTCGTCTGTCAGTTGTCAAAACACTGCCAGGTTGGCAGCTAACGTCAAATTCAAAATGGCCGTTCAGAAACCATCGATCGAATCGATTTGGAATCGAACAATCACCCGCCCGGACAGGCACCCACCTGTCCCCTAATCTACGGGCAGCCGAGACAACGTTGCTACCGCTCGTTTTAGAACCGAGCCTCCTACTAGAACCTCTGCAGACCGGGGAGTCCCGTCCTTGCCAGGGAACAAGTTAACAATGCGCCCCCTGCGCCAACGTAGTGGCGGTAGGTTAGCATCCTTAACCAGAACGAGGTCACCAACACTAGGGGGGCTAGTTTTGTCAGTCCACTTAAGGCGCTGTTGTAAGATATGCAGATACTCGAGCGACCAACGCTTCCAGAAATTCTGAGTAAACTGCTGCAACATCTGATACCTTGACAACCGATACAATTTCACTCCCTCGAAGGGGTGCTCGGGCAACGCGTTAAGTGGCTGTCCTATCAAGAAATGGCCTGGGGTCAGATCCTCCAGGTCATTTGGATCCGAGCTGAGCGGACACAACGGTCGCGAATTGAGAACGGCCTCGATCTTACAAAACAATGTCGCGAGCTCCTCAAAAGTCAGCGCGGTCTGACCTACTATACGCCCCAAGTGCGTCTTAGCTGACTTAACTACGGCCTCAAAAATCCCACCCAAGTGGGGGCAAATCGGTGGGCTGAAGGTCCACTGTATACCCCGACGGGAGAGGGCCGTTCCAATATCCACCTTATTTACATTCAAAAAGTTGACTATCTCTCGTAAGTATCGTTCCGCACCTATGTAGTTAGTGCCGTTATCAGAGCGGATCAAAGTTGGAAGTCCCCTTCGAGAAACAAACCTATCCAAACAAGCAATGAAAGCCTCTGTCGAGAGATCAGCAACGAGCTCGAGATGTACCGCCTTGGTGGATAAACAAACAAACACACATAGGTACGCCTTGTATTGCTTAGCGGTACGCAATCGTGAACTCTTCACCATAAACGGTCCTGCAAAATCCGTACCAACACCTGAAAACGGTCTGACCTCATTCACACGATCAGGGGGCGAGTCCCCCATGAGAGGTTGCATCGTGGCAGCCTTAAGTCGATAACAAGGCATGCACCGAAACACGATGTTCCGTATGACACGGCGGGCAGATAAGATCCAAAACTCCCGCTGGAGCGTGGCCAACAACGCGTTACAGCCGGCATGCGCGTTTTTAATATGACGATCAGTCACCAGCAATTCAACTAACTGTCCCCCCTTGGGGAGCAGAAGTGGGTGACGAGCCGAATACGACAGATTCGCATTGCGCAATCTTCCTCCTACCCGAAGTAACCCGGTCGAATCAACAAAGGGGTTGAGACGCGCGACGGCTCCCTTCAATTTCGAGCGTCCACTTCGTATAATCTCCAATTCTGCCCCAAACTTCGAGGACTGTACCAAACGGACCAAATTCAATAGCGACTCGTTTCGCTCTGCCGGAGTCAGAATAGGGTTCAACGTTCGCTGATCGCGAGGAGTACGACAATTTCGAGCGAATCTCCTAATCCAAGTGGACACGTTTATCAACTTGTCAAGTGAGCTATACCGGTCCAGCAGAAACCCGGCGTCAGGGTCCTCAGCCTTCTGGGTAACATGCACGGCCGCTCTGGGGCCATGATCCGAAGATACTACTACATGGCTGTGGGGCCAGTCCGATTCTCTCTTGGCAAGCCAGGGTGGTCCCCACCACAAATGGTGTCTAACGAGTTCAGGAGCCCGACATCCCCTGGATGCACAATCAGACGGGTTCAATTCTCCTGGTACATGTCTCCAGGTCAGTGGGACCTCAGACGACACAATCTGGGAGACACGGTTCGCAACAAAAACCTCTAAGTTATGGACCGAAGCCTTCAGCCAGCACAAAACAATCTGGCTGTCCGTCCAAGCGTACACCGTATCCTCCAAAACCACTGACCCACGCAACACTGTTAGAGTGTGATTCAAAAGTTTGGTCAAAAGAGCAGCCCCGGACAGTTCCAGTTTTGGAATCGTCATCCTTGTCCGAATAGGCGCTACCTTACTTTTTGCCAAAACCAAACGCACGTCGACCTCCCCGGTGGAGGTGACGGTTCGCAAATAAACCGCTGCCGCAAACCCTCGTTCAGAGGCATCACAAAACCCGTGAAGGGTTGCCCTGTAATCCCCAGCAGGGACCAATTTCCTCGGCAGCGATACATTATTTATGTCCGATAGCGAGGTGAACATTCGCGTCCAATCAGTCAACAAATCACCTGAGAGGTGGGTGTCCCAGGTCAACTGAGCCGCCCATAGCCTTTGCATAAAACATTTGAGAGCAAAGGTGACTGGAGAAATCCATCCATTCGGGTCGAACGTTCTCGCAATCGTTGACAGTACTGACCGCTTCGTCCAGGCCTTCGGTGTTTCTAAAACCACCCGATAGGTAAACTCATCATGTACGGGCCGGTACTGAATTCCAAGTACTGACAACATGTTAGGGTTGTCAGGATTCTCAAAAACGTGCGGGTCTTGTTGAAACTCATCTGGGAGACCAGCCATCAACTCAGGGGAGTTGGACATCCACTTACGTAGTTCATAGCCGCCTCGTTCCAGCAATTGAATGAGCTCGTCACGTCGGTCCAGAGCTTCCTCTACACTGGCTGCCCCTGTGCAGACGTCATCGACGTACAAATCTTGCTCCAGGATAGCGGCGGCTCTAGGATAGCTCACACGGTCACGCGACGCCAACTCCCGCAGGGTACGCATCGCCAAATACGGGCTAGACCGTAACCCGTACGTGTTCGTGTTTAACTCATAGACCTTGACTGGCTCGGCCGTGGACTCACGCCAAAGTATCAACTGATACCTTCTGTCGGCCGGATGAATTACCGTTTGCCTAAACATCATCCGAATGTCTGCGACAAATACAATCTGGTGCCTCCGAAAGCTCGTGAGAATATCCGAAATATCACGACTCAACTTGGGTCCCGAATGTAGACACTGATTCAGGGACATCCCGTTCGAGGTAGGTGCTGACCCATCAAATACAACTCGAATCTTGCCGGTAGGGGTTCGTAGGACGGCATGGTGTGGAAGGAAACAATGATCCTCAGATCTCCAGTCCACACCCGATACCGACATGTGTCCTAACGACTCATACTCCCTCATGAAATCAACATATTTTTGTTTAAATACGGCGTCCCTTGTCATCCTACGCTCCATCGACATCAATCTCGTCTCAGCCATCTTCCTAGATTCTCCTAGTGGCGGTCGATCGGCCCTGAAAGGCAGTCGAGTTACAAAACGACCAGAACGAAGGCGACCAGTACTATTCTGGTAAAACAACTCGCACTCTTCTTCGTCTGCGTCGACTCGACGAACGGTGGGAGGTTCCTCTATCTCCCAGAAACGTTGGATAGCGTCTGACAACGCTGAGCCAATAAGTATGCCATCTGACAGCAGATGCGGCAGGCCTAACCATTGGCAATGCCGGACCCATGATCACGTGACCAAACTTAGTATCCACAGCAATCAACCCGTCCGGCTGAAGAACTCGCCGATCCGACAACAGAAACCTACCCAGAACGTCTGCTCCCAGTAGCAGGTCGACCGGGGCTGGAGTGTCAAAATCGGGATCCGCCAACTTGAGTCCCGATGTCAGGAATCGAACGGCCGGATTCAACTTCACCAAGGGGTGTCTGCCCATGACATGCGTCATTACTAAAGCTTGCACGGATGTTTTTGTCAAAATGTCATAACGTGGAGAGAACGTGATCACCGATTGACCAACTACATTCGTAACCGTAACATTCCCCACGCCCCGTATTGATTTATTATACCTATTTACCTTGAGGCCCAACCATTTTGCTAAATCATTCGATACAATGCAGCCCTGAGCTCCAGAATCTAATAGGGCGCGAACGTATGTTGGATTGCCCGCCAAATCCCAAACAAGCACAGAGGCGATCGGTAACACCACCGTCTCCGGTTGGGGGGCAACAAATGGTTGGGCCGCAAATTCCTAGCGAGGACCCCCGGGGCCCCACTGTGCCTGTAACCGATCAGGTATGCAGCTATACGCCAGAGGGTCCCATTGTACAAATGGCCCACGCGCCGGTTCCATTCCCAACCTACGATTCCCCGTAAAGGGGGGTGGGCGTGAATTCAACCGTGGCCGCTCCAAGAGCGGGGGGGACATCACATGTGACCGACGAGGACAAGGCGACGAGCGGGGCGACAACTGAGGCGGCGTCCGAACCGCACCCGCATAGCTCGAAGGTGTCCCATGCCACCCGCCCGTTACGGCCTGCTCAACACACCCAATGTCCCGCTGGGTCGGATGCTGAGTCGCAACCGAAAACTCAGGGCCCCCCATGTGGTAGTCCTGAGTGCGGCCCTGCACCCTGGTTCTGCCCTGTGCACGTGGGGACGTTGGCCCCTGAGTTGCGCTCCGAGTCGCAAACGAATTCTCAGGGCCCCATGCCGTGTCACCCTGGGTACGGCCCTGTGGACGTGGGGACGTTGGCCCCTGAGTTGCGCTCCGAGTCGCAAACGAATTCTCAGGGCCCCATGCCGTGTCACCCTGGGTACGGCCCTGTGGTGGCTGTTGGCCGGACCGGTTCATGCACAACAGATTGTTGTGGGCCCCACCACAATATCCGCACATTTTTGTGCGCGTGCAGTCCCTAGCCATGTGTGGCCCGAGGCACAGGAAACACCAGCTCCGCTGCTTGGCCATCCGGCGCCGTCCCTGAACCCTAAGTTCCCCGAACTTATTGCAATTGGCCACAGCATGGCCAATCTGCCTACAACATGGGCAGGTCTCACCATGTGGGGTCAATGCACTCACAGTCCCATATGACTGCCGGTTGGTGCGGTCCTTCCTCGTCGGAGGGCCCCTACTCACAGCGCTCCCGGCAGCTCTCTGTGGCTCTGAAGGATGGGTGACCGTCAACCCCAAATTCTCTGCCCGTTGAGCCTCCTCTTCCAAGAATCCGACCAAGTCGGAGAAGGCAGGCAGGTCCTCGGCCGACCTCCCGTGAGACTGTTCGAAACGAGTCTGCACGTCAGCGGGTAGGCGGGAAAGTACAATGTACAACAGTAGGTACGACCATTCACCAACCGGAAGTCCAAGATTCTCTAGAGCCTTGGTGACGGACAACAATGGGTTCAAAACCTCCGTCTGTATGGCCCCGACCTTGTTCACAACCGGGATACTAAACAAACGGTTCAGTTGGGCATCGGCCAACCTCCGTTTGTTGTGGTAACGTCTGACCAACAATTGTCTGGCCGTTTCATAGTTACCCTCCGTAACTGTCAAATGAGCGACCAGCTCCCTAGGCTCACCCCTCAATGCTGCCACCAGCTGAGCCATCTTGACAGACTTGGTAATGTCCGATCGCATGTGCACCAAACTGTCGAACAGATTGATGAAGCTCATCCATTCACCGGACACGCCGTCAAAAGTAGGCATAGTTATGGCAGGTAACCTGGACCCCGAACCCTGAAGCGGCAGAGGTGCTTCAATGTCACCACCATGGCTGGACTCGCGCTGTCTACGTATGTCCGCAGCCTTCTGCGTGATAGCAGCTGCCATCTCCATACATTGGTTGACATCCCCTATCAACCGTGACAGCCTGTCAGGTGCGCAACCATCAACTGATTCCGCCTGCGCGGACAATTCGAGCACCCTATTGTAACGTTCCTTAACGTCCATAGACCGCTCCAATACCACATCATGCCTATCTAAACGGTCTATCAGACCGTGTGCGGAGGAAAACCATCTGAGTTCCTTAGAAACACCCTTCTGGATTTCAGATAACGACATGATCGGAACGATACTTACTCACAATTTGCAGTAACTCAATTTTATTGGACCCTCCAGTCTACAACCCAAACGAGGGAACCCTAAACCACAACATAAACAATGTTGTTTTCCTTAAACAATAGGA